>CM077674.1:57890729-59090729 GCA_039707655.1 Elymus sibiricus | reverse complement strand
TAGAATATGTAGGAGCCAATATGGGCATCCAGGTCCCGCTATTGGTTATTGATCGTAGAGGTGTCTCGGTCATGTCTACATAGTTCTCGAACCCGCAGGGTCTACACACTTAACGTTTGGTGACGATTAGTATAGTTGAGTTATTTTGTTGGTGACCGAAGGTTGTTCGGAATCCCGGATAAGATCCCGGACATGACGAGGATCTCCGGAATAGTCCGGAGGTAAAGATTGATATATGTGATAATAGTGTTTTGATCTCCGGAAGGGTTCCGGAATTCACCGGAAGGGGTTCCGGATGTTTACCGAAGTGTTCGGGTGCAGCAACACTTTATATGGGCCAAAGGGATAAAGCCCACGAGGTATTGGAAAGTGCAAAAGGAAGTTTTGCTACTGCCTTAAGCTGGTAAGGCAGTACTACCGCTACTGTAGCAGCGGTACTACTGCTTAAGCTGGTCAAGCGGTACTGCCGCTACTGTATCAGCGGTACTACCGCTTAAGCTGGTCAAGCGGTACTACCGCTACTGTAGCAGCGGTACTACCGCTTGTGCGCGGTACTGCAGGGATCCGAGTTGGACTCTTTCCCTGCGGGCCAAACCGACCTTGTGCGGGCAAAACCGACCTGGAGGAGGTTTTTACTCCAAGTTTAGACCCCAAGGCTCAACATATAAATAGAGGGGCAGGGCTAGCACACGGGACACATTAGATTGCCCCAAGCCGTGTGCCGGCAACCTCTAGTTCCTCCTACGTCATAATTTCAGTAGTGCTTAGGCGAAGCCCTGCTGAAATAGTTCCTCACCAACATCACCACGCCGTCGTGCTGCTGGAACTCTTCTTCTTCTCCGCTCCCTCTTGCTGGATCAAGAAGGCGGAGATCGTCATCAAGCTGTACGTGTGTTGAACGCGGAGGTGCCGTTCGTTCGGCACTAGTTCGTGATCGGATCGAGGGACGACTTGCGATTTGGATCGCGGAGACGTTCGACTACATCAACCGCGTTTCTTAACGCTTCCGCTTAGCGATCTACAAGGGTATGTAGATTCACTCTCCCTCTCGTAGATGCTCATCACCATGGATAGATCTTGTGTGTGCGTAGGAAATTTTTTGTTTCCCATGCAACGTTCCCCAACACATACCACATCACCTTGGCAGGAACCCTCTTCCGGGGGCGCTCGCCCTCAACATCACCAGGGTCATCTCGTCTGATCTTATACCGCAATGCACCGCATACCGGGCATGCGTTCAAATCCTCGTACTCACCGCGGTAGAGGATGCAGTCATTAGGGCATGCATGTATCTTCTGCACCTCCAATCCTAGAGGGCATAGAACCTTCTTTGCTTCGTACGTACTGCCGGGCAATTCGTTATCCTTTGGAAGCTTCTTCTTCATTATTTTCAGCAGCGAACTAAATCCCTTGTCAGATACACCATTGTCTGCCTTCCATTGCAGCAATTCCAGTGTGGTACCGAGCTTTCTGTTGTCATCTTCGCAATTTGGGTACAACCCTTTTTTGTGATCCTCTAACATGCGATCGAACTTCAACTTCTCCCTATCACTTTCGCATTCTCTCTGTGCATCAACAATGACCCGGCGAAGATCATCATCGGGCACATCGTCTGGTTCCTCTTGATCTTCAGCTTCCCCCATTGCAGCATCACCGTATTCAGGGGGCGGGTAGTTGTCATCATCCTCTTCTTCTTCGTTGTCTTCCATCATAACCCCTCTTTCTCCGTGCTTGGTCCAAACATTATAGTGTGGCATAAAACCCTTCTCAAGCAGGTGGGAGTGAAGGGTTTTAGAGTTGGAGAAAGCCTTCGTATTCTCACAGACAGTACATGGACAATGCATAAAACCATTCTGCTTGTTTGCCTCAGCCGCTTCGAGAAAATTATGCAGGCCCTTAATATACTCGGAGGTGCGTCGGTCACCGTACATCCATTGCCGGTTCATCTGCGTGCGTTATATAGTTCTTATTATTGAACAACATATAACTCTCTAGAGCATCTAATTAAAACACACAATTAAGAACTTTTTTCTTTTAGAAAGAAGATAAGAAGAAGAGGCTAACCACGGTGTTGCCGGCGCCGAGATGGGCGCGGGCGATCGACGGCGGTGAGGACGGGGACGGGACAGGACGAACCGCCAAACCTAGACAAATCTTGAGGAAAATGGAGCTTGGACAAGGAGCTTCGAGAGGAGAAAGCTTAAGTGTGGCTCGGGCATTTCATCGAACACCTCATGTGCATAGGAGGTGAGCTAGAGCACCACAAAAGCTCTCCCACGGCCGGGCAAAAAAACAGAGCAATGCGGGGGCTATATATAGGCCAACCATTGGTCCCGGTTCCAGCTACAAACCGGGACCAATGGTTGTGGGCCAGGAGCGAGGCGCATTGGTCCCGGTTCGTGGCTGGAACCGGGACTAAAGGGGTCACCTTTAGTCCCGGTTCCAGCCACAAACCGGGACCAATGGTTGTGGGTCAGGAGCGAGGTGCATTGGTCCCGGTTCGTGTCTAGAACCGGGACAAAAGGGGTCCGACGAACCGGGACCAATGGCCCACGAGGCCCAGCCGGCGCCCTGGCCTCACGAACCGGGACCGATGCCCCCATGGGTCCCGGTTCGTGAGTGAACCGGGACTAATGGGCTTCTCAGGGGTGGACCGATGCCCTGTTTTGTACTAGTGCTTATCTCCTTCTACCTTCTTCAACCTAGCGTCAGATTCATTTTTCCCCCCAACTGTGCCGCCTGACCCAACCTCTCACCTCACGCGCGCTGCTGAGATTTTCCTGTCGAGAGCCATCAATCGCCGACGTGCTACTGCGAGGTGCTAGGACCGTGCTGCGGGCGCCGTGCCGAGCGTCCCGACGAGTCTCCATGTATGACCACGGTGAAAGTTGCGATGCCAGTGAGCGGACAACAATGCTGGAACCAGCATTTTTTTTTGCTTCAACCGGCCGAAGCCAGCGCTGGAACCACAGGTGTTTTTTGCTGCAACCGATAAGCGAGTTGGAACCACAACTAGTTTTTGATACAACTATATCACTTTTTTAGCTACAACCGGCGACGAGAAAAGTTATGACCGGCGACGAGGAAAGCTACGACCAGAGACGACGGGAATCGACGATCGATAATGTTACAACCGGCATTGTCGAAAGCTTCAACCGGAGACGACGGGAATCGAGGGTCGGCCACCGCGCAACCGCGGAAGCTGCAATCGGTGATAAAAAAGCTTCAACTGGCTAGAAAAAAAAGCTTCGACCGGCGATATAGAAAGCTTCAACCGGCGACAGCGAAACGCAAAAAGCTACAATCGTTAACACAAAAGCTTCAACCATATAATTCAAAAGCTTCAACCAGAGACCGGCGAGGAAAAAGCTGCAACGGCGAGCCGGTGATGCACATGATGGTTTCTATGCACCAATGGCTGCGACGGATGCTGGAACCGGCGGCCGCCATTTTTTTGATGCATCTGGAACCCTTTTTTGCTGCAGCTGAGACGGCGAGCGACGACGGCGAGTGGCGGCCATGGTGAGCTACCTATGCGCGGCGAGCCACAGGCAACGCGGGCTGTGGCAGACGACGGCGGCGGCCAGAGTCAACGATGCGCGGCGGACGAGGAAGACGACGACCAAGTCCACATCGAGTCGTCTGATAAGAGCGTGATCGAGCGGTTCCGCTGGCTCTGTGTTAGGCAGATCGAAAGGCCCACACCGGACCGGCCAAATTTCGGCCGGCCGGCGCACCGGCGCCTATTAGCGTCCTTTATTTTTTTAAAGGGTGTGGCTAGGTCTCAGTCGACTTAACCAAGTCTCAGTCAAGTGATATAGTATAAGAAGAAAAAAGAAAAAACTGAAAATAATTTTTTTTGCACGAATCTTCATGCAAAATCAAAGGACTATAGCATCGACTGAGACAAAACGAAGTCTAAGTCGACTGAGACTTAGCAAAACTGTTTTTAAAAGTAGTAGAGATAGAGATTAGACGTTTTCAATACGCTAATTTTGGAACGAAGGCAGTAGGAGTTGTACTCCCTCCGTTTCGGTGTATAAGTCATCTTAGGTTGTGCATCATGACCAAGGTGGAGAGAAAAACAAGAGAATTTAATGTTCATTTGCTAATTAATACCATTGCATGTAATGAACTGACCAATGCATGCTTTGCTAGGTAGTCTCAAGTCATTAAAAATGTACAGGTCCCACGTCTCTTATTGGTTGATTCTTTTATTCATGTCAAAAAACAAGAAACGGGAAGGGAGTTAATGAATCGCGCCTAAGTATTTTGGGATTATTTGGTTTTCGTAAGATGACTTATACACCGAGACGGAGGGAGTATCTGTATTCGAGAAAAGGTAGGAGTTGTATCTGTATTCGAGAAAAGGTAGGAGTTGTACTGTACCTTTTACGTCCAGGAGGCGGAAAACCCAATAAAGTACGATGGAGGTTGCGCAGGACCTGTGAAAAAAGAAGAGAGACCAGATCAGCCCTACCCCAAAATCCCCAAAACAGAGATCTTCTCCGGCGGGTGGGGAAGCGATGGCTGCCGCCGGGCAGCGCCACCGCATCCGGGTCTTCGTCCAGGTCTACGACATCAAGGAGGGCTACTTTATCTACAGGCTGAATCTCAAGCATCTCTTCAACGGCAACGACGACGACAACGAATTCCCCCCACAGCTGCGCTGCTTTCCGCGCCCCGTCGCCCGCTTCCGGCGCACCGAGACCTACCAGAACGTTGCCTTCCGCGCCACTGGCACCAACTTCATCGTCTCCGCCTCAAGTGAACGCGGGACGCTGTTCCACGACATCGACTCGGGGACCGCCTCTTCCGGCCCGGATATGCACGGCATCAAGTGTCGCCCCGTCCTGCTCCCAGTCGGAGACGACATGTTCTTCGCCATGTCCGGACACACGTGGAGGCACGACCACCCAGGCACCCACTACGAGGCTCTAATCCGTACTGGTCCTCCGGGGGCAGCCACCGGAGGCCGCTGGGCATGGCGCGCCCTCCGGGAGCCACCTGTCCCAACCGGTCCCGGACGTGCTATCTGCTGCGAGGTGACTGCATACTTTGTTGCTGGTGCGCGTGTATGGATTTCCTTGCAAAACCAGGGCACCTTCTCCTTGGACACGGACACGGTGCACCGTCGGTGGCGCAAGGAAGGCGCCTTGAAGCTGCCCGTATGTGGCCGGGCGATTTTGGTCCCGGACTTTGGCGGCCGGCAGCTGCTCTTTGGCTTTTGCTCCATGGAGCGCCGATTCTGCGCATGCGACATAGAGGCCAGACCTCCGGTGATCCTGCAGGTGTGGGAGGAGGCCTATCCCACGGAGTGGTGCAAGCGCACCGGATACATGATGCTCTATAAACCAGTGGAGCTGGCCTACTTTGGACGAGGCAGATTTTGCATTTCCAGGCAGATCATCGTAGAAAATGGCAATGCAACAAAGCCTTCACAATTTGCTCTCTCTCTCATGGCCGTCGAGGTGACACGAGAACTGCAGCTGCTCAAGCGGAAAATCCGCTGCTACTTGATGACACCATCTGCGGAACTTGGTTACTTGCTCTAGAGTCTAGACTAGACATTGGCCTGGTGCAGACATCACGTCCCACTTTTCAGTTCAGCCTCGTTGTACATCTATCTATCTATCTATCAGCTGAGCTGTGTAAGCGCACTGGATACATGATGCTGCGCCGACTCTGCACTTGCGACATAGAGGCCAGACCTCTGGTGATCCTGCAGGTGTAGGAGGATGCCCACCCCAAGGAATGGTGCATGCGCACCGGATACATGATGATCTATAAACCAGTGAAACTGGCCACTTTGGAGGCGGCAGATTTTACATCGTATCATCATATTCTCTCTGCCATTACATCCCTCTATGCAGTTCAGCCTCGTTGTGCATTTATCTATCTTTCTATCTATCTATCTATCTATCAGCTGAGCTGTGTAATACCGTTTCATGCTTAGTTTTAGTCTGATGTTCCATTCAATTTACATTAGGTTACAGAGACAAGTACCTTTTTTGGTATCCTTTTAATGTGGCATTCAATTTTCCATGACAATCTGTGTTTGCTGGTGTCCAAATCAACCACACTCTCACACTGCACAGTGAATATGTAATAGCTACCTCCTGAATTCATTCTTCCACTGTGGTCTGCTTAATCTTAGATTTGTACCCATTTCCCCCCCCCCCCCCCCCCCCCCCCCCCCTTTAGCATGAGATATATGTTCGTGCATTCCCATGACATTTGCCCTTCTCTCTTTTAGTTCCAGAATATTCCTTGGGATCCTCACTTACTGTTTTCTGGTTAGCACTTGGGAACTGTGGGTTCATACTTCCTTTTGCATTTAATACATACAAACTATGGCTGGTGTTCTTACATAGTTTTGGTGCACAGTTTCCTTTATATTACTGCTGTTTCTTATTTTCAGTCAAGGATGGTTTACTATTTTATTATATGTAATTGCATAGTTTGCAAACTCTGTTAAGAGCGAAGCTAGTGGCACAACAAGAGTCTGACTTTGTATTAGTTCGACAAGAACGGATGCATAGATTCACGCAGCGCCCACATACACCTTTTTCGGTCTAAAAGGAGAATATTTCACTTTCAATAAGCCACATAAAAGGTGGTCTTGAGGTATCACCACTCTCGCGATCATCAAACAAAATGTTTAATTCTCAACATAATTTAATACTGGCCCGTGACTCAAATTGCATAGATAACATATTTCCTAGTAACGCACGCCCTTATTTTCCGGGTGGCAAAGTTGGGCATTGACTCTGACAATCCACTCTGGAATTAAAACAAGGTGCTCCCGACGCATTGAGGCAGCAAAAGCAATGATTGGCATGCGGTTCACCTTTGGTCTTACAATCCCTTGCGACACACCATTCCAAGGTAAGTTTGTTCTCATCTAATGATGAGACCACCGTAGTCGCGTTGTGATGGCCATCTTTGTAGGTGGTCTCGGGCTCAGGACGACCTATTACATATGACATATTATATGGCTATCCGTGCACAATGGGCAAGTATCATATCTTATGTACATAGAGGAACAATCTTCTTAAGGTCAGAAACAAGGTGCTCCCGACGTAAATGAATGGTCGGTACAGAAGATCCCCGAGGAGACTGAGAAAATCTTGCTAATGGCGTTCCTTCGACACCAAAACAAAAGGGAAATACTCTTTCCTTACAACTTCAAGTGAGTGTTACTGTCTTCTGCATATTCTGTTTCGCTGACTCGAGGTTAAGTGTAATTGATGAGTTATGCGCGCGCAGGTTCCACTTTATTCTGCTAGCCATTCAGCTTGACGAGGGAGCAGTAACTGTCTTGGACTCGAGACATGAAGAGGCTACGGAGTATGCGGACATGATTGAAATGCTCCAGAAGTAAGTTCAATCATTATCGCACTATATCGGCAACTTTCGTTCATTTCCTGATATCAAATAACCATTTTCTTTGCCGGGCAGGGTTTGGAAAAAGTTCATCACGCGGGTTAAGGGTGAATGGAGACCGGAGCTGCGATTTAAACAACCCAGAGTAAGTAGTACTAGCTAGTTCCGCGCATCTCTCATTGATTCTTGTTTCAATACCATTATCATGGTTGATTATTATTTTGATTGAACTCTATTCTCGTAAAGTGCATGTGGCAGCAACCCGGAAATGAGTTATGTGGATACTACGTTTGCGAGTTCATTCACCAAAAGACCACCGAGAGGGGCTTCACTAAACAACAATTTGAAGTACGTAAACAATATTCATAATTTTATTTTATCACCATCAATTGTGTTGATTTCATTCATATATATATATATTGACCCCCCTTCTTTAAATTAGACCTGGCAGAAGTGGGACGTACTCCTACCAGCTGATCGCCTACGCGCAATTCAAGAGGAGTTGGCGGGATTCTTTGTTAACCACGTCATTCCTAAAGACGGAAAATGCCATCGGGAATTGCAAACCTGTTGAATACATATATGCATCAACGTGTACTATCTGTAGTAGCGTCGAATAGATATACGAACACTTGTTGTTCGACCAATTAGCACGGAGAAAGAGAGGTCACTTCTCTCTCTATATTGATCATGCATGACGATGTTGTGTAATTAATGGTTACTTCATTGCTTACTAGCTAGCGTCGAGTTCTCTCTATATGTAGTAGCTAGCGTCGACCAAGCACGGAGAAAGAGAGGTCACTTCTCTCTATTAGCTAGCTAACACAATATGAAACCCCTAAACCCTCCAAAACCCCTAAACCCCCCCCCCCCTTTAAAAACAAAAAAAAACCAGCGCCTGCGAGCTGCTGACGCATGGCTGCCTTTTGGTCCCGGTTGGTGTTACCAACCGGGACTAAAGGTCCTCCTGCCTGAGTGCTGCGCAGCGGCCACGTGGAGACCCTTTAGTCCCGGTTGGTGTTACCAACCGGGACTAAAGGTCCTCCTGCCTGGCCGCCCCACAGCGGCCACGTGGAGCACCTTTGGTCCCGGTTCGTAGGCCAACCGGGACTAAAGGTTTTAGGCATTAGTCCCGATCGTTTTGTCCCGGTTCCAGAACCGGGATTAAAGGCCCTCTGGAACCGGGACAGATGCTCTGTTTTCTACTAGTGCGCCCTCCTCAGGCGAGCAGAACTCAGCGCCTCTGACAACGAGCGTGGCGTGGAACTTTGGCACGTGGTCTGGGCCCTAGCGCCGGTCAGTGTAGGCCGGCACCGCCCACTGCCGCTGCTGGCACAGGTTGTTGAGCTTGAGCATGCAGGATTGGGACGGGTAAGCAAAGATGGGATCGATCGGCTGGGTAGTAATGGGGAAGAGAAGCGTTTCCTCGCCTGCTCGCTACGATCCCTTCGATGGATTCCGGCGTGGCCAGCGCGACGTTAATTTCTTTCTCCCTTTGGAAGTTAGCTAGGAACACTGTTGAGCAGAGCGTCGTGTTGAAGCAAAATATCAATGATCGTTGCGTGCATTGAGTATTCCGCTTCAGCACGACGCTCTGCTCAAGAGTACTCCTAGCTATCTTTCAAAGGGAGAAATAAATTAACGTCGCACTGCTGGCTAGCGCATCCAATGAATGCATGCGACGCCGGAATCCATCGAAGAGATCGTTAGAGCAGGCGAGGAAACGCTTCTCTTCCACCTTCCTACCCAGCCGATCGATCCCATCTTCGCTTGCCCATCCCAATCCTGCAGTTGAATCCTTCGCGACGCAGGATGTTTAAACTCAAGCTCAACAACCTGTGCCAGCAGCGGCGGTGGGTGGTGCCAGCCTACACCGGCCAGCGCCAAGGCTCAGACCACGCGCCAAAGTTCCATGCCACGGTCGTCGTCAGAGGCGCCGAGTTCTGCTCGCCTGAGGAGGGCGGCACCGCCAAGGTGGTGGAGCACCTTGCCGCCATGGTCGCCTTCTAGCACCTGTCTTATAGGCCGGGGGCTGAGCACGGTGACAATCCACATGGACATGGCGGCCAGGGTGGATCGGTTCCTCATGTCCTCATCGACGGGCCGGCCGCCCGCTGATGGAGCATGTCTTCCCGCACTAGTAGAAAACAGGGCATCAGTCCCGGTTCCAGAGGGCCTTTAGTCCCGGTTCTGCAACCGGGACTGAACAATCGGGACTAAAGGCCCCCACTTTTAGTCCCGGTTGTGTTACGAACCGGGACTAAAGGAGCTCCACGTGGCCGCTGTGGGGCGCCCAGGCAGGAGGCCTTTAGTCCAGGTTGGTAACACCGACCGGGACTAAAGGGTCTCCACGTGGCCGCTGCGCAATGCTCAGGCGGGACTAAAAGGCCGCCTCTGTTTTTTTTTTTGAAAGGAGGGGTTTAGGGTTTAGGGGTTTTGGAGGGTTTAGGGGTTTCATATTGTGTTTCCCCCTTTTCTTTTTGTGTTTACCATTCAATTCCTTTACATTTAGGGTTTTCATTTTTATTTTATGCTTTTCATTCAACTCGACGCTAGCTACTACATATAGCAATGAAGGAACCATTACACAATATCGTCATGATCAATATATAGAGAGAAGTGACCTCTCTTTCTCCGTGCTTGGTCGAACAACAAGTTTTCGTATATCTATTCGACGCTACTACATATAGTACACGTTCATGCATATATACAATATAACATCTCTTATGATCCCTAATATCTAATTACCAAAATCGCATTGCCACTCCCGATGGTATTCTCCGTCTGTAGGTATGACATAGTCAACAAAGAATCCCGCCAATTCCTCTTGAATTGCTCGTATGCGATCAGTTGGTAGGAGTTCATCCCGCTTCCGCGAGATCTAATTTAAAGAAGGGGGTCAATATATATATATATATATATATATATATATATATATATGAATGAAACTCAACACAATTGATGGTAATAAAATAAAAATGTGAATATTGTTTACATACTTCAAATTGTTCTTCAGATCTGCCCCGCTCAGAGGTCTTGTGGCGAATGTACTCGCAAACGTAGTATCCACATAAATTATTCCCGGGTTCCTGCCACAAGAACTTTACGAGAATAGAGTTCAATCAAAATGATAATCAAGCATGATAATGGTATTGAAACTAGAATCAACGAGAGATGCGCGGAACTAGCTAGTAGTACTTACTTTGGGGTGTGAAAATCGCAGCTCCTTTTTCCATTCACCCCTAACCTGGTTGGTGAACTTTTTCCAAACCCTGCCCGGCAAAGAAAATGATTACTTGATATCAGGAAATGAACGAAAGATGCCGATATGGTGCGATAATGATTGAACTTACTTCTGGAGCATTTGACTCATGTCCACCCACTCCTTAGCCTCTTTACGTCTCGAGTCCAAGACAACTACTAGTCCCGCGTCAAGCTGAATGGCTAGCAGAATAAAGTGGAACCTGCGCACGCATAATTCATCAATTACACTTAACCTCGAGTAAGCGAAACAGAATGTGCACAAGACAGTAACACTCACTTGAAGTTGTAAGGAAATAGTATTTCCCTTTTGTTTTGTTGTCCAAGTAACGCCTTTAGCAAGCAATTCTCTGTATCATCGGGGTTTTTTTGTACCGTATATTCATTTACGGTATTTGGGTTAATGAACCCAATGTCATAGATTTTTCCTCTGCATTCGCGGATCTTCAATCTGCATAATATAGTGTGAGGATAATTATACATGCAATGAACGAGCTGAGCTAGAGACTTAATTACAGAAAAAATACTTACAGACAATAGCAACTGACGATAGTTTTGTCGAGGGCGTCTTGATTGTATAACTGAAATAATTCTTCAAATTCAATGTACAACGCCTCGACTCCATTGAAGTAGTGCTCATCTTTAATTCCCACTAAGATACTGTCGGTCCATTCCTTGCAGGCTTTCAAGTACCAGTTATGCAATGTTCGCATCATCGTTGATAAACGCTGGAGCTGCTCAGGTCTGACGAGAGGCTTCCCGTGCTCGTATCTAAAGGTTACCTCAGCCATTTCGAACTGTACCTCATCGCCTAAGTAATCACGAAGAGTGTAACCAGGATGAGCGGCCGCTACCCCCGGATCATTAGCGATATCGGGAAACACCTTGAGCGGGGGGCACGATTGTTTTTCCTGTTCGCCGAGCTGGGGAATTGTTTTCCCACTTCTTGCAGCACTGCTAGTACTTCCCGACCTTTTCACTTCATGAAATGTCTTTACAATACAGCGGTCATAGTGTGAGAGCGGCGGAGGACATGGTGGTCGCTGAAGGGCATCCAGACAGCGCTTCGCTTTTACCGGATCTATTTTCTCCTTTGGATCTGGACGTTTCGGTGCAAGCTGGCGTTTCACATCGGCAGCCACGATCTTGTTGTTTTCCTCCTCAGTCATGTCGTATAGTAACTTGGGAGGAGCCTTCTTGACGCTTGGAACTGCTCTGGATTTCTTCGTTGTTGTACTGCTAGCCGCCGAAGCGGCGGCGGGTCTCTTCTGCCGTTGCTGAGGCGGCGGAGGAGGCGGAGTCAGCTGACGCGGCGGAGGAGGCGGAGTTCGCTGACGCGGCGGAGACAGCTGAGGCGGCGGAGGATTCTGCTGAGGGGCCTCCTCCGATAGAGTCCGCTGACGCGGCGGAGACAGCTGAGGCGGCGGAGTGTGCTGACGCGGCGGAGACGACTGAGGTAGCGGTGATAGAGCTGAACTGTGAGGAGTCTGCTGAGGGGCCTCCTCTGGCTGAGTCTGCTGACGCGGCGTCCATTGTGGAAGCACGATGTTTTCCTTTCTCCATAGAATGGTAGTCCTTACGGCATCTACCAGATGAGTCTCCCCTTCACCTGTAGGGTACTCAAGCTCCAGCCCCTCGAATCCGTTGGTAACTTCATCCACCCCGACAATAGCAAAGCCATCTGGAATCGGATTGCAATGGAAAGTTCCATCAGGTCTAGGAGGTAAGACATAGCCGACCGCCACCTTCAAGGTTAGGTTGATGCATTTCGCCATTAGCTCACAATGTTCCCTTTCCGTGATATAATCCACGGGGTAGCGAGGAGCCGTGATATCAGGCCGAACAAGCTCCGTGGAAGCCACGCAGCTTTTCCGCCGAGATGGTGGGGTAGCTTCGTGGGCAGTATCGAATGAAGGATCTTCGTGCTGCTGAGATGGTGGGTCGGTAGCTCGCTGACTGGTAAGTGCCTCTAGTTTCTTCTCCTACAACGCTAATCTTTGTTCTACATTCTGCATCCGGTCTGCTTCCTCTTTCTTCTTTCTCCCTCGGCTTCTATAACCAGTGCTATCGGGAAACCCATGCACCCACGGAACGGAGCCTGCTGTGCCTCGTGTTCGTCCAGGGTGTTCAGGATTCCCGAGGGCGCGTGACGGCACGTCCTTCTCTCTGTCGCGATGGAACCTCCCTTCCTGCACGTCCTTGATTGCTTCCTGAATCTTTGTGACGGGTGTTTCAAGTTGTTCTTTCGTGTAAACACACTTCCCTGTTTCTGGGTCCAAAGTCCCCCCATGCCCGAAGAACCAAGTCCTTGCCCGTTCAGGCCAGTTCGATGTCGCTGGTTGGATCCCTTTAGCAAGCAGGTCGTTCTCAGCTTTGTCCCACGTGGGCCGGGCAACCTTGTAGCCACCTGACCCCGTAACATGGTGATACTGCTTCTTTGCAGCATTTAGCTTATTTGTCTGTGACCTATTCTTAGCTTTCTCCGATTTCTTGTACGCCACAAATGCGGGCCAGTGATCTTTTATCTTCGCATATTGACCGGTGAATTCTGGAGTCTCGTCTTTCTCGACAAACTGTTCGTTCAATCTTTTCTTCCAGTTCTTGAATTGTTCTGCCATCTTCTTAAGAGCCCATTTTTTGACTTTTCGCTGTATAACTGGGTTATTTGGATCCTCCTCTGGCGGTAGGCTGAAATTTATCATGAGCGAGTTCCAAAGCTGATCTTTGCATCTATTGTCGACATAAGAAACTCAATCGTCCTTCTTCTTATTCCATTCTTGGATGCTGATCGGGACGCTGTCCCTAACAACAACTCTGCACTGATGTATAAATCGGTCTTGGGTCCGCTGGGGAACAGTCGGTTTGCCATCTGGATCGACTTCTTCGATCGTGAACCTTTCATTCTCGCCCAACCTTTTCTTCGGGCCTCGTCTCCTTATAGAAGTTTGGCTTGATCCGGAGGGCTAAAAGAAGAAAGAAGTGTTAATATATGTACATACAAAACAATTAATGCATCTAGTCAGCAGAGGCTTAATTAATATATATATACCTCGCCGGACTTTGCAACAGTTAAGGCTCCAACACTGGCGGAGCCGTCATCTTCTCTTCCCTCACCATAGGAGTCGTTGAGAAACTGTGAGGTCATGATATCATCATCTCCCTCGCGGATTATTTCCTCCAATGCCTTTTCTTGTTCTAAGTCTTTGTCGTGTTCCATAGTTTCTGCAAATATTACAACATGGCAATATACAACCATGAGAGATGGATTAGTGGCAAACATAGACCTAATCACAACAAGGAATCATATGCATATGAGCAATGGATTAGTGGATTATCGGGGTTATGTTTTAACGACCCCCTCCCCCCTCATGTCGAAGTTATACCGAAATTATCGGGGTTATGTTTTAACACGACCCCCCCCCCCCCCCTCATGTCGAAGTCAATGAACAACATGAAAATTTGTAAGTGATTGCTAAACTTTTATGCTTCATTTATATGAAGATCAATTATCCAATATAACTATGTTCGCGATATGAGGCATTGGACATTATCTAGAATCATATCTGATGAGTCGTCCTATCTTTCGGGAGAGGATACTTTGCAGACCGCCTCTCTCATTCCTGTCCGACGTGCAAATCAGGTTTTCATATGCCTCAAAATCAAAGTTATCGGGGTTATGTTTTAACGACCCCCCCCCCTCATGTCGAAGTTACGACGATATTTGTACAAGATGAATACAAGATTTATACACAGCGGGGGCGGCGTTGCACCGAAGTTATCGGGGTTATGTTTATACTACAAATGGACACCTTTTGTCGAACAACGGAGGGACGATCAGGGACCAACAGCTCCAACGTCGACGATCACTCCACGAAGATGCAACACCACAAATCCTGTAATTCCACCGAGTGAAAAAAATAAGGTCACCACAATTTTGTTCTTCAATTTGTTTTAGCAAGATCATCATGATGAAGTAACCACTCATCATATGAAAATTTTAACATTTGTTTCTCTATCTAAAAAAACCTAAAAAAATCTCTTCTTGTTATAGTATATCTCGGCCTCACTTTGTTGTTGTGAACTCGACCATTTCTCTAAAAAAATTCTCTATGCAAATTTCTCTAAAAAATGACTTTGATCATGAATAACTTTGATAATAACCTATATATGCAAATATCTCTAACTTTGATTAATGACCTATGCAAATTTCTCTAAAAAAATGACTTTGATCATGAATATCTCTAACTATGTAAATATTTTTCTTATATTTAATAAATTCCAAAGTTGGAATTTCAATTATTCATAGTTCCTTTGATTTGCAAAGGAGCTATATTCTCCCCAATTCTTTTGCACCCACAAAAATTACTCCATCTATTTGACAGTACCCACAACCCATTCCACCAAAAACATTTGGTTCCATAGTTCAAAATTTTCAAATTTCATTCAGTTCAAATTTGGACTAGATTCAAACTCCATGGTCAAAGCCCAATTTAAATTGCTCCAAAAAATCTCAAACTTTGCCAGACTCTCTTTTGTGCATCAACACCTCACCACAAAAGTTCTCAAAAATTCCTAGAGTCCTCTGGCATTTCATCATACACTTGATGTGCACTGTTTAGCACTGTCAAAAATTTCAGTAAATTCAGAAAAATTCGGACAGAGGGGGGAATCGATGCCATGCACTCCAGCAGGGGGGAATAGGAGGAGGAGGAGGGGATCGGGGCGGCGCTCATAGCGAGGAGGCGTCGGCGACGAGGGCTCGGGGGCGGCGACGAGGAACGGGCTCGGGGGCGGCGACGAGGAGCGGGCTCGGGGGCGGCGATGCACGGGGAGGAGGGCTCGGGGACGGCTCGGAGGCGACGGCGAGGTCCGGCAGCCTGGCGGCGTCGAGGTGGTCTTCGGCGTCGGTGGAGAGAGGGAGATCGAAACTGGAGATGGTGTTTGGAAAAAATTTCTAAGTCCTGCTTATATAGCCCGAGATTTAGTAGGGCGCGAAACCCAACCCTTTAGTCCCGGTTGGTGGCTCGGACCGGGACTAAAGGGGGGCCTTTAGTCCCGGTTGGAGCCACCAACCAGGACTAAAGGGTGGCACAGCCGTGGGGTGGTGAAAGTTTAGTCCCACCTCGCCAAGCGAGAGGAGATCGCACCGGTTTATATACGCAGCTGCGATCTCTCTCCCAAGCTCCTCTCTAAAGCAGGCAGTTAATTGCCTAACCTCTGCCCTGGTGGGCCTACTAGCTCTGCGGGCCTGCATCCTGGCCCATATATAGTTGGGTTTCTAGTCGTATGCAGGCCGTCGTGTCTGCTAGTAGGCGGGTATTTTTTTTTTTTTTTATGTTATTTTTTGCATATGTTATTTTTTTTTTATGTTATTTTTTGCATATGTTATGTCAATTTTAATATTCTTTCATAACCACTATAAAATATATGGCACATGTTATGTCTTTTTATTTTTTATGTTATGGCAATTTTAATTTTTTGCATATGTTATGTTTTTTTATTTTTTATGTTATTTTTTGCATATGTTATGTCAATTTTAATATTCTTTCATAACCACTATAAAATATATGGCACATGTTATGTCTTTTTATTTTTTTATGTTATTTTTTATGTTATGGCAATTTTAATTTTTTGCATATTTTAGAGAGGAGCGGGCTTGAGGTAAAGTCGGAGGTATGTACCTCATTTTTATATAATTTTAAGTTAATATTATTTTGATCATAACTAGAGTTTTATAAAAGCTTTTTAGTTGATTCTTTTTGCTATTGAAGAATATTATAGTTTTGTTTTAGTTGATCATAACTAGAATATTATAGTTTTTTGCATATGTTATGTCAATTTTTTGACCTTCAAATCACATCCTAATTTTTATACATACTCATTTATGTGTAATACACATGATTATCAAATAATTTCAACAAAATATATGAAATTCTAAAAAATGCAAAACTTTCATATTCTTTCTGTGTTAATGAAAGAGATCATGCCTATTTTAGGTTTTAATTCTTTATGTCATACAACGTTTCTCTCTTATCATCTCCGATGCTTCTGCTGTATTCATCTATGTCAAGACGTTTAAGCCATGTCTATATTAACCTTGTTATTATATATGGAGCCACCAACCGGGACTAACCGCGTATGATCAACCTTGCAAAACATGTGACTGAAAGGATAGGAATAATTGAAATTTCATAACTTAATAAATAATTATTATAAAATCATGTTTCAAATGCCAAAATGCCCTAGCTAGCTCTTACAAAGATTCCCTCCGGTTTGTCCGAAGTGGCACTTTCCAGCTATAAGTCCGGAAACTCACACTAGAGAAAAAGTGATGGCGGTGAAGCCGGTCACATCCTAGAGTGGGATCTTGGGGTATAAAACTATTTCTTCGCGTGTGTCCCTTGCTTATTGCGCCGTAACCATGGATAATCTTCATCATTTAACAGGATGCTTGGGTCAGTCTTCACTCTGAAGGGAGAAATTTCATGAAACTTTTCATAATCTTCTGACATGTCTGTCTTGTCCTCCACTCCCACGATGTTTCTTTTCCCTGAAAGAACTATGTGGCGCTTTGGCTCATCGTATGATGTATTCGCTTCCTTATCTTTTCTTTTTCTCGGTTTGGTAGACATGTCCTTCACATAGAAAACCTGCGCCACATCATTGGCTAGGACGAATGGTTCGTCTGTGTACCCAAGATTGTTGAGATCCATTGTTGTCATTCCGTACTGCGGGTCTACCTGTACCCCGCCTCCTGACAGATTGACCCATTTGCACCGAAACAAAGGGACCTTAAAATCACGTCCATAGTCAAGTTCCCATATGTCCTCTATGTAACCATAATATGTGTCCTTTGCCCTATTGGTGTTTGCTGCATCAAAGCGGACACCACTGTTTTGGTTGGTGCTCTTTTTATCTTGGGCGATCGTGTAAAATGTATTCCCATTTATCTCGTACCCTTGGAAAGTCAATACAGTCAAAGATGGTGTCCTGGCCAACAAGTACAGCTCATCTCCAACAGTGGTGTTACCCATGAGATGTGTTTGCAACCAACCGCCGAAAGTCCCCATGTGTTCACGTGTAATCCAGTCGTCAGACTGCTCCGGGTGTTTGGAGCGTAGAATATTCTTGTGTTCATTGATATACGGGGCCACCAAGGTAGAATTCTGTAGAACTATGTAGTGTGCTTGCGCCCAAGAATGTCCGTCCCTACATATTATTGAGTTCGGTCCTAGCGTGCCTTTTCCACCCAGTCTCCCCTCATGCCGCGATTCAGGAACACCAATCGGCTTAAGGTCAGGAATAAAGTCAACACAAAACTCAATGACCTCCTCTGTTTGATGGCCCGTGGAGATGCTTCCTTCTGGCCTAGCACGGTTACGAACATATTTCTTTAAGACTCCCATGAACCTCTCAAAGGAGAACATATTGTGTAGAAATATAGGACCCAGAATTGCAATCTCGTCGACTAGGTGAACTAGGACATGCGTCATAATATTGAAGAAGGATGCTGGGAACACCAACTCGAAACTGACAAGACATTGGACCAAATCATTCTGTAACCTTGGTAGGATTTCTGGATCGATTACCTTCTGAGAAATTGCATTGAGGAATGCACATAGCTTCACAATGGCTAATCGAACATTTTCTGGTAGAAGCCCCATCAATGCAACAGGAAGCAGTTGCGTCATAATCACGTGGCAGTCATGAGACTTTAGGTTCAGAAATTTTTTCTCTGCCATATTTATTATTCCCTTTATATTCAACGAGAAGCCAGACGGGACCTTGATACTGAGCAGGCATTCAAAAAAGATTTCCTTCTTTGCTTTGGTAAGAGCGTAGCTGGCAGGACCTTGATACTGCTTTGGATGCATGCCGTCTTTTTTGTTCATACGTTGCTGGTCCTCCCGTGCCTCCGGTGTATCTTTGGTCTTCCCATACACGCCCAAGAAGCCTAGCAGGTTCACGCAAAGATTCTTCGTCACGTGCATCACGTCGATTGCAGAGCGGACCTCTAGGTCTTTCCAATAGGGTAGGTCCCAAAATATAGATTTCTTCTTCCACATGGGTGCGTGTCCGTCAGCGTCATTCGGAACAGATTGTCCGCCAGGACCCTTTCCAAAGATTACTTGTAAATCCTTGACCATATCAAGTATATCATCACCAGTACGGAGGACAGGCTTCTTCCGGTGATCTGCCTCACCTTTGAAATGCTTGCTTTTCTTTCTTAAGGCATGCTTGGTCGGAAGAAATCGACGATGTCCCAGGTACACATTCTTCTTACATTTATCCAAATATATACTTTCGGTCTCATCTAAACAGTGCGTGCATGCGTGGTATCCCTGCATGGTTACTAAGAGCAGGCCAATCATTGATGGTTACAAACAGCAACGCTCGTAGGTCAAATTCCTGCTGTTTGTGCTCATCCCACACACGTACACCTTTTATGTCCCACAGCTGTAAAAGTTCTTCAACTAATGGCCTTAGGTACACATCAATGTCGTTGCCGGGTTGCTTAGGGCCTTGGATGAGCACTGGCATCATAATGAACTTTCGCTTCATGCACAACCAAGGAGGAAGGTTATAGATACATAGAGTCACAGGCCAGGTGCTGTGATTGCTGCTCTGCTCCCCAAAAGGATTAATGCCATCTGCACTTAAACCAAACCATAAGTTCCTTGCGTCACCTGCAAAGTCCGGCCACTTTCTCTCGATTTTTCTCCACTGCGACCCATCAGCAGGTACTCTCAACTTCCCGTCTTTCTTACGGTCTTCTTTGTACCATCGCAACAACTTGGCATGCTCTTTGTTTCTGAACAGACGTTTCAACCGTGGTATTATAGGAGCATACCACATCACCTTGGCAGGAACCCTCTTCCTGGGGCGCTCGCCCTCAACATCACCAGGGTCATCTCGTCTAATCTTATACCGCAATGCACCGCATACCAGGCATGCATTCAAATTCTCGTACTCCTCACTGCGGTAGAGGATGCAGTCATTAGGGCATGCATGTATCTTCTGCACCTCTAATCCTAGAGGGCAGAGAACCTTCTTTGCTTCGTACGTACTGTCAGGCAATTCGTTATCCTTTGGAAACTTCTTCTTCATTATTTTCAGTAGCTTCCCAAATCCCTTGTCAGATACACCATTCTCTGCCTTCCATTGCAGCAATTCCAATGCAGTACCGAGCTTTGTGTTGCCATCTTCGCAATTTGGGTACAACCCTTTTTTGTGATCCTCTAACATGCGATCGAACTTCAACTTCTTCCTTTCACTTTCGCATCCTCTCTATGCATCAACAATGACCCGGCGAAGATCATCATCGGGCACATCTGGTGCCTCTTGATCTTCAGCTTCCCCCGTTGCAGTATCACCGTATTCAGGGAACATAGGATAGTTGTCATCATCCTCTTCTTCTTCGTTGTCTTCCATCATAACCCCTCTTTCTCCGTGCTTGGTCCAAACATTATAGTGTGGCATGAAACCCTTCTTAAGCAGGTGGAAGTGAAGGGTTTTCGAGTCAGAGTAATCCTTCGTATTCTCACAGACAGTACATGGACAATACATAAAACCATTCTGCTTGTTTGCCTCAGCCACATCGAGAAAATTATGCAGGCCCGTAATGTAGTCGGAGGTGCATCGGTCACCGTACATCCATTGCCGGTTCATCTGCGTGCATTATATAATTAAGTATAACAAAAACCATTACAGAACATCATGAATAGAGAAATGACCAAATTAATACAAGTTCATCATCACATTAAAACTAAAGTACAGTAGTGATCAAATGTTATTACTGAAAAAATAAATACATAAAGTTCATACATAGTTCTCATAGAACAACATACAGCTCTCTAGAGCATCTAATTAAAACATAAATTGAAACTAACATACAACTATGTAAAACATTTAAATGCAACAACAAATGCGATCAAAATCGCAACTAAGGTAACAATTGATCCAACAGCATAATGATACCAAGCCTCATTATCAAATGCATATTTTCTAATCTTTCTAATCTTCAAGCGCATTGCATCCATCTGGATCTTGTGTAGATCGACGACATCGGCAACATGCAACTCCAATTTCATCTTCTCTTCTTCAACTCTTTTCATTTTTTCTTTTAAATAATTGTTTTCTTTTTCAACTAAATTTAACCTCTCGACAAGAGGGTCGGTTGGAATTTCCGGTTCACATACCTCCTAGATAAAGACATCTATGTCAAGTTGGTCGGCATAATTGTCATAAACACTAAATGAAACAAATAGTTATAAAAGATAATATACCACATCCGAATCATAGACCGGACGAGAGCCGACGGGGACGGATACCAAAACCATGGCACTATATAATAACAAACAATAATACAAGTAAGAAAATTATACAAGTAGCTATATAAATCATACAAGTAAGAATTTTTTTCTTTAAAAAAAAGATAAGAACAAGAGGCTCACCACGGTGGTGCCGGCGACGAGATCGACGCGGGCGATCGAAGGCGGTGAGGACGGGGACGGGGACGGGACGGCACCCTACACATGTGCAAACTAAGAAGTTAATTTGAGCTCAAATTGCGCATCTAAATCAAATAAACTCACACATACACTCCTCCACTAAAACCCACAAACCACACTACTTCTAGAGCATTTGAAATGAGTTAAACTAGCAGTGAGAGATGAAAGGATGAAGTTAATTGCTAACCTTTTTAGAACACTTGGATAGTTGGTGCACCGCCAAACATAGACAAATCTTGGGGAAAATGGAGCTTGGAGGTCAAGCTTAGAGAGGAGAAAGCTTAAGTGTGGCTCGGACATTTCATCAAACACCTCATGTGCATAGGAGGTGAGAACAGAGTAGCACACACCTCCCACACGCCGGCCGGCCAAAAAACAGAGGAGTGAGCGCGCAGGGGCGAGCATATATATAGGCATCTTTTTAGTCCCGGTTGGTGTCTAGAATCGGGACTGAAGACTGACCTTTAGTCCCGGTTCCAGACAGGAGCGAGGCCCTTTAGTCCCGGTTGGTGGCTGGAACCGGGACTGGTGCCTGCCGAGGCCCGGCCGGCGTCCTGGCCGCTCAAACCGGGACTGATGCACGCATTAGTCCCGGTTCGTAAGTCGACCGGGACTGTTGCTCTGATCTGGCAAAAACCAATGCCCTGTTTTCTACTAGTGCCGCCGGAGAAGTGCAGGGCCATCACCATCTGAAGACCTTGTACTGAAGTGAATTAACACTGGACGTTTTCCTTTTCTTCTGGCTGTATATCGACTTGTGTACTTTGGTGAGATTGCTGTACATCCACTTTTAACTGTAACGGGAGGAAAGAAAGCTCTGGTTGTTTATTCCTTGGCGAGTTACATGTTTGTGCTTATTGAATGTGAATAGATTATGGGAGTGGCAGGTTTTTGCCCTGTCCTGTTCCTGGTTTTGTGAATAAACAGGGTAATTTCTTTCACTATAAAATGGGATTAGGAGCCCTAACACTCCATTGAAACTAGCGTTGCTGGATATGCTGTTCCCAGGCGGCCCTTGCGCAGCAGCTGCCGACCTTAGACAAAACCTTGCTGCCCTCAACGGCTGTAGAAACTCCGTGGATCCGAGACCGGTGCACTTGAGAGAGCACTCACGGTAAGCATATTGAGGAAAAATGGCTTGCTCAGTTCAACCGTATCACTCTCGTGAGTAATCTCAAACTCGAAAGTATCTACATTAAATTGCACAAACTCAACAGTGTAGAATCGGCTATGTGCACACTATAACTCTAGAAGAGGACTTCAGAGATGGCATGTTCTTCAAAGTTCCAATCAAATTCCGAATGCCTCTCATTCCCTGGGAAATTGCACTATGTGACTGGTGACACTCATCATGCTCACCGCCCACCATTGCTGCTCTCCTCACACACAAGCAAGGTAGTTATTTATAGAAGATTAGTGAATGGACATGGTGTGTGGCCTAGACATCATTCCTTCACCAAACTTCACATGACAGTTGTTGTGGCCATTTATTTCTACCCCTTGTGACATTTAGCCCGACAGCAGGTGATGTAATTGTTGAAGAACTGTTGACTCTTTGTGGTGCCCATCTACGGTTTAAGCAACCCAAGACTGAATATTGCAACAAACAAGGACAGAGCAACACTTGCGAAGTGAGCAACAACCAACATGGCTATAGTTTACACATGTCCCAACGTTCAAAGTTCTCAACCTGCTGAGATAATGTCGCGTGATGGAAGTGCGTTTCTTGGTATAACCGTAGCCGCAAATGATATTTTGTTGAGTTTTGAAAAGTATGCACCACAAATGCTCTTGTCAGATGCGCCTTGCCGAAAACCTGGAGTACTATACCAAAAGGTGTATTTTGAATTTAAGAAGTAAAAGTTTCAAGGCAAGATGTTTTGTTTTTTGAGAGGAAATCTATGGGATTTGCAGCTATGCTCTGCCATGCTGCCTTGCTACGTTTTAGCTGCTATGCACACCAAACCTCATTTAATCTTTTTTCTTTCGAGGGGATGCACATCGAGTTTTAACTGTATATACTACTATAAAGTTCATGCGATATTAAGGTTCAGGTTGATCATTTCCTCACGTGCGACATCCATCTGTTTCGCACTTCATGAAAATTTTACTCTTGTCATAAATGTAGTGACAGCCGGCCGGACAGGTTAGCATTGTCAGTTTGTCACTGAAAAGTGAAATAGTATCCTCGTCTCCAAAAGAACAAATCTTCAGCTTGTCATCTGAGGACATAGAAGCACCATCACTGGAGTTTCAAAGAACATCAGTGTTGACCACTTCGCTTGATTTACATGAACATATGCTGTCTAAAATCTCGAATTTGTCCATCTTTGAATTCCATATAAGCGAACATGACAGTGGCAAAGTCACCGAAGTGTATGATGAGGAGCAAAGTGAATGATGAGGGGCACAGTGTAAACCTGAAATGTAGTGTTTTTTTAGGGACAGCCGGAGAGTTTGTTGCTGAAAATTAAACAATGTGAAAGCTTGAGCCTAGGCCCTGCAATAGATAGAACCAGTTGAGAGCAGTAGCTTATCCTCTTGGCTTCAACAACCGCCATGAAACATCTCTCAGTATTGGAAAGCATTGAGGCAGAATCAGTTCGTTCTACTAGATGTTGTTGACCTACAACTTGTCCTCATAGTTGGTCCAAGCATCATTCCGCACCATCACTGGAATTTTCAGAGACCATCGGTTTTGAAGGAACATATGCTCTGTAAAATAGTTGTGACAAAAGAAAAGGAAAAACAAAAAAAAAAATCAAATTTGTCAGAGCCAAGTTTCAATCTTGGGACTGGGACCTATGGGTTATGGGCCCACCACGCTTCCGCTGCGCCACTCTGATTTCTCTTGTCACAACCTGAATCTAAACTTTTATATACAAGCACTCAGGTCCTGGTTCCAGCAGAAGCTTTGTTGCGTTCCCCGGTGCCACACCCCACACGAAACCCAGAGATTTTTGCGACGGATGGATTCGTCGGTTGGCTTAAGCAGGCCAACCAGTTAAGCTAACGGTGACAGACAGCTTAACTAATAATCAAGAGATGCAACGGATTTCCATTTAGTAGGCGTCCAATTGTTCTGGACTACCGGTTTCAAAACGACAGTCGACTGGTGACCATAAAATCGCGCCTTGTAGGCTGAAGTCGCTAAGTATATACTTGACTCGGTGGAATTTCATACACTGTCGTTCGTGATGCCCTACTGAAGTTGGACTTGAGCAAGCTTGGTCCACAGTGAGCAAAATTGTTGGATTTGAAGGACCGAAAGGCCATGCCAACACCCGCAAAAAAAAAAAGTGTGGCCATGCCAAAGCTTGCAATTTGCATAAGTATTTATACATTATATTCAGTGCTTGTTCATTGCGTACTTCCTAGCATGGATATATTTTACACCTGTCCCAAAGTTCAAAGTTGTGAACCTGTCGAGATAATGCCGAGCAACAGCAAGTAGGATCAGATGCAGTAATACATTAGGCCTTTTTCTCTTGCTGGGAATGATGCATTCGGCTTTGCTTCAACAATACATATGAATTTAAATATATCTTCTTTTCATGACGGTCAATGGACCGAAAATCGCTAAAAGAAAGGAGATACAGTGCGCATTTACTAGCATGATAGCAGTGTGTTTAATGATATAACTGTAACCGCAAATGGTATCTGTTGATTTTCTGAAAGTATGCGCCGCAAATGCCCTTGGCGGATTTCACCTTGCCGAAAACTTGTATTACCTGTTGTATTTTGATTTTCTAAGAAGCAAAAGTGTATGATGAGGAGCACAGTGTAATAGACCACTGTATTAACAGGTTTTGTTTTTTAGTGGAAATCTCTAGGGACTTTGCAGCTCCTGATGACCTATGAATGAATCTATGATGCTCTGCCTTTAGCTCCTAAAAATAATACTCCCGAACTAAAACAACGACACTTACTTTGGAACGGAGGGAGTACACACCAAACCTAGATTTAATTTTTTCTATTTTGAGGTGATGCATATCGAGTTTTTAACTGTATAATTTGTAAAGTTCACGCGAAAGGTTGAGGTTATAACCGTGATTTTGTCGCTGAAAATGAATACAGATACAGTGCCATTTTCCGCACCAGAACAAAGCTTGAGGATATGCCCTGTGGTAGATAGAACCGGTTCAGCATTCGATTGTCTTCTTCGCTTCAACAAGCTGCCATGGAACAATTTCCGAATGCTGGAGTTTTGAAAGCATTCTTCATCTTCTTTGCCCACAACAGTCCAGTTAAATGTGTTCATAACTTGTGCTCGTAGTTGGCCCAAGCATGGTTTTGCGCCGTCACTGGAAATTCAGAGAACAGCAACCTGACCGCCTTGCTTTTGAAGGAGCACATTCTGTGTCAAATCTCAAAATTCATCCATATTTGAATTCGATCGAAGCGGACATATATGGTAGTGGCAAACTCACCGAAGTGACAGGACAAGTAAATGGGAACCTGAACAATAAGGAATTTTTCAAAAAAGAAAAAGAAAAAAAGAGAGGGCAAATTAGTGAAAATAATTGTGATGAAAAAAATGACAACAAAATATATCAGAGCCAGGTTTCGATCCGCTGCGCCACTCTGATCTTGCTGTGATGGTTACGATTTTCAGCAATAAATACACGCAAAGAGAGAGATTTGGCGAGGGGTTTGTTAGACAGACAGCGACAGGAAAATCCCATTCTGTTCTCACCTCACGGAAGGAGAAGGAAACCGGTGAGGTGATGGATGTGGTTGCAGTACGTGCGATCTGCTCAGCAGTGTTGTTTGTGTGTGTACGCGAGACATCGATCCATCCAACTGGTGAGTGGTGACTCGCAGTCGCAGCAGCCGGCGATCGCGATCACAGGATAAGATCACCTGCCCCGCCTGCCTAGCCTAGCCTAACATCGACCGCCTGCGTTCTCGACTTATCGGTGCTAGCAGAAGCTTTCTCCTCTGGACGACGTGCAAGGTGGAGAAATCTTTGGTGCCGCCCATTGATGATTGATTCCAGAGGCCGTCCATCCAGTATAATGGTCAAAACGTTTGCCTCGGTGTCATTACATAGATAGAGAGGGTTAGAAACTCACATGGAAAGCAAGCAAGCAATCCCATCTTTGTTTAACATAACTACATTTTGCTACAAAGAGCAGAGCAGCATGCTCTCGCGACCAAGTTAAACAAAATGGGCTGCTTTGCACGTCGCAAACAACTGGTTCTCTGCCCCGTTCTTGGTGTCTGCAGACAATGGTGGGTTATTACTGATTTTGTGTCCATGCATTGACGGCCCTTTGAGGCGGTCAATGGACAGAAAAACAGTAAGAGAAAGGAGATACAGTGTGCATTCATGAGCGTCGTTTGGATTTTTGAAAAGAAGCAAAGGTGTATGATGAGGAGCACAGCGTAGATCAATGCCTTAAATCTGCCATGCCACCGTACGTACGTACCACCCTTTTATCTGTTATATATATATATATATATATATATATATATATATATATACACACCAAACCTCATTTCTCTGTTGACGTACAGCAGTCTCAGTTGAATGTATTCACACCATCGCTGGAATTTCAGAGAGCATCAGCCTGACCACTTTGCTTTCTTTCGATGGAACATATGCTGTGTGTGAAATCTCCAAATTCGTCCACCTTTGAATTCGAGTACACTCGTCCATCTTTGGATTCGATCGAAACCCAAGTTTCGATCGTGGGACCTGTGGGTTATGGGCCCACCACTCTGATGCTTTTATCAGAGATCCGAGCAAATACTTTCTATACAACTCAGAGTAGAGTACCGGTTTGGGCATTGATTTGTTGGTTGGCTGGTGCGGTGAGTAGGCCAACTGCAGGTTGAGCTGACGAATAACGATGGAAGATAGCGATGGGAGGTCTCCTCCGTTAAGTTCGCATGGAAGGAGAAGGAAACCGACGGTAATGTACCAATGTGGTTGCACATGCGCGCATCCCCTACCAATAGTACGTACGATCTAGTACTCTGTAGTCCTCTCGTCGGGACTGATCCAACTAGAGGCTCACGAACAGCCACCAATCGTGATCACGGCCCGCCTGTCTTAGCCTAGCCGACGAACCCATCAATGGAGAGGGTTTTGGTGCCGTCCATTGATTCGACGGACTGTCCAGTCGAAACGTTTGTGCGTTCCTTCTTGATGAAACGGAGGCGAAGGTTTTGTCTGGTCTCATTAGATCGGGAGAGGTTAAAACAAGGGTTTTAATGTCCATCGGTGTTATGAAAGCATGCTCTAGTGGCACTCAACAACTCGAATGCTTCGCTGACCATCTTAGGGCGCCTCTAACCAAACCCCTATTTATAACTCTCTAATCCCTTCCTTAAATCTTAATTTCTTATAAAGAAACTAAAAAGTGAATATCAAGGTTCACCAGAAGTACAAAGCACCCCAAACATAATAAAAAAACAACGAGATCTCTGGATCACTGAATGACCACTGCCACGCACCGCTACATTGTCGATGACAATCAAGACGTCTTCGTGCACGTGCCCACTGGACGATCACTGCCACCATCAGAACGAGCCGTTAACGCACCTCTACCTTGTCGAGGACAGTCAGGATGTCTTCATGCACGTGCCCACTGAACGACCACTGCCACCACCAGAACAAGCCATCGACGCACCGCTACCTTGTCGAGGACAGTCAGGACGTCTTTGTGCACGTGCCCACTGAACAACCACTGCCACCGTCAGAACAAACTATTGACGTATCGCTGCCTTGTCGATGACAGTTAGGACGTCTTCGTGCACGTGCCCCTCAAGACCAATGCCCTGGACACGCAGTTGTCGCCGTTAAACCCATAGAGTCGATCCGAAGAACCTGACACCAAATCTCGCCAGCGCATGCGCACGATGAGAAAAATCCTAACCTCGACGCCCCAAGGAGCTGGTAGGAATCTACGCCGAAGGTCCGTCTAATTCGTCCCGACTGACAAACTTGAGAGGGATCGGAGCTTGAAAGACTGAATCAAAGAAGCACCGCCCCTGCAAGGACTAAAAGCCCTAACATATCTACTAGTCGGAGCCGAGGCGGCAGTATTCCCCTCCCCTTCAGTGGTCGCCGGAGCGGCCAACGGAGGGGAGGCGAATTCACGGGCTCGCCTGTGAAAATCGAGGGGAGGGAGGCTTTTCACTAGTCGTCATGTGAGAGGGGAAAGAAAGACTTAATGTGATGGAGCTAACCAGACCACCATATTTTTAACTCCCTAAAAAAATTGGGCTAATTCTTTCGTCCGTTGTCACATACTACATTTCAAACAACACAATATTTCATCACCAATTTCAATGATTTAAATCAAGCACTCCCATGATCACAATCACCACCGCCGCCGCCACCACATCACCACCACCACTACACCTCAGGTCGGACCTCGGTTGTGCCAAAATCTCACCACGAGTGAGTCGCTAATTTTGCCAAATCTTACAGGGGTCTTACATAGTGCGTTTATAGCCTGTGGGGCTCCTCTGGCATTTTCGAGTGCTTGTAAAGTTTCACGACAGAATAAAATTCTTGGAAGTTGTGGCAAAAAAAAATGTCGTGAAAGTTGTGACAAAAAATGCAAAATAATGAGTGTGTCATATCCTGATGAAACTTTGCAAACACTCGAAACATTCAACAATGTTTGCCACACAAATTTTTTTAAATCATCATTTTTTTTTTGAATTGTGGCTTGACATAATTCTGGCACAAAGCTATTTTCTCATTGTCGACCGTCAACGCATGCATGTATGCATGGTTCACGTAGAGCAAATATAATAAGGTGACGTAGGCGGGCTGTAAGACTTTAAATATTATATTTTTGCTGAGTTGGATGAGAGAGAAGAGGAGAGAGAAGATAGGCGGGCCGTAGATTTACAGCCGGCTGTAGCACGGGCTTCAAGAAATTATGTGAGAGTGTATGGTGGACCATGTGGTATAAAAGTAGTACTTTCTTGTAGCCCACTACTATACGTGTTGGCTACATGTTATACCTATTAGTTGGCTCGTACGTTCCCCTTCATCACGCGTCCCTTGTTCTTGGACGGCTAAACCGCAACACTTTGCGCATGCATGCATGCCAATCGGTAGGATATTTCTCCTGCTCGGAATCGGAGGCAAGGTGAGATCGAATCCATCTCGGACCCGACCGGCATTAATCCGCCGGCCGGTGAACCAGTCGTAGCCGTCGTCCGACTCCGACTGGGGGTGGGAGGTGGTTGGTTGGGGAGTATAAACAGAGGAGGTGCGGTTGGCGCTCTGCTTTCCACCTTGCCGCGCCAGTGGCTCACCAAAAACACGAGTACCCTTCGCCCGCCGTCGCCATCGTCCACGCCCGCCGCGGCGCTGCTGGGCCGCTGAGCGAACCGCAGCAACCCGGCGTACAAATCCTACGCGCATACCACTCGCCCCGGCCGCCCGGCACAATCGTCTCGTCGATCGATCGATCTCCGTGCGTGCGTCCATGGCGCCGCGCCCCGCAACGGCGGCGATGAGCAGGTTCCCGCCGGTGTCGGCGTACGACGCGTCGGTGCGTGAGCGGCGGACCGCGGCGTCGGACCTGGACGACACCCTGCTGGCCTCCTCCTCCGCGTTCCCCTACTACTTCCTCGTGGCGCTCGAGGCCGGGGGCTACCTCCGGGCACTGGCGCTGCTCCTCCTCGCCCCGTTCATCCTGCTCGTCTACACCGCCTTCTCCGAGCCGGCCGCCATCGGGCTGCTCGTCTTCGCCACCTTCGCGGGGCTCCGGATGCGGGACGTGGAGGCCGTGGCGAGGGGGGTCCTCCCGCGGCACTACGCCGCCGGGGTGCGCGCCGACTCGTGGGAGGTGTTCCGGGGGTGCGGCGCGGGCAGGCGGGTCGTGGTCACCGCGTCGCCGTCGGTCATGGTAGCCCCGTTCGTCCGCGAGTTCCTGGGCGCCGAGGTGGCCGGGACGGAGCTCGGGACGTGCTGCGGGCGCTTCACGGGGCTCATCAGCGGCGGGGTGCTCGTCGCCGGGAGGAAGCGGGAGGTCGTGGAGAAGCTGTTTGCCGGCGGGGACATGCCGGACGTTGGGCTCGGCGACCGCGAGAGCGACCACGACTTCATGGCTATCTGCAAGGTACTAAATTCAACCTCCACACCCGGTAGAATTCGATTGTTTTGACGAAAGTTTCTTGGATTCGACACAATCTTTCTTCAATAGAATTTCTCTAATCCATAGTGATTGGTACTTGAGAGATCAGACCACAGCTAATTTTGAAGTAAAGGAATTGTTCTTTGAGTGCTCAAGGCATCAATCTCATCTAGCTTTTTCTTGTGGTAGTTGGACTTGCAAGAAATTGTGTGGTTCCTATCTTTGCTTTTCCAGAGCACCTTTCCTGGCCCTACCTAGGAAAGAACTAGAAGGTTCATTCTAGTTACTCTTCTAGTTGATGTTTAGTTTAGCCTGCAAAAAAAGTTGTCATATTTGTTACTAGTTAAAACTGTAAATTGTTGAGTAGTAGTAATTTTTTCTTTCATTTTTGCACCTTTTCTTGGCAAAGAATTTTGGCAAATTGCTTACTATTTTTGGCAAAGAATTTTGCTTACCTGAGTGCTCAGTCTTCACTAGCTAGATCATGCTACTTGGTCTCAGTCCTGTTACACGTCGCTTTGGAAGAAACAGGGACAGCTTGCTGTTGAAGAGTCATTATTTACTCCACTGATCCACGAATAGAAACTATGCTTTGTTTGATTCAGATTATGCTAAAAAGCTTAGCAGCTAGTAGTACTGTTGATTAATCTGATTTGTTTCCCGCGCATGTACATATGTAGGAGGCGTACATGGTGCCCACGGACAAGCGCGCACCGCGCGCTGCCGCCGACGCGCTGCTCTCCCGCGTCGTCTTCCACGACGGCCGCCTGGTCCGCCGCCCGGACCCAGCGCACGCGCTCTTCGCCCTGGCCTACCTCCCCGTGGGCTTCGCCCTGGCCGTGCTCCGCGTCTTCATCAGCCTCCCCGTCCCGCCGCACCTCGTGCGCCACACCTACCGCCTGACCGGCATCCGGCTCGCCGTCCGGGGCACGCCCCCGCCGGCGCCGCGCGGGGGCTCCCCGGGGTCCCTCCTCGTGTGCAACCACCGCACGGCGCTGGACCCCATCATCGTTGCCGTCGCGCTGGGGCGGCCGGTGACGTGTGTGACCTACAGCGTGAGCCGGCTGTCGACGGCCATCTCGCCGATCCCGGCCGTGGCGCTGGCGCGGGACCGGGAGGCCGACGCGGCGCGCATCGCGGAGCTGCTGGCCTCCGGGCGCGACGTGGTGGTGTGCCCCGAGGGGACCACGTGCCGGGAGCCCTGCCTGCTGCGGTTCTCGGCGCTGTTCGCGGAGCTGACGGACCGGATCGTGCCGGTGGCGCTGGAGGCGGCGCAGTCGACCTACTACGGGTCGACGGCGAGGGGGTGGAAGGCCTTGGACCCGTGGTTCTTCTACATGAACCCGCGGCCCGGGTACAATGTGACGTTCCTGCCGGCGCTGCGGCCGGAGGAGACGTGCGGCGGTGGCGGGAGGAGCGCCGTCGACGTGGCCAACCACGTGCAGGCGGTGATCGCCAAGGAGCTCGGGTACCGGTGCACGACGCTCACCAGGAAGGACAAGTACATGAAGCTCGCCGGTAACGACGGCAAGGTTGCCGCCGCCGGCGACGAAGGCAAGAAGTTTGCGTAAACCGCGGAACTGTATAGATAGTCGCGTGTAGTTTCTGTAGGTTGTACCACAGATATCTAGTGCTCTTCCCCTGCTTTGGCAATTTCACTTACTCTGCACATTCTCTGCTCAAACAGAAGAAAGTTGACATCAACAGGAACACATGAACATCAAAATAGAGTTCAGATTGAGATCGATAGAATTTCTATTAAAAAACATTTTATGTAACTTCTCTATTTGTATTTTTTGTGTAACTTTAAGGTTTTCAACAAAATATTTTCGGTGGTGATCGACCAGTGCCCCGTGCCTGAACACATCCATCTATCTCATCTGACCTCTCCGAATTTCGGCATACCACCGTCCGGACTTCACCCCTCTCAAATCAAATGCAAAAGTGAAATATATTGAGTATGAAGCCCGTGATCCTACACCATCAAAATGTGGAACATATGAAATATTGGAAACTAGGCTTACTTTGTAGCTGCGAATACACTTAATTTATTAAAGAAGACGGTAGGTAACTGAGTTTTATGGGTCTATTTTAACACATTGCCTTCTCATTTAGAGAAATGTCATGCATTTTATTCTGCTATAAGAAGAACATCTTTTGGTAACTTCTACATCTGTATTTTGTGTGTAACTTTAGCGTATTAAAGAAAATATATTCAGTGGTGATCGCCACTGCCCCGTGCTGCTAACCCGAGCAACCTGGACAGGAATCGTATGGAAATATGCCTTGAACTCGTATGGAAATAAGGAACAACTTTCATGTTTTGACTTTCTTCGTTCGACGCCTTCTTCACAGGTGAATTTGATGAACTCTAAGCACTGGTCGTGCATGGACATATTTCATTACCTCCGAATTTAGCCGGGCCTTGAAGCTTTTAAATATTCATCCTACATGAAAAAGGAAAAATATGAACTGACGAATTTCTTGCAATCATTAGTAGGTTAGTCCAAATAAATAAAAAATTGTGTAATTTGACAAGATTATATCATTAAAGCCACAAATGTTATAGATACGATTATGACGTATCCTTCCCTGTGGCTGTTGATGCATCAAATTGGCAATATACGGACGTGTCTTCTATGCCCTTGATGACGGGCAAGTGTGATTATTGGATGAGACTAGAGTTTGGTGATATTTGTGCATCAAAGTAGAATTCACTGGATGGTTGCCTACTTTCTGTGTTAAATTTTTTTTGAGACAAACTTTATGTGTTATGAAAGTGTGAGTCTCGGTTCCAGTCGTAATGAGGGCCACCCGTGTCCGAAGCCCACACATATTTATGTGTTCATATGAACGTGCTCTGATCCCGGATGAACTCGTCCATACGGGAAAAGATGTAGTACCCATATGTGTGAGTATGTGGCTTTTATTGTCGGCAATAGTACCCGAATATGTGCTTCAGGATTTCTCCTTTTTGCCGCTTTCTTTGGTATAAGGCATACATGCTTGTATGTGTAAAAACTTGAAGAAAGCAGCATCCAAAACCTTCACTATATATCTGAAGTTCCTATTTTCATAATTCAAAGTACATTACAAACTTTAGAATGCTGCTAATGAGGAGCCAATAACTGTCATGCAAATGAGATCAGAGGAAAGTTAACGCATGGATGTAGGTGCATAAAGAAATGTAAACATTGCGACAGTAGTAAGTACAAAAAGATGTAGAGGCGAATAGGACATGAGTATGTAGTCCTTGTCCTTATGAAGGATGAACGAGTCGATGAAGTACAGTTCCACAACCTCTTTAACCTCTTCATCCCGGACATTGCCCAAGTTATTCAAGAGATACATATCGAGTACTCCAACCTTTTTTCTATCCATACACCTGCACTTTTTTAGTTGGCAGAGGCACCATAGCCTCATCAGATGGTTCTCCGGCCATAAGAGGTTGACCATGTTAAATATGCTGCCTTTGAAGGTGATGTTGAAACAACTTCCGACGACGACACTAGAGGAAAACCATAGTCACACCTGCACCATACATCTAAATATTACCTGTATATAAAATAACACTCTTAAATACTCTAATAGCATCTGTACCCTTACAAGTGCATGGAAACTATGACAAAGATTATTAATGACTAACATCTCGTGATGTTGGGACAAGAAGTAGCTTCTCCTTCCGGTGTATGGTCATTCCAAACACCTCTGTCATATCGAGGTCCTTATGTTGCATTCCACCCGGGAGCTCCCAATCAAAGCAATATGCAAGGTTGGCGAGCATAATCTCCACGGAGGCCATGCCAAAGTTTATCCCAGGACATATTCTTCGGCCAGCTCCAACGGCAGGATCCCGAAATCCCTCCCCTTGTAGTCGGGGGACGCGACGTCCTCGAACCTCTCAGGGATGAACTCCTCCGCATCCTCCCACGACCCGGGGTCTCTGCCGATGGCCCACACATTGATGATGACGCGGGTTTCGGCGGGGACCGTGTAGCCGCCAATGACGCACTTGTCCACGGAGAAGTGCGGGAGGAGGAGGGGCAATGGCGGGTGCAGCCGGAGCGTCTCCTTCAAGACCGCCTTTAGGTAGGGCATGCCGCCCAAGTCGTCCTCCATGACCATTGGTTGGCCCTTGGGTGTCTTGTCCCTCACCTCGGCTTGGAGTTTGGCCATGAGGTGTGGCTTTCGCATGAGCTCGGCCATGGCGAACTCCAAGACCACGTATGACGTGTCCGTGCCAGCTACAAACATGTCCTGCATCCACGTATGACGTGTCTAGTTAAATATCTGGAGAGCATTAGGAAGTGTCAGTGCAAAGAAAGTCAATCCTATTTGAAATATGTACCACGAGAATGGCCTTGACATGCTGCATAGTGAGACTGTACTCGTGTTGACGAGCAAGGAGAACGTCCACGAAGTCTGCCTCCTCATCTTCTTGCTGCAGCAGCGATGCTTTGCTGGCGTGGTCGTCGATGATCCTGTCTGGCGTGATCTTCTTGCTAGAGTGATACTGCTTGTGGAGATAAGAGTGCTGCTACTAGCTGAGCCGCCATGGTGATAGAGATGTGCGTGAACTGGTAAAAGCTTGTATTTATAGGTCGCTGATGGAGAATTAGCGAGTGGAACCAACGAAGAAATGGGTTGTACGGAGAATCAGTTGCGTATCTGGACGGGCGGGAAGCGGATAGCAGCCACACAACTAGTTGTGGGATTGTATATAGAGTAGAATAGATTGACAGACCTACCATATGTCAGTGATGACGATGCGGTTTGGACTTTCCGGCCTCTCCCTGGCCCGACGATTACTCATCGGAGTTGTTGGATTTGTCGACGTGACTGATGGTGATGGGCACATCCGGCGGTACCACCAGGAGTCAACTTTTTGCTAAAAGTACCTAGGAGTCAACTAGCGTTAGCAGCCCTGCAATATTTCAGTACTCACTCCGTCCCATATGATATAAGATGTTACTTCCTCATGTTCTTTTTAGTCTGAATATAAGTTTTGTCCGAAGTCAAAGTATATCCACTTTGATCAAACTTATAGAAAAAAAAATATCAACATTCACAATGCAAAATCAATATTGTTAGATTCATCATGAAATGTAGTTTCATAGTATATATATTTTTGGTATCGTAGATGTTGAAATTTTGTAATATAAATTTGGTCAAACTTTGTAAAGTTTGACTTTTTTTGACGGGACGGAGAGAGTATTTCCCAATTGACATTTATTAGAACTTAATTGTCAGTGCAAATGCAAAGCATAATTTATTTCCTACGCTATGTCTCAACCGTTCCCTTCATTGTGATGCGAGTGAAGTCTGTCTTGAACCCTAAGATTGTTGGCGCACTTGTGGCCCGCGGGTGGGTCTCATCAACCAGACGACGCCTAGCAGTCGGGGGACCGGAGCCACCGTGACCTTTCTCTTCCTCAACAGCATGTCGTGGATCCATACATCCACATGGTCGAGAGTGCCGGCCACCGCCGCATGTTAGAAACCAGTACAACAATGAACTCCCACCCGCGCATGTTAAATATATATAGTACAAATTCAAAAATTCAAAAAATGTTTTTGCATTTAAAATATAGTACAAATTCAAAAAATGTTCATGAATTCGAAAAAAATTCACAAAACCAAAGATGTTCGTGATTTAAAAAATGTTCATAAAATTGAAAAATTTGTGATTTCAAAAAACGTTCGCGAATACACAAAATGTTCAACAAATTGCAAAAATTCACGATTTTAAATTTTGCTCATGAACTTGAAAAATGCTTGTAAATTCCAAAAACGTTTGCGGTTTCAAAAAGTGCTTCATAAATTCAAAAAAAATCATGAATTTGAAATTTTGTTCCCAATGTCTAAAAATATTTGTGATTTCAAAAAATGTTCATCAATTTGATATTTTAATTTTTTTCGCGAATACAAAAAATGTTCGAGAGTACAAAATTATTCCTGATTTCAAAAATTGTTCCCGAATTTGAAAAATGTTCATAAATTCAAAATTTTCAGGATTTCAAAATCATATTTGTGAATTTAAAAATATCCGCGTTTGAAAAAGTGTTCGTGAATTAAAAAAATGCTCATTAATTAAAAAAATATTCACAAATTTGGAAAATATGAGGCACACTGAAAAAAGAACAAAATAAAACATAAAAAAAAAACTAGAAAAAAACAAGTAAGGAAACGGCTTAAAAAAGGACACAGTAATAAAATATAAATAGGGCCAAGGAAGTCTAGAACTATTTCAAAACTGGTGGGAAAGGCATAGAGCGAATGGGCTGGCCCATTACAACACCAATGCAAGGGTGGTGCACGTTTGGCCGATATTCCTCGACTTACGTGGGCATTAGGATCCCTCTCTAATATCCTCTATAAATTATTGGACATGAACAGAAAAACATTTGTACTTGTATGACAGATGAGACTAGACAGGCTCACCGTGCTGTGGGAGCTATAAGTCGCCCGTTTCAAGACATGCTACGTCTAACTTACTGGACGGCATTATTGGGCCGACCCAGTACTTTAACACTGTTTTACATAGGTTTCTTTGTGATTTTTTATGTTTTCCCTTTTTTCACTCAGTTTTAATCGGTTTTTACTTTGTTCGCGTTTTCTTCGGTTTATTTTATTTATTATTTTAATTTTTTTTTGTACACCACATGTCTACTTTTTTCACAGAGAAAGTACATTTTTTCTATACATCAAGAACATTTTTCTATACATGTTATCATTTTTCAAATACATGATTAACATTTTAAAAATATTTTTTTATGTCAGCATTTTTTTATACGTCAACAAGATTTTTTATACATATTTTAAAAATATGATTAACAATTTTAGAAATATCTGTATTTTATATCTACTTTTGTTCATACACATTGTAAATTTTTCATATTCATATAAAACATTATTTTTAGACTTGTTTAACATTTTTTAAACACATGATAAATATTTTTATTATATATGTTTTTGATGTCTACTCTTTAGTATAAATAAGGAACATTTGTTTATACACATTTAAATTTTTTCAAATACAACGCTTAATAATTTTTTCAAATACATATTTTTATGTCTACTTTTTGCATAGACATTGTAAAATTTTCATATACAGCTAAAACAATTGTTTTACATTTATTTTATATTTTTAAAATACATATTTAGGAACAAAGACATGTTTTTGAACTTTTTTTCGGACATGTGTTAAAGGTTTTTCCAATAGGTGTTGAAACAAGTTTTTAAATGCTATCAACATTTTCTTAAAGTTGCACTCCATTAACTTTTTTTCAAAAACTTAAGCAATCGTTTCTGGAAATGTATATTAGGATTTTTCTGAAAATATAAACAATAGTAAAAAAAACTTAAAAGGAAAAAATAAGATAAAAAACCAAACAGAGATAAGAAATGTGTAAACCTTTTACTGGGCTGGCCCACTTAGGGTGTTCCTTCAGGATGCTGTCTTCCGCCTCGCTCTAAGTTAGGTATAGTCATGACTGTTATGTGCTTCCATGCTTGGCTCAGACGCTCAGTAGTAAAAAACGAGAGTAACTAACCAAGGGTTACCCCTTGGAGGGCTCCCTCAAGGGTCAGTCTTTTGCTTAGGAGCATGCCAAGTGGTGCGTCCAGCTGCCACCACATGTCGCGTGCTAGGAGTTCCCTCTTGATTTCGTTTTTTCTTCTTTTTTGTACGCTCTTTCGGGATTTAGATGATCTTTTGTATTTGTTTGGATTTTGACCTTTTGGCTGGTTTTCTTAGGTTTAGGAGGTTTTTTGCGAAGCACGACTGTGCTTCTCGAAAAAAATGTGCTTCCACTAGAAGCATAGATTTGCTTCTCGTGAAAGCACATCTTTTGTCGCACGAGAAGCACAACTGTGCTTCTTGAACTGTGCTTCTTGAAGAAAAAAGTGCTTGCACGAGACGCACAATCTGCTTCTTGTGCAATCTCAGATTTGATTCCTTTTTTTTGCCGGAGAATCACATATTTGATTTCTGTAAGAAGATCAGTTGTGTTTCTTGAAAATAAAAAAAATAAAAAAATCCGCAATCATGCTTCTGGGCGTAGGGTTTTTTCTTCCCTTTTTTGTATTTGTTATTTTTTGATTGCCTCTTTTTTTGTTTTTTATATATTTATTGTTTGTTTCCGGTTTCCATGTTTCCTGATTTTTCGTAACAAAAGAGTTCGTCTAAACTAATTAACATGGGATCTAGTTTTGAAGATCTCGACATGAGAAATTCAATGTTGAAAACGGTTTTGGATTTGAAAGCAGAGATAAAACTTTTGAATAAATGAATCTACAAAATAAAGAAGAAAACTTGCAGATTGCAACAAGTGACATACATGCAGTGCGCCACTTGTCAGCACCTTAGAAGGTGGTAGGCGTTGTAGCAGCACGTGGTTACGAGCGTTACTGCAACAGTGTGTGATGACTAATGTAGCGAGAGGTTTACCGTAGCATGCGGTAAAAAAAATAGCGACCATTTTTAAATTTGTTATTTTCCTTTGAAAACAGGAATGTATTTTGAAATTATGAACATTTTACTTAAAAGCCCGAAGAAAATTTGAAAACATGAAGATTTTTGAAAATTGTGAACAAATATTAAACAACAGGAACTTTATTTTGAAATTTCGAAAGAATATTTGAAACCTTTTACAATTTGTGAAATTCCTTGAACATTTTTTTAATTTTCAAACAAAATTTGAAAACAGAAACACTTTTCGAGAGAGTGACCATTTTTTAGAAACACCAACATTTTTCGAAAAATCCATTTTTTTGAAAATGGGAACATTTTGTGGATTTCTGAACAAATTTTCAAAAACAGGATCATTTCTTGAAAGTTCAACACAATTTAACGAACGATGATCACTTTTTTGAAATTCCCCAAACATTTTTTAAATTTTGAAATTTTGGAAAATGTTAACATTTCTTAAATTCGGAACAAATTTGGAAATTAATTTTTGAATCTGTGTACAAATTTTAAAATTTTAAAATTTGATCATATTTTGAAAACATAATCTTATTACAAAATTCCTAATATTTTTTGAAAAACAAAGGAAGCTTGAAAAGGGAAAAAAGGGAATATGAAAAATAAGAAGAAAAAGACAAAAGAAACAGAAAAATAAAAATGAAAAAACCCACAAAAAACCAGTGAAAAAGAAGTTGACGAACCTTCTAGAAGTTCCTAGTACCGGTCAGGAACTGGGCTCCTGTAGCATGTTCTATCTGCTGAATGGGCCGATCCATCTTGTTCGCTTGCGCATGTGCATGTGCGAAGGAGCTACTATTTTCACATATTTGCTTTTGGGCCAAGAAAGAGAGCGAGCCTCCCAACTATCACTTGGGGGTGGGCTGAGAGCGCGCCACTTGGCGTGCTTTCAGCCGCCGCCACGTGTCGCGCTCTGGGCGCTTCCTTCGGATTTTGTTTTTTTTATTTTTTCGCACGCGTTTTTGACTTTTTAAACGGTTTTTTTTGGTTTTTTTTCGACGTTTTAGTTTTTCACCGGTCTTCCTTAGCTTTTGGACCATTTTTTAAAAATAAATTGTTTTATGCGCGAAAAAACGCGTTTTCTTTGTTCTTTTTGCTTCCGCGAGAGGCACGAAACGGAAAAAAAACGCGTTTTCTGTTTTTTTTTCTTCCATGAGAGGCACGGTTTTGCTTTCGCAAGAGGCACGGCTATGCCTCTCGGAAACGGAAAAAAAAACATGTTTTTCTGTTTTTTTTGTTCCGCGAGAGGCACGGTTTTGCTTTCGCAAGAGGCACAGCCGTGCCTCTCGAAAACGAAAAAAAAAACGCGATTTCTGTTTTCGTTTTCTTCCGCGAGAGGCACGGTTTTGCTTTCGCGAGAGGCACGGCCGTGCCTATTGGAAACAGGAAAAAGCGTGTTTTCTGTTTTTTTCCTTCCGCAAGAGGCACGGTTTTGATTTCACGAAATGCACGGCCGTGCCTCTTTCGAAAACGAAAAAAAAAACGTGCTCCCAGTTTGATTTTTTTCATCTGGTTTTTTTCTTCCGATTTTTTTCGTGAAAAAAAAAGTCCGTCAAAATTTATCAATATGGGATCTAGTTTTGAAGATCTCGACGCAAGGAATCTAATGGTGAAAGCGGTTCAAGATTTGAATGCACGGTTTAAGAGATAAAATGTTTTGAATAAACGGATCTACGAAAAAAGGGAAAAACTCCCGGGTTGCGACAAGTGGCGCGCATGCAGTGCGCTGCGCGTCGCTTGTCGCACCTGGGGAGGTGAGAGTGATCTTTGAAAGGAGTACTTCTTAATTAGTGATTTCGGCCAAGAAAGCGTACTCTTACACCGTATTTTCATTATACATACTCATTTTGGAAGTCCACAGAATTAGGATTGAGTCCAACATTGCTACCCTAAAGCCCAGTCTACCCACAGAAGCCCATCTCAATTCTCCATGACTGATTCAACTTACATCTAAACAAATGGAGACACGAGTCACTACAAACAGCTAGGTCATGAACTCACAAACGACGCTGACAGTGACCGGTGACAACGAAGAGCCGGTGAGGGAAAAGTGCGTCTGAGCGAGAGCGTCACAGAACAACGGAAGGCATAGTCGATCTTGGGAGCTGAGCGAGGGTATCCCAAGTTTCATAGACTAGAAGTAGAAATGCCAGAACATCTTATGGTCGTGAGACATTTCCATTTCGCTGGAACAAATAAAGGAAATATCTTTGTACACAAGACGGGCTGAGGGTATTTACAACTTGTCACGGATCGAAAGCCTCGGTAAAATGGCAAACGATTCTGCACAAAAAAGAAGAAAGAAATAAAACCCATCCAACGCACGCTTCTTCTCTTCCACCCTCAACGCCATGGCGGCAACGGGAGGAATGAGTTCAGAGCTGCTTGAAGCCGAAGCGCATGAGGAAGAAGCAGAGCCTGCCCACCAACACCACGGACTCCACCAGCCACATCACGTGGTACACCACATGCTCGCATAGCACGGCCACCACGTTCACGCGCGGCCGCCACCTCATAAGCGCCGACAGGAAGGCGCTCGCCCGGGACTTCGAATGCGCCGGTAGCGCACCGGCACCATTCCCGTTCCCACTCACGGCCGCGTTCCTAGGCGTTGGCGCCGTCGCCCCGCCGGAGGCACTGCTCCCGCTCTCGCGCGCCGCCTCGCTCGGCAGTATCGGTTGCGACACCCCGCTGTTCCTGCTCTGGCGCTTGGCCGCCGGCTTCCTCGGCATCGTACGCTTCCGTATCCACTCTGCCGCCTTCCCGCGCGCCATCGAATCCTATCAATCCACGTCGATCGAACGGTCTCGGTTGCTTCTTGTTCTTGTTGCTTGTTTGCTACAGCTCTGCACGTCTGATTCCTCCTACTCATGACCGAGCTTTATATGTTGGCGCCTAAATGAAAAATATTCGAAGTCAGACGTACATAAGCCTGGTCAATGAACGAATGCCTCTGCTGAGCCCTGTTGAAATATGAGTTGGGCCTACGGCTCATCTAACAATTTCAGAAAAATCTCTAAGGGTCCATGTGGGTATATGGCACTAGGTGTGGTGGGAGAGGGGCGATTAGGTTTTTGGGGAGCGACTACGCGACTGCTCGCCTCCGCTCGTCTGCTTCTTCTACGTCCGCATCACCTTCGTCATCACCATGTCCACCGACGCCGAACGTGCCGCCGCTGAGAAGCTGGAAGCCGACAAGAAGGCCGCCGAGGACGCTGCTGCCACCGCCGCCGAGGACGCTGCTGCCACCGCCGCCGCGGCCTCTGCCTGGCCGATTGGAGGGTATAACATGTTTATCCCTCTCCTGTTAATTTCTGTCTTATCTGTACTAGCTATGTGCGTAGATGTTTCTACTATATGCGTAGTACATGCTAGTCTGGTTCATAATCAGTATGTCAGTAATTTAGTCAATGCCATGCTAGTGATTTATTCATGGATTAAATTAATCGAAAAATTGCCTATTTATTCAGCAATCCAAAAACCTAATTTGTGTAGGAATTTTTTGAATCATGGTTTTGCTGCTGCACTGAAACCGGATAATTTTACCGGTACATATTTTAAGCGTTGGCAGACGAAAACCATCTTACGGCTCACGGCAATGAACGTGTTCTGGGTTGCCGGTGTGACTCCCACTGGAACGATTACTCCTGAACAGAAGAAGGCGTTCAGGGAGGCCACCGTCATCTTTCTCGGAGCAGTTCTGAGCGTGATCGGAGATAAGTTGGTTGACGCATATTTACATGTGCGGGTTGCCAAGGACTTGTGGGAGGCGCTCGAATCTAAATTCGGGGCCACCGATGCTGGGAGCGAGATGTATGTTATAGAGCAGTTCCACGATTACAAAATGGTCGAGAACCGTTCTGTATTGGAACAGGCTAATGAGATAATATGCATCGCTAAGGAGCTTGAGATTCTGAAGTGCGATTTACCGGGCAAATTTGTCGCGGGTTGTATAATCGCTAAGCTCCCTAATTCCTGAAGGAACTTTGCTACCACTCTGAAACATCAGAGGCGTGAATTCTCAGTAGATGATGTCATCGACCATCTGAGTATTGAGCAGAACTCGAGAGCAAAGGGCTCGCACGGAAAAGGGGTCGAAGGAACTTCTGTAGCCAATATGGTGCATCAGAAGAACTTCAATTCCCACAAGCCCAAGGGAAAGAACGGTGTCCAACAAAATACCGACTTTAAGAAGAAGGGTAAGAAGACCTTCAAGAAGAACAAGAAGGGAGATGGCTGCTTCACTTGTGGTTCAGATGAACATTGGGCCAACAAGTGCCCTAACAAGTACAAGAAGTCATGGCAGGACTCCAAGTCTGCTAATATGATTGTGGGCAACAATGAAAGTGGTGCATCTGGGTACGGTAATTTATTTACTGTATTTTCAGTTTGTCAGTCCACCAATTGGTGGGTGGACACAGGTGCAGGTGTTCATGTGTGTGCTGACATTTCATTGTTTTCTTCTTACCAGGCCACAGGTCATGGGTCCGTATTGATGGGGAATGGCGCGAGTGTAGGAGATATGCCCTAGAGGCAGTAATAACAGTTATTTTGTATCACCGAGTTTGTAATGAATGTTTATGTTCCATGCTATAACTGCAATGATTCTCAAGTCTGCAATATCCACGAGGCTCGGAGGGAAACTCATGAGCACGTGTGGTATAATAAACGGTAAAATGTATTCCTAGTCTTGCCTCTAAGACTGGCTCAAGTATTGCATGATGATCCTGTTTTCCTGATCATGGGCATGTCTATGCCAACAATTTTGAGGGCACAATGTTAGTAGAACACTTGTGTTGAATCGACCCGAATTGATGTTATGCTATGAGATACATTCGTCACAAGTTAATGGTAAATAACACAGAGATAGTTAATGTTTGCATAATTCCTTAGACCATGAGAGTATCGAGTTCCTTCGTACTTGCTTTGTGAACTTTGGGGTTTGTTAAACAACATCCGTAACTGGGTGGCTATTACGGCGGCTTACGGGTTCACGGAAAAGTATGACAAGAAACGAGATGGCTCAAGATTGGGATTTGCTCCTCCGTCGATGGAGAGATAATCTCGGGCCCTCTCGGTGTTACGGTATCCATCATCGTCTGGCCAGACACATTGTGATTTGATCACTAGGATGCCGGAACACGGAAACGAGAAAAGAGAACAAAACCGGTAACGAGGTAACTTGCATGGTGGACAAGTTGTTGATCCACGGGGATGCAGATAAATCTCACCTCGGGTGTTTGTAACACATCGCGAAGCAACAGGAATAGCACACGGCAACTGGAGGTTCTCTCGAATATTCATTCGTGTGGGTATAGGGGTTAATATGGGTGTCCACGGCTCCGATGTTGATCATTGATCGGAAAGTGTTCCGGGTCATGTCTATACTTCACCGAACCTATAGGGTCACACGCTTAAGGGTCATCTATCTGCTGAATACTAGACAGGGAGTCTGAGAAAAAATCACCGAAAAAGTTTCGGATGCAATGGAAACGTTCCGGAGAGGACACCGGAATAGTTCCGGTAAAACTGAAAAGTTGTTTCAGGGGATACCATTAAGTCAAATTGGTTTCGGCACACGGCTGGAAATTCTTGGAGGATGCCCGAAGTGTTTTGGAAACTTCTGGGAATTTTCCGGGATAAAAACCGGAAATGTTCCGGAGCTGCCGGAACCGATTTGGTTGCTTTTCGCAGATGAAAATCACTAATCCGAAATTCTTTCGGAACGCGTCCAAAATCATTTGTGTGGGTACTGGAATTATTCTAAGACCCACAGAAATATTTTCGGATTTAACGGTCGCGGAAAATTGGTTCCGTGAATTGTGAAAATCACTTTATAGATATTTTTTTGGATAGTGAATATTGTTTTGGAAAATTGGTTCTGTGAATATTTTTTTGGATAGTGAATATTTTTTCGGAAAATTGGTTCCGTGAATATTTTTTTGGAAAATTGGTTCCGTGAATAGTGAAAATCACTTTATGGATATTTCCCAAAAGGCTTCTAGAAGGGATTGGGGAGCAAGGAACCCCCATGTGGGGGGGGGGGCTTCTCCATGGAGCTCCACATGCCACCCCTTTTTGCCTTTTATTCTTTTATGTGAGACATAAAGTGGGGGTACTTTTGGTATTTTTGTATGCCAACTTTACCCCTTGGCTTTCCTATAAATAGAGGCAGAGGGGTGCTCTCCAAAGCTCATCCTTGCTCTCATACACATGCCATAGACTTGTCTGGCTTCTCTCTCCCTCCCAGCGAAATAGTTTCGTAGAGCCGAAAGGCTGTCTGGGTTCCGGCAGGAACTAGTTCTGGACGGCGAAGCCCTGCCGGATAGCTGACACTGTATGTGTGCAACCCCGTAGAGAGGTCGTAGTTTCGATCTTTTGCCCGAGGGGCTGTTCGATTGTCCTCCCGAAGGGCTGTCCGAGTTACCGTTCGGGTTTTGAGGGTCCTCCCGAAGGGCTGTCCGTGACATCGTCCGAGGGACTGTCCGACCGCCTCCCGAAGGGCTGTCCGGCGAGGGAGTACATCCTCGCGGTTGGGAGGTTGTAAATCCTAGCTGCGGGGATCTTCACCGACGATCTACACCGACTCTTCTTCCGCTGTGCTTCGAGTCGGTACGGATCAGATCAAACCCTGTATGCAGTCTCCATAGTGGTCCTGGGCGTGCTCGCTGTACCGATTTTTTTTGTTTTCTGTCGCGTTCCCCTACAGTGGCATCAAGAGCCGTGCTATGCGTAGATGCAGGTTACGATCTAGAATACATGGAGATGTATGGGTATTGCATAATATAATTTTGGAGTAGATGAGATCTATTGCTAAAAATTATTTATGCGGGTGGCAGATGAAATCTGTTACCCGATGTTCTTGTTGCTTCCCTAGAATTTGCGTATTTCTGATCTCGAGACAGCATGGTGGAATTTGACAAAGTTCTGGCAATCCGCGATCCTGATTGATCAACGAAGTGCTTTCAGTTCTTTGGGTTCCACCATAGTCAAAAGATAGATGAAATTTTGCTGACGAAAGGGCAATGCAGATATGATCTGCACGGGGGTCATGCGTATGACGAAGTTTAGTATGGGGCTCGAGATTTAATTATCTCGTGTTTCATACACCCCGCGATGTTAATCTAGCGACTTGAATAATCATACTTGATGATAATACGTTGGTAGCTACAGTTTAAGTCAAAACCTTAGAAGCCACGTAAAATAAAATTTTGCATAAACCGATTAGAGGCGTCTAACTTGGTTTTGCAGGATGTGTATGTGATGTGGTATAGCAGTGCTCATATTAATTCGATTATGTATGAGATGACTATATGATGTAAATTTATTAACATGACCTGCGTGTCATGATTCGGCATGATGGCTGGAGCCATATGATTGTCACTTTAATGACCTGCGTGTCAACCTTAAGTAATGCACTTATTTTATTAGCTATAGAGATAGCAATATTATCTGGTGCATCGACAAGGTGGTGGCAATCTTCGCGAAGGTGAACACCGACGCAAATGCCGAAGACGAAGAAATTAAAGACTTCTCCGTCAGAAGGGGCTGTACCATATCATGCTATTATGAATTGCCTGAGATGTTTATCCCTTTTGATTGCGCGGTAGTCGCCTTTTATTAGGGTGATCTCTCACTTAAAAATATCAAAGTAGTTAGTGTTCACCCAAGTGTAGCACCATCTGAAATTCGTATCTTTTCGGGGTGCGCCATGTCCACATGGGTACGAACGAATTGAGAGGAATGAGGCGGGTGAGGTCAGACCTCGCAGCAAGATCACTTGGATGTCTTTGACGTTCAGGCAGGATAGTCCTGAGCTCGGAACACACCCATCAAAAGATGAACAAAAGTCACATAGAGATGTGATCGGCAAGTTTGCCTACCGATTGAAATTCTCGTCATCAGTGATGTCCACATCAATGGCGTTGAATTAAAATGTGGATTTTGAATCGCTCATAATCAATTTTGAGAGATATTGATTTGAGTGGGAGCGCACTTTAGAATAAAACTATTTATTCACTAGTGCCAAAAATCATTATGAACAAAGTCTAAGTGAAACTTGTGTTTTCCGTTGTAGATCAAATGGCTCGCAACACCGCGTTCCACTTAGGCCCGATGTTAGAGAAAGAGAAGTTAGCTGTGACTGGAAACAACTATGCGGACTGGGTCCGTAACCTGAGGATTGTCCTCAGGAGCGCTAAGAAAATGTATGTGCTTGAAAATGCTCTTCCAGCTAAACCGGCGGCCGATGCGCCGGAAGATGAAAAAAATGTCCGGGCCACTAAGGATGATGATCACAACTTAGTGCAATGCCTCATGCTAGCTTGCATGAGTACAGGGCTTCAAAAACGTTTTGAATTCCATAAACCCCGTGATATGATCCGGGAATTGGATGCTCTGTACAAGGAAACCGCACGGTCTGAACGATTTGATATCATGAAGGCCGTGATGGATTGCAAGATGGCTGAGGGCAGTTCAGTTGGCGAACACGTAGTCAAAATGATTGGCTATGCTGAAAGGCTTAAAACCCTGGAATTTCCAATTCCGCCTGGCCATATGATGGACATGATGCTTTCTTCACTCCCCCCGTCTTACGACGGTTTTGTCATGAACTACAACATGAGTGGGATGGAGAAGACACCGGAAGAGGTGCCCGCCATGCTAAAAACTGCGGAAGGAGGACTGCGGAAAAATCGCTAGCAAGTGTTGCTTGTGAATAAAACCGCTAGTTTCAAAAAGAAAGGCAAGCCAAAGAAGGGCAAGGGCGCCGGTAAGACCGGCTCCCAAAGCAACTCTAAGGGCGGAGCCAAGAATGAAACTGAGTGCTTCTACTGCAAGGGCACAGGACACTGGAAGAGAAACTGCAAGAAGTATCTAGAAGATAAGAAGTCCGGGAAAACCGGAAAAGTTATAATTGTTATACAAGTTAATGTCATTGACGTTTTGCTTGCTAGCGAAAATTCTAAGTCTTGGGTATTTGATACCAGATCGGTTGCTCAAATTTGCAACTCGATACAGGGACTTCAGAAGGTGCGCAAGCTAGCAAAGAATGAAGTCGTGATGCGCGTCGGGAACGGCGCTAGGATCGCTGCTCAAGCCGTCGGCATTATGCCTCTACGTCTCCCTTCAGGATTTATCTTAGAACTAAATAACTGTTATTTTGTTCCACTATTGTGTAGAAACATTATCTCTGGATCATGTTTAGTACACGATGGGTATTCGTACAAGTCTGAGAACAATGGTTGTTCACTTTATTGTAAGGATATGTTTTATGGATTTGCACCCATTGTTGGGGGCCTTTTCATACTAAATCTTGAATGTGGAAATGATGTCTTCAACGTGAATGCTAAACGCCTTAAGAAGGCTGATACCACCACCACTTTCATGTGGCACTGTCGCCTTGGCCACATCGGAAAGAAACGCATGCAAAGACTCCATAAAGATGGAGTTTTACCGTCCTTTGATTTTGAATCATTTGACACATGTAGAGCTTGCTTGATGGGGAAAATGACCAAGACGCCGTTCACGGGTCATCCTGAACGGGCGAGTGAATTGTTGGAAATAATACATAGTGATGTATGTGGTCCAATGAGCACAATCGCACGGGGTGGGTATTTTTACTTCGTGACTTTTACGGATGATTTGAGTAGGTATGGATATATCTACTTGATGAAGCATAAGTCGGAAACCTTTGAAAAGTTCAAAGAATTTCAGAATGAGGTAGAAAATCATCGTAACAAAAGGATTAAGTTTCTGCGGTCTGATCGCGGGGGCGAATACCTTAGTCATGAGTTTGGCCAACATCTGAGTGACCGTGGAATCGTTTCACAGCTTACGCCTCCCGTAACTCCACAGCGAAACGGAGTGTCAGAAAGACGTAACCGAACCTTGTTAGACATGGTAAGGTCGATGATGTCTCTTACAGATCTGTCGATATCTTTTTGGGGTCATGCACTAGAAACTGCCGCTCACACATTAAACAGAGCACCGTCTAAGTCTGTTGAGACGACAGCATATGAGTTATGGCATGGGAAGAAACCCAATTTGTCACATCTCAAAATCTGGGGTTGTGAAGCTTATGTAAAACGTTTACAACCAAGCAAACTCGATCCTAGATCAGACAAATGTTACTTTGTAGGTTATCCCAAGGAAACAGTTGGGTATTCCTTCTACCAACCCTCCGAGTGCAAAGTGTTTGTCGCTAAAAACGAAGTCTTTCTCGAGAAAGAGTTTCTCGCTAAAGAAGTGAGTGGGAGGACAGTACAACTTGATGAGATTAGTGAATCTTCGGCAACCATTGATATGGCTAAGGAACTGGAAGAAATTCCGCTAATTATCCCTACAACCGAGCCGGAAGTTGTCGCATGTGATGCGGAAACTTCAGACAATGTTGTAACTGAACCGCGCAGATCAGGTAGGGCTATCCAGCCACCTGAGTGGTTTCAGAACGAAATCTGCATTCTTGAAGACGATGAACCTGCGCACTACAAGGAAGCGATGGCGGGGCCCAGCTCAAGGGAATGGCACAAGGCCATGAAATCCGAGATGGAATCCATGTACGAAAACCAAGTTTGGAACTTGGAAGAACTTCCAGAATCCGTAAAGCCCATTGGTTGTAAATGGATTTTCAAAAGAAAGACGGACGCAGATGGTAACATTACTATCCACAAAGCTAGACTTGTCGCGAAAGGGTTCACGCAAGTTCCAGGAGTGGACTACGACGAGACTTTCTCGCCCGTAGCTATGCTTAGGTCTGGTCGGATATTACTAGCAATTGCTGCTTATTTCGATTATGAAATATTGCAGATGGATGTCAAAACGGCTTTCCTAAATGGAAACCTCAAAGAGGATGTATACATGATACAGCCAGAAGGTTTTGTCGTTCATAAGGATGATGGAAAGGTATGCAAACTTCAGAAAGCCATTTATGGTCTGAAGCAAGCGTCAAGGAGCTGGAACATTCGTTTTGATGAAGTGGTCAAACAGTTTGGCTTCATCAGGGATGACGAAGAATCTTGTGTTTACAAGAAGTTTAGTGGGAGCGCAAAAGCATTTCTAATATTATATGTGGATGACATATTGTTGATTGGAAATGACGTGAATTTTCTTAACGAAATAAAAGACTCATTGAAGAAAAGTTTTTCAATGAAAGACTTAGGCAAAGCGGCATATGTATTGGGCATCAGAATCTATAGAGATAGATCAAAACGCCTGATAGCGCTTAGCCAAAGCACGTACAGTGACAAGGTGTTGAAAAGGTTCAACATGGAGAACTCCAAGAAAGGCCTGCTCCCCATGTCACCTGGCACAGTGCTTTGCAAGAATCAGTGTCCTCGGACTCTCGATGAGCGAGTATAGATGAATGATGTTCCATATGCCTCGGCAATTGGTTCTATTATGTATGCCATGCTATGTACAAGACCGGACGTTTCCTATGCGCTAAGTGTTAGCAGCCGGTACCAAAGTGATCTAGGATTGGAACACTGGGCCGCAGTCAAGGGTATTCTTAAGTACCTCAGAAGGACCAAGGATTTACTCCTTGTGTACAGAGGTGATGAAGAGCTCATTGTAAGTGGTTACACTGATGCAGGCTTCATGACTGACCCAGATGACTTGAAATCTCAATCAGGCTATGTTTTCATATTGAACGGTGGCGCAGTTGATTGGAAAAGTTCCAAACAAAAGACTGTGGCGGATTCTACGACGGAGGCGGAATATGTTGCTGCTTCAGAAGCCTCCAAGGAGGCGGTATGGATCAAGCAATTTCTTGAAGACCTTGGTGTGGTTCCAAGTGCTCTGGACCCAGTGGAGATCTATTGTGATAATAGTGGCGCCGTGGCTCAGGCAAAGAGCCAAGTTCGCTCCATAAGACAAGACATATTGAACGCAAATATAAACTCATTCGACATCAAGTCGAAGCGGGTTTAGTGAAAGTACGCAAAGTTCACACGGATCTGAACGTGTCAGACCCGATGACAAAACCTCTACCACGAGCAAAGCATGAGCAGCACCGGATAGCCATTGGTGTTAGGGAAGCCAAGTAACTGGATTATGACTCTAGTGCAAGTGGGAGTCTGTAGGAGATATGCCCTAGAGGCAGTAATAACAGTTATTTTGTATCTCCGAGTTTGTAATGAATGTTTATGTTCCATGCTATAACTGCAATGATTCTCAAGTCTGCAATATCCACGAGGCTCGGAAACTCATGTGCACGTGTGGTATAATAAACGGTAAAATGTATTCCTAGTCTTGCCTCTAAGACTGGCTCAAGTATTGCATGATGATCCTGTTTTCCTGATCATGGGCATGTCTATGCCGGCAATTTTGAGGGCACAATGTTAGTAGAACACTTGTGTTGAATCGACGCGAATTGATGTTATGCTATGAGATACATTCGTCACAAGTTAATGGTAAATAACACAGAGATAGTTAATGTTTGCATAATTCCTTAGACCATGAGAGTATCGAGTTCCTTCGTACTTGCTTCGTGAACTTTGGGGTTTGTTAAACGTCATCCGTAACCGGGTGGCTATTACGGCGGCTTACGGGTTCACGGAAAAGTATGACAAGAAACGAGATAGCTCAAGATTGGGATTTGCTCCTCCTTCGATGGAGAGATATTCTTGGGCCCTCTCGGTGTTACGGTATCCATCATCGTCTGGCCAGACACATTGTGATTTGATCACTGGGATGCCGGAACACGGAAACGAGAAAAGAGAACAAAACCGGTAACGAGGTAACTTGCATGGTGGACAAGTTGTTGATCCACAGGGTTGCAGATAAATCTCACCTCGGGTGTTTGTAACATATCGCGAAGCAACAGGAATAGCACACGGCAACTGGAGGTTCACTCGAATATTCATTCGTGTGGGTATAGGGGTCAATATGGGTGTCCACGGCTTCGATGTTGATCATTGATCAGAAAGTGTTCCGGGTCATGTCTATACTTCATCGAACCTATAGGGGCACATGCTTAAGGGTCATATATCTGCTGAATACTAGACAGGGAGTCTGAGAGAAAATCACCGAAAAAGTTTCAGATGCAATGGAAACGTTCCGGAGAGGACACCGGAATAGTTCCGGTAAAACTGAAAAGTTGTTTCAGGGGATACCATTAAGTCAAATTGGTTTCGGCACACGCCTGGAAATTCTTGGAGGATGCTAGAAGTGTTCTGGAAACTTCTGGGAATTTTCCGGGATAAAAACCGGAAATGTTCCGGAGCTGCCGGAACCGATTTGGTTGCTTTTCGCAGATGAAAATCACTAATCCCAAATTAATTCGGAACGCGTCCAAAATCATATGTGTGGGTACTGTAATTATTCTAAGAACCACAGAAATATTTTCGGATTTAACGGTCGCGGAAAATTGGTTCCGTAAATAGTGAAAATCACTTTATGGATATTTTTTTGGAAGGCCACCTTTTGGGATATTTCCCAAAAGGCTTCTAGAAGGGATTGGGGAGCAAGGAACCCCCATGTGGGGGGCCCCCTAGAAGTGGCCGGCCAAGGTGGGGCTTCTCCATGGAGCTCCACATGCCACCCCTTTTTGCCTTTTATTCTTTTATGTGAGACATAAAGTGGGGGTACGTTTGGTATTTTTGTATGCAAACTTTACCCCTTGGCTTTCCTATAAATAGAGGTGGAGGGGTGCTCTCCAAAGCTCATCTTTGCTCTCATACACATGCCATAGACTTGTCTGGTTTCTCTCTCCCTCCCAGCGAAATAGTTTCGTAGAGCCGAAAGGCTGTCCGGGTTCCGGCAGGAACTAGTTCTGGACGGCGAAGCCCTGCCGGATAGCTGACACCGTATGTGTGCAACCCCGTAGAGAGGTCGTAGTTTCGATCTTTTGACCGAGGGGCTGTTCGAGTGTCCTCCCGAAGGGCTGTCCGAGTTACCGTTCGGGTTTCGAGGGTCCTCCCGAAGGGCTGTCCGTGACATCGTCCGAGGGACTGTCCGACCGCCTCCCGAAGGGCTGTCCGGCGAGGGAGTACATCCTCGCGGTTGGGAGGTTGTAAATCCTAGCTGCGGGGATCTGCACCGACGATCTACACCGACTCTTCTTCCGCTGCTCTTCAAGTCGGTACGGATCAGATCAAACCCTGTGTGCAGTCTCCATAGTGGTCCTGGGCGTGCTCGCTGTGCCGAAATTTTTTGTTTTCTGTTGCGTTCCCATACAGCGAGTGCTTCTGTTCATGGTGTTGGCACGGTCGATCTGAAGTTTACTTCGGGAAGGATCGTGCAGCTGAAGAACGTGCAGCATGTCCCCGCCATCAAGAAGAACCTTGTTAGTGGCTCCCTTCTGTGTAGAGAAGGGTTTAGGTTGGTCTTTGAGTCTAATAAAGTAGTTGTTACGAAATATGGACTATTTGTTGGAAAGGGTTATGAATGCGGAGGAATGTTCCGCCTTTCTCTCGCTGATTTTTGTAATAAAGTCGTGAACAATATTCATTCGAGTGTTAATGAATCTGAAGTTTGGCATTCACGTGTTTGTCACATTAGTTTCGGTGTTATGACGCGGCTAGCAAAACTGAATTTATTCCCGAGTTTCACTTTAGACAAAGGTTCTAAGTGCCTTTCGTGTGTGCAAGCTAAGCAACCTCGCAAGCCTCACAAGGCTGCGGAGGAGAGACACTTGGCGCCATTAGAACTCATACATTCTGATCTTTGTGAGATGAATGGTGTGTTGACTAAAGGTGGAAAGAAATACTTCATGACATTGATAGATGATTCCACTAGATATTGCTATGTATATCTATTAAATACTAAAGATGAGGCTCTACACTACTTTAAAATCTATAAGGCAGAAGTTGAGAATCAACTTGAAAAGAAAATTAAACGAGTCCAGTCAGATCGTGGTGGAGAGTACTTCTCGAGTGAGTTTGATTCTTTTTGTGCGAAACATGGTATTATTCATGAGAGGACGCCTCCTTATTCACCCCAGTCAAACGGGGTTGCCGAACGGAAAAACCGTACTCTAACTGATTTGGTTAACGCCATGTTAGATACATCGGGTTTATCCAAGGCATGGTGGGGGGAGGCTATATTGACATCATGTCATGTCCTGAATAAAGTTCCGACAGAGGATAATGAGATCACTCCCTATGAGAAATGGGCGAAGAGAAGGACAACACTCTTGTACTTGCGTACTTGGGGCTGTTTGGCGAAAGTCAACATGCCGATCCCCAAAAAGCGTAAGCTTGGACCAAAGACCGTGGACTGCGTTAATTTGGGCTACGCTAAGAATAGTGTTGGCTATAGATTTCTAGTAGTGAAATCTGAGGTACCTGACCAGAAGGTCGGTACAATTATGGAGTCTAAGGATGCTACATTCTTCGAGGATATTTTTTCTATGAGAGATATGCAAAGCACTTATAGACAAGAATATGAGGAGACTCCTGAACCTGCCATTCCAATGGAATATTATGAACAAACACATGATGAAAATCCTGAGGAGGATGACGAGGAAACCCTTGGTAGGGGCAAGAGACAAAGGACTGTAAAGACCTTTGGTGATGATTTCCTTGTGTACCTCGTGGATGATACTCCCACTTCTATTTCAGAAGCGTATGCGTCTCCAGAAGCTGACTACTGGAAGGTTGCGGTCCGTAGCGAGATGGATTCCATCATGGCTAACGAGACTTGGGAGATTACTAAACTTCCCTATGGTTGCAAACCATTGGGATGTAAGTGGGTGTTCAAGAAGAAGCTTAGGCCCGACGGTACGATTGAAAAGTACAAGGCTAGGCTTGTGGCCAAGGGCTATGCCCAGAAAGAAGAAGAAGATTTCTTTGACACTTATTCACCTGTGGCCAAACTGACCACCATTCGAGTATTACTCTCGTTGGCGGCCTCACATGGTCTTCTCATCCACCAGATGGATGTTAAGACGGCATTCCTGAACGGAGAGCTAAAGAAGGAAATCTATATGCAACAGCCTGATGGCTTTGTGTTAGATGGTCAGGAAGGAAAGGTGTGTAAGTTGCTGAAATCTTTATATGGCCTGAGACAAGCACCTAAGCAATGGCATGAGAAATTTAATGAAACTTTGACATCTGTTGGCTTCTTTGTTAATGAAGGTGACACATGTGTATTCTATTGCCATGGCGGGGGCGAAGGAGTTATACTGTGCTTGTATGTTGATGACATACTGATATTTGGAACTAGCCTCAAAGTGATTGAGGAAGTTAAGTCCTTTTTATCTCAGAACTTTGAGATGAAGGACCTTGGAGTGGCTGATGTTATCTTGAACATCAAGCTATTGAGAGATGATGAGGGTGGGATTACACTTCTGCAATCCCATTATGTTGAGAAGGTGTGAGTCATTTTGGATATTTGGACTGCAAACCATCTCAAACACCATATGATCCTAGTGTGCTGATTCGAAAGTTCGAAGGCATACCTAAAGATCAATTGAGATACTCTCAAATCATTGGTTCACTGATGTATCTAGCGAGCGCAACGAGGCCTGACATCGCGTTTGCTGTGAGCAAACTGAGCCGGTTTGTTTCGAAACTGGGTGATGTGCATTGGCATGCTATTGAAAGAGTTATGCGTTATCTGAAAGGTACTATGAACTATGGACTTCACTATGCCGGATACCTGTCGGTACTTGAAGGGTATAGTGATGCGAATTGGATCTCTGATGCTGATGAGATGAAGGCCACAACTGGGTATGTCTTTACTCTTGGAGGTGGTACTGTTTCCTGGAAGTCTTGCAAGCAAACGATCTTAACGAGATCGACAATGGAAGCAGAATTAACAGCATTAGACACATCTGGTGGCGAAGCAGAATGACTTCGAGATCTTTTGATGGACTTGCCAGTGGTTGAGAAGCCGGTTCCGTCCATCCTTATGAACTGTGACAATCAAACAGTTATTGTCAAGGTGAAGAGTTCAAAGGACAATATGAAGTCCAACAAACACATAAGAATGAGATTGAAAGCTGTCAGAAAATTAAGAAACTCCGGAGTGATAGCGTTGGATTATATCCAAACGGCTAAGAATCTAGCAGATCCCTTTACCAAAGGGCTATCACGTGTTGTGATAGATAGTGCATCGAGGGAGATGGGTATGAGACCCACATGAGTTGCCATGGTAGTAACCCAACCTATGTGATCAGAGATCCCGTGAAGTAGGACCTGGGAAAACAAGCCAGTGGTGAACTAAGGAGAATAACTTTACTAACCCACTCCGTTGGAGATGCAATACTCTCGAAAACTGTATGGTAGGTTGACTACTGTCTTAATGTGTTCCATGGCGTATATATATAAGCAAGATGCTGTCCTACAGAGCGATCTTTGGAGGAACACACCTATATGAGCCCGACTGCTGGTCACAGTCTATGAGATTGGGGTGATCTCTAGCAAGCTCATGAATAGGCCAGGAGTGTGACTAATATGCTCCACCCGAGGGGTCAGCCTTCGGCAGTCTAGTACTAGTAAGACATGTGGTGAAACTTCTTTACGCCAAACTGACAATTCAAGGCATAGTCCATTGTTCAGTTGTGAAGGAGTGTAGCTACTTGCTCTAGGTGAAGTTCAACCTTAACCGGTCTTCACTGAAATACTAGTATATCAAAACAGTGTTTGAAACAAAGGACAAAATGGGCCCTTGAGATCTGGTGGGGGATTGTTGAAATATGAGTTGGGCCTAGGGCCCATCTAACAATTTCAGAAAAATCTCCAAGGGCCCATGTGGGTATATGGCACTAGGTGGGGTGGGAAGTTTAGTCTCATACCGCTAGTGGAGGAGTTGGACCACCTTATAAGGGATTCTCTTCCACATGCTATTGGAGCTTGAGAAGAGAAGTGGTTCCCGCATGCTCCTCCTCCGCCGCCCGCCTCGCCACGTCACGACGCGACGCGGGTTGTGGGATTGAGCTGAGCCAAGCTCACACCTATGCGCTTATTTTTGCCGGTCAGGAACGGAGAGTTTTTGACAGATGGGGCCATGATCTGAGACGTCGGATCGTGGGCTGTGCTACTTGTAGCTTGCGTTGGTATTTTCCCCGAAGAGGAAGGGATGATGCTGCACAGTAGAGGTAAGTATTTCCCTCAGTTATGAAACCAAGGTTATCAATCCAGTAGGAGAATCACGCAACACCTCGTTAGCAGTACCTGCACACAAACAACAAATCTTTGCATCCAACGCAAACGAGGGGTTGTCAATCCCTCGGCGGTAAATTGCAAGATTAAATTGTATGTGATAGATAGATAGATTGAAACAAAAATACAAAATAAAATAGATAAAGAAAAAGTGCAGCAAGTATTTTTAGGGTTTTAGTGTATGATTTAGATAGACCCGGGGGCCATAGTTTCCACTAGAGGCTTCTCTCGAGAAAATAACATACGGTGGGTAAACAAATTACTGTTGGGCAATTGATAGAAAAAATAATAATCATGACGATATCCAAGGCAATGATCATGTATATAGGCATCACGTCCGAGAAAAGTAGACCGACTCCTGCTTGCATCTACTACTATTACTCCACACATCGACCGCTATCCAGCATGCATCTAGTGTATTAAGTCCATAAAGAACGGAGTAACGCCTTAAGAACGATGACATGATGTAGACAAAGTAAACTCAGGCATGAATAAACCCCATCTTTTTACCCTTAATAGCAATGATACATACGTGTCATGTCCCTTTTTGTCATTGGGATTGAGCACCGCAAGATCGAACCCATTACAAAGCACCTCTTCCCATGGAAAGATAAATCAATCTAGTTGGCCAAACCTGTAACGCCCAATATGCGGGTCTATCCTCAAGGAACTCAGAAGTTCCACCAAGGATAGAAGCGCATATCAAAGACGCTTCGCAAGGTGGATATCATTACAACATACCATGTACTGAATAGATGAGAATACCAGATAAAGGCTTACACTCGCCACAAGCAACATCATGAATACATGAATACATCAATACATAGCAATCATCATACAGAAGAGCAGGATCCGACTACGGATGAAATCAAACGAAAAAGAAGAACTACATCCACCCTGCTAATCCCAGGCTGTCAACCGGGAACCCATCCTATGATCGACGAAGAAGAAGAAGCAGAAGAAGAACTCCAAATAGCAGAAGCATCGCTCTCACGTCAAATCATCGCTTTACCTGTACCTGCACCTGTTGTTGTAGTAAACTGTGAGCCACGAGGACTCAGCAACCCCATTACCATGGGTAACAAGTCTATCAAAGCTTAAATGGGTATGGAAGGGTAAGGTGGTGAGGTTGCAGCAAGCACTAAGCATTGTATGGTGGCTAACTTACGAGTACAAGAATAAGAAGAGTAAACTACGCATAACGATCGCAATCTAGTAATGATCAAGAAGTGATTCTGAACACCTACTTACGAGTCAAACATAACCCCACCGTGTTCTCTTCTTGGTTCAAACCTCACAAGAAGAGACGATCACGGTTATGCACGCGGTTGGTGTATTTTAATTAGAATTAGTGTCAAGTTCTCTACAACCGGAGGTTATAAATTTCCAAGTCGCCACATAACCGCGGACACGGCTTCGCGAAAGATTTAACCCTGCAGGGGTGCTCCAAGTAGTCCATTATAAATTACCACACGCATCCGATGGAACATCCTCACACCATGATAACACGATGCTTACGATAAGGAATCCCGGTGGACAAGCCACTCGTAAAAGGTAAAACTAAACCAGCAAGACCTCCCGACGTGTCGACGATCCCGATAGGAGCCGCGTATCTCGTTCTCAGGACACGGCAGATGAACACTACGTATGACAGCCAAGAACCCGAGTTGCCCCAGGTGGCGCCGCAAGTGGCTCTAGTTTGGACCAGCACCATCAGCACTGGCCCACCTGGATTATGTGGAATTAAGAATCCTCGAGGTGATCAGCCCGTATGCATTAATTAATTAATTTCAGTATTATTATGTTGGCAAATTTTAAAACCAAAGTTGGGCCTTGCTGGAGAAGTTTATCCTAAAACGAATGATCAGGGGGGTTCCCATATGCCCCACATGTGTTAGAAGCGCTCATCAAGGAACATAACACCGGTATTACGGAAACTAGGGGGGCATGAGTGGAACAAAACACCAGGCAAAAGGCCGAGCCTTCCACCCACAACCAAGTATATAGATGCATTAAATTAAATAAGATATATTGTGATATCCCATGATATCCATGTCCCAACATGGAATAACCTGCAACTGCACCTGCAACTAGCAACGCTATAAGTGGGGCTGAGCAAAGCGGTAACATAGCCAAACAACGGTTTGCTGGGTAAGGGTGGTTAGAGGCTGTATCATGGCATGTGAGAGGCTGACATATATGTGGTAGGAAGCACGACATAGCGATAGCAACGAGACAACTAGCAAGCAAAGATAGTAGAGATATCCAAGGTCATGATCATCTTTCCTGAAATCCCGCTCTGAAGAAGATCGAATCCATGAAGAAGATGAACACGCGTAGTCGAACGAATCATCACACTTCGCAACATAACCGGAGCTGTAAAAAAGAAGCACAACCGGAAAGAAGCAAACAACATGGTAAACACACAAGCATAAACATGGCATGATGCATAACCAAGTATGATGCATGTCCAGTTTAAAGATGCATGACATGGCAAAGTGCAACAATCAAATACGACACATTAAGTGAAGCTCATTGCATATTGACGAAACTCCACAACAATTATTTAGTTCAATCCCGTTTATGCTATTCATCAATATTAAATGTTGTTAAACATGGCAAGAGATGAAACACAATTAATCTACCTAGCTAGGCAATTTAAATGATGCCGGAAACAACACATAACAATTCTGGAAAATCCTCATATGCAATTTTTGAATTTGGTACTGTTCTGCCTAAAACACAATTTTAAAGTTGCTAAACAGGAAAATAAAGTGCACCATGTTAATCTACACTTTTTCCACCCCATTTACATATAAAGTTTATTTAATCGGAGCTACGGTTATTTAGATATGAAATAAACCATTTTAGCACATCATTTGAGAAAATTAATGCAAACAACAATTTTAAGCATTTTTAACATGGATGAAACTTGCATATTATGAAACTACATGAAATTCTAAGCATTTTACATATATATGAAACATTTTAATCCAATGCACGGTTCATGAGTGATTATATGCATGAGGATGACATATTAAGTTATATGCAATGTTATGAAAAAGTTGCCATAAATGATATGGAGCATTTGTCGCCATGGCGGAAAGAAATGGGTGCCACAATGGCGAAAACGGAAATGGTGCCACGGCGACATTCCGGTTCCGGTAACTTGTTGAGATACCGATGCAAAAGAGCAAGTGTGCGGATGTGCGGAACATGAAGGAGTGATGGGGAGTGATCCCGGATACCGGGTGTCCCACGTGTCGGCGACATGGCAAATGAGGAGAAACATGCAATGAACAATCGCACACGGCGTGAACGCGGGCATCACATACAAAACATGCATTCGTCCACGGGCTTCGTCTCCGCGGTTATACCTTCGAAACGTGTGTTCGGGGCGGATCGAGTTTGTCGAGGGAAGTAGTGGATCGGTCATCTCATGCAACACGACAACGGTAGTGGAACTTGACGAATCCAAGGTTTTCGAGCACTTTGGCGTTCCGGTGCGGTAGTCATTCGGGCGGCGGTAGTGGTACATAGGTCGAAGAGGTACTTGACGGTTCCGAGCTCTTCGGTGCAAGTTCGAAAGAACTTGGCAGGTCATCGAAGGGGTCCATGTAGTCGATCTTGGCGTATCCGTGCGTAGCGGTACTTGCCGAAATCCACGGGAAACGGTAGTAGACGGTGACAGTGGGTCTTGGAGCTTGGTCTTAACGTCCGCGGGGTGGTCGCCATGGCCAGTCGCGTCGGTTGCAGTGGGACGGTAGGAGATGCTCGCCGCACATGGCCGATGCGGACGAGGTGAGCGACGTGCAGGCGGGGATGGAGTAGCTGGCCGTCGGCGCCATGGCCGAGCAGCGGCTGGAGGAGAAGGATGCGCGAAGCGGGAGGTTGTCGGCGACGCTGTGCAAGGGCGCAGCCGCGGCGGTGGTGTCCATGGGCGCCAGTGGCCGGAGGTAGGGGGGAAGGGCGCGAGGGCCTCGGTGGTCAGAGGAGCTGGGCGATCCGGTGGCCGCGAGGGCCGAGCGACCATGGCCGAGGTCGCCATGGCGCAGGGGAGCGAGGAGGCACGGAGGATGGCAAGGGTACCGGAGCTTGGCCTGCCGGCCGGGGATGGTGAGGTGGCGGGGTCGGGCGCCGTGGAGGTGCTGGCTGTAGGCAGTCGGGGCTGCGGCCATGGCGAGCAGAAGAAGGGCTCAAGGCGCCAGCGTCGAGGGATCGGGACGAGGGCGCGGCGCTCCCTCTCTCTGCGCATGTGTGGCGGCGCCAGGAGGAAGGAGGGGATCGATCGAGGAGTGAGCGAGGTGGGGATCGGGCTAGGGTTCGATATAGGTGGGGTGGTTGGGCCTAGTGGGCTAGGGCGGCTGGGCTTCCTCTCTCTCTCTCTCTTATTTCTCTGCATATCTCCCATTGACAGAAAAAAAATAGCAAGAGAAAAGAGAGGAAAGAAGGAGTGGAGAAGGCATATGGGTCAGGGGGATGTTTTTCTGAACTTGGGAAGATAGAGAGAATTTTATAAAAATGGTTTGAGAGGAATTAGAAGAAGTAAAATTCAAACAAGTTGAATTTAATTCAAACATGTTTGAATGTTAAACCCATTCAAATGAACTCTAAATAGGTGAAATTTGAGGAGATGACCCTACACATTAGATGTGATTTATGGGCAGATTTGGAACATTTATGGAGAAAGTAAAATTGCAACTCAATTTTACTAAAAGGCCATAAAGGAAGAATAGGAAGTTGAGTTGGATAAAAAGGAGAGTTGAAAAAATAGTGCAAATGTGTTATGGGTGATTCCAAGTTAATGGAATGGTTTAATATAGCTCCCTAATAATATTGGGAGACTTTTATATGTTGTAAAGAGAAAACACCATGTGCATCTCCCTCGATTTAAATAGATCAAATGATCTATGCAATTTATTTATTTGGGTTGCAAAATTAATGACATGATGGCATGATGAAATGATGCAATGAAAAAAAACAAATAATAACACCATGAAACTCAAAATACATGGAAGGCATCTCGAGCGTCGGTCTCGGGCTGTTACAACTCTCCCCCACTAACAAGAGATCTCGTCCCGAGATCTTAGAATGAGAAGAGGAAGAGGTAAAACTTTAGTTGCTTCTATGACAAACGAGTGAAACCAAAGAACCTTGAGAGGTTGAAAGACATGAAGAAATGGCACAAGGGGCAAGACAGAATTTGGGCAGCACGCCTGTTGAAAAAGAGAAGTGTAACACCCCAAAAATTTAACCATATTTTTAGTAAGTAAAATCTGGCCAGAAATAAAATTTTGAATTATATTAGGTCCTTTATTTATTTTAGAGTATTTTCTGTTTTCTGTTTTCCAAAATTCTTCCCTGCATATAGAAATTTTTGCAAAATATTGTGGGCTTTGGTAGTTTTCTTAAATCATTTCAATTATATTTTAAATAACAGTAGGAAATATTTTCATAATAAAATTTTGCCCAAGATAATCATTTTTATAGCATTTTCAATTTTTGCATTGCTTCTGTTACACTACAACCATTTTAAATAATTCTTTTAAAATTCCACAAAAAATTGTGAGGGCTCATGTGATGCCTATAGATCACTTTTATGCAAAAACCCAACCTGGTCTTTTGAAAATTTTGAGTGAAACTTCCTCTTTTCAATTCTGTCCCATTCTTGAGTTTTAACTACAACCTCAATTTTTATTGCTTCAAAAATTCTGCAATTATTCCCACCTCTAGTCCTTCCTAAGAAAACCTTAAGTCCAGAAGACCAGCTCCAATTACCTCTTTTTAGTTCACCAAATAAATCCTCCAAGTTTCTGTCCAGAACTGAATTCTAACAAAAACTTGCACTGCCAAGTTTCTCTTTTTACCAAACTAACTCCACCATCATCTCTATCATGCAATGAAGCATCATCCTGGTAATTTTCATAGCCATCCAAGATTCCTAGATAGCTATAGCATTCTGTCAAGCACCTTGTGTGCATGACAGAAATTGGGCCTCTTCCTTAACTACATTAGAGACTTGATCTTCTGGACAAACCAGCATGTCCCTCACTTCTCTCATGCCCAGGAGCATAACCCTGTCAATGGGTGGCTTGTTTGGATCCATGTAGATGCCATTAGCATTACCTCGAGCACCTGACGTGCATGTCCAAAGCGCGACCAGAGTGCTCGTTTTGCACCCAGTGGCACCGAGCCGTCGCGGCTCCCTGCTCCCTCTCCGGTCCTCGCAACAACCTGGAACGCGTCGCCATAACTCCACCGACCCCGCCGACACTACTCCTCGGCCTCTAGCGCCGCCTCTCACCGACCAGTGCCACCGCCATCGCCGCCGTCTCGGGCACGCCTCTGCCCGAGCCACTTGGCAACCTCGCGAGTCAACCAGCTCGTCTGTGGGCGGTGGCCTCCTCCGCAAGCCTGCCCACGTCGCACCGACCCCCTCAACCACCTCCGCGGCGCAGTAATGGCCACCACCGCCTTCGGTCGGATAAGCCACGGACGGAACCGACATTCCCGCGCTATAAAAAGGGACCCGAGCTCGCCCCTATCCTCACCACTTCTCCTCCTCCCCCCTGCGAGCTCCCCAAGCAACCAGACGACCAGGGGAAGCCGTCTTCTTCCTCTCCGGCAACCCCGACCGCCACGGCCTTCTAGTCGATTTCGGCACCACCCGTGCCTCCCCTCCCCATTTCTCTACCCAATCAGCCTCCTGCAGCATCCACTGACCCTTTCCCGGCGTTAATTTCTCCGGAGATGACCCATAGGCGAAAGCCCTCTTCCCACCCCGCCGGAGCTTCTCGGAAAGACCTCGCCGCCGGCGATCCCGTGCTCCCCGCCGACCAAGCCGTACACCGGAGGAACCGCACGGACCACCCGAGCACTCTAGTGGGCTCAGCTCGCCGAGGGAAGCCACCGTTCATCGGCGAGAATCGCCGGAGGTCCGCTCCATTCGGCTAGGGAGGGAGGCGGGGTAGACCACGGTCAAATCTGACCAGTGGGCCAGGCGGGGCCCACCGTCGGTGACTGGAGGTCGCGGCCCGCGGCTGTAACTGAAGGCGTATTCCCCTGGATACACCTTCTTCTCTGCGAAAACGTATTTTCAACAATACGTCTTCGACGTCTGCAGCCTCCCGCGCAGCCGTGCGACTGGGCCAGGCCCAGTGGCGCCAGTCAGCTATACAGCGCTCAGGGCGCGCTTCTGCCTTCCTCTTTTTCTTTTTTCCAGTAAACCTCAATTATTTCCACAGCAATATTTTCAAATCCAAATCTGATGATTCAAATTTCTACAAGCTCATAAAATCAAGCTCTATTAATCTAGCCAGGGTGAACATTTTTGATAAGTTTAACTCTGCTGAATTTATTTAATAAGTCCAATTCTTTATTTCTTTCAGCTTAGAAACTCTCTAGGAAAATCATATGAACTCCAAATAACTTGATTCTTTTTCTGAAATTCCTTATATTTCTTCTAGTTTATTTTAGTATTTATTCCAAAATTTTCCAAGCAACTTTTTTAGTATTGTTCTTGCTTTATGTGGTAATTTCAATATTTTGAAAATAGGAAAAATGGAGGGAAGAGAATTTTCAAAACTTTTGGAGTGCACCCAATATTTCTGCATACTCAAGGCAAGCATCTTGAACACTTGATATGGTGATTGCATGGTTAAATGTTTGCAAGAATAATTGAATCATGCATATGTTGAATTCAAATAAAATTTGCATGCATGTAGTGTTGGCATGTTTCCTCGTACCGTGCAACGTGTGCTTGTCATGACTAACTTGCAGGAGTAGGTATAAGAGAAATACCGTTACCGGCAGAAGGGTGATCGCGTTGGAGCGTGATCATGCCTTGTTGGTTATGCATGTTGGGACATGCAAGGGCTGTGGCCCTGTTTTGGTGTTACTGTTGAAAGAACACTTTATTGCGCTAACCACTGCAGGAAATACATAAGCCTCCTGAGTCGACCGTAGATCGAGTCTTGTTCCGGTAACCCCCATACTTGTTTCGTGCTGCCACTTGTCCCTGCCGCAGGTAGGGTATGGTTCAGTAAGTTGTTAACCCCTTTCATGCACACACCGTACAGAGAGGCCATAGTGAATGATACCACTGGCCCTGGTAGTCATGTCACTTGGTCCGGGGGCATGAATGGCCGGTCTGGGACCGAAGCTGAACGTTCATGCTGTTGGAGGCCGTTGTATGAGGCCTTCCAACTTAGAGGTTTACTTTACCGCTGCTTTGGGTGATTCCTGGCCCGGGAAAATTAAGGCTGGTGCGTGCGGGTCAGGTGTGTTTTCAACCCAAAGGCCGTAATGGGAATTAGTCAGTGTCTCGGTGCTGGCTAAAGCAATCCTTTACTTGTGGGTAAAGAGTACGCCCTCTGCAGAGTTATACCTATTCGAATAGCCGTGCCCGCGGTTAAGGACTACAGTCTGGGTTGGTCAAGTGTCGGTCTTAGTGTCGGTCTCCAGAGGAAAATAATTAAAATTGAGCATGGATTATTTTGCAGGATAATTATTGTCGCCACTGACGCTATCATGAATATTATTGTTGTCATGAATAGTATTGTTATTATTATGGACTAACCGTTTCTCTTATTTTTATTTTCTGAGTATCTCATGGGCTGGCTAGACTACCCGGATACTCATTTATTTTCAAGACCTCTCGTGGCGTCGCTTGAGTTCTCGGGCGGTCTGTCTCGCCCGATTCTCTTTTAGACACCCGTTTGGCATTTCTTTTCAAGACCTCTCGTGGCGTCGCTTGAGTTCTCGGGCGGTTCTATCTCGCCCGATTCTCTTTTAGACACCCGTTTGGCATTTCTTTTCAAGACCTCTCGTGGCGTCGCTTGAGTTCTCGGGCGGTCCTGTCTCGCCTGATTCTCTTTTAGACACTCGTTTGGCATTTCTCTTGGATACTCGGGCGGTCTTGTCTCGCCCGATTACCCACTTTATATTTTCTTTTGGATTCTCGGACGGTTTCGTCTCGCCCGATTATCCACTTTTAACTTTCTTTGTTTGTCACTAACATTTCATAATTATTCTTCAGCACCGTATTAATATTCATCATGCCATGATTTAATTTGGTTCAGCTTATGCATATAATTTAACCCATCATGATCATATGCATTCGGTATATCTTTTGTTCATAATGTTTGCGAGTACATTCAAACGTACTCACAGGCTTGTCCCTGGCTATTTAATTGGCCAGGTCAGGATTTCGACAAGGAGTATTACCATGACGTCCATGCGGAGCCTAGGATAGCAGCCACGTGGGATAGGAGTTATCCGGGTCAGCTGTTCCTATGGGTATGGAGCCCCCATCAATGTTGGAGAGCCACGAGTCACTTCCGTCACCCGTCACTAGAAATCATTGTTGTAATATTAGACCTTTATGGTCTTGTATCCAATTCTTGTAATTGCTTGGTAATCTGTAACAACGACGTGTCCACCAGTAACAGTAATCCTGGGCTGGTGACGACACGAGGGGTTAATTTCTGGGATATCATGTTCCGGAAATCCGGCCCCGACAAGAAGCAAGGCTTGATAAGATGAAAAGAACTTGAAAAGAGGACACAACACTCCGGTAAAATGGATAAGCAAGGAAAGAACATGATCTTGGCGAAATGAGATAATGGGTCAAAGAGAGAAACATCACAATGCCTCCGGAATGAAAGAATAGAAGCTAAATCATTGGAAAGAAAAGAAGGGAGAAGCAAATGACAACTTCTACCACAACTGAGTTTGAAAAGCATCCTTACAAAGAAGGATTGAATGGAGTTGTTGGAAAACCAACAACGAAAAGAATAAGCTTGTTGTGGGCTTATGGAAAACATATCAACATTTTGAGGTCAGAACCTGCCACTAACGGAAAGAATTTGCTTGCTTGAGGTCAAAGAAGGGATGAAAAACTTCTTTCACCGAGATATCAAGGAGAAAACTTGGATTATTGATAAGCACCACAATTAGCAATATTCCTTAGGGAGAGGCTTTAGGTGAAATCTAACCCAAGATAACTCCAACAAGAAATTGATGGGTTGAAAAGACCTCTGAACGAAGAGGAAAAATGATGGGTTTAAAATATCTCATTCCTGACAATTTGTGAATCATGAAACACGAAGGGAAATTGTCAAGAATGACATAACACCACCTCAAAAGATAAGGTAGAAAGAATTGCACTTCGCAATGCACGATAAAGAATGCTTGAGCGCCTCCAACAAGAATCTTAATGAGCACTTCAAGAATGAATTAAATCCTTGACGATCCACCATGAAGAACTCCGGTAAACAAAAGGATGATGGAAATGAAGATTGAAAATAACAAGATGAAGCCTTGCGATGATTTAGATGGAGCTTTGTGACGAGACAACCAAGAAAACTTGGAACTCCAGAAAAGAAAGATGAACAACTTAGAACCGAGAAATTGGTATCATGAACGAACTCCGGAAGAAGGAATTAATTCATCTCGATGAAACAAGAATAAGAATTATGTCATCCTTACCCTTCATCAACTTAAATTGATGACAAGCAACGGATTTGCATGCCACTTATTCTTCTTGAAAAGATTGAAGAGAGATATAGCGCAAACTTGGAAACGTCTTCAACGAACCACCGGTAAGATTTGGAAAGAACGAATGAAATGAGACGAAAGCAAATGAAGAGGAATGTTGAATGAACCACCGTAAGAATTTAAAACGAACGATGAAAGAGAATGAATCGCCGGGAAGAATTAGAAAATGCACGAAGATACTTGAGGGAATTTAGGTACAAATGAACGAAGAGACCACGAGCTGACTAAGGAGTACTTGAACGATGCACCGGAAGAATTGGGCAATGAGAGCTGAACATTGGGAATGAAGAATTCTTCTGAAATGACGGCCTCCGAAGGATCAAAAATATAAAGAACTCATGTAATGCTCCGGATAGGTATGAAAATAATTTCTCACGAATGAAAACAATTGAGAGGATGGCAACAAGCTTGCACCACGAATCTTCAAGAGAACGGACAAGATTTAAGAGAAACTCTTCTTCGGTCTTCAACGTTGAGAATGGCGACGAGAAACATCATGAAGAATTGTAAGATACTCCTGAGTAATGAAGAATAGAAAGGTTGAGCCATAGATGAAAAGAATTTGAAAGCGATCTTGGAGAAGGAAATTGACTGATGGAATCCATTCTTAAGTCAAACTTTGAAAGAATTTGAGAATAACTCCGGAAAAATTAGAAGAGCCAGGTAAGATACTGGGAAAAACCTGTGGATTATGGGCCCACTCAAAAAAAAAACACCGTTGGAAAAGATGGCTTGAAAGAGAGATTTGCACCAGTTGATTTAAATGGATTGAATGAGGTAACAACCTCGATTTAGCTTGAATGGATCTTGAATGGAAATACGGATCTTCTGAGATATCTTCAGCGCTCCGGAGAAGAAATAGAGATAGTTGAATAAGAATTTCCAACATGTGAAAATATTTGAATCAACGAAAAGGATATGATCAACACCGAAGCTTGAATTTAGTCCACCGGAGAAGAAAAGCGAGAACAGAGAATGATGAACTTGTAGCTCCTGAGCATCTTCACGAGAAATCACCGGCTACAAACATTGAAGGAAAGGAATGAAGAGACTTCTCATGAAGAAAATGGATACTTGATTGAGGTCTCTGGCTCCGTGAAGAAAAAGGGTGGGAGGGTGGGAAAAAAACAAAGACAACTTCGGATGGATGAAACAAACAACGTTGAGAAAATTGAGAATTGATCTTGCAAACGTTGAAAGGATCGAATTAACTCGAGGAGAAGCACGTCGGTTGAAAAGTAATTTACATGATAATCTCGATGATCAAGAAGGATTAGCACTACCATAGAAATATGAGAGCACCGCTTAGGAAAGGTATGGAATCAACACTTGACTTCGAAGCAACTCGAATACCACAACCAAAACAAAACAAAGGATTTGGCTTGCAAAATAAGCCGGAACAAACATATGATAGAGATTTTGTCCGAAATTTTCGTGGTGGGGCCCACACGGGCTCGATCATACAGCGACCATCAAGTACATTGCTGCCCTTGACATACGAAGCATCCCCGAGGCGTAGCAAAGCTACAAGGGCTCTTTAAGACACCACGAGACCACTGTAAAAATGACGGTGTACAGGCGGACCACTAGACGTCGAACCCCAATCTCATATCATGCATCTGCCGGAAAGATATCCTAGGTAACTACTTGAATTTCCACCTAAGAACTCCCGAAACTTCTTGGTCATGCGATCAGGTTGCGGGCCCAGGAACCTACTCATATCAAACAACAACCTAATCAGCTGCAACTGCATCCGCAACCTTTAACTCACAACCGAGAAACTTCGCAAATTCGTCTACCTCAGACCTTCGAAAACACATCGATACTAGTCACGGTGGATCATCCGAGCTATCTCCTCCAGTACTGGGGAAAAGTCACGGCACTATTTGCCACCACAAAAAGTATAGAAGCGTTTCGATGTCGGTGTCCTCTGGTATTCAGGAACTGAAACGATAGCGAATGTGACAAGAACCCCTTGGAGCTCAACTCCCCGGGTCCAATCCATACGGTCAGGAGGCACCAAGAATAGAATTCTGTCACACCGATATCGCAACGATTCCGAAAATACCCGTGTGATCCCAAAAAATTTTGAGTGAGAAGAGTAGTAGAATCAAAACACCTACGTCACAATTCCTCACCAGAGCGACAAAGGGGATAAGGAGTAAAAAGAATTCCAACTCTCCGATATATAACTAGACTCAAAATAGTTTTTCTTCTAGACTCGCCAACGGTTCGATCAATCAAGGGGGCTCCTGCGGTCGGTAGAGGCTCTGATACCAACTTGTAACGCCCAATATGCGGGTCTATCCTCAAGGAACTCGGAAGTTCCACCAAGGATAGAAGCGCATATCGAAGACGCTTCGCAAGGTGGATATCATTACAACATACCATGTACTGAATAGATGAGAATACCAGATGAAGGCTTACACTCGTCACAAGCTACAGCATGAATACATCAATACATCAATACATAGCAATCATCATACAGAAGAGCAGGATCCGACTATGGATGAAATCAAACGAAAAAGAAGAACGACATCCACCCTGCTAATCCCAGGCTGTCAACCGGGAACCCATCCTATGATCGACGAAGAAGAAGAAGCAGAAGAAGAACTCCAAATAGCACAAGCATCGCTCTCACGTCAAATAATCGCTTTACCTGTACCTGCACCTGTTGTTGTAGTAAACTGTGAGCCACGAGGACTCAACAAACCCATTACCATGGGTAACAAGACTATCAAAGCTTAAATGGGTATGGAAGGGTAAGGTGGTGAGGTTGCAACAAGCACTAAGCATTGTATGGTGGCTAACTTATGAGTACAAGAATAAGAAGAGTAAACTAAGCATCACGATCGCAATCTAGTAATGATCAAGAAGTGATCCTGAACACCTACTTACGAGTCAAACATAACCCCACCGTGTTCTCTTCTTGGTTCAAACCTCACAAGAAGAGACGATCACGGTTACGCACACGGTTGGTGTATTTTAATTAGAATTTGTGTCAAGTTCTCTACAACCAGAGGTTATAAATTTCCAAGTCGCCACATAACCGCGGGCATGGCTTCGCGAAAGATTTAACCCTGCAGGGGTGCTCCAAGTAGTCCATTATAAATTACCACACGCATCCGATGGAACATCCTCACACCATGATAACACGATGCTTATGAGGGTGTCCCAAACTAGGGGGTACTCGGGCCGCTCTCTACTCGTCGATGGAAGGCCGAGGATTGTGGGCGACCCCGTGTATCAGAAGGAAACCTCCGAAGACTTGGCATCTCCTCCAAGGAATAACTGGCGTGGCCGGCATGTTTATCCCCTGATGGTAACCGACCATATGTAACCCTAGGACCTTCTGGTGCCTATATAAACCAGAAGGCTTAGTCCGTAGAGGATCATCATATCCATTACCTAGGGTTTAGCCCATCCGATCTCAAGGTAGATCAACTCTGTAACCTTCATATAATTACATCAATACAATCTAGCATGACGTAGGGTATTACCTCTTCGAGAGGGCCCGAACCTGGGTAAATCGACGTCTCTACGTTCTCTGTTACCCATTGATTCCTAGACCCACAGTTCGGATCCCCTACCCGAGATCTGCCAGTTTTGGTACCGACATTGGTGCTTTCATTGAGAGTTCCGCCGTGGGTCACCAAGGATCAATGGCTCGCCTTCTCATCAGCGAGGGAATCCGCAGCGGGGACACCTCCGTCCCCGGACAACTCTTCGCGTTCGGCAGCATTGTGCTGCACGCCGATCCGACCGGTCACCTTGACCAGGTCGACAGCTTCACCCTTGAGCAGGAAATCAGGTTCGGCGGCCTTGAGTATGTCGCCGATGCTCGAGGCGATCTGTTCTTTACTGGGTTCTCGGCTTTACCCGAGGAGCCTACCAATCCCGAGGCCTCGACCTCGGATTCCTTCCCCGTCCCTGTCCCCGGGCCGGGCCTTAGTTCGGATCTTGCCTTGAGTTCAGATCCAACCCCAGCGCCAGAAGACCAAGGGCTTCCCTTGGCCGAACACAATCACAGTATTGGCGCGCCGGAGCTCAACTCCGACGGATGCCCGAACATGAATCCGGCTGACCTCTCGTTTTTAAGCGAGATGTCAGATCGGATCCGGAGGATGAATATCGCGAATGGCTCGTCCTCGGACCAGCAGCAGGTCGGACAGGAGGCCAGCCGCGGGGAATTTTGCGTCCCACCCACCACCCACTTGGTAGCCACTGTCGAAGACTTAACCGACATGCTGGACTACGCCTCCGAGGAGGCTGATGACATGGAAGAAGATATCGACGTCCCGCCCTATACGGCTCCCTCCCTTGCCACTTCCAACACCGGAAAGTGGACCGCCACCTCCACCTATGACGTTTACATGGTCGACACCCCCATGAAGGACGGCGACACGACCAAAAAGGATGGCGACGATCCTGCCGAAGAACCGCCCAGACGCTGATGACGGCGTGCCAGAGGGCGAGGAAAGGGCAAGGAAAATCACACTAACACGAACGGCACCGGAGATAACGAGACTCCGGACAACTTGGGGGAGCTCGACGACAACACTCCCGAGCAGCACCATGACTCCCCTGAAGGGCATGAAGACCAGGGTGACCCCGAGGACCTCGAGGATTCCGAGGACACTAATTACCTCCCTCCATCCAAAGAGGAGGATAGCCTCGGACCCGAAGACTTCATCGTCCCAGAGGACCCCCTGGAGCAAGAGAAATTCAAGCGGCAACTCATTGCTAGTGCCCGAAGCTTGAAGAGGAAACAACAACAGCTAAAAGCCGAACATGATACGCTCAACGATAGATGGACGATGGTCTTAGCTGCCGAAGAAGGCCTTGACGATCAATGTCAGGGTCAATACAAGAGTTACCCACGGCGGCGCCTACTCCCAGAATTTGAGGATGAGGCCCGTGAGCCCATGCCTCCCAGACGAACTTACGCAAACCAGCCCGACCGCCCCCCTCGAGGACGGGATAGGCCGGCTGTGGAAACCGAACTCCCACCCGCGCCCCCTCGAGGACGGGATAGAGCGGCCGAAACTGAACTCCCACCCGCGCCCCCTCGAGGACGGGATAGGGCGGCTAAAAACGAATACCCACCCACGCCTCCTCGCCAAGCAGGCAAAGACCCGGTTCAACCGGACGACCGATACGATTTGCGCCGCGACCTGAACGCCCGAGGGATCCAGTCCAGATCCATCTATGGATCCACAGGATATGCGCCCGCTGGACGAGACGGATACCAAGCCTGGCGCGATAGGAACGACAGAGCTCGGGAGCAGCACCGTGCCCGGATGACAACCGATCTTCGGCCCGATGTGGCCCGGGCCAGGGGCGCCGCACACCCAATGTGTTTCACCGATGAGGTGATGCAACACCAGTTCCCCGAGGGGTTCAAACACGTCAATATAGAATCCTACGATGGGACAACTGACCCAGCCGTGTGGATTGAAGATTTCCTTCTCCACATTCATATGGCCCGAGGAGATGATCTCCACGCCATTAAGTATTTACCGTTGAAGCTCAAGGGACCGGCAAGGCATTGGCTGAACAGCTTACCTGAAAACTCCATCGGGAGCTGGGAGGAGCTCGAGGATGCATTCCGAGCTAACTTTCAAGGCACCTATGTTCGGCCACCGGACGCCGATGACCTAAGCCATGTCATTTAGCAGCCCGGGGAGTCAGCCCGGCAATTCTAGAACCGGTTCTTGACAAAGAAGAACCAGATCGTCGACTGTCCGGATGCCAAAGCGATTGCGGCAATCAAGCACAGTATCCGGGATGAGTGGCTCGCCCGCCAGCTCGGCCAGGATAAGCCGAGAACAATGTCGGCCCTTACCTCCCTAATGACCCGCTTTTGCACGGGTGAGGATAGCTGGTTAGCTCGTCGAAGCAACCACCCCTAAGACCCTGGCACTTCAGGGGCCCGGGACGGAAACGGGAAACCCTGGCGCAATAAAAACAATAAGCGCCGGCACTCAAACAACGGCGGTGAAGCCGATGACGCAGCAGTAAACGCCGGATTCAGCGGCTCGAAATCGGGACCGCGGAAAAAACCCTCTAAAGGGAATCGGGACGGCCCGTCTGCGCTGGATAGAATATTAGATAGGCCCTGTCAGATTCACGGCACCCCGGATAAGCCCGCCAACCATACCAACCGTAACTGTTGGGTAATCAAACAGGCCGGCAAGGTCACAACCGAGGAACAGGACAAGGGCCCCCGCAGCGTGGATGACGACGAACCTCGCGGACCGAACAACGGAGGCCAAAAGCAGTTCCCTTCAGAGGTCAAAGCCGTGAACATGATCTACGTCACGCATATACCAAAGAAGGAGCGGAAACGCGCTCTTCGGGATGTCTAAGCCTTAGAGCCGGTAGCCCCGAAATTCAACCCGTGGTCGGCTTGTCCGATCACTTTCGACCGTCGAGACCATCCGACCAGTATACGACATGGAGGAACGGCGGCTCTGGTGCTCGACCCAATCATGGATGGATTTCACCTCACCAGAGTCCTTATGGACGGAGGTAGCAGCCTCAACCTGATCTACTTAGCTACAGTGAGGAAAATGGGGATCGACCCGTCGAGGATCAAACCCAGCAACACCACCTTTAAAGGTGTAATCCCAGGTGTCGAGGCACGCTGCTCGGGATCCGTGACATTGGAAGTTGTCTTCGGCTCACCCGATAACTTCTGCAGCGAGGACTTGATCTTCGATATTGTCCCCTTCCGCAGCGGCTACCACGCACTCCTCGGCCGGACTGCGTTCGCCCGCTTCAACGCCGTTCCCCACTATGCATACCTGAAGCTCATGATGCCAGGACCAAAGGGCGTTATTACCATCAACGGTAATACCGAGCGCTCGCTCCGAACAGAGGAACAAACGGCGGCTCTAGCCGCCGAAGTCCAAGCCACCGAAGCGGCGTCGCAAGCCCAGTCTACTGCCGAGACACTGGACGTACGCAAGCGCTCCCGAGCTGTAGCCTCGGTCACGGAGCACTCCCATGCTCACCCCAAATAGGGGTACGCGCCCCACAGCACGACCTGCCTAGTCACGAAATACGTACCTCGAGTGCACAATTTCGCGCTCAAAATTCCATGGGCAGTTGTGGGGACACATGAAACAAAGGCCGAGAGCTCGGTTCGACCGAGCAAATGGCCAACAGATGTCTTCGAATCAACATCGACAACGGGTACCATCTAGGGCCTGATCAGCGTCAAACTGATATACCACGGCGACTTCTCAAAACCCTTCCCAAAGGGCTCGTTTGCCGAACATTACTACTTCCACCGAACATACAATCGATAGCTTCACTCATGCGGAAGCTTCTTCAAGAGCAAAGGCGCAGACGTGCAGCAGGGCGTAGTAGGGACGTCAAACCACTCATGAAGGCCCTGTGTAAACCTTTACTCTAACGTATTTATTTCTTCAAAAGTATCTATCAAAGTTACTTCGGCAATCCGGATTGTACAGTTGGACGTCACATATCCAAAGGAAATAAAGACCAATTTTTCTCTGGTGATTGTGCAGTCACTCGCGTTGCATATTCCTTTCCACTCTTTCAGGCCGAAGTAAACTATTACGATACGCCCTTTTTCTTCATAATCGGCTAATAGACCGGGGGCTCGAGCATAAATCTTGCCTCAAACTTTATCCCGGCACCTACTTTTATTTTATGTGCTCGGCGTCATGGATATTGCACTATATGAATCAGTTCCGAATTGCGTCTTTGGTCAATAGTTGGGTTGCCCGGCTCCTGTGTTTACCCTCTTACGTTCCGCATTGTTCGGCTAAGACGGTAAAGGGAGAACCACTGCGATTGTACTTCTAGCTAGCCTGGTTAAGTACCTCAGTGGAGAAAGCCGAAAATTGACTGTCACAATAAAGCGCGAACTGGTCGGCGATCCGATGACTCGTGTCAAACTAAAAATCGTTGGAGGTTAGCCCGTGTTAAACGAAGGGTTCTCTGTTACAGGAACCATGTGATGATGGTGTCAACCGCGGCTCGTCCGAATATCACAAACACTGGGGGCTAGTTACCAGCCCCCGCAGTCAAGCTCCTATGGCTACGTGAAAGCACTAAAACCACATAGTCTGATTGCCTGGTTTTCCGTACATACGACCGCCTCCGGGCACCGAGACGTCGGCTAAGGGTTTAAGTATTACGAGAAAACTCCCCATGCAGTATCTGCAAGGGGGCTGAAGCCGACGACTGGTAACTTTCAGTTTAAAAACGGTCGCACAGGAGTCAAAATTAACATAAGCAGGCACTATATTCACAGCCAACAGCTTGCATAAGAATAAAACAAAAGTTTCAACTCCTTGGCTACAAGGAAACTAAATCTCCTCATAAATTACATCTTTCGAGCACTGGGCCTCTATTGCCCGAGCACCATCCATCACGATGGGGAAATATTGCTCGGGGCGCCTATGCTCCTTCCCAGGGGGTGAAGGTCCGGTGGCCATCTCGGCTAGCTTGATCTTCGGCCAGTGCACCATGGTCTTGCCGAAGGCCATCCGAGCTCCTTCAATACACGCGGAGCGCTTCCAAGCTTCAATGCGGGGCACGGCGTCGTACAGCCTCTGGACCAACCCAAAATAGCTGCTCGGCAGCGGCTCTGAAGGCCACAGCTTGACGCAGAGGTCCTTCATCGTGGGCTCCGCCATCCGATGCAACTCCATCAACTGCTTCATCTGGTTGTTAAGGAGGGGAGGGTGTTCGGGCGCTTGAAATTGCGCCCAAAACAGCCTTTGTTCGGCCCGACCCTCCTGGGCGGCAAAGAACCTCGCCGCATCAGCCGCACTCCCCGGGAGGTCCGCAAAGGCGCATGCGGAACGCCACACCCGCATGAGCAAAGCGAACCTGTTACCTCCAAAGACACTTTGCAGCAAATATGGCTTACCATCCGCAATAAGCTTCACTTGGCGGAGTTCCTCCTGGTAGCCGCGCGCCTCTGTCCGCGCTTCCTTGGCCACCGACCCCAGTGAGGTTAGCTCGGCGGCCTGCTCTTTATTCTTCTACTCGAGAGCCTCACACTTTGTGACGGCATCCGCGAGCTCTTGTTGCACTTCCGCCACTCTGGCTTCGTGCTTCTGACTAGCGGTTTTCACCGTTGTCAGTTCGGCAGCTGATTGTTCGGCTGCCGACCTCTGCTTCGCTGCTTCTAGCTGAGCCGTCTTTAGTGCGGCCTTGAGGTTTTCGACCTCCACGGAGGTAGCTGTAGTCATATCCACTGATTCCGTTTAAGCTACTTTAAACCTTACTTAACAAAACTGCAACGGCTGTAGTAAATACTGCACTTCGGACTTACCTTGCGCCTCGTCGAACCTCTTGTTCACCAGGCTGAGGTCGTCCTCGGAGCTTTTGAGCTTCCGATTCAGCTCGGCCAACTCCTTGAAGTTGACGGCTACTGCCGAAGACTACGCCTGCGCATCACTCTACGCACATTAGTATCTGAGATATTGATTTTTGATCCTCTGACCGGCTTTGTTCAAACCAGTCAGAATCTCGGGGGCTACTGTGTATGAGGCTATACATTTGTACAAAAGAAATTCTTTAAGGAAAACATTACTTGGCTCACTGTGAAGCCTGTAAGAAGGCCATTGAAAGCTTCCTTCAGTCTGCTATCCACGGACCGAAGACCTTGCAACACCGTGCCCATAAGGGCACGGTGCTCTTCGGCGATAGAGGAGTGGGCTAGAGCATCCTCCATCTCATCCGGCCACCCAGTCGACGACCGCTCTGGGGCAGGCGGGGGTGGTGGGGGCACTTCGGTTTCTTCCCTCTCGAAGACCGGAGTGCCCGACTCTGGACGCCTTGATGACTCCGGAGCCACTCTCGGAGAGAGCTCGGATTGTCCGGGCTCCTCCTCTTCATTAACCAGAGGGGCTCTCCCCTCCTGGTCTTCGGCGACCGAGGTGTTTGCCTCGGCCATGATGACGTCGCCCCCTCCCCCTGTGTGCGGCACGGGAGGGGTCCTCCTCGACAGGACCTCCTCGGCCTCCTCGACGATTGGGGGAGGCGAGGCTCGCGATTCAGTCCCGCTCTCCGCTAGCGCGACCGGTGGAGAATCCCCCTCCGAGACTCGGTCGGTGGGGAGGTCGCACAGCGGGCTGCGATGTCAAAGGCAAAAAGTGATATACTACGCCTGGTTCGTCCGAAAACACTTATGCGGGTACTAGAATACGTACCTTTGGGCCTGCGGCTTGGCCCTGGGGATCCTCTGAGGAACCTCTTCGGAGGCCTCGGAGTCCTCGGCAGAAGCCGAGCTATTGTCGGACAGGGCCACCTTGGCCCTGCATGCTCTCTTGAGGGAGGGGCGAAGCGGCTCCCCCTTGACGTCTTCGGACGCCACCCTTTTTCCTGTTCGGGAGGAATTGTCTTCCTCCCCTTCTCCTCCCTGCTCCTTTTCCTCCTCTTGTGCGGAGGGAGCATGGGTGTCCCCGGATCCAGTGTCCGGGGGACCTCGGGAGCGGAGGCCCTCTCTGGCCTCCCTCTTTTGGTCCTTCTTCTTCTCCTTCCTCTCCGGCGCCTCATATGGCTGCACGGCCAACATGGCCGTTAGTAGGGGTGTCCTGGGCCCCTCTGGCAGCGGCGCCGGACTGTCGATCCGCTCGGCCTTCCTCAGCCAGTTCTGCGGATGGGAAGTGAAGAAGCTAAGTACCTTGTCTAAAGGGAACAGTTTGGGTATAAGAACAAAATTAGTCATACCTCCCGTGGGGGATTTGCGGCGTCGAGTCCGATGTCTTCCTCCTCGGCCGGCCAGTCCTTCTGCGGCTTGAACAACGCCCTCCACAGCTGAGCGTGGGAGGTGCAGAAGAAGTTGCGCACGGTGACCGGGTCTTCGGACTTGTAGGCCCACATGGGGGAGGCCCTGTCCTGGCATGGGAGGATTCGGCGGCCGAGCATGATCTGGATCACATTGGGCAGCTCGATGCCCTGCTCTATCATCTTGGCAATCCGGCTCTGTAGCTGCGCCACCTCCTTGTTCACCCCCCAGTCAAGGCCTTTCTTGGTCCATGAGACCAGCCTCGTAGGGGGTCCGGATCGGAAGGCCGGAATCACCCCCAATCCGCGCTCCTTGGCTCGGTGATGTAGAACCATTCCTTCTGCCAGACCTTGACGGTCTCGATGAAGGTACCCTCTGGCCACTCAACTCGGGGGACCTTGCTGACCATCGCGCCCCCGCAGTCCGCCTGCTGGCCATCGACGATCTTCGGCTTGATATTGAAGATCTTCAGCCACAGGCCGAAGTGTGGCCGGATCCAAAGAAAGGCCTCGCAGATGATGATGAAGGCCGAGATGTGGAGGAAGGAGTTCGGCGCGAGGTCGTGGAAGTCAAGCCCGTAGAAGAACATGAGGCCCCTGACGAAGGGATGGAGGGGAAAGCCCAGACCTCGAATGAAGTGGGGCAAGAATACCACCCTCTCGCCCTGCCGTGGTGTGGGGACGACCTGGCCGGCCTCTGGGGCATGGTGGGCAACGTTGGCAGGGAGATAGCCCACGTCCTTCAGCTCCACGATGGCGCTCTCAGTGATGACGAACGCCTCCCACTTGCCTTTGGACCCAGAGCCCGCCATGGCTGGATTGAAACTGGCGGCCTGGAAAGTTCTTGGATAGGAAAGTGGATCTGGGCGCTGGAGCTCAAAGAATGGGGAAGGCAATGGCGAAGGCAGAGATGGGAGCGTACGAAGGAAATGAAGATCGTTCCCCTTTTATGGGATGTAAAACCCACGGCCCCTTTACTGTGCCGCAGTCCTCGCCATTTCCCCATGTAACCGTGCCGTCATGCGCGCGTGGGGCGGGGCAGATTATTGATCGTATCCCTTAAAACCAGGGCACGATCTCCATATCGATGGGACGTGCCAATGAAAAAACCGCCTCGAACCGCGGATCGAGTTTTTCATAAAACAACTCGTGGTCGTGGCGCATTGTGACCCTTCAGTGAAAAGTTGTCAGATGGGGGTACTATTCGTACCGGGGTAACTAGCCTTCGAGGCTAAGTCATCGATACCCCTTGGCGACCGAAGTGTATTTCGGGGTGTGTGCGGCCAGGCAACACTTAAAGACTCGATTCAGAGGAGATACAGGCCGGTCATTGATATCACAGAAGGAAGGGAACTGGTCCACAAAGCCGATGGTGTTCGGCGTCTACCTCGGCTTCGAAAACTAGTTCGGGGGCTACTGAGGGTGTCCCGGACTAGGGGGTACTCGGGCTGCCGGCCTATCTCTCGTAGGCCGGGCTGGTGGGCCACTCTCTACTCGTCGATGGAAGGCCGAGGATTGTGGGAGACCCCGTGTATCAGAAGGAAACCTCCGAAGACTTGGCGTCTCCTCCAAGGAATAACTGGCGTGGCCGGCATGTTTATCCCCTGATGGTAACCGACCATATGTAACCCTAGGACCTTCTGGTGCCTATATAAACCAGAAGGCTTAGTCCGTAGAGGATCATCATATCCATTACCTAGGGTTTAGCCCATCCGATCTCGGGGTAGATCAACTCTGTAACCTTCATACAATTACATCAATACAATCTAGCAGGACGTAGGGTATTACCTCTTCGAGAGGGCCCGAACCTGGGTAAATCGCCGTCTCTACGTTCTCTGTTACCCATTGATTCCTAGACCCACAGTTCGGATCCCCTACCCGAGATCTGCCGGTTTTGGTACCGACAGCTTACGATAAGGAATCCCGGTGGACAAGCCACTCGTAAAAGGTAAAACTAAACCAGCAAGACCTCCCGATATGTCGACGATCCTGATAGGAGCTGCGTATCTCGTTCTCAGGACACGGCGGATGAACACTACGTACGACAGCTAAGAACCCGAGTTGCCCCAGGTGGCGCCACAAGTGGCTCTAGTTTGGACCATCACCATCAGCACTGGCCCACCTGGATTATGTGGAATTAAGAATCCTCGAGGTGATCAGCCCCTATGCATTAATTAATTACTTTCAGTATTATTATGTTGGCAAATTTTAAAACCAAAGTTGGGCCTTGCTGGAGAAGTTTATCCTAAAACGAATGATCAAGGGGGTTCCCATATGCCCCACATGTGTTAGAAGCGCTCATCAAGGAACATAACACCGGTATTATGGAAACTAGGGCGACATGAGTGGAACAAAACACCAGGCAAAAGGCCGAGCCTTCCACCCACAACCAAGTATATAGATGCATTAAATTAAATAAGAGATATTTTGATATCCGATGATATCCATGTCCCAACATGGAATAACCTGCAACTGCACCTGCAACTAGCAACGCTATAAGTGGGGCTGAGCAAAGCGGTAACATAGCCAAACAATGGTTTGCTAGGTAAGGGTGGTTAGAGGCTGTATCATGGCATATGGGAGGCTGACATATATGTGGTAGGAAGCGCCACATAGCGATTGATGTCTACTACACAACTTATTCTTGTAGACTCGTGTTGGGCCTCCAAGCGCAGAGTTTTGTAGGACAGTAGCAATTTTCCCTCAAGTGGATGACCTAAGGTTTATCAATCCGTGGGAGGCGTAGGTTGAAGATGGTATCTCTCAAACAACCCTGCAACCAAATACAAGAAATCTCTTGTGTTCCCAACACACCCAATACAATGGTAAATTGTATAGGAGCACTAGTTCGGAGAAGAGATGGTGATAAAAGTGTAGTATGGATAGTAGATATAGGTTTTTGTAATCTGAAAATATAACAACAGCAAGGTAACGAAAAGTAAACGGGAATAAAAATGGTATTGCAATGCTTAGAAACAAGGCCTAGGGTTCATACTTTCACTAGTGTGATCTCCCAACATTGTTGACATAGTTGAATCATATGTAAATCCCTCACGTGCGACAAAGAGTTCACTCCAAAGTCACAAATAGCGGAGAACAAACGAAGAAATTGTTGTAGGGTACGAAACCACCTCAAAGTTATCCTTCCCGATCAATCTTATGAGCCATCCCCATTAATTGTCACGAATAGCCCTAGAGTTCGTACTAGAATAACACCTTAAGATACACATCAACCAAAACCCTAATGTCACCTAGGCACTCCAATGTCACCACGAGTACCCGCGGGTTTGATTATACCATATGCATCACACAATCTCATATTCATCTATTCAAACCAACACAAAGAACTTCAAAGAGTGCCCCAAAGTTTCTACCGGAAAGTCAAGACGAAAACGTGTGCCAACCCTTATGCATAAATCCACAAGGTCACGGAACCCGCAAGTTGATCACCAAAACATACATCAAGTGACTCAAGTGAATATCCCATTGTCACCACATATATCCATATGCAAGACATACATCAAGTGTTCTCAAATCCTTAAAGACTGAATCCGATAAGAAAACTTCAAAGGGGAAACTCAATTCATCACAAGAAGATAGAGAGGGGAAAACTCCATATGATTCATCTATATCAACAAAGCTCGCGATACATCAAGATCGTGCCATCTCAAGAACACGAGAGAGAGAGATCATACACATAGCTACTGGTACAAACCCTCAGCCTCGAGGGTGAACTACTCCCTCCTCGTCATGGAGACCGTCGGGATGATGAAGATGGCCTCCGGTGATGCCTTCCCCCCTCCGGCAGGGTGCCAGAAAAGGGCTGTAGATGGGATCTCTCTGGTACAGAGGCTTGCGGCGGCGTAAAAACTCATCTAGGTTAACTTTCGGGGGTTTCTGAATATATATGATTTTTCAGCGTTGGAATCACGCGAAACGGAGCCACGTGGGCCCCACGAGGTACCAGGGCGCGCCTGGGGGGGGGGGTGGCGCGCCCTGGTGCCTCATGGGCACTGGGTGGCCCCCCTCCAGTGGGTCTTGGTGCCAATATTTTTTATTTGTCCAATAAAAAATCTCCAAAAAGTTTCAGCTCATTTGGAAAACTTTCATTTCTGCACAAAAAACAACACGACGATAGTTCTGCTGAAAACAACGTCAGTCCGGGTTAGTTCTAATCAAATCATACCAAAACCATATAGAATTGTTATAATCATGGCATGAATACTTCATAAATTATAGATACGTTGGAGACGTATCAGCATCCCCAAGCTTAATTCCTGCTCGTCCTCGAGTAGGTAAATGATAAAATAAATAATTTATGAAGTGTCAATGCTAGCATAGTGCATAAGTTTGATCAATGATAATTTCAATCACTTTTCCTAGCATCATAACAACAACTTTTTCTCATAAAAATCAACATGATAAAGTAGCAATTAAAAACAAAATTTTTGATGTGGAATGCTACCTATCATAATCATCATATAATCTTTTCTTTTGTTGCATGGACATTGGACTTGAATGATTCAAAGCAAGATCATTATTATAACAGCAATATTTATTATCATAAAACTTCTCATGAGCAAGTAACAATTCATCACAACAACGAAGTATAAGGCATAAACTTTCTTGGAAACTAACAAACTATTCTAGTCAACAATGCAATTGCAATTCATCATATTTTCAGGAAGGGTCTCATGTAGGAGCTTTTTAGCAAGTCCACATACTCAACCATCATTTAGTCTTCTATGATTGCTAACACTCACGACATATATATGGAGCAAAAGTTTCAGCCAGACACATAGAAAGATAGGGGCTTGTGATTTCGCCTCCCAACTTACTCACCTCAAGGGTGATGTCAACAATAATAACTCATGATCACTCATATCCAACTGGATATATGTGCCTAGATCTTTCCCCACCACATGATGCTTGCAAAAGAGAAAAATAAAAAAGAAGTAGAGGAGAACACTATTGACTCTTGCATAAAAAATAAATACATAAAAGTAAATGCATAAAAGTAAAAGATAGGCCCTTCGCAGAGGGAAGCAGAGGTTGTCAAGCGCTTTTTATTTTTGGATGCACAAGCCCTTAATGCAAAGGAACGTCACATTATATTGCCCCTTGTGATAGCAACCTTTATTATGCAGTCCGTCGCTTTTATTTCTTTACCATCACAAGTTCGTACAACGCTTATTTCCCTTACAATAAAAGATCATACATATTTTAGGAGCAATTTTTATTGCTTTTTGCACCGATGACAACTTACTTGAAGGATCTTATTCAATCCTTAGGTAGATATAGTGGACTCTCATGGCAAGAAACTGGGTTTAAGGGTTTTGGATGCACAAGTAGTATCTCTACTTGGTGCGGATTTTTGGCTAGCAAAGATATTGGGCAAGCACCACACGTTGGAGGATCTATAACAATATAACTTCTATGTGAATATGAACAAACATAATTCATTACGTTGTCTTCCTTGTCCAACGTCAACACTTTGACATAAAATACTTAATGGGGGCTCACAATCATAAAAGATGTCCAAGATAGTATATTTGCATGTGAATCTTCTCTTTCCTTATTAACTTTTTCATGAATTGCATCATTGACTAATGCTATGCTTGTTAACCTCCAATAAATTTTACCACTTATACTTTTGTTTATGTAATGTCATTACTCCCCATGGGACAAGCATATGAAGCATATAAATTTCAACTTTATGATACTAAATTCATTCCAACAATTTACTCATAGGATATAAGTGAAGAACAAGAGTAAATGACAAACTACTCAAAAAAAAAGGTGAAGACCGAATGAGTAGTTAAACAATTAAGTAGCTATGTGAGGACTCTCTCTCATTTAAAAAGTTTCAGGTCTTGATATTTTATTCAAACAGCAAAGAAAACAAAATAAAATGACATTCCAAGAATAGCACATATCATGTGAAGAAGCAAAAACTTAGGCTCAACCAAAACTGACCGATAGTTGTTGAAGAAGAAAGGTGGGATGCCTACCGGGGCATCCCCAAGCTTAGTTGCTTGAGACTTCTTAGAATAAATACTTGGGATGCCTTGGGCATCCCCAAGCTTGAGCTTTTGTGTCTCCTTAATTCCTCTCATATCACGGTTTCTCTAAATCTTAAAAACTTCATCCACACAAAACTTAACAAAAACTCGTGAGATAAGTTAGTATAAATCAACTCAAAACTTTAACATTCTATACTGTAGAAAATCACAAAAATTATAATTAAACTTTCCATACTAAATGCCTCTTCATATTTAATACTCCTATCCTCAAATAGAAACATTAAACACGCAAACATATGCAAACAATGCAACTATAACAGCAATCTGCCAAAACAGAACAGTCTGCAAAGAGTGAATAAGAATCCATACTTCCCTAACTCCAAAAATTCTGAAAAATTACCACGTGACAGAGAACTCATGCATTCTTACTGTGTAAAAATTTCATATTTTTATCATGTTCTGACTATTCAGGAATATTCTGGACATAACAGAAAACTTTCTGTTTTCAAACAGCAACACATGAACTTGCAAACTGAGCATGGTAAAGGCTATAATTGGCTTTTTATTGAACTAAAAGATACAAAACATGATTATTGATAGCACCAAGAAAATATCAACAGAATAAAATGACGCTCCAAGAAAAACTCATATTATGTGACGAATAAAAATATAGCTCCAAGTGAGGTTACCGATAGTGTTGAAGACGAAAGAGGGGATGCCTTCCGGGGCATCCCCAAGCTTAGTTGCTTGGGTATTCCTTGAATATTACCTTGGGGTGCCTTGGGAATCCCCAAGCTTAGGGTCTTGCCGCTCCTTATTCTCCTCATATCGATATCTCACCCAAAACTTGAAAACTTCAATCACACAAAACTTAAAGGAACTTCGTGAGAACGGTTAGTATGATAAAGAATAAACCATCACTTAGGTACTGTACAAGACAAGATTCACAATTGTTCCCATATAATGCCTAATGTATTCTATCATTTCCACAATTTATATCTCATAATATAAGCTATGGAAATATTAAAACAAGCAAACTATGCATTGAAAACAGAATCTGTCAAAAACAGAACAGTCTGTAATGATCTGAGAAACTACCATACTTCTAGAACTCTAAAAATTCTGAAAAATTAGTAAAACGTCAAACATTTGCATATAAATACTGTGTAAAAATTTCAGAATTTTTTGATGCTCCAGTAAAATCTGGGAAATTAAACACTGGAGGCAAAAGTTTCTGTTTTTGCACAGAATTGAATCAACAAGTATCCACACTATCCCAAAGGCTTTACTTGGCACATTATTGAAAGAAAATAAAAGAAACATGATTACTACAGTAGCTTAATCATGTGAACACACAAAAACAGTAGGTATAAGTATTGGGTTGTCTCCCAACAAGCGCTTTTCTTTAATGCCTTTTAGCTAGGCATGATAATTTTGAATGATGCACTCATAGAAGTAAAGGATTGATATATAACGGGGGCATCATGAATCATAAGTTCCTCTCTCATAATAGTTTTCAGTAGCATCATGAATGAATTCAGCAATATAACTATCAAATAAAGCATTCTTTTCATGACCTACAAGCATAGGATTTTTATTAATCTCCACACAAACAATTTTCTTCTCATTCATAATAGTGGGAGTATCGTATGAAACTTGTTGGGGATATTCCCCACGGCCAAGACCCGGCTCAGAGGGATAAGCCACCCTGAAGATTAAGTCATCTCTGGGCTTAAGTCACCATGACGTTAAGTCATCTCTGGGCTTAAGTCGCCCTGACGTTAAGTCATTTCTGGATTTAACCCGGCAGACAGTTTCTAACCCGGCAGAAAGTTGTAAGCCGACATACAGTTTCTAACCCGGCAGACAGTTGTAAGTCGGCAGATAGTTTCTAACCCGGCAGACAGTTGTAAGCCGGCAAATAGTTGTAACCCGGCAGACAGATTGTGACCCGGCAGATTGTAACCCGGCAAGTACTTAGCCATGAAAATGAGCCGCCTTGAGATAAGAAGCCCAGGCGTTAAGAAGCCCACGGTGAGAAGCCCGTGATAAGAAGCCCGTGATGGGAAGTCAGAATAGGTTAAGTCCTAATCCTACTAGGACTCTACATGTAACCCGCCCCTTCAACTTATATAAGGAGGGGTGGGGCACCCCAAGAGGGACAGGTTTTTAGAGGTCTAGATAGACAGATAAGTCTGGAGACAGATGTTTTAGCAGGTCTCAAGACAGACGTTTTGATAGCTCTCGAGACAGAGCCAGGGAAACAGTACCCTTGTAATCATGACTATGATCATCAATATCAATCAAGCAGGATGTAGGCTTTTACCTCCACCGTGAGGGGCCGAACCTGGGTAAAACTCGCGTCTCTCGATTCCGATCAACCCCGTTCAAGCTACCACCTAGCTGCGATGGCCTCACCACTAAGTCCTTTCACGAGGACATCTGCCGTGACAAAACCACGACAGTTGGCGCCCACCGTGGGGCTCTCGCTCGGTGGTGTTGTGTTCTTGGAGGGAGCTCCACAGGATCGAGAGGCTCGCAACAGGCCGGATGCCGCGATGCCGGTTTGGAAGGATCTACATCAGCTTCGAGGTTATCAACCCGGATTTACGGCCTGTGAGATTTAAGTTCGAGAGAGATTAAGGGTTGCGGCCCGCCCGCCGCCGCCGTCCTACAATTCATCTGATTGTTTTTGAGTCACCGAGACCGACAAAGTTCTGAAGGGGACGTGTCCGATCAGCTGCTTCCCTCGCGTACATACGCACTATCGCGTTATGTATACCTGCTCTGTCATTGTTTCTGTTCAAGACCGGAGTACGTGGGATCACATCAAGTCCTGAGGTAGCCACTGTTTTCACTCCAACTCTAGATCTGACCGGCCAAAGATTCATTGCATTATCAAACCACGGGTAAGTATGCGTCCCGAGGAGATCTGTTATTGTTTCCATCGGACGGAATCAAGAAGAAAAAAGAGGAGCAACCGTTGCTCGATCCCGCAAAGGCGGGCCTGGTCGTGCGCGCCTATTAACTCCAGCTACGGAGGGCTAAAGAGTTGGTAAGCCGGGCGTTAAATAAAAAAAATGGCCACGAACCGGAAGCGGATACGGCCACGACCCGGGTTCTCCACCGCTGCTTGCGTGGCCACGCCTCCGAGCCGCCTGCTTCCTCTGTCGCTTCGAGCCGGCTATGCCTCCGTCGACACGGCCTCGCCTTCGAGCCGCCCGTCTCCAACGGCCTCCGGCGAGTCACCTGCTTCGAATCGCCGGCCCCGCTGGCTTTGAGCCGCCGTGCCGCCGCCGTTTGTTTCTACAGAAGCCGGCCTTGTTTCGGTCGTCTCCAAGCTGCCGTCGTGAGCTGCCGCCTCGCTTCGGCCACTTCGGACCGCCATCTTCGCCGTGGCCTCGTCACCGTGGCCCCGTCTCTACCGTTCGAGCCGCCTCCAACGGTCCGCGCCTCGAGCCAGCAGCCTCTGTCGCTGCACGCGAGTCGGCCCAGCCGCTCCGCCTCGTCGGGCCACCTCAGCTGACGTGGCAAGCCGCCATTTCACTCCGAGCCGCCCTGGTCCGCGCTCCGTCTCAGCCACGGCCTCATTCGCCGTTGCGCCAAGCGCCGCCTTCGCCGTCGCGCCAAGACGCCGCCTCCGCCTCTGCTGGCTGCCGCGAGTCGCCGTTGCGCCTCAAACGCCCGCCTCCGCCTCTCCTGGCTGCCGCGAGTCACCGTTACGCCTCAAGCCGCCTCTGCTAGCAGCCGTCGAGCCGCCTTCCCCTCCGCCTCAGCTCGCGGCACGCCTCTGCCATGGCCCGCCTCTCCTGCCCCGCGCCACGAGTCGCCCGCCTCCGCCACCGCTGAGGCCATGGCTGCGCCGCAAGCCGCCCGTCTCTGCCACTGGACCCGCTGCCGCCATGACGCGTCTCGGGCCAGGCCGCCCCACCTCGCCTCTTCTGCCTCGCTTCTGCAGCAAGCCGCCACCGCCGTCGCGGCCTCGCACCGAGCCAAGCCGGCCTCGCCTCCACTCTGAGCCGCCGGCCGCCGTCGTCGCCTCCACTCTCAGCCGCCTGCCTCGAGTCGCCCCACGACTCGGCCGCCCCCACCGCGCTGGCCTCCCGCGCCGCCCCGCGCGGCTCCGCCCGCGTCGGGTCCCCGCCGGCTCCGCCTCGGTCCTCCTCTGCCGACCATGGCTCCACCTCGCCTGCGAGCTGCTGGTGAGCCGCCGTCGTGCTTTGCCTCCGCAGCGAGCCGCCCTCGCCGGCCTGCCTTACTTGCAAGCCGTTCGCCCACTCCACCGGGCTCCGCTTCTGCCAAGCCGCCGCCGCCGTGACCCGCCTCGCCGCGGGCCCCCCCTCACCAGCAGCCGCGTCGAACTGCCTCCACCGTAACCCGCCTCGTCGGGGCCTCCTTGAGCCGCCCAATGGCCGGCTCTGCCCCGCTTGCTCTGCCGCCGTTGGGGTCTCGCCCGGCCTCCCGAGCCGCCCAATCGCGAGCTCCCCACCAGCTCCAGCAGCCAGCTCTGGCCTAAAAAAAAGCGGACGTGGATTAGTCATTACGACCCGTAGGGTCCACTCCGAGCCACCTAGCTCCGGCTCGTGCTTTAAGCCGTCGCGTCCACCGGACATCGCCGTTACCGCTGCAACCTCGCGTTGAGTCACCTTCGCTCGGCCTCGTTCTGAAGCCGCCTTGCTTCCACTGCGAGCCGCCTCGGCTTCAATATCCGCGGTCTCGCCTCAAGCCGTGTTCGACGCTATGGTCTGTCACCTCCGCTGCGGTGTTGTCAGCTGCCGCCTTGCCTCCGCCGGAGAGAGTGACTAACTCGCCGTTGAAATTACTGGAGGTGGTCCACAACGCTATATGCGGATCATCTGTCATCCAGACGAATCAGGTGAAATCTATCCAGTCGATTTTTATTGATACATTTTTTCGAGAACAATTACTCTGGCTAGCGATATTTTTTATGCAGGACAATTATTCACTGCAAGGGCGATCATCGTACCACGGATGCAGAGCTCGCGCCAACATTATCATGCGCCAGCATCCGACCGTGCAGTACTGCTCAATAAACGTGTGTGCAAACCGCCGCCCATGCGGTTTCGGTCTACATCAACACACGGCCGACTCATCTGCTCACACCGCGGCCGATTCATTCGTCTGCGCCCACGGTCGAATCGCCCGTCCGCGCCGACTTACAGGACCTGGTCTCAAGGATGACCCGGCCTGCTCAATAAGGGTCAAAGGAATCAAGCCGGCTATGCTGAGAATTTTTTCCATGATCATATGGTTACTTGGGGGCTTCCAACTCATCGAGTTTAGCTTACAAAACCCTTTAACCTGGCGAGATGCCGTAAGTTGGTTAAACCTGCCTGTTAGCAAGATGCTACTCCCTAAAAAACGACCCGGCGTACGTCTGATGAGTCAATCACAAAGGTGACCCTGAATTCATCGGAGTTAAAACACTCGATTGGTTGTGTGAGAGCCGGCTTTCAGAAAGCGAGGATAAACCAACCAGCCAAACTATACTTGGTTAAACCTGCCTGTTAGCAAGATGCTACTCCCTAAAAAGCGACCCGGCGTATGCCTGATGAGTCAATCACAAAGGTGACCCTGAATTCATCGGAGTTAAAACGCTCGATTGGTTGCGTGAGAGCAGGCTTTCAGAGAGATAGGACAAACCAAAAGAGGCCAAAAAGCCTGCTTCCGCAGGAAGCGAAACCTAGACTCGAGCCTTGCAAGCCGGTCTTATGTCGTGCCTCGAAAGCCGGCATTTTTATACTCTGTTATCATACATCATCATGCATTGCATCTTACATTGCATCATCATTGCGTCATCATACCATGTTTATATTGCAGGAGCCGGTTTTTAAACCGAGTTATATTATTCAAATCCTTAATAGCCAACATGGCTGGATTTTCATTATGGTTATCATAACCAGTATTGGATGATTGAGGTTTTCAAAAGCCGCTTCAGAAAAAAATGGCTATTATTTCTTCATCCAAAAATACCAGCTTACATCAAGGAGCATGGTTCAATATTGATATGCAAAGCATTCAGTAACATCATCCAGACAGTGAATATGATTTTATCCTACAATGGAAGGAATAGTCCCGAGTCGCTACAGGCATACGACCCGGCACTTGGGGGCTACATTATTCAAATCAAGATTACATCAAGTATTCAAGTCCCGTGTCGCTGCAAGCATGCACCACGGCACTTGGGGGCTAATGCGAGCTGCTTTTCAAATCAGCACATTGTCAACAGACTCGGTTATTTCAGGTAGATGAGCCAGCCTCCCGTCAGTTTCTAAGTCCCAGCTCAGTATATCTTACTGAGCCGGCCCTTGAGGGCTACAGCATTCAGTTCTTTGCCAAAGTCATAAGGTCCAAATTGGAAGACCCGACCCATCACATACTGATGACCCGGCCCTTGGGGGCTATGCAAAACTCCTCAAGTCTATATAATCAGATCTGCAAAAGTCCCTGCTCATTATTGCATAATGACCCGGCCCTTGGGGTCTACACTGGTTGAAGTTTTATGAGCATAAGGCAATTACAAGTCCCAGGTTGCTGCAGGCAAAGACAACCCGGTACTTGGGGGCTACATATGTGGAACATTCAACTTATGACTGATGATTTAGATGAACAACCCGGATTTCTCCAAGCTTGCAACATTCATATTAGAGCAAATCTTAAGCTATCACTACATTCCCCCTTAAGACTTGGGGGTTACAGGTAATATGGATATAAGTAGAACACCTTCAAAATTTTCAGTGTTGAGCAAACCAGGTCTCATATTTTTTTTGATGGAGAAATTTGCAAAGATTATTTGCTCTAAGATATTCAGACAAGTCTGAAGCATTGAAAGTTGGTACAACATCAGACGCAATATTCTTTTTATCAAGCCAAGACATTTTTGAAGACAGTTCAAGATATCATAAGGGTTATTTTTTCTGCAAGGAACCAGCGTCAGCATATTGATATGACAGAGATTCAGACTTTTCAGGAGTTGGTCAATGAACTAAAACTGGTCTTTTTGAGTGAGCCGGTCCCTTTACATACTCTTATTTCAAGAGTTTAGCATGAATAAATTCAAAGCTAAACTGGGGGCTAATGTTGGGGATATTCCCCACGGCCAAGACCCGGCTCATAGGGATAAGCCGCCCTGAAGATTAAGTCATATCTGGGCTTAAGTCACCATGACGTTAAGTCATCTCTGGGCTTAAGTTGCCCTGACGTTAAGTCATTTCTGGATTTAACCAGGCAGACAGTTTCTAACCCGGCAGACAGTTGTAAGCCGGCAGACAGTTTCTAACCCGGCAGACAGTTGTAAGCCGGCAGATAGTTTCTAACCCGGCAGACAATTGTAAGCCGGCAGACAGTTGTAACCCGGCAGACAGATTGTGACCCGGCAGATTGTTACTCGGCAAGTACTTAGCCATGAAAATGAGCCGCCTGGAGATAAGAAGCCCAGGCGTTAAGAAGCCCACGGTGAGAAGCCCGTGATAAGAATCCCGTGATGGGAAGTCAGAATAGGTTAAGTCCTAATCCTACTAGGACTCTACATGTAACCCGCCCCTTCAACTTATATAAGGAGGGGCGGGGCACCCCAAGAGGGATAGGTTTTTAGAGGTCTAGATAGACAGATAAGTCTGGAGATAGATGTTTTAGCAGGTCTCAAGACAGACGTTTTGATAGCTCTCGAGACAGAGCCAGGGAAACAGCACCCTTGTAATCATGACTATGATCATTAATATCAATCAAGCAGGATGTAGGCTTTTACCTCCACCGTGAGGGGCCGAACCTGGGTAAAACTCGTGTCTCTCGATTCCGATCAACCCCGTTCAAGCTACCACCTAGCTGCGATGGCCTCACCACTAAGTCCTTTCACGAGGACATCTGCCGTGACAAAACCACGACAAAACTCGAATGCTATAAATTGTTTCCTCATTAAAAGAGTGATGTTCAGTAAAAGGATTTTCATAATTATAACAAGTATAATAAGAATCATCACTATTTTTCATAGCATAAGTATCATCAGAATAATCATCATAGATAGGAGGCTTGAAATCATCATAACAAATTTGATCATTCAAAGTAGGGGGACTAAAAAGATCATCTTCATTAAGCATAGTATCCCCAAGCTTGGGACAAATATTAATTGCAGCAAATATATTCTCAAAAATTTCATTCTCATCAAACATAGCATCCCCAAGCTTGTTGGTTCGCATATCATTGGCATTATCACTATTATCATCAATAGTATGAATAGCACCAATAGTAAAACAATTATTATCATCATAATTTTCCAAATTGGCACCATAAAGATTTTCAAGATTATAAGAAGTATAATTATCTTCCCAATCATAATCATCACAACGAGTAATATGCATAACAATATCACCCTCAATAGTTCCTTCGGACATTGTACCATAAGACAAAGAAGCAATATCATCATCAAGTATATCATCTTTCACAATTATTTTTGATTCATTCTCATGAGGCACAACAATAATAGGAGCAACAACATTTGGGAGGGATACCTTTTTACCTCTATTCTTTCTTCTTTTCTTTTTCTTCTTCACCACCTCATGTGTGGGTTTAATCAATTTTTCCGTGCACTTTATTGAAGAGATTGGTTGAATAAAAAGCTCCTCCTCATTACCTGATTCATCATAAGAAAAAATAGGAGGATATTGGGAAACCTCTTCCCCTTCATTAGTATTCTCTTTATCTTCTATTTTTTTTCTTGTCTTTAAATAATTGGCAATATAAGGATTCTCAATGCAATTTACCGCACAATACATATAAATTTCCTCTAGATCAAAATTGAGAAATCTCTTGAGATTATATTCTGGAATATCCCTAGTTATACGTTTCATTTCTTCATACCCCAGAAGCAGCCTAAGTTCATTATGATGCGCAAGGGTAATAAAGTTATCACAATTTTTGGACACGATTCGATCATGAAACAATTTGCATTGGTGATTTAAATGACCACGTTCATTGCAAAGTTCACAAGGATGGCGAGAAAAATTAAATCTTTCAGCACAATCATCTAGCCTCTCTTGCAACCCTTTAGTTTCTAAATACTTATGCCTCTTACAAAATCTATTTTCCCTTTTTGGTATGCATTTGCACTCCCCGTTCACTCCACAAAAATTGACATCCTTATAGGAGACATCATTATCATGACTAGTGCAATCATCATTAGTATTATGGATATTCAAAGAATTCATACTAGCAACATTGCAATCATGCTCATCATTCAAATATTTTATGCCAAACATTTTATTGAATTCTTCTTCTATCAATTGAAATCAATTTTCCTTTCCATCATTTTCACGAAAGACATTATAAAGGTGAATAATATGTGGCAACCTCAATTCCATTTTTTTAGTTTACTTTTATAAACCAAACTAGTGATAAAACAAGAAACTAAAAGATTCGATTGCAAGATCCAAAGATATACCTCCAAGCACTCACCTCCCCGACAACGGCACCAGAAAAGAGCTTGATGTCTACTACACAACTTATTCTTGTAGACTCGTGTTGGGCCTCCAACCGCAGAGTATTGTAGGACAGTAGCAATTTTCCCTCAAGTGGATGACCTAAGGTTTATCAATCCGTGGGAGGCGTAGGTTGAAGATGGTATCTCTCAAACAACCCTGCAACCAAATACAAGAAATCTCTTGTGTCCCCAACACACCCAATACAATGGTAAATTGTATAGGAGCACTAGTTCGGAGAAGAGATGGTGATAATAGTGTAGTATGGATAGTAGATATAGGTTTTTGTAATCTAAAAATATAAAAACAGCAAGGTAACGAAAAGTAAACGGGAATAAAAACGGTATTGCAATGCTTAGAAACAAGGCCTAGGGTTCATACTTTCACTAGTGCGATCTCCCAACATTGTTGACATAGTTGAATCATATGTAAATCCCTCACGTGCGACAAAGAGTTCACTCCAAAGTCACAAATAGTGGAGAACAAACGAAGAAATTGATGTAGGGTACGAAACCACCTCAAAGTTATCCTTCCCGATCAATCTTATGAGCCATCCCCATTAATTGTCACAAACAGCCCTAGAGTTCGTACTAGAATAACACCTTAAGATACACATCAACCAAAACCCTAATGTCACCTAGGCACTCCAATGTCACCACGAGTACCCGCGGGTTTGATTATACGATATGCATCACACAATCTCATATTCATCTATTCAAACCAACACAAAGAACTTCAAAGAGTGCCCCAAAGTTTCTACCGGAAAGTCAAGACGAAAACGTGTGCCAACCCTTATGCATAAATCCCCAAGGTCACGGAACCCGCAAGTTGATCACCAAAACATACATCAAGTGACTCAAGTGTATATCCCATTGTCACCACAGATATCCAGATGCAAGACATACATCAAGTGTTCTCAAATCCTTAAAGACTCAATCCGATAAGAAAACTTCAAAGGGGAAACTCAATTCATCACAAGAAGATAGAGAGGGGAAAACTCCATATGATTCATCTATATCAACAAAGCTCGCGATACATGAGATCGTGCCATCTCAAGAACATGAGAGAGAGAGAGAGAGAGAGATCATACACATAGCTACTGGTACAAACTCTCAGTCCCGAGGGTGAACTACTCCCTGCTCATCATCGAGACCGCCGGGATGATGAAGATGGCCTCCGGTGATGCCTTCCCCCCTCCGGCAGGGTGCCGGAAAAGGGCTGTAGATGGGATCTCTCTGTTACAGAGGCTTGCGGCGGCGTAAAAACTCATCTAGGTTAACTTTCGGGGGTTTCTGAATATATATGATTTTTCAGCGTTGGAATCACGCGAAACGGAACCACGTGGGCCCCACGAGGTACCAGGGCGCGCCTGGGGGGGGGGGGTGGCACGCCCTGGTGCCTCGTGGGCACTGGGTGGCCCCCCTCCAGTGTGTCTTGGTGCCAATATTTTTTATTTGTCCAATAAAAAATCTCCAAAAAGTTTCAGCTCATTTGGAAAACTTTCATTTCTGCACAAAAAACAACACCACGGTAGTTCTGCTGAAAACGGCGTCAGTCCGGGTTAGTTCTAATCAAATCATACCAAAACCATATAGAATTGTTATAATCATGGCATGAATACTTCATAAATTATAGATACGTTGGAGACGTATCAGCGATAGCAACGAGACAACTAGCAAGCAAAGATAGTAGAGATATCCAAGGTCATGATCATCTTGCCTAAAATCCCGCTATGAAGAAGATCGAATCCATGAAGAAGACGAACACGTGTAGTCAAAAGAATCCTCACACTTCGCAACATAACTGGAGCTATCAAGTAGAAGCACAACCGGAAAGAAGCAAACAACATGGTAAACACACAAACATAAACATGGCATGATGCACAACCAAGTATGATGCATGTCCGGTTTAAAGATGCATGGCATGGCAAAGTGCAACAATCAAATACTACACATTAAGTGAAGCTCATTGCATATTGACGAAACTCCTCAACAATTATTTAGTTCAATCCCGTTTATGCTATTCATCAATATTAAATGTTTTTAAACAAGGCAAGAGATGAAACACAATTAATCTACCTAGCTAGGCAATTTAAATGAGGCCGGAAACAACACATAACAATTCCGGAAAATCCTCATATGCAATTTTTGAATTTGGTACTGTTCTGCCTAAAACACAATTTTAAAGTTGTTAAACAGGAAAATAAAGTGCACCATGTTAATCTACACTTTTTCCACCCCATTTACATATAAAGTTTATTTAATTCGGAGCTACGGTTATTTAGATATGAAATAAACCATTTTAGCACATCATTTGAGCAAATTAATGCAAACAACAATTTTAAGCATTTTTAACATGGATGAAAGTTGCACATTATGAAACTACATGAAATTCTAAGCATTTTACATATATGAAACATTTTAATCCAATGCACGGTTCATGAGTGATTATATGCATGAGGATGACATATTAAGTTATATGCAATGTTATAAAAAAGTTGCCATAAATGATATGGAGCATTTGTCGCCATGGCGGAAAGAAATGGGTGCCACAACGGCGAAAACGGAAATGGTGCCACGGCGACATTCCGGTTCCGGTAACTTGTTGAGATACCAATGCAAAAGAGCAAGTGTGCGGATGTGCGGAACATGAAGGAGTGAAGGGGAGTGATCCCGGATACCGGGTGTCCCACGTGTCGGCGACATGGCAAACGAGGAGAAACGTGCAATGAACAATCGCACATGGCGTGAACGCGGGCATCACATACAAAAGATGCATTCGTCCACGGGCTTCGTCTCGGCGGTTATACCTTCGAAACGTATGTTCGGGGTGGATCGAGTTTGTCGAGGGAAATAGTGGATAGGCCATCTCATGCAACCCGACAACGGTAGTGGAACTTGACGAATCCAAGGTTTTCGAGCACTTGGCGTTACGGTGCGGTAGTCGTTCGGGCGGCGGTAGTGGTACATGGGTCGAAGAGGTACTTCACGGTTCCGAGCTCTTCGGTGCAAGTTCGAAAGAACTTGGCGGGTCATCGACTTCACGGTACTTGGGGTCCTTGGACTTGCCGGTCTTGAAGAACCGAAGGGGTACTTGGCGTCCATGTAGTCGATCTTGGCATATCCGTGCGTAGCGGTACTTGCCGAAATCCACGGGAAACGGTAGTAGACGGTGACAGTGGGTCTTGGAGCTCGGTCTTAACGTCCACGGGGCCGTCTTGGTACTTGGCGGTTACACCCGGTGGTGTGCGTCAACTTAGGGAGGTCCAAGGCAGGGAGCAGCAACGGTAGAGGGGGGCTCTGCGCGTGGACGACAGAGGCGCCATGGCCTCCGAAGTCGCGTCGGTTGCAAGGGAACGGTAGGAGATGCTCGCCGCACATGGCCGATGCGGACGAGGTGAGCGACGTGCAGGCGGGGATGGAGCAGCTGGCCGTCGGCGCCATGGCCAAGCAGCGGCTGGAGGAGAAGGATGCGCGAAGCAGAAGGTTGTCGGCGACGCTGTGCAAGGGCGCAGCCACGGCGGTGGTGTCCATGGGCGCCAATGGCCGGAGGTAGGGGGAAGGGCGCGAGGGCCTCGGTGGCCAGAGGAGCTGGGCGATTCGGTGGCCGCGAGGGCCGAGCGACCATGGCCGAGGTCGCCATGGCGCAGGGGAGCGAGGAGGCACGGAGGATGGCAAGGGTACCGGAGCTTGGATTGCCGGCCGGGGATGGTGAGGTGGCGGGGTCGGGCGCCGTGGAGGTGCTGGCTATAGGCAGTCGGGGCTGCTGCCATGGTGAGCAGAAGAAGGGCTCAAGGCGCCAGCGTCGAGGGATCGGGACGAGGGCGCAGAGCTCCCTCTCTCTGCGCATGTGTGGTGGCGCCAGGAGGAAGGAGGGGATCGAGGAGTGAGCGAGGTGGGGATCGGGCTAGGGTTCGATATAGGTGGGGTGGTTGGGCCTAGTGGGCTAGGGCGGCTGGGCTTCCTCTCTCTCTCTTATTTCTCTGCATATCTCCCATTTACAGAAAAAATAGCAAGAGAATAGAGAGGAAAGAAGGAGTGGAGAAGGCATATGGGTCAGGGGGATGTTTTTCTGAACTTGGGAAGATAGAGAGAATTTTATAAAAATGGTTTGAGAAGAATTAGAAGAAGTAAAATTCAAACAAGTTGAATTTAGTTCAAACATGTTTGAATGTTAAACCCATTCAAATGAACTCTAAATAGGTGAAATTTGAGGAGATGACCCTACACATTAGATGTGATTTATGGGCAGATTTGGAACATTTATGGAGAAAGTAAAATTGCAACTCAATTTTACTAAAAGGCCATAAAGGAATAATAGGAAGTTGAGTTGGATAAAAAGGAGAGTTGAAAAAATAGTGCAAATGTGTTATGGGTGTTTCCAAGTTAATGGAATGGTTTAATATAGCTCCCTAATAATATTGGGAGACTTTTTTATGTTGTAAAGAGAAAACACCATGTGCATCTCCCTCGATTTAAATAGATCAAAGGATCTATGCAATTTATTTATTTGGGTTGCAAAATTAATGACATGATGGCATGATGAAATGATGCAATGAAAAAAAAACAAATAATAACGCCACGAAACTCAAAATACATGGAAGGCATCTCGAGCGTCGATCTCGGGGCGTTACAGGTTGGTATCAGAGCCGACCCTCGCGGTTACAAGGATGTTTGTGGGCCAGGTGCGTGGTCATGTTGTGCATGACGTTTGTGACCCGTCGTGGCACACGGCATGGCACATGCGCCGGACTGGACGCACAGACGTATGTGCCAAGAGGGAACATTCCTGTGGCCCGACGAGGACGTCGGTTCCTCTGAGTGGGGGTGTATGTGATAGGCTGGCTTAATAGGGATGATAGACTACTCATATCAATAAGGAATTCCTTCTTTTCCGGGAGCCCATTCGGAAAGAACTCCAAAGTTAAGCATGCTCAGCTTGGAGTAATTTCAGGATGGGTGACCGACCGGGAAGTTGGTCCTGGGTGCGCACGAGTGAGGACAAAGTGCGCAGGAAAGACTAGTATTGATGTGTGGGGCCAGTCTAGATCCCTCCAGGAGTAACGACCACCGGCGGGTGTGTCTAGAGCGTTACAAAACCAAATCAATAGATCGGAGAAGAAATACAAAGCTATAATAATCATGCATAAAAGAGATCAGAGAAGACTCAAATAATATTCATGGATAATCTGATCATAAACTCACAATTCATCGGATCCCAACAAACACACCGCAAAAAGTGATTACATCGAATAGAACTCCAAGAACATCGAGGAGAACATTGTATTGAAGATCAAAAAGAGAGAAGAAGCCATCTAGCTAATAACTATGGGCCCGAAGGTCTATGGTAAACTACTCACGCATCATCAGAAGGGCAGCAAGGTTGATGTAGAGCCCCTCCGTGATCGATTCCCCATCTGGCAGAGTACCGGAGAAGGCCTCCAGATGGGATCTCTCGAGAACAGAAACTTGCGGCGGCGGAAAAAGTATTTCGTGGACTCCCCTGGTGGTTTCTAGATTTATGGGAATTTATAGTGGTGGAATTAGGTCAAACGGAGCTGAGGTGGGCCCACGAGGCACCAGGGCGCGTCTGCCCCCCCCCCTAGGCGCTCCCTGGTGGCTCGTGGCCACCTTCTCTGGAGTCTGGTCTTCTCCCGAAGCTTCTAGTGTTGTTATTGTCCAGAAAAAAATCTCCAAAAAGTTTCGTGGCATTTGGACTTCGTTTGGTATTGATATTCTGTAAAACAAAAAACAGGCAGAAAACAGGAACTGGCACTGGGCACTAAGTTAATAGGTTAGTCCCAAAAAATGATATATAATTGCTGTAAATGTATATAAAAACATCCAAGATTGATAATATAACAGCATGGAACAATCAAAAATTATAGATACGTTGGAGACGTATCAGCATCCCCAAGCTTAATTCCTGCTCGTCCTCGAGTAGGTAAATGATAAAAACAGAATTTTTGATGTGGAATGCTGCCTATCATATTCATCATATATTCTTTTCTTTTATAGCATGGACATTTAGACTTGAATGATTCAAAGCAATAGTCTATAATTTGACATGAAGATATAAATACTCAAGCATGCTAACAAGCAACCATGTCTTTCAAAATATCAATGCTAAAGAAAGTTATCCCTAGCCCATTATGCTCAATCATTGATCCATTCATGAAACACACTCAAATATTAGCTACACACAATGCACAAGTATGACAATAGTGCTCTTCTAGTTGGTGCTTTATAAGAGAAGATGGAGACTCAAAATAAAAATAAAAATTGCATAAAGTAAATAGATAGGCCCTTCGCAGAGGGAAGCAGGGATTTGCTAATGTGCCAGAGCTCAAAGCTTAAATTAGAGAGATAAAATATTTTGAGAGGCATGCTTTTCCTGTCAACGAAAACGACCGAGAATTCACAATATGTTCCATGCTAGACACATCATAGGCGGTTCCCAAACAGAAAGTAAAGTTTATTTCCTTTCCACCATTCTTTCACAATCCATGGCTAGCCGTATCCACGGGTGCACCATCACTTTCCAAGGAATTTTGTTGTTATTAATTTTGATTTCATTGTGGGACTGGGCATCCCAATTACCAGCCACTCTCTCGTGCAATGACAAGTGAATAAACACTCATCGTGAGAATAACACACCTAGCATGGAAAATATTGGCCACCCCCTGCCGCTTCATGAGCGGTACGAGCACACAAAACAGAAAAATTATTTTGAAAATTAGAGTTGGCACACGTGATACGTCTCCAACGTATCTATAATTTATGAAGTATTCATGCCATGTTTATTATAGTTTTGTATGATTTTGGTGCACTTTTATTTGGCTTTTATATGATTTTTATGGACTAACATATTGACCTAGTGCCCAGTGCCAGTTGCTGTTTTCTGCTTGTTTTTGATTTTCCAGAAAATCCATATCAAATGAAGTCCAAATGCAGCAAAACTTTTTGACGATTTTTTCTGGAACATAAGAGACACTAGAAGCTTCGGGAGGTGGCCAGAAGACCCACAGGGGCCCCACGAGCCACCAGGGTGTGCCACCCCCCAGGCGCGCCCTGGTGCCTCGTGGGTCCCCTGTGGCCCTTCTTCACGTGATTTCAACACCAAAAAATCATATATATTCAGAAACCCTCGAAAGTTAACCTAGATGAGATTTTACGCCGCCGCAAGCCTCTGTACCTCCATGATCTAATCTACAACCCTTTTTCGGCACCCTGCCGGAGGGGGGAATCATCACCGGAGGCCATCTTCATCAACCCGGCGGTCTCCATGACGAGGAGGGAGTAGTTCACCCTCGGGGCTGAGGGTTTGTACCAGTAGCTATGTGTTTTCTCTCTCTCTCTCTCACGTTCTTGATTTGGCACGATCTTGATGTATCGCGAGCTTTGTTAATATAGTTGGATAATATGGTGTTTTCTTCCCTCTCTATCCTTGTTGTGATGAATCGAATCTTTTCCCTTTGAGGTTTCGTTATTGTTGGATTGAATATTTCAGATTTGAGAACACTTGATGGATGTCTTGCATATGAATACCCATGGGGACAATGGGGTATTATATTGATTCACTTGATATATGTTTTGGCGCTCAACTCACGGATTCCCGTGGTGACATTGGGGTAATCTATGCATAGGGGTTGATGCACGTTTTCATTATCTTTTCTCCGATAGACACTTTGGGGTGCTCCTTGGAGTTCTTTGTGTGGATTGAATATTATGATTATGAAGTTTTTTGATGCATATCGTATAATCAACTCATGGATACTTGTGGTGACATTAGAGTATCTAGGTGACATTAGAGTTGGTTGATGTGTATCATATGGTGTTATTTTAGTACGAACTCTAGGGCTGTTTGTGACACTTATAGGAATAGCTCAATAGATCGATCGGAAATGAGAGAGAGTCCTCACATAGCTACCTATTTACTTAACTACTCATTTGGTCTTCACTTATATCTTTTTGAAGTATTTTGTCATTTACTCTTGTTCTTCACTTATATCCTATGAGTAAAGTGTTGAAATGAATTGAATATCATAAAGTTGTAATTTTTGTGCTTCATATGCTTGTCCCATGGGGAGTAGTGACTTCACATACAAGAAGTATAAGTGGTAAAATTTATTGAAAGTTAACAAACATAGCATTGGTCACTTGAACAATTCATGAAAGAATTTTGAAGGAAGAGAAATTTCACATATAAATATACTATCTTGGACATCTTCTATGATTGTGAGCCCCCATTAATTATTTTCAAGCTTGATCAAGTAGTTGACGTTGGACAAGGAAGACAACGTAATGAGTTATGTTTGTTTATATTCACATAGAAGTTATAATGTCATGGATCCTCTAACATATGGTGCTTGCTTAGGATCTTTGCTAACCAAAAATTCGTACTAAGTAGAGATACTACTTGTGCATCCAAAAACCCTTAAACCCAGTTTCTTGCCATGAGAGTCCACCATATCTACCTATGGATTGAATAAGATCCTTCAAGTAAGTTGTCATCGGTGCAAAAAGCAACAAAAATTGTTCCTTAAATATGTATGATCTTTTATTGCAAGGGAAAATAAGCGTTGTACGAACTTGTGATGGTAAAGAAATAAAAGCGACGGACTGCATAATAAAGGTTGCTATCACAAGGGGCAATATAACGTGACGTTCCTTTGCATTAAGGGCTTGACATCCAAAAATAAAAAGCGCATGACAACCTCTGCTTCCCTCTGCGAAGGGCCTATCTTTTACTTTTATGCATTTACTTTTATGTATTTACTTTTATGCAAGAGTCAATATTATTTCTTCTCGTTTCAACCTCAATTATTCTCTAGTTGGCAAGCATCATGTGGTAGGGAATGATCCAGGCACATATATCTAGTTGAATATAGGTGATCATGAGTTATTATTGTTGACATTATCCATGAGATAAATAAGTTGGGAGGCAAAGCATTAAGCCCCTATCTTCCTATGTGTTTGACTGAAACGGTTTGTTCTAAAAATATGCTTTGAGTGTCAGCAATCATGGAAGACTAAATGATAGTTGAGTATGTGGAATTTGCTAGATCAAAGCTCTTACATAGACCCTTCCTAAAAATAAGATGAATTGCAATTGTTTGATGACTGAGAATATAGTTTGTTAGTTTTCAAGAAAGTTTATGGCCTATACTTTAAACATGTGAATAGCTTGCTACTTGATCATGAGAAGTTTTATGAGATGAGCTACTGATTATGATATATATTGCTGCTAAAAAAAGTGATTGGAATTATCATTGATCAAACTTATGCACTATGCTAGCATTCACACTTCATAAATTATTTCTTTTATCACTTACCTACTCGAGGACGAGCAGGAATTAAGCTTGGGGATGCTGATACGTCTCCAACGTATCTATAATTTATGAAGTATTCATGCCATGTTTATTATAGTTTTGTATGATTTTGGTGCACTTTTATATGGCTTTTATATGATTTTTATGGACTAACATGTTGACCTAGTGCCCAGTGCCAGTTGCTGTTTTCTGCTTGTTTTTGGTTTTCCAGAAAATCCATATCAAATGAAGTCCAAATGCAGCGAAACTTTTTGACGATTTTTTCTAGAACATAAGAGACACTAGAAGCTTTGGGAGGTGGCCAGAAGACCCACAGGGGCCCCACGAGCCACCAGGGCGTGCCACCCCCCAGGCGCGCCCTGGTGCCTCGTGGGCCCCCTGTGTCTCTTCTTCGCGTGATTCCAACGCCAAAAAATCATATATATTCAGAAACCCCCGAAAGTTAAACTAGATGAGTTTTTACGCCGCCGCAAGCCTCTGTACCTCCACGATCTAATCTAGAGCCCTTTTCCGGCACCCTGCCGGAGGGGGGAATCATCACCGGAGGCCATCTTCATCATCCCGGCGGTCTCCATGACGAGGAGGGAGTAGTTCACCCTCGGGGCTGAGGGTTTGTACCAGTAGCTATGTGTTTTATCTCTCTCTCGCGCGTTATTGATTTGGCACGATCTTGATGTATCGCGAGCTTTGTTAATATAGTTGGATCATATGGTGTTTCTTCCCTCTCTATCCTTGTTGTGATGAATCGAATCTTTTCCCTTTGAGGTTTCGTTATTGTTGGATTGAATATTTCAGATTTGAGAACACTTGATGCATGTCTTGCATATGAATACCCGTGGTGACAATGGGGTATTATATTGATTCACTTGATATATGTTTTGGCACTCAACTCGCGGATTCCTGTGGTGACATTGGGGTAATCTATGCATAGGGGTGGATGCACATTTTTTATTATCTTTTCTCCGATAGAAACTTTGGGGTGCTCCTTGGAGTTCTTTGTGTGGATTGAATATTATGATTATGAAGTTGTTTGATGCATATCGTATAATCAAGTCACGGATACTTGTGGTGACATTGGAGTATCTAGGTGACATTAGAGTTGGTTGATGTGTATCATATTGTGTTATTTTGGTACGAACTCTAGGGCTGTTTGTGACACTTATAGGAATAGCTCAATAGATCGATCGGAAAGGATAACTTTGAGGTGGTTTCGTACCCTACAACAATTTCTATCTTATGTTCTCCACTAATAGGAACTTTGGAGTGATTCTTTATCGCACGTTGAGGGATTGTTATATGATCCAATTATGTTAACATTGTTGAGAGATTGCACTAGTGAAAGTATGAACCCTAGGTCTTGTTTTCAAGCATTGCAATACCGTTTGTGCTCACTTTTATCATTTGCTACCTTGCTGTTTTTATATTTTCAGATTACAAAAACCTATATCTGATATCCATACTACACTTTTTCACCTTCTCTTCGCCGAACTAGTGCACCTATACAATTTACCATTGTATTGGGTGTGTTGGGGACACACGAGATTTCTTGTATTTGGTTGCAGGGTTGTTTGGGAGATACCATCTTCAACCTACGCCTCCCACGGATTGATAAACTTTAGGTCATCTACTTGAGGGAAAATTGCTACTGTCCTACAAAAGTCTGCACTTGGAGGCCCAACACGAGTCTACAAGAATAAGTTGTGTAGTAGACATCAACATGCAAATTTACTTGGAACGGCATGGAAATACCGCATATAGGTAGATATAGTGAACTCATTTGGCACAACTTGGGTTTAAGGAGTTTGGATGCACAAGTAGTATTTCTGCTTAGTACAAATGAAGGCTAGCAAATAGATTGAGAAGCAACCAACCAAAAAGCGAAAACGGTCATAAATATGCATTGAACATAACTAACACCGAATAATGCACCATAAGGAGGATATAATTTCTTTGCATAACTATTGACTTAATGTGCATGCATAGGGAATCACAAACCTTAACACGAATATTCTTACTAAATCACAATTACTCACTAACATGACTCACATATCATCATCTCCATATCGCAAAACTATTGCAAGGCATCCCCAAGCTTAGGCTCTTGCCACTCCTTATTCCTTCATCCATCGTGATCTCACCCAAAACTTGAAAACTTCAATCACACAAAACTCAACAAAACCTTTGTGAGATCCGTTAGTATAACGAAACAAATCACTACTTTAAGTACTATTGCAAACCAATTCATATTTTATTTTTGCATTATACCTACTATATTCTAACTTCTCCATGGCTTATACCCCCCGATACAATCCATAGTTTCATCAAAACAAGCAAGCAAAGCATCAAAAACAGAATCTGTCAAAAACAGAACAGTCTGTAGCAATCTATTTAAAAGCCATACTTATGTAACTCCAAAAATTCTCAAAAATTAGGACAACGTGGGAAATTCATATACCAATACTATGTAAAAAATTCAGATTTTCTGACGCACCAGTACAGAACCAAAATTCCAGCACTGGACGCAAAACTTTCTGTTTTTCAAACAACATCAATTATACTATCTTCCAAATCATCCCAAAGGTTTTACTTGGCACAAACACTAATTAAAACATAAAAATTCAATCATAATAGTAGCATAAATGTGAAAACACACCATAACAGAAAAAATAGAAAGATTTAGTTTATTCTGTTGGGGAACGTTGCATGGAAAACAAAAAAAAATCTACGCACACGCAAGATCTATACATGGAGATGCATAGCTACGAGAGGGGGAGTGTGTCTACGTACCCTCGTAGACCGTAAGCGGAAGCGTTAGAACAACACGGTTGATGTCGTCGAACAACTTCACGATCCAACCGACCGAGCACCGAACGTACGACACCTCCGCGTTCAGCACACGTTCAGCTCGGTGACGTCCTCAACTTCTTGATCCAGCAAGACGGCGAGGTAGTGGATGAGTTCCGGCAGCACGACGGCATGGTGACGGTTATGGTGATGCTATCTCTGCAGGGCTTCGCCCAAGCACTGCGAAAATATGACCGAGGGACGGAACTGTGGAGGGGGGTGCCGCACACGGCTAAGACAATGTTGTGTGCTTTGGGGCGCCCCTCTCCTCTATTTATATATGTGTAGGGACTTGGAGTAGAAGGAATAGTGCCACGTGAACAGTAACCGTGAATAGTACATACGTGGACTTGGACTCCAAAGTCCAATCCTATTCCTACTAGGACTCTCCCTTTTTTTCCTTCCCTAGCTGCGTGGGCTTTTGAGGACTTGGTGCGCCTGGCCCAATAAGGCCAAGGCGCCTCCCCTTAGCCCATGCCAGCCCTTTGGGACGTGGTGGACCCACTTGTGGACTTCCGGACCCCTCCGGAATCCTCCGGAACCTTCTGGAAGCTTCCCGGTACAATACCGAAAAAACTGCACCTTTTTCTGGAACCCAAAATATGACTTCCCATATATAAATCTTTACCTCTCGACCATTCCGAGACTCCTCGTGACGTCCGGGATCTCATCCGGGACTCCGAACAATATTCAGTTACCAATTCACATAACTCATATAACAATATATCGTCAACGAACATTAAGCGTGCGGACCATACGGGTTCGGGAATGATGTAGACATGACTGAGACGCCTCTCCGGTCAATAACCAATAGCGGAACCTGGATGCTCATATTGGTTCCTACATATTCCACGAAGATCTTATCGGTCGAACCGCAATGACAACATACGTAATTCCCTTTGTCCGTCGGTATGTTACTTGCCCGAGATTCGATCGTCGGTATCTCCATACCTAGTTCAATCTCGTTACCGGCAAGTCTCTTTACTCGTTCTGTAATACATCATCCCATAACTAACTCCTTAGTCACTTTGCTTGCAAGCTTCTTATGATGTGCATTACCGAGATGGCCCAGAGATACCTCTCCGAAACACGGAGTGACAAATCCCAGTCTCGATCTGTTGGGGATATTCCCCACGGCCAAGACCCGGCTCATAGGGATAAGCCGCCCTGAAGATTAAGTCATCTCTGGGCTTAAGTCACCATGACGTTAAGTCATCTCTGGGCTTAAGTCGCCCTGACGTTAAGTCATTTCTGGATTTAACCCGGCAGACAGTTTCTAACCCGGCAGACAGTTGTAAGCCGGCAGACAGTTTCTAACCCGGCAGACAGTTGTAAGCCGGCAGATAGTTTCTAACCCGGCAGACAGTTGTAAGCCGGCAGACAGTTGTAACCCGGCAGACAGATTGTGACCCGGCAGATTGTAACCCGGCAAGTACTTAGCCATGAAAATGAGCCGCCTGGAGATAAGAAGCCCAGGCGTTAAGAAGCCCATGGTGAGAAGCCCGTGATAAGAAGCCCGTGATGGGAAGTCAGAATAGGTTAAGTCCTAATCCTACTAGGACTCTACATGTAACCTGCCCCTTCAACTTATATAAGGAGGGGCGGGGCACCCCAAGAGGGACATGTTTTTAGAGGTCTAGATAGACAGATAAGTCTGGAGACAGATGTTTTAGCAGGTCTCAAGACAGACGTTTTGATAGCTCTCGAGACAGCCAGGGAAACAGCACCCTTGTAATCATGACTATGATCATCAATATCAATCAAGCAGGATGTAGGCTTTTACCTCCACCGTGAGGGGCCGAACCTGGGTAAAACTCGCGTCTCTCGATTCCGATCAACCCCGTTCAAGCTACCACCTAGCTGCGATGGACTCACCACTAAGTCCTTTCACGAGGACATCTGCCGTGACAAAACAACGACAGTTGGCGCCCACCGTGGGGCTCTCGCTCGGTGGTGTTTTGTTCTTGGAGGGAGCTCCACAGGATCGAGAGGCTCGCAACAGGCCGGATGCCGCGATGCCGGTTTGGAAGGATCTACATCAGCTTCGAGGTTATCAACCCGGATTTACGACCTGTGAGATTTAAGTTCGAGAGAGATTAAGGGTTGCGGCCCGCCCGCCGCCGCCGTCCTGCAATTGATCTGATTGTTTTTGAGTCACCGAGACCGACAAAGTTCTGAAGAGGACGTGTCCGATCAGCCGCTACCCTCGCGTACATATGCACTATCGCGTTATGTATACCTGCTCTGTCATTGTTTCTGTTCAAGACCGGATACGTGGGATCACATCAAGTCCCGAGGGAGCCACTGTTTTCACTGCAACTCTAGATCTGACCGGCCAAGATTCATTGCATTATCAAACCACGGGTAATTATGCGTCCCGAGGAGATCTGTTATTGTTTCCATCGGACGGAATCAAGAAGAAAAAAGAGGAGCAACCGCTGCTCGATCCCGCAAAGCCGGGCCTGGTCGTGCGCGCCTACTAACTCCAGCTACGGAGGGCTAAAGTGTTGGTAAGCCGGGCATTAAATAAATAAATAAAAAATGGCCACGAACCGGAAGCGGATACGGCCACGACCCGGGCTTCTCCGCCGCTGCTTGCGCGGCCACGCCTCCGAGCCGCCTGCTTCCTCTGCCGCTGAGGCCAGGGGCTAGCTTCGAGCCGGCTACGCCTCCGTCGACACGGCCTCGCCTTCGAGCCGCCCGTCTCCAACGGCCTCCGGCGAGTCACCTGCTTTGAATCGCCGGCCCCGCTGGCTTTGAGCCGCCGTGCCGCCGCCGTTTATTTCTGCAGAAGCCGGCCTTGTTTTGGTCGTCTCCAAGCTGCCGTCGTGAGCTGCCGCCTCGCTTCGACCGCTTCGGACCGCCATCTTCGCCGTGGCCTCGTCACCGTGGCCCCGTATCTACCGTTCGAGCCGCCTCCAACGGTCCGTGCCTCGAGCCAGCAGCCTCTGTCGCTGCACGCGAGTCGGCCCAGCCGCTCCGCCTCGTCGGGCCGCCTCAGCTGACGCGGCAAGCCGCCATTTCACTCGGAGCCGCCCTGGTCCGCGCTCCGTCTCAGCCGCGGCCTCATTCGTCGTTGCGCCAAGCGCCGCCTTCGCCGTCGCGCCAAGACGCCGCCTCCGCCTCTGCTGGCTGCCGCGAGTCGCCGTTGCGCCTCAAACGCCCGTCTCCGCCTCTCCTGGCTGCCGCGAGTCGCCGTTGCGCCTCAAGCCGCCTCTGCTAGCAGCCGTCGAGCCGCCTTCGCCTCCGCCTCAGCTCGCGGCACGCCTCTGTCGTGGCCCGCCTCTCCTGCCCCGCGCCGCGAGTCGCCCGCCTCCGCCGCCGCTGAGGCCATGGCTGCGCCGCAAGCCGCCCGTCTCTGCCACTGGACCCGCTGCCGCCATGACGCGTCTCGGGCCAGGCCGCCCCACCTCGCCTCTTCTGCCTCGCTTCTGCAGCAAGCCGCCACCGCCGTCGCGGCCTCGCACCGAGCCAAGCTGGCCTCGCCTCCACTCTGAGCCGCCGGCCGCCGTCGTCGCCTCCACTCTCAGCCGCCTGCCTCGAGTCGCCCCACGACTCGGCCGCCCCCACCGCGCTGGCCTCCCGCGCCGCCCCGCGCCGCTCCGCCCGCGTCGGGTCCCCACCGGCTCCGCCTCGCTCCTCCTCTGCCGACCATGGCTCCGCCTCGCCTGCGAGCTGCTGGTGAGCCGCCGTCGTGACTTGCCTCCGCAGTGAGCCGCCCTCGCCGGCCTTTCTTACTTGCAAGCCGTTCGCCCACTCCGTCGGGCTCCGCTTCTGCCAAGCCGCCGCCGCCGTGACCCGCCTCAGCGCGGGCCCTCCCTCACCAGCAGCCGCGTCGAGCCGCCTCCACCGTAACCCGCCTCGTCGGGGCCTCCTCGAGCTGCCCAATCGCCGGCTCTGCCCCGCTTGCTCTGCCGCCGTGGGGTCTTGCCCGGCCTCCCGAGCCGCCCAATCGCCAGCTCCCCACCAGTTCCAGCAGCCAGCTCTGGCCTAAAAAAAAGCGGACGTGGACTAGTCATTACGACCCGTTGGGTCCGCTCCGAGCCGCCTAGCTCCGGCTCCGCTGCAGTCGTGCTTTAAGCCTCGTTCTGAAGCCGCCTTGCTTCCACTGCGAGCCGCCTCTGCTTCAATATCCGCGGTCTCGCCTCAAGCCGTGTTCGACGCTACGGTCTGTCACCTCCGCCGCGGTGTTGTCAGCTGCCGCCTTGCCTCCGCCGGAGAGAGTGACTAACTCGCCGTTGAAATTACTGGAGGTGGTCCACAACGCTATATGCGGATCATCTGTCATCCAGACGAATCAGGTGAAATCTATCCAGTCGATTTGTATTGATACATTTTTTCGAGAACAATTACTCTGGCTAGCGATATTTTTTATGCAGGACAATTATTCACTGCAAGGGCGATCGTCGTACCATGGATGCAGAGCTCGCGCCAACATTATCATGCGCCAGCATCCGACCGTGCAGTACTGCTCAATAAACGTGTGTGCAAACTGCCGCCCATGCGGTTTCGGTCTACATCAACACACGGCCGACTCATCTGCTCACGCCGCGGTCGATTCATCCGTCTGCGCCCACGGTCGAATCGCCCGTCCGCGCCGACTTATAGAACCTGGTCTCAAGGATGACCCGGCCTGCTCAATAAGGGTCAAAGGAATCAAGCCGGCTATGCTGAGCATTTTTTCCATGATCATATGGTTACTTGGGGGCTTCCAACTCATCGAGTTTAGCTTACAAAACCCTTTAACCTGGCGAGATGCCTTAAGTTGGTTAAACATGCCTGTTAGCAAGAGGCTACTCCCTAAAAAACGACCCGGCGTACGTCTGATGAGTCAATCACAAAGGTGACCCTGAATTCATCGGAGTTAAAACGCTCGATTGGTTGTGTGAGAGCCGGCTTTCAGAAAGCGAGGATAAACCAACCAGCCAAACTATACTTGGTTAAACTTGCCTGTTAGCAAGATGCTACTCCCTAAAAGGCGACCCGGCATACGCCTGATGAGTCAATCACAAAGGTGACCCTGAATTCATCGGAGTTAAAACACTCGATTGGTTGCGTGAGAGCCGGCTTTCAGAGAGATAGGAAAAACCAAAAGAGGCCAAAACGCCTGCTTCCGCAGGAAGCGAAACCAAGACTTGAGCCTTGCAAGCCGGTCTTATGTCGTGCCTCGAAAGCCGGCATTTTTATACTCTGTTATCATACATCATCATGCATTGCATCATACATTGCATCATCATTGCGTCATCATACCATGCTTCATATATGCATGGATATCCTGGTTTATATTGCAGGAGCCGGTTTTCAAACCGAGTTATATTATTCAAATCTTTAATAGCCAACATGGCTGGATTTTCATTATGGTTATCATAACCAGTATTGGATGATTGAGGTTTTCAAAAGCCGCTTCAGAAAAAATGGCTATTATTTCTTCATCCAAAAATACTAGCTTACAGCAAGGAGTATGGTTCAATATTGATATGCAAAGCATTCAGTAACATCATCCAGACAGTGAATATGATTTTATCCTACAAAGGAAGGAATAGTCTCGAGTCGCTGCAGGCATACGACCCGGAACTTGGGGGCTACATTATTCAAATCAAGATTACATCAAGTATTCAAATCCCGTGTCGCTGCAAGCATGCACCACGGCACTTGGGGGCTAATGCGAGCTGCTTTTCAGATCATCACATTGTCAATAGACTTGGTTATTTCAGGTAGATGAGCCAGCCTCCCGTCAGTTTCTAAGTCCCAGCTCAGTATATCTTACTGAGCCGGCCCTTGAGGGCTACAGCATTCAGTTCTTTGCCAAAGTCATAAGGTCCAAATTGGAAGACCTGGCCCATCACATACTGATGACCCGGCCCTTGGGGGCTACGCAAAACTCCTCAAGTCTATATAATCAGATCTACAAAAGTCCCTGCTCATTATTGCATAATGACCCGGCCCTTGGGGGCTACACTGGTTGAAGTTTTATGAGCATAAAGCAATTACAAGTCCCAGGTTGCTGCAGGCAAAGACAACCCGGTACTTGGGGGCTACATATGTGGAACATTCAACTTATGACTGATGATTTAGATGAACAACCCGGATTTCTCCAAGATTGCAACATTCATATTGGAGCAAATCTTAAGCTATCACTACATTCCCCCCTTAAGACTTGGGGGCTACAGGTAATATGGATATAAGTAGAACACCTTCAAAATTTTCAGTGTTGAGCAAACCAGGTCTCATATTTCTTTTGATGGAGAAATTTGCAAAGATTATTTGCTCTAAGCTATTCAGACAAGTCTGAAGCATTGAAAGTTGGTACAACATCAGACGCAATATTCTTTTTATCAAGCCAAGACATTTTTTTAAGACAGTTCAAGATATCATAAGGGTTATTTTTTCTGCAAGGAACCAGCGTTAGCATATTGATATGACAGAGATTCAGACTTTTCAGGAGTTGGTCAATGAACTAAAACTGGTCTTTTTGAGTGAGCCGGTCCCTTTACATACTCTTATTTCAAGAGTTTAGCATGAATAAATTCAAAGCTAAACTGGGGCTAATGTTGGGGATATTCCCCACGGCCAAGACCCGGCTCATAGGGATAAGCCGCCCTGAAGATTAAGTCATATCTGGGCTTAAGTCACCATGACGTTAAGTCATCTCTGGGCTTAAGTCGCCCTGACGTTAAGTCATTTCTGGATTTAACCCGGCAGACAATTTCTAACCCGGCAGACAGTTGTAAGCCGACAGACAGTTTCTAACCCGGCAGACAGTTGTAAGCCGGCAGATAGTTTCTAACCCGGCAGACAGTTATAAGCCGGCAGACAATTGTAACCCGACAGACACATTGTGACCCGGCAGATTGTTACCCGGCAAGTACTTAGCCATGAAAATGAGCCGCCTGGAGATAAGAAGCCCAGGCGTTAAGAAGCCCACGGTGAGAAGCCCGTGATAAGAAGCCCGTGATGGGAAGTCAGAATAGGTTAAGTCCTAATCCTACTAGGACTCTACATGTAACCCGCCCCTTCAACTTATATAAGGAGGGGCGGGGCACCCCAAGAGGGACATGTTTTTAGAGGTCTAGATAGACAGATAAGTCTGGAGACAAATGTTTTAGCAGGTCTCAAGACAGACGTTTTGATAGCTCTCGAGACAGAGCCAGGGAAACAGCACCCTTGTAATCATGACTATGATCATCAATATCAATCAAGCAGGATGTAGGCTTTTACCTCCACCGTGAGGGGCCGAACCTGGTTAAAACTCGCGTCTCTCGATTCCGATCAACCCCGTTCAAGCTACCACCTAGCTGCGATGGCCTCACCACTAAGTCCTTTCACGAGGACATCTGCCGTGACAAAACCACGACACGATCCATGCCAACTCAACGGACACCTTCGGAGATACCTGTAGAGCATCTTTATGATCACCCAGTTACGTTGTGACGTTTGATAGCACACAAGGTATTCCTCCGGTATCTGGGAGTTGCATGATCTCATGGTCTGAGGAACATGTATTTGATATTCAAGAAAGCAGTAGCAATAAACAGAACGATCATATGCTAAGCTAACGGATGGGTCTTGTCCATCACATCATTCTCCTAATGATGTGATCCCATTATCAAATGACAACTCATGTCTATGGTTAGGAAACCTTAACCATCTTTGATCAACGAGCTAGTCTAGTAGAGGCTCACTAGGGACACGGTATTTGTTTATGTATTCACACATGTATTTAAGTTTCCGGTCAATACAATTCTAGCATGAATAATAAACCTTTATCATGAACAAGGAAATATAAAATAATAACAACTTTATTATTGCCTCTAGGGCATATTTACATCAGTCTCCCACTTGCACTAGAGTCAATAATCTAGATTACATAGTAATGAATCTAACACCCATGGAGTCTTGGTGCTGATCATGTTTTGCTCGTGGAAGAGGCTTAGTCAACGGGTCTGCCACATTCAGACCCGTGTGTACTTTGCAAATTTCTATGTCTCCATCCTTGACATATTCACGAATGGAGTTGAAGCGTCTCTTGATGTGTTTGGTCTTCTTGTGAAACCTGGGCTCCTTGGCTATGGCAATTGCTCCAATGTTGTCACAAAAGATTGTCATTGGACCCGATGCACTAGGTATTACACCTAGATCGGATATGAACTCCTTCATCCAGACTCCTTCATGTGCTGCTTCCGAAGCAGCTATGTATTCCGCTTCACACGTAGATCCCGCCACGACGCTCTGTTTGGAACTATACCAACTGACAGCTCCACCATTTAATATAAATACGTATCCGGTTTGTGACTTAGAGTCATCCGGATCAGTGTCGAAGCTTGCATCGACGTAACCCTTTACGACGAGCTCTTCGTCACCTCCATAAACGAGAAACATGTCCTTGGTCCTTTTCAGGTACTTCAGGATATTCTTGACCGCTGTCCAGTGATCCACTCCTGGATTACTCTGGTACCTCCCTGCCAAACTTATGGCAAGGCACACATCAGGTCTGGTACACAGCATGGCATACATAATAGAACCTATGGCTTAGGCATAGGGAATGACTTTCATTTTCTCTATATCTTCTGCCGTGGTCGGGCATTGAGTCTGACTCAACTTCACACCTTGCAAGACAGGCAAGAACCCTTTTTTTGACTGATCCATTTTGAACTTCTTCAAAACTTTGTCAAGGTATGTGCTTTGTGAAAGTCCTATCAAGCGTCTTGATCTATCCCTATAGATCTTGATGCCCAATATATAAGCAGCTTCACCGAGGTCTTTCATTGAAAAATTCTTATTCAAGTATCCCTTTATGCCATCCAGAAATTCTATATCATTTCCAATCAACAATATGTCATCCACATATAATATTAGAAATGCTACAGAGCTCCCACTCACTTTCTTGTAAATACAAGCTTCACCGTAAGTCTGTACAAAACCATATGCTTTGATCACCTCATCAAAGCGTATATTCTAACTCCGAGATGCTTGCACCAGTCCATAGATGGATCGCTGGAGCTTGCACACTTTGTTAGCACCCTTAGTATCGACAAAACCTTCTGGTTGCATCATATACAACTCTTCTTTGAGAAAACCATTAAGGAATGCAGTTTTGACATCCATTTGCCAGATTTCATAATCATAAAATGCGGCAATTGCTAACATGATTCGGACAGACTTAAGCATCGCTACGGGTGAGAAAGTCTCATCGTAGTCAACCCCTTGAACTTGTCGAAAACCTTTCGCGACAAGTCGAGCTTTGTAGACAGTGATATTACCATCAGCATCCGTCTTCTTCTTAAAAATCCATTTATTCTCAATGGCTTGCCGATCATCGGGCAAGTCCACCAAAGTCCACACTTTGTTCTCATACATGGATCCTATCTCAGATTTCATGACCTCAAGCCATTTCTCGGAATCCGGGCTTATCATAGCTTCTTCATAGTTCGTAGGTTCGTTGTTGTCTAACAACATAACTTCCAGAACAGGATTACGTCCAAGACAATGATCATGTATATAGGCATCACGTCCGAGACAAGTAGACCGACTCCTGCCTGCATCTACTACTATTACTCCACACATCGACCGCTATCCAGCATGCATCTAGTGTATTAAGTCCATAAAGAACGGAGTAACGCCTTAAGAACGATGACATGATGTAGACAAAGTAAACTCACGCATGAATAAACCCCATCTTTTTACCCTTAATAGCAACGATACATACGTGTCATGTCCCTTTCTGTCACTGGGATTGAGCACCGCAAGATCGAACCCATTACAAAGCACCTCTTCCCATGGCAAGATAAATCAATCTAGTTGGCCAAACCAAATCAATAGATCGGAGAAGAAATACGAAGTTATAATAATTATGCATAAAAGAGATCAGAGAAGACTCAAATAATATTCATGGATAATCTGATCATAAACTCACAATTCATCGGATCCCAACAAACACACCGCAAAAAGTGATTACATCGGATAGAACTCCAAGAACATCGAGGAGAACATTGTATTGAAGATCAAAAAGAGAGAAGAAGTCATCTAGCTACTAACTATGGAGCCGAAGGTCTGTGATAAACTACTCACGCATCATCGGAAGGGCAGCAAGGTTGATATAGAGCCCCTCCGTGATCGATTCCCCCTCCGGCGGAGTACCGAAGAAGGCCTCCAGATGGGATCTCTCGAGAACAGAAACTTGCGGCGGCGGAAAAAGTATTTCGTGGACTCCCCTGGTGGTTTCTAGATTTATGAGAATTTATAGTGGTGGAATTAGGTCAAACGGAGCTGAGGTGGGCCCACGAGGCACCAGGGCGCGCCTGCCCCCCCCCCTAGGCGCTCCCTGGTGGCTCGTGGCCACCTCCTCTGGCGTCTGGTCTTCTCCCGAAGCTTCTAGTGTTGGTATTGTCCATAAAAAAATCTCCAAAAAGTTTCGTGCCATTTGGACTTCGTATGGTATTGATATTCTGTAAAACAAAAAACACACAGAAAACAGGAACTGACACTGGGCACTAAGTTAATAGGTTAGTCCCAAAAAATGATATATAATTGCTATAAATGTATATAAAAATATCCAAGATTGATAATATAACAGTATGGAACAATCAAAAATTATAGATACGTTGGAGACGTATCAGGCTGTTACCGACTTGGACGTGGGTTCAGCCCACGTCTCTCTACGCAGATGCGCCTATATATGTGAGGCGTTGCTAACCCTAGTCGTCACGCGAAACAGATCGCATCTGCCTTCACGCCCACGTCGTTCCATTGCTGCTGCTGGCGCCGGCGACTCCATCTCGTTCACCGCATACACGGTTGACGGGAGAGCAGGCCTCCGAAATCCCGCCTCTCCGGATCCTGTACGGGAGAGGGGCAATTAGGTTTTTGGGGAGCGGCTACGCGACTGCTCGCCTCCGTTCATCTGCTTCCTCTACGTCCGCATCGCCTTCGTCATCACCATGTCCACCGACGCCGAACGTGCCGCCGCTGAGAAGCTGGAAGCCGACAAGAAGGCCGCCGAGGACGTTGCTGCCACCGCCGCCGCGGCCTCTGCCTTACCGATTGGAGGGTATAACATGTTTATCCCTCTCCTGTTAATTTCTGTCTTAGCTGTATTAGCTATGTACGTAGATGTTTCTACTATATGCGTAGTACATGTTAGTATGGTTCATAATCAATATGTCAGTAATTTAGTCAATGCCATGCTAATGATTTATTCATGGATTAAATTAATCGAAAAATTGATTATTTATTCAGCAAGCCCGACGGCTGCGGGGGTTTCCTTGGAAGATTCCGATCTGAAGCGAAAGCCCAAACTGCTGACGTCGTGATGGATGGCTTGGAAAGTGGATCGGGAGAAGTTTAGATTAATAACTAATTAAGATGTCCCGTTAGTTAGTTGGTTAGTTATAAGCTCATCATTATTGTTTGATAGTGGAGTATGCCGCCGTGGTGTCCAAGCCAAATTTATTCGGTTGATCGCTTCATCGTCTCTGATGTAAAGAAAACATTGTTTGACTCTGATGACAGGAGCGATGACGCTAACATGCAAGTGGCTAACAGCATGATTGTTTTTTCTTCTTCTAGAAACTCAGAATGGGATAACGCGATGCTACGAGTTTTACTTCAAAAGGACGGTCCATTGAATCACTACTGAAAAATTCATAGGAAATCACTTCTTTCAGAGCATGTACAGCCAGACGCCCCAAACCCGACTCAAAGGCTCGGGCGGACGGCCCGGTCACTGACCGGTCACAAAAATTCGATCCAGACGGACGCCTCAAACGGGTCTCAAACGCCCGACCTGACCGGCACCCCTCATATCCAGCATAAATATGGGGTGGATATGGGGCCGCCCGGGCGCGTCCACCGACCCCGCTGCAGGTCGTAGCGGTCCCAGCTGCAGCGACAGAAGCTCCTTCCTCTCTCATCGGTGCACCCAAATTTTAGTCCCATATCGCCGCGCGAGGCGAACGCCGACCGGCTTAAATGGTCGCGCCGGCGGATGGCGGCAAGCTTCTCTGTTGTTGTGCAGGTCTATCAATTCTCGCTGTGTGAACGAGATAACTTGACACTAGATTGTATTTCATCAACTGATGATTGTTCATCGAGTGTCAAGTTCGTCTCGTTCATATACATTGATACCCCTACTACAATGACAATAGATTTTTATTTTGTTCATCGATTTTTGATCGACACATTGTGAATCATAAAAAGCAATACAGACATGAATGTTTGCCTTGTCAAGGAGATATAATGTGACTATGGATCAATGTACCGGTCGTAACTGATGTCTGTTCCTCTCCCGAAACCAGCCAGAGGCGATTCTCTCTTCTCCCGTACTAATCGCCGATGGATAATCCCTGAAAATCGATGCCCCACGAAAACAAATCCCGAAACTTCCCTCTACAGTCCTACCCAACCAGATCTCAAATCCTTAGCCAATATCGATGTCCGCTTTAGAGAAACCACCAGAACCATCGAAAGCCTGAAGCTCCGTATCGCATCTTTGAAAGGTCAATTAGAGAAAGCAAGAGCCAAATCCTCTGTATTCCTTCTCCCCATTGATGAGAGGAAGGGGCCGCCTGACCCAGGTCGTGCGCAATCAATGGATCCCAGAAGTAATTCGTGTTTTAAGAGTCATGAAGAACACGATGATTCGTGGGTGCCGTTTCTTCCTGAGGAAAAGAAAACGCTATCATTTACAGGGAGTAAGTCGGGGCATAATGGAGGAATTAACAAGGCCAAGGATGATTTGCTATTTAGAGGGAGCCGACCTCTGCAGAATCCATCGCAAGTTCCACGTATCCAGTACTGTGTCTTCTCCACGTACATAAGGTGTTTGTCAATTTGCCCCCAGGAGGCGACGGGCCCTGATGCTGCGGGGGCGAAGGGGGCTGTGACTGCAGCCGGGAGCTCGGTTGGCTTGTTCGCCGACCAAATCCTGTCCAACCAGCGCCCAGGGAAGGCGATAGCCAAGCCTTGTTCGGGACCTGTGAAGAAGACGCTGGTCATCAACATGTCGGGGGCCCGAAATGCAGTGCAGACGCGTTTTCTGGCGGTCGGACTGTTCCTGTCCGTTCTGCTGGTGAACTCCAGGCAACTGATCGACCACATGAAGAAGGTATGGAAAGTTCGTGGGGAACTGGGTGACCATGAGCTGGTTGCAGGAGAAGGGCGTAAATTCGTCCTCGAGTTCTCGGAGGATGGAGACCGGCAACACGTCATCAAGGGCGGGCCGTGGCAATACAAGGGCGACGCATTCCTGGTCGTCGGCCTGGAGAAGGACGCTGATCCTGCTTCAGCAATCTTCTCCCATTTGCCGATGTGGGTTCAGTTCAGGGGAATCCCCTTCTACCTCCTCACCAAGGAGCTTGCTCGCAACCTGGGGGATCAGATTGGACCGGTTATCATGATTGATCAGCATTCGAGAGGCAACATCTGCGATAAGTTTCTCAGGGTGAGAGTGCAGCTGCCCTTATACTCTGCGTTGCAGAAGGAGATTACTCTTGCTGATGAGATCACTGAGGATGAGGTTACAGTCTACCTGAGGTATGAAAGACTGCCGAATTTCTGTTTGTTCTGCGGATTCATAGGGCATATGGAGGCGAGGTGTGATATCCCAATTGCAGAAAAGAAGTTGCAGTACAATAAGGAGCTCGGTGTGCTCCCAGTCCATTTTGATGACCCCCGTGCTTGGTTCCTGCCAGAGAAGATGGGGCAAAAGCAGGGCTCCCAGCCGTCACCCCCCCTGTGGCGTGCTCCCAAGCCTGCGAGCCTGGACGAGGCGGTGCTGACGGCAGTGGAAAATATGCAGGAAGGTGTGGCCCGCCTCTCAGTGGGTGATGACATGGAAACTGACACAAACCTGAAGGTTCAGTACGCCACAGCGGCTTCTTCCAGCGATATTCAGAACACGGCGAACCTGTTGGCCGAGGGAGTTGACGTTACACTCTCAACTTCCTCCACCAACCAGAAGTCGGTCGACAACACCACCGCCTTGCCATCCGCCGAGAATAACATCACTATGATAACCCCTGTGGACTCGGGGCTGGCCGAAGGTGTAGCTGAAAAAGGAGTCGACATCAATAACAATCCCCCTCCCCAACAGAAGGCAATAGAACTCGCTGCTCCTGCTCAAGGGGGCGATGTGCCGGACCTGGAATTTCCACCGGGTTTTGGTCCTATCCCTCGCTATGGTATGACCCAGGCTGCAATTGCGGGAGGCGGGGGCGTCGCAAGTGTTGGTAACATGATGGCTTCAGGTGACATGGGAAATGCAGTGCTCATAGCGGAAGGAGGTTCAGCAAAAGGAGGGCTCTCACAGGCTAAACTGAAGAAGGGCCTTGCGAAGGAACTAGGGGTGAACAGGAAGGTCATGAAGAGCTCAGCTGGGGCTCCGTCAGTGCTAGAGAAAAGGGGTGTACGTGCAGCCACAGATTCAAGCAACACTGAAGATGTAAAGGGGGGCAGCCCGACTGGAAAAAGAAAAGTACTGAGGATGACGAGGGCAAGGACAAGGCGGAGGAAGAGGATGGCACGGCAGCAACCGAGCCCGGGGCTCTCGGTCAACTGACGGGTGCTGATGATGGCGCCCGTCAGGGGCCATGACACTCATCAGTTGGAACTGCCGGGGAATCGGGCAGCCCCGGACAGTTCGAGAACTTGTGGGCCTTGTCCACACTCATAAGCCCAAGCTAGTGTTCTTATCTGAGACTCGGAAAAGCGATGAGTACGTGAATAATTTGAGATGGAGGTTGGGACTCCGACATTGTATCGTGCAGGCCAGCACCGGTAAGAGTGCGGGTATTGTACTGTTTTATGATGAAAGTGTTGAAATAAAAAAGATCGTTGTTGGTCCGAGGTATATTGATGTGTTAATTCGCTTGTGTCCCAATGGAGTGCAATGGAGAGGTACCTTCATTTATGGTGAACCGAAAGCACATGAGCGACATCACATGTGTGAACTTTTGAGAAGAATTAGATGCAATGCCTCTGAGCCTTGGTTCATGATAGGGGATTTCAACGAAACCATGTGGCAAAGTGAACATTTTTCACGAGCGAAGAGATCGGAAGCTAACATGGCAGATTTTAGGAGAGTGTTAGCAGATTGCAACCTCCATGACCTGGGTTTTAAGGGTACAACTTGGACATATGAAAATAAGCAAAGGGGCTCTAACAATGTGAAGGCACGTTTGGATAGGGGTGTGGCTACCCCTGAATGGAGTAAGGTGTTTGGGGAGGCAACGATTGAGCATATTTGTTCATCGAGATCTGACCATTCCCCCCTCCTGCTACGTTTTGGCAAGAGGAAAGAGTGGAGGCCAATAAAGAAGGCTTTCAGGTATGAAGAAATGTGGGAGAGGCTTGAATCTTTATCGGATGTGGTTAGTAACACCTGGAGAGAGGGGGGTGCTGAACCAAATCTCAAGGGGGTAGCTAGCAGATTGAAATCCATGCAGGACGTGCTGAGCCACTGGGCACAAAGGGAGTTTAATTCGGTTCGGAATAGCATCAGATCCCTTCGCGGCTCATTACAGAAGTTAAGACTGCTCCCTCCATCACCGGAGGTTGAAACAAAAATTAGGAAAACTGAAGCCGGCCTGATGAATGGCTGCTACGCGAGGAACTCATGTGGAAACAACGCTCGAGGATTAGGTGGTTAAGAGAAGGGGATAAGAATACAGAATTTTTCCATAGGAAAGCCACTTGGAGGAGGAAGAAAAACCGAATTGTCAGACTGAGAAGGGACGACGGAACTTGGGCAGAAAGCAGAGAACATATCCACACAGAAATAAATGGGTACTTCAAGGGTTTGTACGAGAAGGATAGTAATGTGTCACCACAACACCTGATTGATCTCTGCCCACGGAGAGTTGAAGACCACATGAACGAAGCACTGACCAAACCATTCACGGAGACTGAAGTGAGCGATGCCCTCTTCCAGATCGGGCCGCTAAAGGCTCCGGGACCGGACGGATTTCCCGCGCGCTTCTTCCAAAGGAACTGGGCAGTACTAAAAGAGGAGATTGTTCAAGGGGTTCTTAGCTTTTTTGCTGATGGTATTATGCCAGAAGGAGTAAATGAGACCACCAGTGTTCTGATTCCGAAAGTTAATGATCCTCAGAGCATAAAAGACTATCGTCCAATCAGCCTATGTAACGTTATCTACAAGATCATCTCAAAAGTGTTGGTCAACAGGTTGCGCCCTTTCCTTGATGATCACATCTCTGAATCTCAGAGCGCATTTATCCCAGGCAGACTGATAACGGACAATGCAATCATAGCGTTTGAATGTTTCCATAAGATCCAGAACAGTAAGAATCGGAGAGATACCCATTGCGCATACAAGCTTGATCTTGCAAAAGCCTACGATCGTGTCGACTGGTGCTTCTTGGAAGGGGTGCTCCGGAGGTTGGGGTTTGATGAGAAATGGATTAAGTGGGTGATGACTTGTGTTAGATCGGTGAAGTTCTCAGTCCGGTGTAATGGAGAGATGTTGGATTCGTTTACACCATCTAGAGGACTCAGGCAAGGTGACCCTCTAAGCCCATACTTATTCCTGTTTGTAGCTGATGCCTTGTCTTCCCTTCTGAATAGAGTGGTGGTCTCAGGGAACATCACGCCCATTAAGATCGCTCGTGGGTGCCCGGGGATATCCAACCTTTTGTTTGCCGATGACAGCCTTTTATTTTTCAAGGCCTCGGTGGACCAAGCACTTCGAGTGAGAGAGGTGCTAGACTCGTTCCAACAAGCCACGGGCCAGCTGCTTAGCCGAAATAAATGTTCAATACTCTTCTGTGAAGCTTGCCCGTCTCAAGTAAGAGAGGATATAAAAGAGATCTTGGGAGTGGAGACGACATGCTTTGAGAGCAAGTACCTGGGGCTCCCCACGCCAGAAGGCAGAATGAAGAATGGTAATTTTCAGCCAATCATGGATAGGTTTGGAAAGAGATGCAATGGCTGGAACGAGAGATTCATGTCCCAAGCAGCTAAAGAGGTCAATGTTAAAGCTGTGGCGCAGGCCCTTCCCACTTTTATCATGGGTGTCTTCAAGCTTAACCAGAGTTTTTGTGATAAATATGAGAAGGTCATAAGAGATTTCTGGTGGAGTGACAAAGACGATAAGAGGAAAGTTCACTGGATGTCGTGGGAGAATATGACGAAACCTAAAAGAGCTGGGGGCATTGGGTTTCGAGATATGCATCTATTTAATCAGGCTCTTCTAGCCAGACAGGGGTGGAGATTGATTCAGAAACCGGACAGCCTGTGTGCGAGGGTACTCAAGTCAAAATATTACCCGAACGGTAATCTTCTTGACACGGTCTTCTCTTCAGATGCATCCCCGGTTTGGAAGGGTATTGAGTTTGGGCTGGAACTCCTCAAGAAGGGCCTTATTTGGCGGGTGGGAAATGGAAAAAAGATACAAATCACGAGGGACCAATGGATCCAGAGAAATGAAGGATTGAGAGCTGCCTCTTTTGTGAGAAGATCGCGACTCAGATGGGTCAGTCAGCTCATCGACGATGAAACAAAGGAATGGAAAGTTGAACTAGTGAAACAAATTTTCCATGACTTTGACGCAGAGGATATTTGTAAGATGAGAATACCGAAAGCAGAGGTTGAAGACTGCGTGGCTTGGCATTATGAAAAATCAGGGATATTCACGGTCAAGAGTGCGTACAAACTGGCGGATTCTTTGAAGAGGAATACCAGTGCTACTGCATCTAGCTCTATGAGCGAACCGGGTGACCGTGGGATATGGGATGCTATTTGGAAAGCTAAAATCCCGAACAAAGTCAAAATCTTTGGTTGGAGAGCGGCCACTAATTCACTTGCCACCAAACATAACGCCTGTAAGAGAACCATTGCTACTGACGATGTGTGTGACATATGCGGCATGGGCAAGGAGGATGAATTTCATGCTATCACTGCATGTACTAGGAGCCTGGCACTGAGACAAGCAATGAGGGAGTTTTGGCCCCTTCCAAAAGAATCTGAGTTTAGAGATACAGGTCCGGATTGGCTGCAGCTGCTATTACTTGCAAACCCCGAGGAAGTCAGAAGGAAAATCATGCTTGTGCTCTGGCAGTCGTGGAACCTGCGAAACAATGTTGTTCATGGTGATGGTAAGGAGACAGTCTCCGGTGCTGTGCAGTTCCTACTGCGGCTACATGAAGATCTGACAGTAGCTGATAACGACCCACTTGAGGAAATGAACAAAAACAAATTATCGGTATTCCCAACCTCTCCTCGCGTTCCATCACACCCGGCCCCCAATCTTTGGGCTGCTCCCCCTCCTGATGCAGTTAAGCTGAATATAGACACTGCATTCCTGCCTGTGTCAGGTGAGGCTTGGGGAGGCGCAGTAGCCAGAGACCACCTGGGTCAGGTCCTCATGTCCATTGGCAATCGCCTGGACCGATGCCACTCGGCAGAAGAGGCTGAGGGTGCTGCTGCGGCGCTTGGGCTCACTGTCTTCGCAGGGCTGTTCAGAGGGCGAGTCATTTTAGAGACTGACTACGCGGGCATTGGACGACAACTCCAGACGAAGGGAGAGTGCAGGTCAGCCTGCCATGCTGTCCTGGTTGACACCAGGAGGCAGCTATCTGCTTTCTCCAGTTGGGAAATCAGTGTCGTCAACCGGAACAAAAACTCGCTGGCTCACGAGTTAGCAACCATCGCTAGGAGGACGGGGGACTTTAGATTGATAGCAAATGTTCCGGATGTAGCAAAGGTTGTAATGATGAAGGAACGTGTTACCACCATGGTGTAGTTTTCCCATGGTTCTCAAAAAAAAAAGTATAGAAAATTCATAGTGACAGTCTATCTTCTTAACAAAGGATGCAATGACGTCAGAAGCTTATCGCTTCTGGACGACCCGGCTATTTAAGCCGGTCGACTAGCTCGTCACGCGGTGAGGTGGGACTAATACGGATGTGAAAATCTTAAGTATGAGCAATTTTCGGTGTGTTTTGACAGCCCAACCGGCCCAAGACGGACGGGATGATCGTCGTGCATGGCCCTGCATGTAATAAATGTTTTGAAAATAGGGTATGTGGTTGCAAATGATAAAATTTGAGGCCCGCCCGGTCATTGTCCGCCGGGGCGTCCGGGCGCATCCGCGAATGTTTGAGAGCCCAAATTTGCAACCTGCGGCTGTAGATGCTCTTAGCTACATGGAAAATCCGTCATACAGTCATGGTGCCCGACACCTGCCGCCCGTGGTTGGTGGCTCCATGACTGTGGGGTCCATTTTGCCGAGTCCCCCCCCCCCCCCCCCCCAACGAATGCTCGGTATATACTTTTTATAAAAAAAGAAAATCAGGAACCGTTTACCGAGTTTTTTTTTTTTGACAAGGCTCTCGGCAAAGTTCTTATGATGATCTCAGGTAGTCCACATGGCTTATTTTGCCGAGAGCGGTGACATTCGGCAAATAGCTATGTTAGTTTATTTTACTTTAGGGAAATTTGCCAAGTGCCCTATACACCTAGAGCTCGGGAAATGATCGGGAAATGATCAGAATATACCAGAGGATGCCATGTGGCCATGTTGCCGAGTGCTACACTCGGCAAATGATCACTGGATATACTAGAGGCTGCCCCGTGTCCTCTATGCCGACTGCGGCACTTGGCAAAGGTGTGGTCACCTTTTTGTTTGAAAAGGTTTTGCAGCCAGCCCTGCAATAACACATACAGAGGCACATATCACCATTCATAAGCATTTCACAAATACCATGTCACATCATATAGCAATTGACACATACGTATCGTCAAACATATATCACAAGTTCATTGGCACAGACACATTACAAAGTGCAATGTCTCACACGCCATTAGCAATTCAGACACATCAATCACAAGTTCAGGGTTATCCAAAATGACATATCAAAATACTTTGAATACGGATACAAAGGAATTGCTATCTTACATTCTTTTGTAATTTCTATGATTAGAGGAACTTTGTAGCAATTCTACATGATAGATTTCTTTAAGAAATTTTTCTTTAGAGCCCTTAGAGCATGTGTACAAAATGAAACCTCTTAATAAAAATCTGGGTGGATTGCCCGGTAACAAAATGAAACTCAAATGTCCGGTTTGTCAGACACTCCCCAAACCTAGCCCATATGTGGCAGATATGGGGCTGTCTGGATGTGCCTGGACGCGGCCGCCACGTCGGACCGACGCAGGCTGGCCCCATCCGACCCCACTCTACACCACCCCAGACCAAACCCTAGACCAGTGTTGACCGCTCCGCTCACAATCTAGTCCGCTTCGATACACATCCCTTCCCCTCACCACGCCACGATGGTCCGCTCTGGCAACGGATCCGGCAACGAGTCTGACACCGTCGACTGGACGTCTTCTCAAGGAGGAATCCAACTTCACCTCGGAGTTGAGGACCTCGCCATTCGAATTGACCTCCACCTGTCACGGATGGATAGTGGTGGGAGCTTGAGTTCCGCGCCCTCCCCGGTGGTCCAACGGCTTAGCTCAAGCTCTGCGCGCCCGTCGTAGTCCCTGCCGACACGTCGCGCTCTACGTCCATCACCTCCGGTCCCTACTCCAACTGGCCGCTGGGTGCCCATGCCCGCACCACCGAGCCCACGATCACGGCTCCCCGAATCTGAGGAAAGGGCAGCTCACCGTGCGACACAACATGACGGGCGGACGGCGCGCGATGGAGGCCAGATCTAGCTGGGCTGGCTGAAGGTCCTGGCGGTCCACACCTGTAACGTTGCCCTCCATCGCGGAGGAGGTCATCCTCCGACTGGGACGTCAATCTCATTCGTCAGCGGTGTGTGCCGCGTACTATGATTGCTTTCTTCTTGCTGTCAAATCCCAGTCTATCTTTCACTGAGCTTCCTTCGCTTGGAATTCAAAGTCCAAAAAAAAGAAAGAAAGAGCCGGTGCTGCTGCTGTCTGCGTAGGGCCGTCCCCCACTCCCGTCCCGGGGCGCTAAGGGGTTTTGTTTTAGGAACAGACGGCGGTGTTTTGCTGACGCCTCGAATCGACGCTTTTGTTGCGACATGCTAAGTTTTCTCCCCTATTGCTAGTAGGTTGATGGGTCGCACGCCCGGGTCACCGGACAGAGTGAGAACTGCTCAGCTTGCTTTCTTTCCCTAGCACACACTTAGTAGATAGTAGGCATAGGTCCGCTAAGAGCTCATTGAACTTGACTTGTAGAGTGAGACCTGTGATCTTTCCTTCTTGTCGAAGAAAGATATGACGTTGGGAAGGGAAAGGGAGTAGAAACGTTTTCGCAAAACCATCTTAAGATTAGACAGTTATCAATCAGCAAACGCATTGACCACATGCAAAAAATCAAGACGGATCTCCTTCCTTCTCTTGTTGATTCCTATTTCTAGGTGTAGTGCTTTTCTCCCCTATGCTGCCTACGGATACTAATAGAGTAGGATTGGCCTGTAATCCTGCAAAGTAAATGGAAGTTTCTAGCGTTTTGCTCGCTTTATTTTTCTATTTTTTTTTGCTGCGAACATAGGTCGGTTTTACGCATTCGAGAAGGCACACCGGCTGGACCTCCTCCGCGACGCCATCCGCTGTTCCTTGACCTCGACGGAGACGGACGCCCGCCGCCGCCAGAAAAATGGCAAGGCATTGCGGCTTGGCATCGAGGAAACCGAGCTCGCAAGGCAGAGGGCGGACAACACGGCGAAAGCCGTGCGCCTCACCAAGGATGCCGCAACACTCGCCGGACTGGGCACAGCTGCCGGAGAGCCCCCACCCAGTCGCACCATGATGGGATCGGCCTCCCCCCACCCCAGCCGCACCATGATGGGATCTTGGTGTGGAGGGGTGGGAAGGGGCACGCAACGCCTAGACGGGGCCGAATCTGCCATGTCGCCACCATCTCAGGGCCCGGCATGGCTTCGCCGTCCAGCCCTCTGACGGCGGCGATGCGGGAGCTGGCGGAGGAAGGCCACCCGGCGGCGCGACGGCTAGGGTTCTCCCGTGCTGCCCAGGGAGGACGACGCGGTGGCTGTGTGTTCTATTCTGATGGAATAAGATCCGCTCAGAAGAAGAAAAAAAAAGAAATACGTGAGCATCTTATGATCACGAGACATATAGTACATTTAGCTGGAACCAATGAAGAAATTTCTTTATACACAGAAGTGGGGCTGCAGGGCATTTACAACTTTAGGGATCGAACGCCTCGGGAAAACGGCAAACGAGTCTGCACAAAATAAAGAAAAATGAAGGAAAAAGCGCATGAGGAAAGGGGAGGAATGGACTCAGAGCTGCTTGAAGCCGAAGCGCATGAGGAAGAAGCAGAGCCTCCCGACCACCACCACGGATTCCACCAGCCACATCATGTGGTACACCACGTGCTCCCACAGCACGGCCAGCAAGTTGACGCGCGGCCGCCACCGCAGCGCCGTCAGGAAAGCGCTCGCCCGGGACTTGGAGTGCGCCGGTGCCGCGCTGCCACCACTGGCACCGTTCCCGCTCCCGCTATGCGCCCCGCTGGTGCTGCTCCAGCTCTCCGGCGCTGTCTCCCTTGGCAGTATCGGCTCGGACGCCCCGCTCTCCTTGCTCCGGCGCCCGCCCGCCGACTTCCTCGGCATCGTACGCTTCCGTATCCACTCGGCCACCTTCCCGCGCGCCATGATTCAATCCAAGCTGATTGAACGAACGATCTCCACGCGATCGACTATGAGTTGCTTCTCGTTGCTTGTTTTCTACAGGCTACAGCTCTGCTGCACGTCTGACCTCCTCCTCGTCGTCTCGCCCGAGCTTTATATGCTGCGACGCCAACGCGGTGGGCGAGCGAGCTGACGATGCCGCCAGTCTGAGTGCGTAGACTAGTACCTACCGGTTCATGGATGGAAATGGATAGGAAGATGCGAAAACAAACGAGAACACGAGCTAGGAAGACGATTCCAGGTCAAACGGACGCCTGGTCAATAAACAAATGCCTGCTGAGGCTGACGTACGGCTGTGAGGTTTGCTTGCAAGATTCTGACGGCTGATGTTGGATTAATTAATGAAGATGTCTCTCGTTAGTTAGTTATAATTAAGCTCCCCCGCAAAAAATTAATAATTTGTTACGCTCATTAATTGTTGTTTGATAGCAGAGTATATGCCGCCGTGGTGCTCAAGTCTGAATTCTTCGGTTTATCGGTCGGTTCGTCATCTCTCATGTACTAGAAGGACATTGTTTGACTCCGATGATGACAGGAGGGATGACGCTAAACCTGTAAGTTGATAATTGTATGATTGTTCTTTTTTGCTTCTAGAAACTCATTGTTTTCTTTTGCTTCTACAAACTCATTGTTCTTTTCTTCTTCTTCTAGAAACTCGGCGTTCATGGGAATGGGATGATGCGATGCTACCGGTTACATGTTTGTGTCAACGGTGAACCACATCGTGGCAGCAAGGTGTTGAATCGGTAAATTTTTTGTGTGTGAAAGAGAGAGCAGAACAACGAACAACACTTCGAGGCAGAGACGAGGCGATTCGTTCGGGCCGAGGGTTGATCGGTCTCCTCTGATTTCAACAAAATTACGCCGAGAGTGAAAACCAAGGCTCCCCTGGATCTGGGATGGGTGCCCAACTTTCTTCGTCGCCTTGCTCTTCAAAACGGCAATTTGATCTCGTATTCGCTGCCACTGGCATGTTCTGTGACTTCGATCGACAACTCACCGGCCGTTACTTTGGGACGGGAGTTGCTCACGGCGCACCACGACGAGTGCTGAAAGAAAGATGCCAACAATATACCCAATAAATCCCCTAAAAAAACAATATACCCAAAAAACCTGTGTGTGTGTTTTATGTTTTTATTAATAGTCGGGCAACTTTTTTTTTAGGTGAACAGTCGGGAAACTTTAGTATATGGGATTGGCCTTATCCAAAAGAGAAAAATCGAAGCTAAAATGGAGGAAAAGGCAAAGACAGAAGATAAAAATCCAAAAGAGAAGATATGCACGTCCAAGGAACGGGCCGCGCCTCTGAACTGCTAGGCTGGGCACCGTCCGTGGGATGCAGCGGTAGTACACGACAAGGTGATTCTCCTACATGCTTCCAACTACCAATGCTTTTTTACTCTCTCGGTTCTAAATTACTTGAAATTCTAGATTTGTCCTAAGTCAAACATCTTCAAATTTGTCACCTACAACACCAAATTCGTTAGATTCATCATAAAATATATTTTCGTACTATATATATTTGATGGTATAGATGTTAATATATTTTTCTGTGTACATGGTCAATCTTTAAAAGGTTTGACTTTGTACAAACCTAGAACTTCATGTATTTTAAAACGGAGAGTGTAGATTTCAAATCGTTTTAACGGATAAAAATCCGTATACTTCTGGCTAGGTTGATCAGAAAAAACAACATAATTTAATTACCTTCACATAGTCGGGTGGTTTGCAGCTCGAGCTGGAGTCACAATGATGCGTTTCTTTATTTGCAAATTTACAATGGTAGATGGCGACCACCTTTTTATTGTCATGAACAATATTCTGATTGCATTTTCAATGGAAAATGGGCGTGCCAAACGGAAAAAGAGCATCCTACACCACTCAGCAACCATGGGTATGTTCATGAAAAATGTTAACTGGGCTCGACTAAGTAAGTACACACCCACTGATGTACATATGGTTGGATAACGATGCAGTAGCGTGTTACTCCCCTGCTGCATTATATACTTCTTGACCTGCAGAATTGCTCGCCCTCTCTCTTTTTTTAAGAATAGAGTTACCATCCCGGTTGCTCACCTGCCCACTCCAATAATGCAATTCAATATGATCTTATTAGCTCTTGACCTTTATTAGAGGAGACCTCAAACCTTGCCTCTCTGTCCCAAGGAGATCCGAACCTGAGCCATGGCAGGATCTGCAGTTTCTTCTGTGATTGGAAGAATTGGTGATCTCGTCATCAAGGAGTCATCGCTACTATGTGCAGTCACCGGCGAAGTGGAGTTCTTGAAGGATGAGCTACAGAGGCTCCAGGGCTTTGTCGAAGATGCCGACAACGTGATGAGGTTGGGCAACACAGGCGTAGCTGTCTGCGTCAGGCAGCTCAGAGATGCGTCGTATGAAGCTGAGAACATCATCGAAGCTGCAGAGCACTTGAAGAAGCGAAACATGCTGAAGAAGGGTTTCATGGGTGCCATCTCAAGGTATGCTCGTTTGCCATGTGATTTGGTTTCCCTTCACAAAGTTAATTCCCAGATCCGTCGTGTAAGGAAGAAAATTAGTGAGATCCAGAATAGCATGTCTATGTTAAATATTGCCAGCCGCGGTATTGATGAGTCTGAGAATATTGAGGATGATGTGCCTATCCCACTGAATTCTGAAGATGATGCTCTTGTTGGTTTTGAGAATGAGTGTAGAGTGATAGTGCAAAAGCTAGTTCATCAAGAAAACAAAAATCTAAGTGTTGTGTCTTTGGTAGCCATGGGTGGAGCAGGAAAGACAACACTAGCTAGAAAAGTGTACAATTCAAGTATAGTCAAAGAGCACTTTGAGAAAGTTGCTTGGGTGACTGTATCCCAAAAGTTCAAGGGCATTGATATACTTAAGGATATTATGAAACAAATAACGGGCGCTAGTCATGAGTCAATGGCAACTAATCAAATCCAAGAGAATGAGGTCGGAAAGAAGATACATGACTTTCTCTTACAAGAAAGATACTTGGTAGTTCTTGATGATGTGTGGGCCACAAATACTTGGGAGCAACTTAATAGAAAAGTCAAAGTCTTTCCAGATTCAAGTAATTGCAGTAAAATACTGTTAACCACAAGAAAAAAGGATGTAGCAGATCATATTCAAATGCCAACATATGTCCATGATCTAAAGCTATTGAGTGAAGAGGAATCTTGGGAGCTTTTTTGCAGCAAAGCTATACCATTATACAGAAGGTCTATGATTTGTAAACCGGATGAATTTGAAGACCTAGGGAGAAAACTTGAAAGGAAATGTGATGGCCTGCCACTTGCCCTTACAGTTCTAGGGGGGTATCTATCAAAGAATCTAAATATAGATGCATGGTCAGATTTGCTTTTGAATTGGATAGAAACAGAAGATGGACAGGTAATGGGGCACATACTAGGTCGGAGTTATAATGACTTGTCAAATAAGTGGCTAAAATCTTGTTTCCACTATCTTGCTTCTTTCCCTGAGGATTATCCTATACCCGAGAAGGATCTGGTTGAATTATGGATAGCTGAATGCTTCATTCCACATACAACAAAGCGTACACTAAGAATGACAGCACAGCGGTATCTGTTTGATTTGGCTCAAAGAAACTTGGTCCAATTTGGTGACAAAGCCTTAATTAGTGGTAGAGGGTTTCCAGCAATAAGGATTCATGATATTCTGCGTGATTGGTGTATAGAAGAAGCAAGAAGAGATGGTTTTCTTCGTATCATTGACAAAACTGCAGGTCACAATTCATCTTTGTGTTTTGCTTTGTACATAGTTTTTTTTTTGTTTCTGCATATCAATATGTGGCTTCTTGCTGACCTGTTGATCACTCAAAAAAAATGTAGGCCAAGTCAGTGCATCATCATCTGATACCATGACATCCTATCGTTCTTGTTTTCATAACTTCTGTGATGATGGGGATCTCCAATCGATACCTAATCTCCGAACTTTGATTGGTTTTGGACTATCAGAAGTGCCCGTCTTTAAGCTGAGGTTCCTGAAAGTTCTTCACATAGAAAACTCAACCCTCTATAATGTGATGTCAATTTGTCAGTGCATTCATCTAAGATACCTTTTATTAAGAGATTGCCACGGTGTCAACCTCCCTTCTTCTATTGGAGAACTCCTTTACTTGGAAACCGTAGATTTGAGGGGCACATATTCTCAGGGCCCAACATTACCAGTCACCGTATGGGCGATACCTACTCTAAGGTGTCTTTACCTTAGTGTTGGATTTCGTGGTTCTGAAGTTGGACCAGACCCGATACCAATCCTAGAGAAGCTCCCAGGTCTTGTGGTGCTGCATTTGTCGAATTATTATGGTCCGACCGTGTCCTTCTCTACTCAAGGATTCCCTCTGCTGGAAGAGCTGGCACTCGATGGCTTTCCAAAAGAGTGGACGATAGAGGCCGGGGCAATGCCAATGCTCTTTTACCTATGCCTTAAGTCGTGTGAGATGAGCAAGCTTCCCAAGGGGTTGTTGCACCTGCCGTCCATCAAGAAGTTGGTCATAATTCAGGAAACCAAACTAATGTTGGACGACACATGCAAACAACTGAATATGAAAGGATGCCAGGTATGTAGCGATTTTGCTCGCTCCCCCTCTTGTCCACCCTCTTTTCTATTTTATTTCGGCTTCGGCACTGCTTCCTTTTTTCAAAAATAAAAACGCTTGTGTTCTATATGGGAGTTTTTCTCAGCCTCAGAATATAGAACGAGTGCTCACTAAATATACGATGTTCATCTCTCCTGTTTCTATTGGACCGATGGTTGCGGCTCCAATTAGTTTGATCTCACATTATATTTCATAAATGCAATTTTTTTGTATTTTTGCAAAAGAAAATGCAATTGTTTAGTATGAACAAACTTGATTATTGTTCTCCATAAGAGAACAGTAATTCGGTAACTGGAAATCATTTTCTCTCGTGCCTTTTGCAGGTTGGAAATCTTGATTACGGCGATTTTCCTTTGTAGGATGAAATGATGGCATCTCGGCGTTTGGTTGTGGGGTCGAGATGAAATTTGTACGATTCAAAATATCTCTTTCATAGCAAGGGTGATATTACATACAACTATCATATGCACATGCACATGCACATGTGTTTTCTAGTTTGTATTTTCAGCAGCATTTCGATTCAAAATTTCAACAGTAATTTATATGTATTATCATGACAAGTTTTTTTTTTTTTTTTTTTGCGGGATTATTATCATGACAAGTTAATACTGTATGCTGACAGTACCCATCCCAGTACTCGTACTCGTTTGCGATTTCAGTAACTCTTGAAAATCTTTCTTTTCCTGTCATGAACGAAAGAAGAAGAAAGAAGACAGCAGCTCTATGCATATAGTGCACAGCTAGTATTAGCCAGTTGTCACTATACACACTTTTTTTCGCAAACTTGAGCCCTCTGAGCCAGGTTTGGATCGGATTTATGTGTCGGTCCGGTGCAGCGTAATAGTTGGAACCGTCGAGTCAGAACTAGTCGGTCCGACCGATTGACAAGTGCGGCCTTTTTTTTAGGGGAGGCATTATTTAATGGGTGCGTCTATATATTACTTTTAGCGACCTCGAGATAGCCATCGCCTACGGCGTCTTGTAAATGGGCCAGGCCCAGTGCACAGTGCGATGAAACGCGGAGTCTCCCCTAAGTCAGCTGCTGAAGCATTGGACACACGTTTTCTCTTTACACTTCTCAAAAAAAAAAGTTTTCTCTTTACACGTGCACATACAGCTGAACGCACACCGAAAAGCGCCATACATCTGTGCAACAACACGTGTTGCATGGCACATTGAACCATGCGCAGAACGTCCTTTTTGTTTTCAATCTATAAGCCACGTGCATGCATAATTTCTAAAAATGTTCATGAAAACTAAACTCTGTTCGCATGTTTTTTAATGCTTGTTTAAATCAATGAAGGTAACCATGATGGCCTTCTTTCTCAAAAAACAAATGTACACGCAGTTTAACAAATGTTTGTGCAACTTTATAAAAATGTTGATAGCATTAAAACAAATGTCCGAAACATTTAGAAAATGTTCACGTAGTTTACAAAATGTTTTGTACCATTCAAAATATATGTTTCAATATGTATTTGTAAAATGCTTAACATATAGTATATTCAAAAAAAGTTCAAAAACATGTCCTCGAAAAAGTAATAGGAGAAGGATTTTCTATCATAACTTACCGTGGTAATAGCTGTCAGAACCGTTTGCAGCTGCTTTGTGATTCGTACCTTTTGCTTGGTCCGGTACCTCCTGGCTCCAGTGGCGTGGCACACCTAGAATTTTGGGACATATTTTTATACCATGTAAAAATTAACTGATTTTTAAGGTCCATCCAAGACAATTGAAATAGGTCTGATTTTTTTTAAAAGTGTGCACACCCTACATTTTATTTCTAGGTCCGCCACTGCCTGGCTCCTCCAACACATTTGTTCAATTATTGGGGGACGTGTGGCAGACCATGAGCTGACCACTTTATGTTGCATGTGCTGACAAGGCCTGCGCCGTGTGGCCCCGGTCACCTTGTCAGCCTGGTGAGCCCTCCCGAGCACATCTAGCACAGGTTCCGCTTCCCTTAAAAGCATACTCGCCGGTTCCGCGAGGCACTGACCATGTTACCAGTTCATGGATGGAAATTGATAGGAAGATGCGAAAACAAACGATAAGACGAGCTAGGAAGACGATTCTAGGTCAAACGGACGCCTGGTCAATAAACAAATGCCTGCTAAGGCTGACGGCTCTGGGTCTGGGGTTTGCTTGCAAGATTATTCTGATCTGAAAAACTGCTAACGTTGTCAGCTCAAATTGCTTGGGAAAGGGGATCAGGAAGTTAGTTAAGCTCATTATTGTTGTTTGCTAGCTGAGTATGCCGCCGTGGTGCTCAAGCCAAATTTATTCAGTTGATCAGCTCGTCATGTCTGATGTAGTAGCACAAGAACATGGCAACCGTATGATTGTTCTTCTTTGCATCTAGAAACTCGCCGCTCATGGGAATTGGATGATGCGATGCTACCAGTTGGATGTGTGTGTCAACGGTGAACCACATCATGACAGCAAGGTGTTGAATCGGTCAGTTTTGTGTGTGTGAAAGGGAGAGCAGCACAACGCACAACGCACAACGCTTCGAGGCCGAGACGGGGCCATTCATCCGGGCCGAGGGTTGACCTGTCTCCCCGGATTTCAAAAAAATTACACTGAAAGTGACAACCAAGGCCTTTTCTGATCGAGAATGGTTGTGCAACTTTCTTCGTCGCTTATATCCTCCAAAACAGCGATCTGATACTATATTCGCCTCCCTCGACATCTTCTAACTCCGACCAACAGCTCACCGCCCGTTACCCTATGTCCGAAGTTTCTTCGGAGATCCAGAAGCCGCATCGAGCTTGCACACGGCGCACCAGCGGCGAGTGCTGAAAGGAAGATGCCATTAATATACCCAAAGACCTGTGTGTGTGTGTATTTTATGTTTTTATAATAGTCGGATAACTTTAATATATGGGATCGGCCTTATCCAAAAGAAAAAATAACAAAGCTAAAATGGTGGAAAAGGCAAAGACAGAAGATAAAAAGGAGCTGTGTACTAGGAACTTTTGAACGCTCAATTGCTACTGCTGCTGTATGCCTGTATATCGACTAAGAAAATTCGGGATTAGTAATTGGGCTGTACCGGGAACGGGATTACTACTAGTCTTTTGCAACTCTTTCTTCTGTTTTGTGACGAAATAAAACGTGACAATTAAACATGGTGGGAGCGCTAGGCATCAGACTACTGATGTTTTGCCTCTTATCAGACTAGTAAGTGGTCGTTCGATCAAAAGCAGGCTGGTCGTCCTATCTGTTAGTAACCTCTCGCGTGATTTGCTGGATCCAGTCGTTAATTGGCTGCTCCATGCATAGCTTTTACTACGTGTGCATGTGGCCCCGATGGCAGATCCTTTTTTTTCAGGGATACGGCTGGTGGTAGTTAATGTAAATTAATTACGTAGGACTGCTCACATATATTTGCTGCTTCCAAGCTTTGCTTCCAAGAATCATTTGTTTGTTGCTTCCGAGATTTGCTTCCAAGAATCAATCGATTTCTTTCTTTTACTTGTTGCTTCCGTGATATGCTTCCATGAATCATTTGTTTGCCACTGTAATATGACTTTTCTTTTTAAACCAGATAAATAATTATGTTTGATGCTGCTGGGTATAATTTTAAGTGATTTGTTTCTCCTAATTGTTGCTTCCAAGAATAATTTGTTTGATGTCACTGTAATGTGACTTATCTTTTTAAACCAGTGGAAGCATACACTTAAATAACTATGATAAATAGTTATTTCTTTTTTACTTTTTTAGACGCATTTTTACTTCGATGGTGACATAGCTTTTCTGCCATGGAAACATTCCTTTTGATCGATGAAAACATACTTTGTGGTCAGCAGAAACAGGCTGTTCAACGGAAGCATCTGATTTATGCTATATTTTTTAAAAGCTTTGGAAACAATTTATTGGTGTAAAGGAAACATATTTTTTGTGAATGGAAACATGTGCTTGGCAAGAAAGCACGTTGAAGCACAACAAAAAAGTTTAAGCTTCAGAACAAACTAATTGGATATGATCAAAATATTACAACTCATTTTACGACAAAATAAAAGAGCATTAAAATATCCCTATTTACAAGCTAATTATGGACAAGATCCACGTGCGCCACGAGCTCTCTGTTTTTCACTGTACAAACGACAACTTTTAGCGGGTAGCTAGGTCTCAGATCATAGCCCACTCAACGTCATTGCAACGCAACAAAGAGCACATCTGGATTTGGGTGTGGCAAAATGCCTGTACAATAGAAGCATTCAGTGAGAAAAAGGAAGCACACACTGATAGTGGTTGATACATATATTCACTTAAAAATCAAATGTATGTACAATAAATTTCACTAATAGAAGCAACACTAGCAGTGGTTGAAGCATATACTAGTAGTGGTTGAAGCATAAACAGGTGTCTGCTATGTTTGTACAATAAAAGAAGCATACACCTACAATAGTTGAATCCAAAATTCACTACCATAGAAACATATGCAATAATCAAAAGTAGGAAGCATGGCTGTAAGGAAGCAATAGCTTTACTATATTGCAATATATATATATAACACAATGGAAGCATGGATCTTTTTTGGATTCTAGACTGGATTACAACTTGAATGGAAGTTTGGAAGCATCAACTTCATGCTCTCTAACATAAAAACAGGACCATAAAAAAATGGAAGTATGGTTGATATGCCACAAACTCTACGCAGTGAAGAAGCGCATGTATGAAACTTATGAATCATGGATATTTGGAAGCATCATATTCATGCAATTCAACACAACAGAAGGGGCAGTGGTTACAACAAGAAGATGTCGAACTTGAGCAGCATGGTTGCATCGCCAATCCATCTAAACGTATGAAGCACCAAAAGTCTTGAAATCACAAGACATGCGAGACATAGTGGAAGCATATAAATGTAAAAATGCGAGACCTAATGGAAGTATGGAAGCAATCCATATAAATCGAAGAAGCACATGAAGTGTGATTCCGAAACTGCATTTGCAGGAAGCATGGAAATATGCTATTTCAGTACGATTCATCTTAAATTGGAAGCACTGAATAAACCAAAATGTTAAAAGTTATCAGCAAGCAAATGTTAGAGACCAACTAGGACTGTAAAAATTAAAAGTGGAGAGGTACTCACGCAACCAGTTGATCTTTCGGGCAAGCTGGTGATGCAATATAAAGCCAGGATGGTGGACAGACGAGATTACCCGAGGGCTGTATCGAGGATGGTGGGCCGACGAGGTTACCCAAGCCGATTCAACCCATGAGTAACCTGGCGAAGCATCATTCGAAGTTGAGGATGGGGGCTCGACCCCCTAATGCCAGGATGGCACCGTCTCCCGGGGGTCGCATCGGTGGAGAGGACGAGGGGCAGCCGTCCTACTTGACGATGAGTAGAGGAGGAGAGGGAGGCGGAGCTGGCCAGTGAGGTCGCGGTGCAAGGCGGGCGGAGAAGGGGATTTGGGCGAGGCAGGCGGAGAACGGGATCTGGGAGCTCTGGGCGGGGCGGGAGATTAGGGACGATGGAATCGCGAGGGATTGAGAGAGGATTACGCGCAGGATTTATGCTTGGGGTTGTTATTCTGGTGGGATTTTTTCCCCTTTTTTCAATTTACGTACGAAGGAAAATTGTGAGCGTAAGATTGGAACGAATCGACGGCATTCAAGTGGTCTGACCCTCACGTCTCTTCAGACTACAGATCAAAAGCGTTTCCCCAACTTATTTCATGTTGACCCGAGGAGAAATACCACATCACACGCGAAGGTTAGGTTCCTTGTTGTGGAACCAGCCCACCTAGGTTCAAGTCTTACATTTGGCCTTGGTGCTCGCATTTTCCTGTATTTATTCCAGACTTTCTGACGATATTTATTCAATATGAGGAGACGTTTCAATTGACTACGAGGCGCCTGTGGTGACTACGTCAATCTCAAGATATTATGATGGCCCAGTCTCTCGGAGATGCTCATAGCGATAGTGTGTGCGTGCGTACGTTTATAGGGTGAGTGTATGTGAGCGTCTTTGATTGTACTGTGTTAAAAAAACACCACATCACACTATTGGACTGGAAATTCAGTCAATGACGTCCCCTTCTGTCCCCGGCGGCCTCCCTTCCCTCCCTCGCTCCACGGGTTTGACACAGCCCGGCCTCGCCAGCGACCGAATCTCGCAAGGAAGATGACATAGCCGCGTACCTGGTGGGCCGGAGAGACAGGCCATGGCGTCCAGGCGTGCGGCGCTCTGCCTCCTCTCCTTGCCGCCCCACTTTCTGCCGCGGTGAGGCTGCCGCGGCCTCAATGCTGCCAGGCCGGATACCCGGATCGATCGGAGGGGAGGCAACGCAGTGAGAAGAGAGGAGAGATGAGTGGATCTGTGGATGCGGTAGAACATGGGGGGTGAGACGGGACAATCTTACGATTCAGAGCATGTCGCTGTGGCCGCCATATCGCTCGCAGTAGCCGACGGGATTGCAGGTGGGTGGGTACTGTGAATGCGGTCGCCCACAAACAAAAGGTAGCAGTTGGCCATTAACGTCCTGCCATCACCTCGTCGTCAGTGTGCTTGAGAAGAAGCCTTGTCAAGAGGAAATGTGGCGCGGTCGTGGACTTAGGGCAAGGGATGAACTATCTCCCATGCTTTTTATGATTGTCGTGACATCTATGTAAGCTGTTTGACAAAGTCAAAGAAAGTGAAGTTCTTGATAAGTTCAGCAACAAGCATGCCATTCCTCAGCGCTTATCTTTACACGATGACGATGTTCTTTTTATAAAGGCTACCAAAGATGAGGTTGCAGCGGCTAAAGTACTGCTTAACATTTCTGGTTGCGCTTCAGGGTTGAGATGCAATCCGAACAAAAGTTCGATTTCTCTGATTTTCTGTATGTCAGATTTCTCTGATTTTTTGTATGTCACTCGAGTGCACATAAGCGCGGATGGTGGCAGCACGTCTGCCCTGGGGTTGCGGCTTTTGCGCCACTAGTAGTTAGCCGGCTATTGCCTCGCTATAGCTTTTTAACCAGGGTGCCGCTAAACGGTACTCAGGTACAATAGTCCGCTAATAGCCGGCTATAGCCCGAATATTACTACTAATTGTGCACGGGCACCATGGTGCCCATTTCAAAAAAACATTTTTTACAGCCCAAAAAAATTAGAAACTTTTTGTAAACACAAACACACATATATACTACATATGTGCAAAAATTCATTACATTCTACTTTCACACGTGGCGTACAAAAAAAAGGACAAATATGTATTTTCAAATGGGCCGGAATTTTTTTTTGTTGGGCCGGATTTTTTTTTGTACAGCTTACAAATTACATTTTTTCAAAACAAAATTTCATGGATCGGTAGTGAATACATAAAAGTTTCTACAAAATTATTTTCAATTTTTCTGAAACTTTTAAATATGGTTTTTAATTTTTTGAAAAAAGAGGGCAATATGGTGCCCGAGCACACAGACTTCACACTCGCTATAGCCCCGCTATAGCTGATTTGGAGAACTGCCGCTATTGGGCATAGCCCGCTATTTAAAACATTTAGCAGGTGTGCCGCTGAGGGTTGTAGCAGCGCCGCTGGAAGGTTCCAGCAAGCGGTGACCGCGGCCGCAGCATCCCCGCCGGTCGATTCTAGCATTAAGTGAGCGTGTTCATAGCATGTGCTCCCCCATCTCGCCGCTCGACCATCATCGTAGCATGGTGGCCTCGCAACATTCGGTTCCCTCGCAGAAGTGGCGCACGCTCCTGCTCTCTGATGCCACGTCCACAACAACGGGAGGAGGAGGAAACAGGCAGTGGCCATGGGCCAGGGTGGACACGGTTCGGTCCGGTCCCTGACAAAATTGACGTGCGCAAAAAAATCCCGACGAGCGCAGTGACGCCTCGAACAGCAATGGCGGCGCACCTTTAGAGCGTTTGGGATCGTGCCCCAGTTCTTCCTGGCGGCGTCGGTGAGGCGTTTGCCTACCTTGGGCAGCTGGTGGCCGGTGTACGTGTTGTCGCCGCCATGGCAGGAATTGGTGCCACATTTAGGGTCGACTTCATGATCGAGAACTTCAGATTGGCAGCGGTGCACGCACGGCAGCGATGGCGAGCGGCACCAAGAGGCTATGGTGCGCCGGGGGGTGAGGAAGGAATGAGAGAGGAAGCTTGGGGACACGGTGGTTCACACGGGGCTGCCGGTGGCCGCGACGACGAGGCACGGCGGCGGCGGTGACTGTGTTTTCACGGTCCCACCAAGCGGCTCGGTTAAAGGCCGGACTAGACCGACATTTTTTTGGGCCGAAAATTGCAGCCCGAACCGACCAGTTTTTCTACCGGTCTTGGACCATATGGTTCGGTCCTTAACGGGCGACGAGCGGGCTAAAAAGCCGATTTAGCATCCGTGTGGAAAAGAGGGGGAGCCTCTCTTCCTGACCCCTCCCGTTCAAAACTACAGGCATGGGGATGAGGAGGATCAGGGAGGTGCCGGCGCACGACATAGCCTCTACGGCGGCGAGCGGCGACGGATGGCTTGCCTGAATCACGTCGATTCGGTTAATGTCGACAAGAGATAAGTGAGAGAGAGAGAGAGAGAGAGAGAGAGAGAGAGAGAGAGAGAGAGAGAGAGAGAGAGAGAGAGAGAAGAAGAAGAAGAAGAAGAAGAAGAAAAGACAGACAAGAGAAGGGGTGCACGAGGAAAAAACTAGAGACGCCGCATGCATGCGTGGTCCCCACGGGACACGTAGCATCCGTGGAAGGACCGTCGCAACTACGAGATCGATTGCCGATCCAATCCCGATGGATTTCCTTTTTATATAGGCTGGCAACAATTCTCAGAAACATCACGCGAAATGTTTTATTCCTTTCCCCTCGGCGGCTAGGGCAAACTCGTCCCTCCAAGATTCATCGGCGAGCCCGTGGGTTCGCCTCCCCTCTTTCTGCCGCTCCGACAGCTGGTGGCGGGGAGGGAAATCCGAGTGCTCGCTCCGGCTAGTAGTTTAGGTTAGGATATTTAGTCCCCATAAGTGCGATGCTCGGGCGGATGACGGCGCTTCTTTTTTGAGTTTGTCCTCCGGGTTCTGATCTACCTTGAGTTCGTCCTTCTGAACGTAGTCAACGGAGCTCTGGTGTAGGTTCCTTCCTTCTCCTTGGGGCAACGAGGTTAGAGTTTCGTGTTGTCCATGCCTGATGGCAAAATTTTGTGCCAGGTGCTTTAAATCTATTCAAGGGTTTAATGACGAACACTGCTGCTCCACGGCGCTGGCCCTTAGGGGCACGTTCACGAAGACTTCCTGGTTTTTATCAACAAGGTCTGGCAGCCTGGCGGTTATAGAGAAGTGACGACAACGACGGGTCGGCAACTTGTCCTGGTGATGGTAGTTGTTGTTTCGTGGTTCAAGGACCTTAGTGTAATTTTTATTTTGATGTTTTGTACTTCTGGTAAACTTTTATAATATACCAGGATCCTTTTTGAGAAATAAAAGCTAGCTAGCTACAAGTGTTAAGAACCGATTTGGTCGCTTGTTAACCATAGCCGCCGCCACTAGAACCTCCGCCACTGCCTCGACCCCTCTCCTCTTCCTTGTCTTGCGGCCTTGTCAGCGACAAGAGGAGTAGGGACCCGTTCGTCTCGTTTTATTTTTCTTATGTTTTTGTTTCTCCGACGACATCGACGAGGTGGTGACGACGAGGGCATGTTGGAATATGGTCTCTCCGGTCTCTCCCTACCTCGACGACATCCGATCTGGCGCCAATGAAGGTACTTGGAGAGTATGTGTCCCCAGATCTGTTGGTTCCCTTCAGATCTTGGCAGTTCATGTGTCTTTGAAGGGGAGGTTTTGACTGTCTTTTGGTGTGGCGGCTTCGACATCATCTTTTGTGTTGTTCTGTGGCTTGGCCCGGTTTCTCCAACCCCTGAACTGGTGGTGTGATGTTTTACAAGCCTGTTCTGTGTAGGGTGATGCTCCAGCCGATGTTGCTTCAACGATTTATAGATCTCGTCTTAAGAGGCAAGTGACTATTACTGTCTTCCAAGTCTGGTATGACGATGGCGTTTGCAGGTGGCTTTTTTTTGGTTCAGTGTAATTTTTCAATCTCCGGCGGCGTACAATCGGAGGAAGAAGAAGACTGGAAATGTAATTATATTTTAGGACTCACCGAAATGATAAGTGCCACACGTGTGGCACGAACACATGACAACTACGAACGTTTTTTATGGCAAGTTTAGTGACGCGAGTATGGCAACTTTAGTTGACAAGCATGACAACTTTCATTTCGGATGGCAAATTTTAGTTTTTTTTGTGTTTGTTTTTTCTTTTCGGATGACAACTTTAGTTATAAGAAACATCAGGACCGGAGTGCTTCGTGCCATACGTGTGACACTTATCATTTGAGATATTTTTTAGACTGGTCATTCTACGTTCTATCTCACGCTGGGCATAAAACCCGAAACCCAAGCCTGAACCCGAATAACCCGAACCCGAATAATCCAAACACTATATCGGGTAGCAGATCTGAAAACTCGAATTTAATTCGGGTAATTCGGGTAAAAGGCCACGGTACCCGAATTACCCAAACTAATTAGTCAGCCCAGTAAAACATGCCACACACTTCTGCAAAGAAGGCCCTGCCCAAAAGGCCATCACTAGCCCTCGGCCCCCGTGAGCAAACCTAGGTCGCGTGCGTTTCCAACTCCTCCAAATCCGAGCGCCCCCTTCCCAGTTCCTAGTCCCCACCCCATGCCAGCACGCCCTCATGGCGCACATCCCACCCCCACGCTCCCATGGCGCCACCCCTCCCCCCTACGCTCCCATGATGCCCCACTGGCACCGGCGTACTGCGGTCTGCCGCCGGTCCGCACCGTGAGAGCAAGCCTGGAGGCTGCGTTCAGCGGGGCGACGACGCTGGGCCACTAGCCATCATCCATCTCACCTCATCTTCCCCGACGACACCTCCCCGACATACCACCACTTGCCCGCCGGCCTGCATGACGTGAGTCCAAACGACCGACGTTCCCCATCTCGTTCCACTGTTGCACGTCCAAATCGTCGCCTACAGTCTTGCACCGCCGATGCCAGCCACCAAACTGCACCATCTCGTTCCGTTGTCGATAGCACTTTTCTTAACTGTTTACTACTTCGGGTAGTACGGGTATTACCCGAACCCGAACCCGAATTTTCGGGTAGCAAATTTTCTGCACAAATTTCGGGTATCATTTTTGGAAACCTGAACTATTTTTTACCCGAATTACCCGATCCGAATTTGCGGGTAAACCCGAACGCCCAGCGTGAGTTCTATCTATCTATTGTACTGGCATTTGTTTTCCTCTATTAATCAGATCTAAGATATTCTTTCGCTGTCTTTATTAAAAAAATCAATTCGATCATTTGGATGAGTGCAGGTGCATCCATTGTAGCGATCCAATCGTGGCTAAAGCACACAGTTATTAGGAAACTATAATAAGGTAGTACACGTACACAGCATGTACTCCTATCTATGAACGGACACAAATCGAAACAACCAAGTCTCCAACGCGTAAGACATATGGAACGGAATCAAAACAAACTCATCCTCCTCTTGTGAACTCGTTCCAATCTCGAATTCTCGATCCCAACGTAATCTTTTTTTAGTATTTTATACTTTTTGCGGGGAGCCTCCAACTTGATCTGACGCAATGGCCGCCGGCACCATGGCCATGCCCACGCACATGACGGAGCCGGAGGTGTTCAGCGGCACGCACCAGTTCACCATCGCCGGCTTCAACCTAGAAAAGGCCAAGGGCATCCGGAACGCCGTGAGATCCGGCGTCTTTGAGGTCGGAGGCTACAGCTGGACGATCCTGTGCTACCCTGCCGGCAGCGAAGAACGAGGCCGGGGCTACGTCTCCGCGTACCTCCAGGTGGCGAGACCCGCCGGAGCAAAGTTCGGCCACAAGCTCAAGTTCTGCATCACCATCATTGGGCCCAGGGGAAAGCGGAAGCCTATCGTCTACTGGTGGAGGAACCGCTGGGTGGACAGTGCCTCTGATGCGAACGTGTTGTCATTGGGGGACTGCCAGGCTATCACCCTGCGATCTGTGGAGTCCGAGTACCTGGTGGATGATCGCCTCATGCTGAGCTGCACCGTCCATGTCCAAAAGCTTGAGGCGTCCACCGCAAGCCGCTCCATCGTCAAGGTGTCGCCCCCTGACATCGGCCAGGATATTGCGCGGCTCCTGGAGAGCAAGCTTGGGTCGGACGTCACGTTCCAGGTCGAATCTAATCGCTACGACGCTCACAGGGCGGTTGTGGCGACGTGGTCGCCGGTCTTCGCCGCTCAGTTCTATGGGTCGCTGGCGGACGGGTCCAGCGGCCGCTGCGTGAGGATTCACGACATGGTACCCGCGGCCTTTGAGGACGTGCTGAACTTCATCTACACTGATACGTTGCCGCCTGTCAATGACGACGAAAGTGTGTCCGCAAGCTGCACGGAGCTAGGAGAAATAATGGCGGCTGGCCCTTCAGCGGAAAGGCGTAGGGATATGGTCTACGACTGGCTCGCGGCTGCGGACAGATATGGCCTCGAGAGGATGAAGCAGCTGTGTGAGAGCGCGCTGTGGGAGACCATCCATGTGGCGAATGCGGCCGCCACGTTGGAGCTGGCTGACCGTCACCATTGCCAACAGCTCAAGTCCTTCCTTCTGCATAGACTATATTGCCTCCCCTAAGGTGTTGCCTGGTGTGCTAGCAACCGACGGGTACAAGGAACTTAAATTGAACTGTCCCTTGCTTGTTGTCGATATCTTGGAGAAGCTTGGAAGAGTGTGTTAATGCCATTACTCCAAGATAATGAAGGTCTTCTTTGATGGGTGCTGATTCATGCCAATGGTTGCCCCGGTGACTGTTTGGCGAATGAAGCCCAAATCCATGGCAGCTGCTCATCAATTTTATGTTCTTGGCTAGCCCCTGGTTGACTGGAAGCTGTAAGCTAGCTGTGGTGACGTCGAACCTGGTTATTATTAGATGATGTTTGAAACCATATACCTCTACAGTTTGATCACTACACTATACGTTAAATTGGATGCGCAATTCAGACTATTATTAAAGAAAGTGTTTAACTGGATGTGCAAAATACGGTGCATCATTGTATGATAGCAATTCAGAATAGCATTAAACAAAGTGTTTAACTGGATGCGCGAAATACTGTGTATCATTGTTTGATAGCAATTCAGAGTGCCATTAAACAGTGTTCTACGTGCAGAAAGATTGAGTAGTGTCCATGTTGCAGATGTTTCGATAAACTATATTTTTTTCCGGTTTTGCTAAAGCACATCTAGATGTGCCATAAGTATACATCAACTACAAAGTTTTAACAATCTTGGAGGGCGAGCTGCAGTAAAAGTTTCAGAATTTGGGCTTCTTGTTTAGAAGATATGCATTTTCGAAATTGCTTGTAACAACTGACATAATCAGTTGAGCAAGACATAATCAGTTGAGCAACCCTGCCGGCTGTAGCCCAAAGTTTCAGAATTTGGGCTTCTTGTTTAGAAGATATGCATTTTCGAAATTGCTTGTAACAACTGACGTCTTTGAGGTCGGAGGCTACAGCTGGACGATCCTGTGCTACCCTGCCGGCAGCGAAGAACGAGGCCGGGGCTACGCCTCCGCGTACCTCCAGGTGGCGAGACCCGCCGGAGCAAAGTTCGGCCTCAAGCTCAAGTTCTGCATCACCATCATTGGGCCCAGGGGATAGCGGCAGCCTATCGTCTACTGCTGGAGGAACCGTTGGGTGGACAGTGCCTCTGATGCGAACGTGCTGTCATTGGGAGACTGCCAAGCTATCACCCTGCGATCTGTGGAGTGTGGAGTCGGCGTACTTGGTGGATGATCGCCTCACGCTGAGCTGCACCGTCCATCTCCAAAAGCTTGAGGCGTCCACCGCAAGCTGCTCCATCATCAAGGTGTCGCCCCCTGGCATCGGCCAGGATATTGCGCGGCTCCTACAGAGCAAGCTTGGGTCGAACGTCACGTTCCAGGTCGAATCTAATCGCTACGACGCTCACAGGGCGGTTATGGCGACGCGGTCGCCGGTCTTCGCCGCTCAGTTCTTCGAGTCGCTGGCCGACGGTTCCGGCGGCCGCTGTGTGAGGATTCACGACATGGTACCCGCGGCCTTTGAGGCCGTGCTGCACTTCATCTACACTGATACGTTGCCGCCTGTCAATGACGACGAAAGTGTGTCCGCAAGCTGCACGGAGCTAGGAGAAATAATGGCGGCTGGCCCTTCAGCGGAAAGGCGTAGGGATATGGTCTACGACTGGCTCGCGCCTGCGGACAGATATGGCCTCGAGAGGATGAAGCAGCTGTGTGAGAGCGCGCTGTGGGAGACCATCCATGTGGCGAATGCGGCCGCCACGTTGGAGCTAGCTGACCGTCACCATTGCCAACAGCTCAAGTCCTTCCTTCTGCTTAGACTATATCGCCTCCCCTAAGGTGTTGCCTGGTGTGCTAGCAACCGATGGGTACAAGGAACTTAAATTGAACTGTCCCTTGCTTGTTGCCGAGATCTTGGAGAAGCTTGGAAGAGTGTGTTAATGCAATTACTCCAAGATAATGAAGGTCTTCTTTGATGGGTGCTGATTCATGCCAGTGGTTGCCCCGGTGGCTGTTTAGCGAATGAAGCCCAAATACATGGCAGCTGCTCATCAATTTTATGTTCTTGGCTAGCCCCTGGTTGACTGGAAGCTGTAAGCTAGCTGTGGTAACGTCGAACCTGGTTATTATTAGCTGATGTTTGAAACCATATACCTCTACAGTTTGATCACTACACTATACGTTAAATTGGATGTGCAATTCAGACTAACATTAAAGAAAGTGTTTAACTGGATGCGCAAAATACGGTGCATCATTGTATGATAGCAATTCCGAATAGCATTAAACAAAGTGTTTAACTGGATGCGCGAAATACTGTGTATCATTGTTTGATAGCAATTCAGAGTGCCATTAAACAGTGTTCTACGTGCAGAAAGATTGAGTAGTGTCCATGTTGCAGATGTTTTGATAAACTATATTTTTTTCGGTTTTGCTAAAGCACAGCTAGATGTGCCAAAAGTATACATCAACTACAAAGTTTTAACAATCTTGGAAGGCGAGCTGCAGTAAAAGTTTCAGAATTTGGGCTTCTTGTTTAGAAGATATGCATTTTCGAAATTGCTTGTAACAACTGACATAATCAGTTGAGCAAGACATAATCAGTTGAGCAACCCTGCCGGCTGTAGCCCAAAGTTTCAGAATTTGGGCTTCTTGTTTAGAAGATATGAATTTTCGAAATTGCTTGTAACAACTGACGTCTTTGAGGTCGGAGGCTACAGCTGGACGATCCTGTGCTACCCTGCCTGCAGCGAAGAACGAGGCCGGGGCTATGTCTCCGCGTACCTCCAGGTGGCGAGACCCGTCGGAGCAAAGTTCGGCCTCAAGCTCAAGTTCTGCATCACCATCATTGGGCCCAGGGGAAAGCGGCAGCCTATCGTCGACTGGTGGAGGAACCGCTGGGTGGACAGTGCCTCTGATGCGAACGTGCTGTCATTGGGGGACTGCCAGGCTATCACCCTGCGATCTGTGGAGTGTGGAGTCGGAGTACCTGGTGGATGATCGCCTCACGCTGAGCTGCACTGTCCATGTCCAAAAGCTTGAGGCGTCCACCGCAAGCCGCTCCATCATCAAGGTGTCGCCCCCTGGCATCGGCCAGGATATTGCGCGGCTCCTGCAGAGCAAGCTTGGGTCGGACGTCACGTTCCTGGTCGAATCTAATCGCTACGACGCTCACAGGGCGGTTGTGGCGACGCGGTCGCCGGTCTTCGCCGCTCTGTTCTTCGGGTCGCTGGCGGACTGGTCCGGCGGCCGCTGTGTGAGGATTCACGACATGGTACCCGCGGCCTTTGAGGCCGTGCTGCACTTCATCTACATTGATACGTTGCCGCCTGTCAATGACGACGAAACTGTGTCCGCAAGCTGCACGGAGCTAGGAGAAATAATGGCGGCTGGCCCTTCAGCGGAAAGGCGTAGGGATGTGGTCTACGACTGGCTCGCGGCTGCGGACAGATATGGCCTCGAGAGGATGAAGCTGCTGTGTGAGAGCGCGCTGTGGGAGACCATCCGTGTGGCGAATGCGGCCTCCACGTTGGAGCTGGCTAACCGTCACCATTGCCAATAGCTCAAGTCCTTCCTTCTGCATAGACTATATCGCCTCCCCTAAGGTGTTGCCTGGTGTGCTAGCAACCGACGGGTACAAGGAACTTAAATTGAACTGTCCCTTGCTTGTTGCCGATATCTTGGAGAAGCTTGGAAGAGTGTGTTAATGCAATTAATGGAAGATAATGAAGGTCTTCTTTGATGGGTGCTGATTCATGCCAATGGTTGCCCCGGTGGCTGTTTAGCGAATGAAGCCCAAATACATGGCAACTCCTCATCAATTTTATGTTCTTGGTTAGCCCCTGGTTGACTGGAAGCTTTAAGCTAGCTGTGGTGACGTCGAACCTGGTTATTATTAGCTGATGTTTGAAACCATATACCTCTACAGTTTGATCACTACACTATACGTTAAATTGGATGCGCAATTCAGACTAACATTAAAGAAAGTGTTTAACTGGATGCGCAAAATACGGTGCATCATTGTATGATAGCAATTCAGAATAGCATTAAACAAAGTGTTTAACTAGATGCGCGAAATACTGTGTATCATTGTTTGATAGCAATTCAGAGTGCCATTAAACAGTGTTCTACGTGCAGAAAGATTGAGTAGTGTCCATGTTGCAGATGTTTTGATAAACTATATTTTTTCGGTTTTGCTAAAGCACATCTAGATGTGCCATAAGTATACATCAACTACAAAGTTTTAACAATCTTGGAGGGCGAGCTGCAGTAAAAGTTTCAGAATTTGGGCTTCTTGTTTAGAAGATATGCATTTTCGAAATTGCTTGTAACAACTGACAGAATCAGTTGAGCAAGACATAATCAGTTGAGCAACCCTGCCGGCTGTAGCCCAAAGTTTCAGAATTTGGGCTTCTTGTTTAGAAGATATGCATTTTCGAAATTGCTTGTAACAACTGACGTCTTTGAGGTCGGAGGCTACAGCTGGACGATCCTGTGCTACCCTGCCGGCAGCGAAGAACGAGGCCGGGGCTACGTCTCCGCGTACCTCCAGGTGGCGAGACCCGCCGGAGCAAAGTTCGGCCTCAAGCTCAAGTTCTGCATCACCATCATTGGGCCCAAGGGAAAGCGGCAGCCTATCGTCTACTGGTGGAGGAACCGCTGGGTGGACAGTGCCTCTGATGCGAACGTGCTGTCATTGGGGGACTGCCAGGCTATCACCCTGTGATCTGTGGAGTGTGGAGTCGGAGTACCTGGTGGATGATCGCCTCACGCTGAGCTGCACCGTCCGTGTCCAAAAGCTTGAGGCGTCCACCGCAAGCTGCTATATCATCAAGGTGTCGCCCCCTGGCATCGGCCAGGATATTGCGCGGCTCCTGCAGAGCAAGCTTGGGTCGGACGTCACGTTCCAGGTCGAATCTAATCGCTACGACGCTCACTGGGCGGTTGTGGCGACGCGGTCGCTGGTCTTCGCCGCTCAGTTCTTCGGGTCGCTGGCGGACGGGTCTGGCGGCCGCTGCGTGAGGATTCACGACATGGTACCCGCGGCCTTTGAGGCCGTGCTGCACTTCATCTACACTGATATGTTGCCGCCTGTCAATGACGACGAAAGTGTGTCCGCAAGCTGCACGGAGCTAGGAGAAATAATAACGGCTGGCCCTTCAGCGGAAAGGCGTAGGGATATGGTCTACGACTGGCTCGTGGCTGCGGACAGATATGGCCTCGAGAGGATGTAGCAGCTGTGTGAGAGCGCGCTGTGGGAGACCATCCATGTGGCGAATGCGGCCGCCACGTTGGAGCTGGCTGACCGTCACCATTGCCAACAGCTCAAGTCCTTCCTTCTGCATAGACTATATCGCCTCCCCTAAGGTGTTGCCTGGTGTGCTAGCAACCGACGGGTACAAGGAACTTAAATTGAACTGTTCCTTGCTTGTTGCCGATATCTTGGAGCAGCTTGGAAGAGTGTGTTAATGCAATTACTCCAAGATAATGAAGGTCTTCTTTGATGGGTGCTGATTCATGCCAATGGTTACCCCGGTGGCTGTTTACTGATTGAAGCCCAAATACATGGCAGCTGCTCATCGATTTTATGTTCTTGGCTAGCCCCTGGTTGACAGGAAGCTGTAAGCTAGCTGTGGTGACGTCAAACCTGGTTATTATTAGCTGATGTTTGAAACCATATACCTCTACAGTTTGATCACTACACTATACGTTAAATTGGATGCGCAATTCAGACTAACATTAAAGAAAGTGTTTAACTGGATGCGCAAAATACGGTGCATCATTGTATGATACCAATTCAGAATAGCATTAAACAAAGTGTTTAACTGGATGCGTGAAATACTGTGTATCATTGTTTGATAGCAATTCAGAGTGCCATTAAACAGTGTTCTACGTGCAGAAAGATTGAGTAGTGTCCATGTAGCAGATGTTTTGATAAACTATATATTTTTTTCGGTTTTGCTAAAGCACATCTAGATGTGCCATAAGTATACATCAACTACAAAGTTTTAACAATCTTGGAGGGCGAGCTGCAGTAAAAGTTTCAGAATTTGGGCTTCTTGTTTAGAAGATATGCATTTTCGAAATTGCTTGTAACAACTGACATAATCAGTTGAGCAAGACATAATCAGTTGAGCAACCCTGCCGGCTGTAGCCCAAAGTTTCAGAATTTGGGCTTCTTGTTTAGAAGATATGCATTTTCCAAATTGCTTGTAACAACTGACGTCTTTGAGGTCGGAGGCTACAGCTGGACGATCCTGTGCTACCATGCCGGCAGCGAAGAACGAGGCCGGGGCTACGTCTCCACGTACCTCCAGGTGGCGATACCCGCCGGAGCAAAGTTCGGCCTCAAGCTCAAGTTCTGCATCACCATCATGGGGCCCAGGGGAAAGCGGTAGCCTATCGTCTACTGGTGAAGGAACCGCTGGGTGGATAGTGCCTCTGATGCGAACGTGCTGTCGTTGGGGGACTGCCAGGCTATCACCCTGCGATCTGTGGAGTGTGGAGTCGGAGTACCTGGTGGATGATCGCCTCACGCTGAGCTGCACCGTCCATGTCCAAAAGCTTGAGGCGTCCACCACAAGTCGCTCCATCATCAAGGTGTCGCCCCCTGGCATCGGCCAGGATATTGCGCGGCTCCTGCAGAGCAAGCTTGGGTCGGACGTCACGTTCCAGGTCGAATCTAATCGCTACGACGCTCACAGGGCGGTTGTGGCGACGCGGTCGCCAGTCTTCGCCGCTCAGTTCTTCGGGTCGCTGGTGGACAGGTCCGGCGGCCGCTGCGTGAGGATTCACGACATGGTACCCGCGGCCTTTGAGGCCGTGCTGCACTTCATCTACATTGATACGTTGCCGCCTGTCAATGACGACGAAACTGTGTCCGCAAGCTGCACGGAGCTAGGAGAAATATTGGTGGCTGGCCCTTCAGCGGAAAGGCGTAGGGATGTGGTCTACGACTGGCTCGCGGCTGCGGACAGATATGGCCTCGAGAGGATGAAGCAGCTGTGTGAGAGCGCGCTGTGGGAGACCATCCGTGTGGCGAATGCGGCCTCCACGTTGGAGCTGGCTGACCGTCACCATTGCCAACAGCTCAAGTCCTTCCTTCTGCACAGACTATATCGCCTCCACTAAGGTGTTGCCTGGTGTGCTAGCAACCGACGGGTACAAGGAACTTAAATAGAACTGCCCTTGCTTGTTGCCGATATCTTGGAGAAGCTTGGAAGAGTGTGTTAATGCAATTACTCCAAGATAATGAAGGTCTTCTTTGATGGATGCTGATTCATGCCAATGGTTGCCCCGGTGGCTGTTTCGCGAATGAAGGCCAAATACATGGAAGTTGCTCATCAATTTTATGTTCTTGGCTAGCCCCTGGTTGACTGGAAGCTGTAAGCTAGCTGTGGTGACGTCGAACCTGGTTATTATTAGTTGATGTTTGAAACCATATACCTCTACAGTTTGATCACTACACTATACGTTAAATTGGGTGCGCAATTCAGACTAACATTAAAGAAAGTGTTTAACTGGATGCGCAAAATACGGTGCATCATTGTATGATAGCAATTCAGAATAGCATTAAACAAAGTGTTTAACTGGATGCGCGAAATACTGTGTATCATTGTTTGATAGCAATTTAGAGTGCCATTAAACAGTGTTCTACGTGCAGAAAGATTGAGTAGTGTCCAGGTTGCAGATGTTTTGATAAACTATATTTTTTTCGGTTTTGCTAAAGCACATCTAGATGTGCCATAAGTATACATCAACTACAAAGTTTTAACAATCTTGGAGGGCGAGTTGCAGTAAAAGTTTCAGAATTTGGGCTTCTTGTTTAGAAGATATGCATTTTCGAAATTGCTTGTAACAACTGACATAATCAGTTGAGCAAGACATAATCAGTTGAGCAACCCTGCCGGCTGTAGCCCAAAGTTTCAGAATTTGGGCTTCTTGTTTAGAAGATATGCATTTTCGAAATTGCTTGTAACAACTGACGTCTTTGAGGTCGGAGGCTACAGTTGGACGATCCTGTGCTACCCTACCGGCAGCGAAGAACGAGGCCGGGGCTACGTCTCCGCCTACCTCCAGGTGGCGAGACCCGCCGAAGCAAAGTTCGGCCTCAAGCTCAAGTTCTGCATCACCATCATTGGGCCCAGGGGAAAGCGGCAGCCTATCGTCTACTGGTGGAGGAACCGCTGGGTGGACAGTGCCTCTGATGCGAACGTGCTGTCATTGGGGGACTGCCAGGCTATCACCCTGCGATCTGTGGATAGTGGAGTCGGAGTACCTGGTGGATGATCGCCTCACGCTGAGCTGCACCGTCCATGTCCAAAAGCTTGAGGCGTCCACCGCAAGCCGCTCCATCGTCAAGGTGTCGCCCCCTGTCATCGGCCAGGATATTGCGCGGCTCCTGGAGAGCAAGCTTGGGTCGGACATCACGTTCCAGGTCGAATCTAATCGCTACGACGCTCACAGGGCGGTTGTGGCGACGCGGTCGCCGGTCATCGCCGCTCAGTTCTTCGGGTCGCTGGCGGACGGGTCCGGCGGCCGCTGCGTGAGGATTCACGACATGGTACCCGCGGCCTTTGAGGCCGTGCTGCACTTCATCTACACTGATACGTTGCCGCCTGTCAATGACGACGAAAGTGTGTACGCAAGCTGCACGGAGCTAGGAGAAATAATGGCGGCTGGCCCTTTAGCGGAAAGGCGTAGGGATATGGTCTACGACTGGCTCGCGGCTGCGGACAGATATGGCCTCGAGAGGATGAAGCAGCTGTGTGAGAGCGTGCTGTGGGAGACTATGGATGTGGCGAGTGCGGCCGCCACGTTGGAGTTGGCTGACCGTCACCATTGCCAACATCTCAAGTCCTTCCTTCTGCATAGACTTTATTGCCTCCCCTAAGGTGTTGCCTGGTGTGCTAGCAACCGACGGGTACAAGGAACTTAAATTGAACTGTCCCTTGCGTGTTGTCGATATCTTGGAGAAGCTTGGAAGATTGTGTTAATGCAATTACTCCAAGATAATGAAGGTCTTCTTTGATGGGTGTTGATTCATGCCAATGGTTGCCCCGGTGGCTGTTTGGCGAATGAAGCCCAAATACATGGCAGCTGCTCATCAATTTTATGTTCTTGGCTAGCCCCTGGTTGACTGGAAGCTGTAAGCTAGCTGTGGTGACGTCGAACCTGGTTATTATTAGCTGATGTTTGAAACCATATACCTCTACAGTTTGATCACTACACTATACGTTAAATTGGATGCGCAATTCAGACTAACATTAAAGAAAGTGTTTAACTGGATGCGCAAAATACGGTGCATCATTGTATGATAGCAATTCAGAATAGCATTAAATCAAGTGTTTAACTGGATGCGCGAAATACTGTGTATCCTTGTTTGATAGCAATTCAGAATGCCATTAAAAAGTGTTCTACATGCAGAAAGATTGAGTAGTGTCCATGTTGCAGATGTTTTGATAAACTATATTTTTTTCGGTTTTGCTAAAGCACATCTAGATGTGCCATAAGTATACATCAACTACAAAGTTTTAACAATCTTGGAGGGCGAGCTGCAGTAATAGTTTCAGAATTTGGGCTTCTTGTTTAGAAGATATGCATTTTCGAAATTGCCTGTAACAACTGACATAATCAGTTGAGCAAGACATAATCAGTTGAGCAACCCTGCCGGCTGTAGCCCAAAGTTTCAGAATTTGGGCTTCTTGTTTAGAAGATATGCATTTTCGAAATTGCTTGTAACAACTGATGTCTTTGAGGTCGGAGGCTACAGCTGGACGATCCTGTGCTACCCTGCCGCCAGCGAAGAACGAGGCCGGGGCTACGTCTCCGTGTACCTCCAGGTGGCGAGACCCGCCGGAGCAAAGTTCGGCCTCAAGCTCAAGTTCTGCATCACCATCATTGGGCCCAGGGGAAAGCGGCAGCCTATCGTCTACTGGTGGAGGAACCGCTGGGTGGACAGTGCCTCTGATGCAAACGTGCTGTCATTGGGGGACTGCCAGGCTATCACCCTGCGATCTGTGGAGTGTGGACTCGGAGTACCTGGTGGATGATCGCCTCACGCTGAGCTGCACCGTCCATGTCCAAAAGCTTGAGGCTTCCACCGCAAGCCGCTCCATCGTCAAGGTGTCGCCCCTTGGCATCGGCCAGGATATTGCACGGCTCCTGGAGAGCAAGCTTGGGTCGGACGTCACGTTCCAGGTCGAATCTAATCGCTATGACGCTCACAGGGCGGTTGTGGCGACGCGGTCGCCGGTCTTCGCCGCTCAGTTCTTCGGGTCGCTGACGGACGGGTCCGGTGGCCGCTGCGTGAGGATTCACGACATGGTACCCGCGGCCTTTGAGGCCGTGCTGCACTTCATCTTCACTGATACGTTGCCGCCTGTCAATGACGACGAAAGTGTGTCCGCAAGCTGCACGGAGCTAGGAGAAATAATGGCGGCTGGCCCTTCAGCGGAAAGTTGTAGGGATATGGTCTACGACTGGCTCGCGGCTGCGGACAGATATGGCCTCGAGAGGATGAAGCAGCTGTGTGAGAGCGCGCTGTGGGAGACCATCCATGTGGCGAATGCGGCCGCCACGTTGGAGCTGGCTGACCGTCACCATTGCCAACAGCTCAAGTCCTTCCTTCTGCATAGACTATATTGCCTCCCCTAAGGTGTTGCCTGGTGTGCTAGCAACCGACGGGTACAAGGAACTTAAATTGAACTGTCCCTTGCGTGTTGTCGATATCTTGGAGAAGCTTGGAAGAGTGTGTTAATGCAATTACTCCAAGATAATGAAGGTCTTCTTTGATGGGTGCTGATTCATGCCAATGGTTGCCCCGGTGGCTGTTTGGCGAATGAAGCGCAAATCCATGGCAGCTGCTCATCAATTTTATGTTCTTGGGTAGCCCCTGGTTGACTGGAAGCTGTAAGCTAGCTGTGGTGACGTCGAACCTGGTTATTATTAGATGATGTTTGAAACCATATACCTCTACAGTTTGATCACTACACTATACGTTAAATTGGATGCGCAATTCAGACTAACATTAAAGAAAGTGTTTAACTGGATGTGCAAAATACGGTGCATCATTGTATGATAGCAATTCAGAATAGCATTAAACAAAGTGTTTCACTTGATGCGCGAAATACTGTGTATCATTGTTTGATAGCAATTCAGAGTGCCATTAAACAGTGTTCTACGTGCAGAAAGATTGAGTAGTGTCCATGTTGCAGATGTTTTGATAAACTATATTTTTTTCGGTTTTGCTAAAGCACATCTAGATGTGCCATAAGTATACATCAACTACAAAGTTTTAACAATCTTGGAGGGCGAGCTGCAGTAAAAGTTTCAGAATTTGGGCTTCTTGTTTAGAAGATAAGCATTTTCGAAATTGCTTGTAACAACTGACATAATCAGTTGAGCAAGACATAATCAGTTGAGCAACCCTGCCGGCTGTAGCCCAAAGTTTCAAAATTTGGGCTTCTTGTTTAGAAGATATGCATTTTCGAAATTGCTTGTAACAACTGACGTCTTTGAGGTCGGAGGCTACAGCTGGACGATCCTGTGCTACCCTGCCAGCAGCGAAGAACGAGGCCGGGGCTACGTCTCCGCGTACCTCCAGGTGGCGAGACCCGTCGGAGCAAAGTTCGGCCTCAAGCTCAAGTTCTGCATCACCATCATTGGGCCCAGGGGAAAGCGGCAGCCTATCGTCTACTGGTGGAGGAACCGCTGGGTGGACAGTGCCTCTGATGCGAACGTGCTGTCATTGGGGGACTGCCAGGCTATCACCCTGCGATCTGTGGAGTCGGAGTACCTGGTGGCTGATCGCCTCACGCTGAACTGCACCGTCCATGTCCAAAAGCTTGAGGCGTCCACCGCAAGCCGCTCCATCGTCAATGTGTCGCCCCCTGGCATCGGCCAGGATATTGCGCGGCTCCTGGAGAGCAAGCTTGGGTCGGACGTCACGTTCCAGGTCGAATCTAATCGCTATGACGCTCACAGGGCGGTTGTGGCGACGCGGTCGCCGGTCTTCGCCGCTCAGTTCTTCGGGTCGCTGACGGACGGGTCCGGTGGCCGCTGCGTGAGGATTCACGACATGGTACCCGCGGCCTTTGAGGCCGTGCTGCACTTCATCTTCACTGATACGTTGCCGCCTGTCAATGACGACGAAAGTGTGTCCGCAAGCTGCACGGAGCTAGGAGAAATAATGGCGGCTGGCCCTTCAGCGGAAAGTTGTAGGGATATGGTCTACGACTGGCTCGCGGCTGCGGACAGATATGGCCTCGAGAGGATGAAGCAGCTGTGTGAGAGCGCGCTGTGGGAGACCATCCATGTGGCGAATGCGGCCGCCACGTTGGAGCTGGCTGACCGTCACCATTGCCAACAGCTCAAGTCCTTCCTTCTGCATAGACTATATTGCCTCCCCTAAGGTGTTGCCTGGTGTGCTAGCAACCGACGGGTACAAGGAACTTAAATTGAACTGTCCCTTGCGTGTTGTCGATATCTTGGAGAAGCTTGGAAGAGTGTGTTAATGCAATTACTCCAAGATAATGAAGGTCTTCTTTGATGGGTGCTGATTCATGCCAATGGTTGCCCCGGTGGCTGTTTGGCGAATGAAGCCCAAATACATGGCAGCTGCTCATCAATTTTATGTTCTTGGCTAGCCCCTGGTTGACTGGAAGCTGTAGGCTAGCTGTGGTGACGTCGAACCTGGTTATTATTAGCTGATGTTTGAAACCATATACCTCTACAGTTTGATCACTACACTATACATTAAATTGGATGCGCAATTCAGGCTAACATTAAAGAAAGTGTTTAACTGGATGCGCAAAATACGGTGCATCATTGTATGATAGCAATTCAGAATAGCATTAAACAAAGTGTTTAACTGGATGCGCGAAATACTGTGTATCATTGTTTGATAGCAATTCAGAGTGCCATTAAACAGTGTTCTACGTGCAGAAAGGTTGAGTAGTGTCCATGTTGCAGATGTTTTGATAAACTATATTTTTTTCGGTTTTGCTAAAGCACATCTAGATGTGCCATAAGTATACATCAATTACAAAGTTTTAACAATCTTGGAGGGCGAGCTGCAGTAAAAGTTTCAGAATTTGGGCTTCTTGTTTAAAAGATATGCATTTTCGAAATTGCTTGTAACAACTGACACAATCAGTTGAGCAACCCTGCCGGCTGTAGCCCAAAGTTTCAGAATTTGGGCTTCTTGTTTAGAAGATATGCATTTTCGAAATTGCTTGTAACAACTGACGTCTTTGAGGTCGGAGGCTACAGCCGGACGATCATGTGCTACCCTGCCGGCAGCGAAGAGTGAGGCCGGGGCTACGTCTCCGCGTACCTCCAGGTGGCGAGACCCGCCGGAGCAAAGTTCGGCCTAAAGCTCAAGTTCTGCATCACCATCATTGGGCCCAGGGGAAAGCGGCAGCATATCGTCTACTGGTGGAGGAACCGCTGGGTGGACAGTGCCTCTGATGCGAACGTGCTGTCATTGGGGGACTGCCAGGCTATCACCCTGCGATCTGTGGAGTGTGGAGTCGGAGTACCTGGTGGATGATCGCCTCACGCTGAGCTGCACCGTCCATGTCCAAAAGCTTGAGGCGTCCACCGCAAGCCGCTCCATCATCAAGGTGTCGCCCTCTGGCATCGGCCAGAATATTGCGCGGCTCCTGCAGAGCAAGCTTGGGTCGGACGTCACGTTCCAGGTCGAATCTAATCGCGACGACGCTCACAGGGCGGTTGTGGCGACGCGGTCGCCGGTCTTCGCCGCTCAGTTCTTCGGGTCGCTGGCGGACGGGTCCGGCGGCCGCTGCGTGAGGATTCACGACATGGTACCCGCGGCCTTTGAGGTCGTGCTGCACTTCATCTACACTGATACGTTGCCGCCTGTCAATGACGACGAAAGTGTGTCCGCAAGCTGCACGGAGCTAGGAGAAATAATGGCGGCTGGCCCTTCAGCGGAAAGGCGTAGGGATGTGGTCTACGACTGGCTCGCGGCTGCGGACCGATATGGCCTCGAGAGGATGAAGCAGCTGTGTGAGAGCGCGCTGTGGGAGACCATCCATGTGGCGAATGCGGCTTCCACGTTGGAGCTGGCTGACCGTCACCATTGCCAACAGCTCAAGTCCTTCCTTCTGCATAGACTATATCGCCTCGCCTAAGGTGTTGCCTGGTGTGCTAGCAACCGATGGGTACAAGGAACTTAAATTGAACTGTCCCTTGCTTGTTGCCGATATCTTGGAGAAGCTTGGAAGAGTGTGTTAATGCAATTACTCCAAGATAATGAAGGTCTTCTTTGATGGGTGCTGATTCATGCCAATGGTTGCCCCGGTGGCTATTTAGCGAATGAAGCCCAAATACATGGCAGCTGCTCATCAATTTTATGTTCTTGGCTAGCCCCTGGTTGACTGGAAGCTGTAAGCTAGTTGTGGTGACGTCGAACCTGGTTATTATTAGCTGATGTTTGAAACCATATACCTCTACAGTTTGATCACTACACTATACGTTAAATTGGATGCGCAATTCAGACTAACATTAAAGAAAGTGTTTAACTGGATGCGCAAAATACGGTGCATTATTGTATGATAGCAATTCAGAATAGCATTAAACAAAGTGTTTAGCTGGATGCGCGAAATACTGTGTATCATTGTTTGATAGCAATTCAGAGTGCCATTAAACAGTGTTCTACGTGCAGAAAGACTGAGTAGTGTCCATGTTGCAGATGTTTTGATAAACTATATATTTTTTCTGTTTTGCTAAAGCACATCTAGATGTGCCATAAGTATACATCAACTACAAAGTTTTAACAATCTTGGAGGGCGAGCTGCAGTAAAAGTTTCAGAATTTGGGCTTCTTGTTTAGAAGATATGCATTTTCGAAATTGCTTGTAACAACTGACGTAATCAGTTGAGCAACCCCCCCCCCCCCCCCCCCCCCTCCCTATATTAAAGAAGCAATATACAAATCTTGAACTCCAACCGGTGGCGGTGAGTGGTGATGGGAGGGAATGTCTATCACGTTGGTGTTTTTATGAGGGGATGTTCCTACTTTTCTTTACATGTAGGAAGAAATTGGAGTCGGAAGTGCATACCTATCTGAGAACAACTTTAGGAGTCGTCATAAGTAGAGTTGCCATACTGCATATGAAGTGTGCTCCATAATATTTTGGTGGCTCTTGAGACTCTGTGCAGACAATGACTCACCAGAAACAAAGCCTCCAAAAAGTTTCTCCATGTGGTACCAGTTTGTCATTGGCTAACAAGACCTCTTTCTTCCCTTCTCATCAAACAACAAAGGAAGAAGTTTCAAACTTGATTTCAACAACGATTTCTATTATGATTTCAATAAAGATTTCTAGTACAATTTCAACAAGCATTTCTAGTACAATTCTAACAAGCAGAGTATAACTAATTATTGAATCATCTAGTTCGACCTCTAATAATCCCTAAGTTCAGAGAATTGTTGTAACACTTTCGAAAGTGGGGGCGGAAGTATGAGTGAAGATATCTCAAGGGAGCTAAAGGTAGGAAGGGGTCGACGCGGGTGCTCATCGGGTGGCACACGGTGGCCGTTGGAAGGTTTAGGAGCTGCAGATGGCGGCGGATCGAAGAGGTGGAGCTCCGGCGATCCGAGGAGGAAGAAGAGGGCGTGGCGGCGATGCAGTGGCTCCGAGCTCCAACGGACGGCACCGGAGGGCGTAGCGGTCGATGGCGAGTCTTGTGGTCACGGTGGTGAGGCGAGGTGACAGTGGTGGCTGCGGGAATGGCGCGGCCATGGTGACGGCAGCGCTCGGCGAGGTGGGAGAGCGAGGGGGAGAGCAATGGAGAGAGAGAGGGAGGAGGGGATAAAGGCGTCGACGAGGCCGAGGGGCTCCCTCTTATCCCCTCGGCAGCGCTGTAGCGTCGCCGTGTCGGCGTTTGGCCGGCGCGCGTGCGCGCGGCCACGGGCGCGCCGACATGGGGGCGAGGAGGACGACGACCGTGCGGTGAGCAGGCTGGGCCGGCTGGGCCAGGCACTGTGCACTAAGGCCCAGTGCACATTGGCCTTTTTCCCTTTTCTCCTTTTCTTTTTATTACTTTTTCTGTTTTCATTTTTAGTCTCTGTTTTGCATTTTCTTCTTGCTCCAAAAGAGTTTTGTAAAATGTACAACTTGCTGCAACAATTATTTTGCATTATTTGGTACTGCCATAAAAAGTTTGGTGGTTATTTGAATTCATTTTAATTAGGTTTATATTTAAATGCACTAGAAAGGGGCTGTTTGGTACTGTTTTGAATTTCCAAGGGCTTTTCCTGAATTTTAGTGATGTTGTTTTCCTGAACACAGTTAGTTATAGAATATTTGCTAAATTATGAACTATTTAGTTCTCAGATTTGAGAAAATTTTAGATTCACTTAGAATTTGAATTATGGTTTGAAGTGGAATTTGAAATGAGATATGATTTCCCTAGTGATCAAGCACTGCAATTGAAGATGACTTGGCAGGATTAAAAGATTATCACTGTGCTTTATTACAGAGGGTGTTACACCCACCCACAGGTCAAAACCGCCGTTGACCATTAATTGCCACGTCAGCAGCCAGTCGATTCAAACCACCCAGGGACTGATTTTGCCCGGTATGGGATTGTTTAGGGGGTGAATGAAGCAAAAAATGAAGATCAGGGGGTTATGTGAACCACCAACTTTCTTGAGGGTAGTAAAATGGACTTTTTCTAAGAAAAATAACAAATAGTAACTGAAAAAACTTGGGAGGCACGTTTGTTTAGCGGGATGAACGAATGGAAAGTTTTATTTCAGGGGGACAAATAGATCGATCGATGAATCTACTATAGTTATGAGTGGTGTTTGCTCAGCATCTTAGGAAGTCAATCATGATTCATGAGTGGTGATTGTTCTTTGCTCGCTCTTCCTTGGCAAAATCCGAGAGCAATGATTACGGCGGAGACGTGCCGGTCAGAGTAAGCCACTTGGTCACCACCTCGTCGGCCGACAGGGTGCACCGGACTGTGAAACTGTCGCCGCGGAAGCAGTCCGACGCCTCCAGCTCCTTCCTCCCCACGAACCGCACGTACCCTTTCCTGTACTGGGTGCAGGGGCAGAAACTGCCCGAATTATACCTGACCGTCGTCAGTCCCGACCTGGCGGTGCGGCCATCGAACACGGCGCGCTCCCCGCTCCCGTCCAGGATCTCGATGGACATCCTGGTGTCCTTCAGGCGCATCCACATACCCGACGCGACGAAGATGGCGACGCCGTCGCCGTGGTTGATGCCCGATGGGTACAGCATGAGGCGCCAGTTGCCGCCTCGGAACAAGAACCGCTTGAAGTTGAGCGCGTGGCCGGCGGGCATCCCGGCACACCTGGAGGAGAACTCCGTGACCGCGAAGAGGCGCGTGGTGGACCTCGTCTTGCGCCACGTGCAGTACAGCGGCAGAGGCGGAGGAGGCGAGCGGCTGGCACGACGTGCAGTGGTCCTGAAGCCGGCCGTGGGGAAGGCTGTGGCGCTCGCGAGCGGCTTGGTCACCTCCAGGTCGACGGACACGGTGCACCGGACCGTGAAGCTGCCATCGGCGCGGATGCACCGCGACGCCTCCAGCTCCTGCCTCCCCACGAACCGGACGTACCCCTTGTCGCGGACGAACCCCTCGTCGTCGTGGGCGTCCAGCAGCGTCTGCTCCGACCCCGCGGTGCGGCCGTCGAAGACGGCGCTCTCCCCGCGCGCGTCCAGGATCTCGATGGAGATATTGGTGCCGCTGTCGGCGAAATCGTAGGGTCCGTTGATGAACACGGCGACGAAGCCCTCCGCGCCGTCCAAGCCCGCGGGGTACACCTTGAGTCGCCAGTGTCTGTCGCGGAAGTCAAAGGGCTCGAAGTGGAGCGCGGTGCCGGCGGGCGTCCGCGCCCACTCGGAGAACTCGGGGACCGTGAAGAGGCGCATCGTGGACTTCCTCTGGAGCACGGTGCACGAGACCGGCGGCAACGGCGAGGAGTGGCCGCAGCCCATCGCCGGCGTGGGAAGCTGGATCCAGCCGGGTGCTTTGTCGATCAAAAGAAAGATGAGTGCACGCCGGCTGGACACGCCGCGTGCTGCACTATATATAGGTAGCGCGATCCGGCTCCTGGGTCGTCGCTGCCGTGGTTTCCTTTTTGTTCGTTTATTTCGTTTGCAAAGTTTCTTTACTTCATCGATCAGGGATAACAACGCTGATCTCACACTGATTCAAATCTGATTTTATTTCCATAGAATAAGCATGGAAACCAAGATAAGCATGGATGTAAAAAACTACTCCCTCCGTAAAGAAATATAAGAGCGTTTAGACGAAAATGCTAAATGGAGGCCGAGCTCCATGGAGCCCTTTATTTTGAAATTTTTAAAAATCTCATTTTAAAGTTTCAAAAAAAAATCTAAAAAAATCACACGTATTCATACGGATGTACAGTACATCTGTGTTAAAATTGAAGATGATATACATTATGGTGAGAGCTACACAAAAAAGAGAAAATCTTGATTTTGAAATGATGAACAGTATGTGCACTGTTCACTATAAGAAATGCACGAATTTGTCCTTTTTGTTTAGCTCTCACCATAATGCATATCATCTTCAATTTTTATACATATGCACTATACATCCGTATGAACATGTGTGAAGTTTTTTTAGATTTTTTAAAAACTTTAAAATGAGATTTTTAAAAATTTCAAAATAAAGGTCTCCATGGAGCTCGGCCTCCAAAATGCCCTACTCGCGTTTAGATCACTATATTTCTTTACGGAGGGAGTACTAATTGGTGAACGTTCATTGGGAAGGAACTCCCAACGAACGACCTTTTAGCTGTAGTCTTTTTTAAAAAATTGCCTTTTCTTGGAAAGAATTGTCTTGCTAATCTGAAGAATTGCCATCGCCTATAACTAAAGTTGCTATGAAAATCATTCGCAGATGCTATCATCCCAACGAATGTTCGCCAGCTATTGAAGTCCAATTATTAGGGTTCCCTTTAAAAGCGCTCTTTTTTAATAAGTCTAGAGGAGATCCCCACCTATATATGTTATTCGAGGATGAACCACTGTTTCAACTTAAAAGAGTTACAAAATAGCGCCCGTGCATGAGGACGCAAGATATCACATTTGGCTTTTGACTAGGTTTTCTAAACCTGTAGGTCCAAAGCTTGAAATCTTCAACAATATTCCACAAAGTAAAAAAAAACTTAGTTAGTTAGTTGGACATACGGAGCGCTGATCCGAGTCTTCATCGAGAATAAAGAGCTCATGGTTTAGGAAGTTTTGCGGTGCTATATGTTTGATGTACCCAAATGATAAGTGCTACACATATGGCATGAAGCACTCTGGACCTGACGTTTTTACAACTAAAGTTGCCATCCGAAAAGAAAAAAAAACGTAAAAAGAAAACTGAAACTTGCCATCCGAAAAGAAAGTTTTCATGGTTGACAACTAAAGTTGTCATCCTCGCATCATTAAACTTGCCATCGAAAACGTTCGGAGTTGCCATGTGTTCATGCCACACGTGTGGCACTTATCAGGGTCCTTAATGTATCGATGTGATGCCACTGTGCAGGAGGAGGATGATACCATGCGGGTAGGAGTAGTTTTGCTTACACTTTTACTGATTGCTACATGCTTCCTCGGATCTTCTTAGGAGATTTTGCCTTGGAGTGGGATTCTTCACGCACTTCGTTTTCACATCCAAACTGACCTTACATACTGAAGATACAACCTGATAGTGAGTTTTTTTTAGAATTCCTCTGAACTATACATATGCATTACTATGTCTTCCTGAGTTCTAGTTCTGATCATGCATCTTGAAAATGCTTAATCAACTAGTGTTTCTTTAGATGGTCACCGCCTTCAGAATTTCTGTTTGCTAGGCATTGTTTTGTTATAAGTCGTACATCGCACACGGAAACAACATGCATGGGTAGAGCCTGGCATTACCCATGCCCGCATAGTTCAAATTTTGCTTTGGCCAGAAAGTTATGCCATGCGGGTAAGATTTGGTCGTTCAACATCAGCTAGTGTATACTTTATTTCTGGTAATAAAAGGATGAACAACAACACTTCACCAATCACTAGCAACACTAATAACTTGATAAAATAGATAGTTCAGCACCAACGGTAGCAAGCAGTTCTCCACCATACCAACACAACACAGGCGTACATTGCACAGAATTGACATGACAACACAAATAGTTCAAACACATTCCAGCTAGAGATATGATCCCAGCACTGCAAGTTTGACATCGCTATGGAGCAACAAAAGAACTTCCAACGCTTCACCTTCTTCAGCCTTCTCAACCGGAACTGCATGTCAAAGTAGAGCCACATTCTTTTTCCTTCAGTTCTTCCTCAAAAATTTCCAAGCATGTTATCCGTAAACCTTCACTATCCCACATCACCAACAATGAGCAAACCTAAAATGAGGAGCTTGAAATAAAATATGAACAAAAAAAATGCATATGTATATACCTTCAAATTATTATGAAACTTCAATGCTATAATTGAACACGTTGGTCATAGGGAAATGCCTTCAAATGGAAGAAACTTTACTGGGGCTAACAATCTTGATGATCCTACTTATGAAAGCTAGATAGAGCTCTCTTTTGTATATACTTAGTGGTTGTATATACTTATATGATCTCCTCGTTAATGAATATAGATGGTGCATTTGTGGGGTATTAAAAAAGGAAGAAATGGTTGACATGGAACGTGAATATCCAAATAGAAAAACTTGTAGTTTTAGTACCACCACAAAATACAAATAAAAAGAGAGAACAAAAATAAGCAATGCGAGACACATGTTGTGCACTTGCCCGAGAGAGCCGACTAAACAGGGGGTTAACGAATAATTTTTTTTCATTCTTATTTTTTGTTCAATCTGTAATTCAAAATATTCATATTGTCTTAAAAAAAAGCCCATCATGTATTAAGACGCGTTCCTCGTGTATTTTAAAAATGTACATCATGTATTTGAGAAATATGTATCATGTATATTAAAAAAATGTTCAATGCGTATTAAGAACATTTCAACATGTATTTGAAAAAAAATTATCTTGTATTAAACAATATTCATGCGTCTAAAAATGCCTATCATGTATTGAAAAACATTACATGATGACATTTGTAACATATATGATAGAAAACTCTTAAATACACCCCGAACATATTTTAGAATACACGATGAACAATTTTTGAAGACGATGAACATTTGTTTAGAACTAGATGAACAAAAAATGGGACTTGTGTATATTTAAAATAAAGAAATTAAAAAAAAGAAAAAGAAAGGAAAATATATTTGTAAAAAAATTGAAAGGAAAAATAAGTTTGTAAAGTAAACTAGTAAAGAATAAGAAATAAAGAATACAGATAATAAAAATAGGGTAATGTATCTAAAATAAATATATATGCATATATACATTATGAATATTTTAAATGCATGGTGAAACTTGTAAAAATAAGGAAAGGAAATGTTTCAGTGTTTTAATATACAGTATATTTAAAATAAATATTTTTTTCTTTTTTTTGTTGTGGTTTTAGTGTTTTGCTTTTTTGATTTTCTGCTATGCTTTCCTTTTTCTGGTTTTTATTTCTTTCTTTTCCTTTTCGTTTTATTTTACTTTTTTGGTTTTCCGTCTGCATTTGGTTTTTCTCTTGATTGTTTTAGTTTTTACACTTTTATTTTTTTGTAGGTGTTGTACTATAAACATTATTCTAATATACGGTTAATATTTTTTCAATACACATTGAACATTTTATATATAGAGTGACCTTTTTTATGGTTGTAAATTTTTTTAAAAATAAGTTAATTTTTTAAATATTGACTGAATATTTTTCATATATGGTGAACATTAGTTTAGTTCGGATGGAATAAAATTAACACATACTGAAAAATTTATTAGAATTTTATATTTTTATGAATATGGTTTAATTATTTAACTCTCGAAAAACCAACAGTAGGTTTTGTGAAAAAAACCCGTCATGAAAATAAAAGAGAAAAGGCAAAGGAAAACACTCAAGTGAGATTCACCAGAATGTGTTGAACAAATAGAAAAAGAAAAAGAAAGAGAAGAAATAACATAGAAAACCAAGAAAGAAACAAAGAAAACCGAAGGAAACAATATAAAGGAAAAAAACAAAGAAAACCAAAGAAAAATTCAAGAAAACCGATGCAAACAGTGAAACGATCGATAAATAAGCCATAGTATAAAACTCGCACAAAGCTAGAGCATTGGGCCAGACCAAATACCTACGTGGGCCGACCCAACTGGGGGTGCTCTCAGCGAAGCCACCGCCCGCTGCAAATAGGATTGGCCCCGTCGCCGGCCGCCGCTCCTCGTACACGACCGTCGTCGTCACGCCCCTTAGCGACCCGTCGCATCCGCCGTATCTCTCGGCTGCATGAAGCCACTGTCTCCATCGCCGATCCCCTGTTTACCCGTCGACCCTGCTCACGGAAGCGGAAGCTGGATGGCCTCCTGGCATCCCTTCCACCTTCCTGCACACCTGATCTGATCGTGCTCGGGCAGCGGCGCAGCGGAAAAGGTGCTCACGGATTGGAGATCGTCGGCGGGGTGGCGATGACAGGGGTTTGAGCCGAGGACGCCAACAGGGATGAGCCCAGGCGTCGCGGGGAACATGGTTGAGATGCCGGCAGGGGACGCAGCGCTGCTGCGCTGGCGGCCGGCCGGAGCAGCAACGGGGTGGCCAACCAAAGTAGCAGGGTGCAAGGTGTATTAACAACAGGGATGCAACTTGATCACGTGAATCGCGCCGAGCGGCTCGCCCGCGTAGAGAGAAGTGCCCGTGAAGACCTCGCCGTTGCCGAGGACGGCGTCAGCCCGGAATTGACGGTTGAGCGTGGACGCGCCCACCGTCAAGAACCACGGCGCTATGTTGGCGGCGGTGTACGCTCTGGGGCCGGAGTTTCCCGCAGAGGCGGAGACGACGATGCCTTTGCTGACGGCTCGGAACGCGCCCAAGGCGATCATATCGGCATGGAACTCTGGGGGGCCTTGCCGCCGGTGCTGAGAGAGGCAGAGATGACGTCGACACCGTCCACGATGGCCTCATCAAACGCGGCGAGGGTGTCAGAGCTCGCGCACCCTTCCTCCCAGCACGCCTTGTATACGGCAATGCGCGCGCCCGGGGCCATGCCGACGGCTTTTCCTCTGGCATAGCCGTAGAAGCCTGCGTCGGCAACAGCTGAGCCGCCGGCGGTGGACGCGGTGTGGGTGCCATGGCCGCTGGTGTCAAGCGGCGACTCCGAGTCCCCACCGAGCAGCCTCCTGGCCCTTGTGGAAGAACTTGGCGCCGACGAGGACGAGCTTGTTGTTGCAGAGCGCGGAGCCGTTGAAGGACGGCCCAGAGACGCACCCGCCGCGGAACTTGCCGGCAGCCGTGGCGCGCGCGCTGCCGCGACGTGGACGATGTAGGAGGACCGTGCCTCCACCTCTACCGGCTGGATGTCCACCTCCGTGGCCGCCGCGGCGACGAAGCCGACCAGGACGCACAAGGCAGCGAGTGGTCTGAGGAACTCCATTGTCGCTGTGACTGCAAGACAGCAGGGACGGGGCACACACGAATAAGTAGGCACGCGGAGGGAGTAGTGGCCGATCCATGACACTGGCGAGATCGATGTCCGCACGAGGTAGCTCGTGGGCTAGCTCGCGCTGATCAATGTGCTGGGAAGAGAGCTCAAATATATTTTAGCTCTGCGTCATTGCAAGTTGCACCCATACGTGGTAATTGCTTTATTGTTTTTGACTGTTGACTGTTGACTGTTGACTGTTGAGCCTATTCATAGTTCACAACACGTTGCCGCCAAATTCACCATTCATAGTTCACAACACGTTGCACCCATACGTGGTAATTACTTTATTTGATATAAACGTTCCGTCAGAGATTCTAATACGGACTACATAGGGATCTACATAATACATATTTTATAGTGTAAATTCACTCATTTTGCCATGTATGTAGTCCATATTGAAATCTCTAAAAGATCTTATATTTTGGAACGGAGGGAGTACAATCATTAACAGCGACCTTGACAAGCAAATGAATGAGATCCAGTAGTACCAATCGATCTTCCATGATGCTGGCGGAGTCTGCGTTTCAGGTAAACCATGGGTCATGGCCAAATATCCAGATTCATTTCATCTCGAACCTGATCAAGGGTTCCGGTAAGGTCCCGTAAGCCGCGAAGCTCGTCGGCAATGCCTGCCGGTGGCAGAGTCCGACGAGAACGCGTGGAAAGACGGAAACAGAGACATTCCCAACAGCATGCAGCTGCCGCGTCTTAGAGAGTGTTTAGTTGGGCTTCCTGCTAGCTTTTGGGTTGTTTTTCCTCAGCTAGGCCCATCAGAGAAACGCATGCAATGCAGGCAAAATCGGTGCAACTAACCAAACACGCCCTTGTACTCTCAAACGAATGTGTATGATGTGCCTAGGCATTTTATAATCTAATATCCTTCAAAAACCCTAACTATTATCTCTCTTTCTCTTACCTCTTCCCTTGATCAGGGCAAAAGGCAATATATCCTTCAAAAACCCTAATTATATCCCTCTTTCTGTCACATATTTCCTTGATCTGGACAAAACAGAGATGGTATGATGTCTCTCTCTCCCCCACCCCCCTCTCTCTCTCTCACGAGACAGCGCGACCTAATGTGTGAGAATACGATACCTCCTCCTCTCCTCGATCAGGCATTGAGGAGATCAGGTCGATCGACGCGATGGCTGGCGCTTGAGGGAATGGTGAGGCACCGACGCAGGCGGAGTGAAGGAAGATGCGGCGACACAGCGACGTGCGGGGGGTGGGGAGAGCCAAAGGCGCTAACAGGGCAGGAGTGGAAGAAGAGGTCCGGCGACACGGCAACACACCTGGAAGGAGGGGAGGAGGCACATTGAGGTACTATTACGCGCAATATGCGCTGGAAGCGCACCCCCCCCCCCCCCCCCCCCCCCGCTCCGGCCCTGCGTGCAGGTGCTAACCTCGGGCAACCCAGCAAGGATAGTGAGGCTACGGTACATACATGCTCTTAGTTTTTTTTCATCGGTTTTTTCAGGTAGTGTTTTTTTTTATTTTGGCCGGTTTTCTACTAAAATTCTTTCATTTGTTTCAAAAAAAATGTTCATCAAATAAAAAACACAAAAAATGTTAAATGTTCATAAATTTTAAAAATATATTCACAATTTTGTTTAAAATGTTCACAAACTTAAAAACTATGCCCAAATTACAAGAATGTTCACGATTTTTTTTTAAATCCCGAATTCCAAGAAAATATTCATGAATTTGAATAATATTCCTGGATTTTCAAAAAATGTTCATGAATTCAGAAAATATTTTTCAATTTAAAAATTTTGGATTTCAAAAAATGTTCGCAAATTAGAAATGTTACAGAAATTTACAATTTTAGAATGAAAAATAATAGAAACCCTTTAAAAATGTCAAAAAAGAAACACCAAAAGAAGAAAAAATAGGTCCAAATCTGGTGGGAACCAAAACACAGTAAAGAGTCCAAAACTAGTTTGCGCAAGCACTTAGGATGCACAATTGGCTGCCCCTCGACTCGTTACGTGCTGAATAGGATTTTCAGGAGGCACGTGTGCGGGGATGATAGGAGGATGATGCCAGACGATGGTTTAGGGAGGAGAGGTGGGGCGAAAAGTATATACTATCCTACCGAAAAAAAACAGAACGCAAAATCAGGCAGGAGTTTATTTAAATACAAAGGTAATTTTCTGTTTAAACCCAAATTAAAAACTTGTTTTTTTGTGATAAGAAAATCAGTCAATTTGTGTTGGGCAGTCCATAAATACGAATTCGAATGTAATATAGCACATTTTGACTGGATTCTTGCACCCCACAAAATTCAGCACGATTGTTTGTAAAATAAAATCATTTCCTAAAAAATAACTTCTGCTCGATTTATACCGAATAAATAATATCCGTTGAGTTCCCCTAAAAAAAATATCCGTTGAGTAACGGGCTTTGCAGCTCGTGGACTCAAGCCCAATAACCAACGCGGTGAGTTGTTAACCCTAGATAGGTTCTAGGCTCCGCTCAAAAAAAAAAAAAAAAAAAGATAGGTTCTAGGCAGGCCCAGGTCGCACGAACGGGAAGAGCCGGCGGCGCGGCGAGTGCAGCGGCGGCGCCACCTCAGTTTCCGGGGAGAAGCGGCATCGGCGGCTTCTCCGTGCGTTGCGGCCCTCAGCTCATCGATCCCAACTCTGCTTCAGTGTAGTTGAGCGGCGTCGCAGCCCGTCTTCGTGCGGCCGCCGCAAACTCTCTTTCCTGCAGAGGCGGCTTCGGCGACTCCGGCGGCCGCCGGTGCAAGCCCAGGTTCGTTCGCCTCTCACCCCATCGATCCAACTCCCAACTCCGAAGCTTAGTTTTGTCCCAAGTTTTGCACATCAATTAAGAAAAGTTTTGCAGAGTGGAAAGGGAATGGTGAGACTGAGTAGATCGATTTTCTACAGGTCCGCCATGTCGTCCTTCACGGGCGTGTCTGTCGCCGACGGCAACAACCGGTCCTTCTGCGATACGTCGGCCGTGGACGCCAGCGGGGACAGCGGGTACCACCTGTTCATGGTCAAGGGTTACTCGCGCATCAAAGACCACCTGTCCATGGGCGAGTGCATCGCCTCTGATTCTTTCGTAATAGGAGGCCATGATTGGTTAATCGAGTACTACCCTAACGGCGACAACCCGGACTGCGCCGGCTTCATTTCGCTCTTTCTAACCCTTCTCGACGACACCGATGTCGACGGAGATGTTGAAGAGGCCGTGGAGGCAAAGTTCAGTTTTAGTCTCATCGACCAGGTTGAGAAGCAGATGCCAATGTACGTCCGTGGAACTAGTGAAACTCGCAGCTTCTCCAGCAGCGCGCCAACCTGGGGCAATGGCAGATTTGTGAGAATAGATGCCCTTGAACGGTCAGCGGATCTCAAGTCTGATTGTTTCACCATCCAGTGTGACGTCGTGGTTTGTAACACCAAGGGTGATGATGCCGGTGGCACTGAGGCTCTCCCGTCGGACATACACCAACATTTTAGCACTCTACTTCAGAATAAGGTGGGTGCTGATGTGACGTTCGAGGTCGGCAGCGAGACCTTCGCCGCACACCGGTGTGTGCTCGCTTCATGGCACAACTCTTTGGCCCCATGAAGGAGGGCACTGCTTCATCCGGTGTCATACATATCAACGACATCGAAGCAAAGGTGTTCAAGGCTTTGCTTAGCTTCGTCTACACAGAGTCATTCCCTGAGATGTACGAGGAGATCATGGAGGAGAATGCAATGTCAGCAGCCGTGGAACAAGGACAAGAAGTGGAAGAGGTAGAGGATGAAACGGGGCTCCAATGGCTGCTAGATTTGCTTGTAGCAGCAGACCGGTACGATCTCCAGCGGCTCAAGTCCATATGTGAAAAGCAGCTGTCTCAGCGCATAGGTGTGAGCTCGGTGGCATCCATTCTTGCTCTAGCCGAGCAGCACCACTGCCGTGGATTGAAGGAGGCATGCTTGAAGTTTATCCAAGCCCAATCTCCCTCGCGTTTGCAGACAGTAATGGCGACTGATGGCTGGGATCATGTATATACGACATATCCCTCTGTTGTGAACGAGTTCATTGCCAAGCTTATTGCTTCGACCCAGAAGTAACACTTACTCTGCATATATATGGTACGCATGTTCCTTAGATCTCAAGTGACAGTATTCTGCATATATGGTATTTCTTGCTTTTGTCTCGTCATGTAAAATTTGCCTATATACCGAATCTGAAGAATCCAACATATGGGGAAGCTTTCTCTTCATGGAATGGATGGTTTATAAATTCAGGTGTAAGCATCAACATTTATCTGCATCGCAGCAATGTGCAAGCTTCCCAGCTAGTCTTGTTATCCTCGTATATTTCTCTGAGCATGCGGTTATATATGTTGTGACTTTTACCTGTCATATAAAACCCTTTTCTAATGGTTGTCAAGAAGAACAATTGTAGATGTTTTTGGAAAGGCATTTTATGAACCTGGATTTAGGGGAAAGAATTTAGAAGTTATGACAGAGGTCACCAAGATTTTCGGTTACCGTGACAGCGATAGTGTAAAATCTCGGTCCAGTACCTACGAACTTTCCCATGGGTGCTTGCTGCTCTCCCTGGATGGCATCCCTCATGGGAGAGCTCGAATATTGTTCGAAGTCCAGTGTTGTAGCTGCGCCCTATTCCCAAAAATATGACCTCCATTCTGGTGTACTTTGACTTTCATTCTGGTGTATTTTGAAGCTCTAGCGATGATCTTTTGCTGTCAATTTTGGTGATGAAAAATAGCTTTGAGTGCACGGACAGGGACTATACTTTTTCTTTGCATAATAAATAAATATCAATAGGTCGTTCCTCATAAAATCGATATCTTCTTCATCCGGCTGTTGTTTCATAAAAAGCTTCTCACTAGAAATAACTTAGCTAGTATTAGACAACAATGGTCATTCCTCAAGTGTTTTGCGCTTGCTATTTGAGTGTGATTTCTGGACATCCCTGGTCTGAGTTAGCCATGACTCTGAAATATGATTTACATGATGCTGATGGTTGTTCTATTAGTCATTCATTGGCACTGACATTCACTGTTACATTAACATTCTTACACGAGCATTTTTATGGAATCTGTCTGTTTTTAGGGGAAGCAACACAATGGAGAGACATGCATGCATGCACTAAGTTTGTTTGGGATGTTGTGATTAGGTCTATGTTCACTCTTTTGTAGGCCGCTGTGCACAAGTCACGCACTGCACCTCCACAGTGACACTGGAAAACGTATTAGGGATCATGAGTTGGCTGAGCCTGATTCCCTGGTACTCGCTTTGATGTAAAACTGCACTTGCAAGCTATTAATTTTCTGATTTTAATCCAGTAATGAAATCGCAGGCGACCATTTTCTCTACCAAAAAAAAAAATCTCTTTTAGCCAATTTACTTGAAGCTAGATATATGCTCGTGTTAACATATATAGGTACTGCATAATATTTCCTTGTTCGGTATCATAATCGAAACATTTATCAACGAGCACGTTGTTGTTATATATTTGACATCTGCTACCCATGTTCATGCTTGTCCTGCCAACAAACTTTGGCTCCGAAGTGTTGTTTAGACTTGGAGATAGTATAAGCACATGACAACAAACTTTTTGTAGGTTTTATAAGTATATTCAAATATATGATTCTGTGTTATGAAAAGTAAAGTGCTTGTGCAAATATATGATGTGCGTATATTTTATGTGTATATGATTTTTTTGTCAATTTCACTTCCTTGCCTAGCAACAACAGAACAAAGGACCACAATGAAAATGTGACCGGCTTGTGTTGAGAAGTCATCACTGACCAGCATGGTGTCATGCCTGTGATGGGAAAGTCATCATTGACCGGCCAGAAACACGTCAGTGATGATACTATTTGTTCGGTCAATACTATTCGAATCTGTAGTAGATGTTTGCGTAATAAGACGCAAGTCCCAGAGGTGTCTGGCCACTCGTTAAAGGAAAAGGGTAGAAGACGCCCTGCCAACTCACCCTACACGTACTTACTGACAAGGCCGGGTGGCAAGTACACGTCTAAAAAACAGATTTGAATATGAATTGTCGGATTCTATAAATATAGAGGTGGGAAATTTTCGACTGGATGGAAAATAATTTTCTTTTTTACGACAAAAAATCACTCAAATGCTATTTTAGCATCCCATGAACACAAATTCTCGTTCTTGTTAGATTCAGCGTCTTGGTTGGGGCTGTGTGGCGGCGGCGATATCCCTCAGTAAGAATAATGTCTCCCACGTTCTATCCCCGTCCCGATGGTGTGTCTAGCATCGTCGGAGGGCGTGTGGAGGTTTGTCTCCGTCGGATCTCGCGGGATTCGGTCGGTGCTGGTCTTCGGTGGATCTGTTTGGATCCGGTCTTCGTTCGTCTTTGTTTGGGTGTTTACAGGTTTGATCCTTCTGATCTACGACTTTCTTCATCGGCGATGGTGCGCTGGTCCTATGGGGCCTTAGCACGACGACTTCCCGACTGTCTACTACAACAAGGTTTGCCCGGCTCCGGTGAGGGAGGGGCGATGACGGCGGCGTGCCTTCGGCTCGCTCCAGTGCTTGTAGTCGTCGCTAGGTGGTCCACGGACATGGTTGTAATTTTTATTACCTCTGTTGTTCTTTGTACTGCCATGATTGAAGATGAATAGATTGGAAGTTTCTCGCAAAAAAAAAAAAAAAAAAACACAAATTCGAACATGATACGTATAGCACAAATCATTTTTCCCAAACACTCAGGATTTGCCCAAACAGGGTGGCCGTGAGGGACGGGCTTTGCAGCTCGTGGACTGTGAGGGCCTAAAGCCCAATAACGTGGCGAGCACTCGCTAACCCTAGCTAGCTCCAGGCAGGCCCAGGTCGCACGCACCCAACGAGCCGGCGCAACGAGGGGAGCGGCGGCGGCGGCTTCATGCGGCCGCCGGTACAAGCAGCGACTCCGTGCGTTGCCGGGTGAGGGAAGCGTGATCGCGACTTGATCGCGACTTGATCAGGATTTTAGCCACCTCCTTCAAAATAAGGTGGGTACTGATGTGACGTTCGGGGTCGGCGGTGAGACGTTCACCGCACAATGGTGTGTGCTCGCTCCCAGGTCTCAAGTATTCATGGCTCAGCTCTTTGGCCCCATGAATGAGGGCACCACCACGTCCAACAGAGTCATACAGATCAAAGATATGGAAGCAAAAGTGTTGAGGGCGTTGCTTTGCTTCATCTACAGAGACTCGTTCCTTGTGATGGAGAAGGACAGTGTCAGTATGGTGAAGGATGAAATGCCAGGAGTAGTGGAACAAGGACAAGTAGAGGAAGCAACAGAGGATAAAATAACAGAGAATAAAATGCCAGAAGCTGTGGAACAAACACAAGAAGAGGTAGAACATGAGATGCGGCTGCGATGGCTACAAGACTTGTTTGTAGCGGCAGACATGTATGATCTCCAACGGCTCAAGTTCATCTGTGAGAAGCAGTTGTCTGAGCACATGTGTGTGAGCTCGGTGGTGGCCACTCTCCTTCTATCCAAGCAGCACCACTGCGACGGATTGAAGGAAGCGTGCTTGAAGTTTATCTAAGTCCTATCTCCCTTGCATTTGCAGACACTAATGGCAACTACTGGCTGGGGGCATGTAGCCACGACCTACCCCTTCAAACCAGCGGAAATAACACTCCGTATACGGTACACATGTTCCTTAATCAGACTTTAAGTGACACTCTTTTGCATATATGGTATCCTCTGGAGAGATTGTAGTCTCTGTGTGTTACTTTTCATTGTCTCATGTAGTTTGCTTGTATGCTGTATCAGAAAAATCCAACATATGTGCAAATTGTCTCTTCGCGTAATGGATGGTCTGTAAATTCAGGTTTGGGAGTAATCATTAATCTGCATTGCAGCAATGTGCAAGTTTTCCCAACTATTCATTTTATCCTCATATATTCTTCTGTGCATTGTGTCAGATATTGTAGCTTTGTGCCTTCCCTGTCATTGAATACCCATTTCTAGTGGTTATAAAGAAGAACAAATGTAGATGCTTATGGAAAGGCGTTTTAGAACCTGGATTTAGGGGAAATAATTTGGAAGACAGGACAGAGGTCCTGTTGCTGTGACAGCTAGCTATAGTGTGAAGTGTGAAATCTTGGTCCCATAATTTGATGCCCATTTAGTACTTCAATTGACATTTGATGCCTCTGTTCAAGGCTACAAAAACTGCCTCTGTTCTGCCTCTACCCATGCCAAGTAACATGGGTAGTATTTCAACAACAGGCCCATTATTTCAGCTGACATTTATATTGGTACAATCCATCTTATCTGTGCTGCTAGCAAGCATGAACATGGGCAGCAAATGTCAGCTTGTTCTGCCTCGGTTCAAAGCCGCAAAAACTTCCTCTGTTAAAGCCAAGTAATCATCAACCAATAGTCAAGCAACCAAAAGCAACCAAACTAGGATGAAACGCAGCAGTCAAGAAAGCATACGTGTTGGCCGGTACCAGATGGATCGGTGAATTGAGCAGAAATCGACGCAGAGTGAAGAAACAAGATGACAGAAACATAAGACAAGGTTGAACCCAAGTGCGAGATCCAGATACCTAATTAGCAAGTCCACAACTGGAAATAGATCATTATCTACATGCCAAAGACGCCACGACTCGATCTGATTATTCGAGAGCTGACACTAAAAGCTATCGATCGGACGGGAAGACGACGGGTCGGATGAGGCAGCGCCTACTCATCCCTAGGACTTGTTCTTGCCGTCGGAGCCGGAGGCGCCGGCCCCCGTGCCCCTGTTGGCGACGAGGTCAAGGTCCTCGTCCGTGTAGCCGTCGGCGCCCTCCCAGGTGAACTTGCCGCCGCGGCCGCCCTTCTTGGCGTCGCCGCTCATCCCGGACCCCGACTTGCGGTCGCTGCGCTCCTGCGACGCCTTGCGGTCCCGGCCCTTCTTCCCGCCGTCCATCGCCGCCCCTTCTCCTTCTTCTTAACTGCAACAACAAGATCAAGATCTAGCTAGCTAGCCAGCAACGAGAAAGGGATGGATGGATGGGAACTAGTATGCGATGCGCCTCTGTCTCGCTTTGATTTCCTCGGTGGTGGGCTTATTTATGGGGGATCAGATCGAGGCAAACCCGGGGGCTGGGTGCGGTTGTTTCGCGACGTGTGTGGGATGAATCTGCGGGCTGCGGGGCCGGCACGGTTGCACGGAGGTCAGGATAAGACCGGCGTGAGTCAGCCGGAGGATATAGATAGCTGATGCGATCACGTGGGAAGAGGACGGATCCCAACCGAAAATCTTCGCCTGTAGCCTTGGCACATGGATGCCTTGCCGGGTCACTTGCCATATCGCCATCTCAAAATATCTAAACAAATAACACATTTGAATACGTTTTAACATATCTTTAAAACTGCGAACCAACCTGTGATTGAATGGTTAGAGGGACGGTGGTATCCCCTGCCCACCAGGGTTCAAGTCCTGGTGCACGCATTATTCCTGGATTTATTATTTTTTCCCTCCTATCTTTAGTTTTCTTTAATTTAAAAATCCATATTAATTGCCCAACTTTTTTTGACTTGCAGTTTTCGCTAGTAAGTCCACAAGTTCTTATGCTTAGCAAATAAAATCATAAAATTTATTTAGATTGATAAATTATGGGCGGGATTTGATAAACATTTATTTACACAAATCGCAGTAATATTGGCATGAAAATCACGAGCTAACTTGCTACAGTAATTATATCGTGTTGTGACGCACAAGCATCTAGTTTTATTTACTACTTCGCTTCCATCGCAGCCTGTATGTATGTGCATCTCTCTCTATTTATCTATCTCTCTGTTAATTTCTTCTGATAGTATGTACGGCCATTTCCTAATCGTCGCTTACCGCGCCAATTACAGGCTTTCCTGTAAACTGGTGCCCATGCCCGAAAGGTCACTCACAGGTCTTTTTTATTTTTTATTTTAAAAAATGCATGAAAATTTTCAATGACAATTTTTTTAAAAACTTTATGAATTTTTTCAAAAAAAATCTTCCAAATTCGTGTTTTTTTTTTCAGTTTCACACATTTATTCAAAAGTTTGAGAACTTTTTTAATGTTCATGATATTTTTGGACTTTTTTCAAATTTTGAGATTTTTTTTAAATTGACAAAATTTCCCCCCTTTTTGTAAAAAAAAACTTGATTTTTTACAAAAAAACTTGATGTTTTCTTAAGTTTCAATTCGAGAGATGCTTTCTGTCACATTTTCTGAGTTATCCACCAGATAATCAACCTTGCAAAGGTCCGTTCTCCCGAAGATACCCTTACTCCACCTCTTAAATCTCGGGACGAGATTTCTTGTAGTTGAGGAGAATTGTAACACCCCTGTGTAAATGAGCTACAGTGATCTTCATGTTAATGCTAAGTCACTTTGATTTGCAAAGAATGATCACAGTGGAAACATATCTCATTTCAAACTCCTTCACTGAATTCAAATTCAATTTGCAAGTGAAAGTTGAAATTGCACAAAAGTTGTTGCCAAATAGTTCATCTTTTAGCAAAATTTTCATAACAAATGTTTGTTAAGGAAAACAACATCACATCTAAGCTAAGATGGGCTATAGCAATTAAAACAGTGCTATTTCAGCATTTTAAAATGCCATTTCATTTGTGAAATATTCAAATGGGTTCAGTGGTGTTCCAAACTTTTTGTGGCAGTGCCTAATAATGCAAGGAATTTATGTGGCCTAGTTCCATATTTGTCTAAAGTCATTTGGTAGCCCAAATATTTTTCCTAACTGTCTCTGTTTTAAAATAAGAGATAAAACAGAAACAGAATAAAAGGAAAAGGGACCTATTGGGCTCTAAGCTACAGTGCATGCGGCCCAGCCCACTCAGGGTCGTCGTTATCCTCTCACCTGCTCCCCCTCGCGTGTCACTGCATGCGCGCTCGCGCGGCCGACGGCCGCCACGGCGATGGAGTGGGCAGGAGGAGGGGATAAGGCCGCCCGGACGCCCCTTGTTTCCCCCCTCTGGTGCCCCGACTCCACACTGTCCTCTCCCTCGCGCTCCCTCTCCCGTCTTTGCTCTCACCGAGCGCTGCCGCCTCGCCATAGCCATGGCCAACGGCCTCCCCGAGCCGCGTCAAGCTGTCCGTCGGCTTCCCCAACGTCGTCCTCGTCCTCTACACACCCGAGGCCGTCCGGTGAGGCTGCCCAGCGACGCCAACGCCTTCGTCTTCTACCTCGGTTGGCCGAGATCGCCGCGATCGCCTCATCGTCTCCGGTGCTTTCCCGAGCCCACTAGCCTGCCCTACTGCTTCGCTGTGAGCTCCGCACCCCTCCCCTTCCTTTAGCCTGCTTGTTTTGTGCCGTAGCTAGCCGTCCACGTCGCGCGCCATTGCCGCGCTCCGGTCGGTACCGATGCACGCGCTACGGTCGCGTTCGTCCACCGCTAGCTGAACCGCCGCCCCCATCGTGTCTCTGGAGGTCCCAGGACGCGCACGCGCTATTTAGTTCATCGGGGACAAGGCTGTGGCCTCGAACCCGAGCACACCCGAGCTCCGTCGCCGCCCGACGCCGTCGACCTGCTCGATTCCGGTCACCCCAGGGCTCGCCGCCGCCATCTTTGGATGCGGACGGGCGAGGGTTACCTTTCGGTGGCCTCAGCTCGCCGGGCCGCAGCCCGTGGGCAAATCCCTCGCAGCTCCGCCGCGTCAGACCATCGCCGTCGTTTAAACGCCGGCCAAGCCAGCTAATTAACCCGCTAACAGTGCCCCTGAGTCGCTGACGTGTGGGCCCATGCCTTGTAGATAATTAGGTTTTAAATTAATTTTACTGTTTAGCTGAGTCACTGACAGAGCGGACCCACAGCCTAATTAGATTAGTTAGATTAATTAAAGCGTTGTTAAACTAACCTGAGGCTGATAGCTGGGTCCCCCTGGGCCCAGTTGACCTAGTTGACCTGGTCAACCTGCTGACTGGGCCAGTCCAGTCACTGCCAGGTGGGTCCAGTGGGCCCCCATTGACTAGTCAACGTGGTCAAGCTGACTGCTGAGTCAGCTTTGACCTGGCCCCACCTGTCATCCACTGTGGCTAGCAAACAGTGGGTGTAAAAGGTTCCAGTACTGTTTATAATTCGAATTAATATATTAAAATAATTTCAGAATATTGCTAAAACTTTGGAAATTCGTAGAAATTAAACCGTAGCTCGGATGAAAATGTTTTCTATATGAAAAATGATCAGAAAAATCTAACGAATCCGAATATGTCATCTCCATTCATATTAGAATCCTCTAAGTAGGTGAACCTGTAACTTTTGAACTGTTTCTGATAGATGAATAGTGCATGACCTCCGGTAATTAATTCCAGATTAATTCCGAAATTGTCTAAAATTGTTTAGAGATGCATTAGGTCACCCATGCATAGCATTTTGCCATGTCATGCTTTGTGATTGCATTTGTATGCCTTGTATTTATTTGTTTCCTCTCCCTCTTCTCTCCGGTAGACCCAGAGACCGACGCGACCCCTGAGTACGACTACACCTCCGACGTCCAGACCCCTTTCAGCCAATGTTGAGGATATCGCTTATCGTTAGCGTCTCGGTCAGCTAGGGATTAGAGATTAATCAGAAATCAGCCGATTAATCGATTTTATCGGTCGACTATTAATCGGTCATTTTTTTCAAGTTTCAGGTTCCCAACACTAAAATATGCTATATTCAACACCAAAAAAATATTTGACAGAAGTGTTACCTTGATTCCTAGCCTTTGAATCCTCGTATAATGACAAACAAAATAGGACAATAGTATATATTGCATAACAAGGTCCACATAACACAAATAAACATAGTTTCTGCAAACATAGTGCTAGGAATAGGCCCGATTTATCGGTAGATAACCTATAAATCGCTTGTCAGAGCGATAAACCGGCCCAAACGATAAACGGTGAAGATAAGGCATAATTTTATCGGTCACCCCCCGAGTAGCGATAAATCGGACAATAAATCGCTGAATCGGAAGATTTTTTAAACAGTGCTTTCAGCAGAGCTTCTAGGCAAGCAAAACCCCCTTGATCATTTCAATATCGCCCATTTCTTTCTCTCCCGTACTTGCATTAGAATTTGCTACTGTTGTCCGATAGCTCCTATTCTGATGCATAGCCTGTTTTTGTAACTGCTGTTGATACCTTACCTGCTATCCTATATGCTTAGTATAGGTTGATTAGTGATCCATCAGTGGCCTCGCACTCTTGTCCGTGTTGCCATGCTTTGCTTCTGGATGTTTCGATCAATGTGATCGACGTGCAGAGACCGACACATCACTGCACCCCCCTTAGTTGTACGACTCTGCAGAGCTACTATCGAGTGCCGAGGGTGATGCCTCGTACCTCACTCCTGATGATATCTCTGTAGTGTAGCTATTCGGTTGTGGATTACAGAGGGTGATTCCTCTTTCTCCACCACCGATGATGACTCTGTCGTGCAACCCCTCAAGAGTGAACCCATCGCGGGTGATTCCTCCAAGTTCACCCTGACGGATACATCGAGTGGGAATCCATCGAGGGTGATTCCTCGGATTTCCCCCTTGATGTTAAGGACACACTGTTACCTTTAACTGTTTCCCCGTTTACTGTTACATACTGTGGGACTGAAGGGACAGGTGGTACCACCCCGGTAGAGCTGGACCTGAGTTCCCGACAGTCTCTTGATAAGTCGGGTTGACCAGGAGGGTACCCGCGAGATAATGACGCGGCACGGCCGGACAGGCAGACCGCCCTAGAGGGGGAGGGGCCTGGCCCTTGTCGTAAGTCCGCGAGATGGGGCGACAGGATCACTGATCGTCTCCGCGAGCTCCCAACACAATAATGGGTTTGGATTGTGATCTGAGTAGGCCTCTGGCCTTTTACGCACTGACCACCACGCGGGAATAAGTATGGGCACTTGGCGTCGTACGTTATTCCAAAAGTTCTTCAGACGTCAGCAGTTGTGCGGCGCGCGCCTGGGTGAACTGTGAAAGCCTGCGTGTGTATACAGGGGCTAGGTTTGGTCCCGGCCGCGTTCGTAGCGCGCAGGAGTGCAAAGGGCGATGGGCCTAGACCCCTGAGCGCTTAGGGTTTAGACCAGCGTGCCGGCCTCTCTGTTGAGCCTAGGTAGGGCTACGTCGTGTCGATTGGCCGGGGCCGGGCATGACCCGATAAAAGTGTGCCCGGCCGGAGTTAATCGAGCGTGTTGGGTAAGTTGGTGCACCCCTGCAGGGAAGTTAATCTATTCGAATAGCCGTGTCCACGGTAACGGACGCTCAGAGAGTATCCCGATCTACTACAACTAGAACTGGATACCTGTGTTACTTAATAATATGTTAGCTCCGGGATCGCTTTCTCGCAGGGAGTCGAGGAAGGATCTCTGGGCATTACTACTATATACTTGTTACTTTATATTATAAGTTGTTCTGTACTCTTCTGATGCTGCAAGTTGCTAGTCTTCGATAGGCTAGGCCTTCCCTCTATTCTGGCATTTCTGCAGTCTAGTCCACAGATACAGCCCCTTCATTTGATACCGATGCATAATTAGCATAGATCTGATGTAAGTCTTGCGAGTACTTTGGATGAGTACTCACGGTTGCTTTGCTATCCTTTTTCCCCATAGCCGATTGCTGCGACCAGACGACGGAGCCCAGGAGACAGCTGATCCCGTCGACGACTACTACTATCCCGATGGAGCCTACTACTACGTGGAGACCGACGACCAGGAGTAGTTCGAAGGCTCCCAGGCAGTAGTTCGAAGGTGCCTCTTCGATCTAGATGTCGTTGTTTTGCTCAGCCTTCTTAAGGCAACCTTGTCTAATTATGTCTGTACTCAGATACTAATGCTTTCGCTGACTCTTGTATTCGAGCTTATGTATTGGAGCCCTCGAGGCTCCTGGCTTGTAATATAAAGCTTGTATTATTTTATTTGTGTCTAGAGTTGTGTTGTGATATCTTCCCGTGAGTCTCTGATCTTGATCGTGCGCAGTTGCGTGTATGAATAGTGCATGATTGAGTCGGGGGCGTCACAAGTTGGTATCAGAGCCGACTGCCTGTATGAAGCCCCTTTCCAACTCCTTGGCCGAAGTTGAGTCTAGTCTTTGAAAAACTATTTTGCTAACCTTGTTGTGTGGCTTACGGGCCCACGTCGCCAATGGGTGGTATTAGGATCTTTTATTCCTCTTCTTTACTCTGGGACTCTGATCTCTCTTCTATTCGGGTTAAAGATTTTGCTAACTCTAACTCTAGGTTCTCGTAGCTACTTCCTCCCGGAGAGCCCCTCATTCCAGATGATGGCTTGGTTCACCAGAAGATTCCGAAGATACTCTTCGATGTTTTCCCGAGACCCTTGTGCCCACTGCATTTGCAGTTCCCTACCACCGATAAATCCCCGTGGATAACTACATATCCTTGCCGTTTGTACCTTCATTCCCAGTTGCTCTTGTATTTACAAGATACCCCGAAATACTCTCCGTTGTTCCGAGAATCCTTTGTGCCCACTGCCTTGCAGCTTCTTTTCACACTGCGGATAATTCCTCACACTTACCGGGGAATCGTTCATCCCCAGTTGTTCATGTGTTTCGCAAAATACTTCATAATGCAATTCAATCTTCTGAAATCCTCAGTAGTCTGTTGCTCTTGACATTCTTGCCTGCTTGCATTATGGTTAATTCCATATGTCTAGAAATCTTCGTTGACATCCCTTGTCATTGCTATTTTGAGCCTAATGATTCAATGTGTCTGCGAATACTCACAATCATCAATTGATCCTTAGAAATTATCCTTCTGGCTCAGACGTCATTCCGGACATGAGTTGGTTCTCGGCCAATCAAGTTGCAATTGATTGTCCATCTAGTTCTATTCAACTTACTCATCTTTTGATCAGAGCGTCTGCTTCTGATCCTTCGTTTTGGAAATCATAATTCCTTCGTATTTAAGCGTCAAATTATTCAGATGTTTCTATAACCTGATGCATTTGCATTCTTTCTTCTTCTGGTTGAGTACCGATACTCCCCTCAGATCCTTTGCCGACCACCTGATCTTTTGCTGGATTACTATCCGACAGTGTCCTCCATATTCAATAATTCTTACTACATCCTAGATGCTTACGACTCTGTATTCAACAATGTCATTCCCAGCTGACCGGCTACATAATTATCGTGCTAATCTTAACTGTGCTACCTGGTCCTCCTTCCCGGTGCACATTTCTGACAATGGGTTAAGCCTGTGTCAACTTTCATCATCATATCGTTTTGCTTACACAACATGAATCCGAGCATCATATCCGTGGTTCCGTTGACCTTGAACTTCATTCCATCTGCTTTGATCATCTTACTGATCGATTTCATCTTCATGGAATCCCTCGACAAATGTGTCGTGACCAACGTCAACATTTGACTTCTTCTGAGATGTCAATTGAATTCATGGTGAGAAATACCATCTTTGCCCCTCGATGATTTGTGTTATCATCGACAACATCCTTGACTTTCTGCCAACACAGACTTGGTCATGTTTTGGTTATACCTTACGTTCCTTGATATTCTTGAAATTGTCCCTTGTGTATTCTTGAGATCTTCAAACCCAATCTTTACTTAACACCATACCATTGATGTCTCGAAGCATGACTGTGGTACTCCGAATATCAACATAAACATTGGAAGCGCAATACTAAAATGTTTCTTGATCAATTACTCAAACACCGCCGTATGGGTAACATCATGAATTTCCTCGCCCTTTTATCTAAATGATTTTGTACTTGTTGTACTGTCATGTATATCATGCTCTGCTTGTTCTTGGAAAGGATATACACCTAATACTTGTGTATAAACACATTTTCCTTTCCATTCGTCTGTTTAACCTTTCTTGTAATCTAACTTATCTGAGTAGTAATAATTCCCTACTTATGTAAACACCTCGATGTACAACTCTGTCAGTAAGACCTTGTTACTATTGTTGTTAACATTCCGGTAACACCGGTGGGCGAGAACTTTGCCTATTGGTCTGCCTCGTTCTTACGAGCAGGAAACGGGTTCTCTTCGTCCCCCGCCCTTGGTACCGACGTTGTTGCCAACATAGCTGACAAGATATCCTCTGACATGCCTTGTTATCGTGACCGTGCAAGATGACACCGTCCTCCCTACTCATAATCCACACTCACTGCAGTTCCACAGGATCAAAACCTGACTCTCTTGTACATCCCTGTTTCCAAAGTTATTCCTCATGCTTGGCTTCGTACGTAAATCACGAGCCACCTTCTGAGAGATGATCTATTCCCATTGCTTTGAACCCCTTTCACACTCTGTTTCAGGCATCGAACGATTGTCTATCCGCTTGAAACTTCTTAATGTACCTTCTTACTTTGCTCTCGATGTTTTCTTAAGTTTCAATTCGAGAGATGCTTTCTGTCGTGGTTTTGTCGCGACAGATGTCCTAATAGAAGGACTTAGAGATGAAGCCATCGCACTAACGTGGAAGCTTAGCGGGGTTGAGCGGGAACGAGAAGACACCGGGTTACCTAGGTTCGGCCCCTCACGGTGGAGGTAAAAGCCTACGTCCTGCTTGTCTATATTGTTGTGGATCTCGATTACAAGGATGCAGATTCGCTAACCTAGCTCTTGAGGGGATTGCAACTTAGTCTTTTGGTATAGGTGCTCCGCTTTATATATACAGGTGGAACCCTAGATTACATGAGAGTCCGGATCGTAATTTGACCCGCCTCCTATTCTTCCCTACTTGCTCTCCAAGACGGCTCTCCTTGCCATCTAACTTGTCGTGAGCCGGCCCATTATGTAAGCCGGCCTATCCTTACCAGGCCTTGCTAAGCCGGCCCATATAGAGACTTCAGCCCCGCAGTGAGTTGGCCCGCTAAGCTCGCGTTATGGCCGGGTTAACACTCTGCCGGGTCTCCTTGCTGGTGAATATCCCCAACATTAGCCCTCAGTTTGACTTGAATTTATTCACGTTAAACTCCGCCGCTGAAAAAAAACAAAGCATTAGTAACACATTTCCAAGTGCTCCCAAGCCGCTCCTTTTAAGTCGCCATCGTGGACCGGCTCAAGTTGCCGGGTTATAGGATCGTTAGGTTCACCCTCTCAGATTCAAACTTAGCATTTTCAACTCTTGTCCCTCATGACGTCACGATCCACTTCCGCGAAATCCAGGATGATATCGTCTCAAATCTTTGAGTGGGTACGTCCCGTCTTGTCAGGCACGAGAATCGAGGCGCCACACCACCGAAAATTACTGCGCCGCCTGGGGTTCCGCCCTTGCCGTTTTAACCTTTACCGCGGCTATAAATATGCCAGCTCATTCCCACTTTCACTTTTTTACCCTATACTCTTCTTCCTCCTCGCGCCTGCTCGTCAGACCCGAAGCGCCGTCGCCCTAGAGCTCTCCGACGACCTCAACCGCGCCTTCTCCGACACTCATCATCGCCGGAGCTCAACCAGACACCGCTGCCGCATTCGCCGCAATCAGGTACACCCTAACCCTTGCTCCTCTGGATCTACGGCACCCATTCTCTGTAGTTCATCAGTGTTCTTCGTGTTCTTCGTGTTCGTCCTTCTCCCCTCGTTTAGTAGATCCAAGAATAACGAAATGATCCGCGTTGGCACCCTATTCACTGCAATAACACTCATTTTCGCATCTGGCTCTCTGTATCGGCCATCACAGACTCGCATTGATGACAGGCCATCGTGTTCATCCCCACTTAGGTCGTTTAAACTTTTCTTTCCGCAATATTTTTAGATCCGTAAAAGTAGCTGCTCCATCAAATTCTTGTTTGCCACTAGCCCAACACTTAGGAAAAATCCAAAGCACCACCATCGTCAACTCCGGCTTATAATTGCCTTCGACGGCTTGCATGAATCCGGGTTATGGATTTAGCCATCCTGATTTTTATCATTTGACCGGGTCTTGCACTCTGACAGCTTGTCCTTCTCTAGCTTAACACGCCGGCTTGTCATTTTTGTCCTTGCAGTTAAATTGTTAAGTCGCCATGGCCCCCAAGACCGACAAATCCTGCAACTGGTTTAGATCGCAAGTCTCACCCTTGATGCTGAACGAGCTTGTAGGGCACGGCCTCTTGCCGGCTCAAACCGCAATCAACTGGCGGGCGCCTGAAGAGGAAAGCATCCCCCAGCCCCAACAAGACGAGGTGGTGGTCTTCGCCGATCATCTGCATAAGGGGTTTCGGCCGCCCGGGTCAAAAAATTTCCGTGACGTTCTCCATTTTTTCGACCTCCGACCGCAAGATCTTGGACCGAACTCAATTACCAACCTCTGCCAATTTCAAGTCTTCTGCGAAGTGTACCTCCAAACGGCACCAACTGTCCTGCTTTTTCGCGAATTCTTCTATATTAACCATCAGACTGAGTTCACTGATGGCCCCAGCATAGAACTTGGCGGCGTCTCTATTCAAAGGCGAAGGAACACTCCCTTTCCTGAGGCCAAGCTGCCAAGTCACCACAAGGGCTGGAACAAGACTTGGTTTTACTGCAAGAGCACTGCCCCTCAAGGTGAAAATCCCCTGTCGGGTTACAGACCAGACCGGCTCAATGCCACAGTGGCCTTTCCGGGTTGGCCATCAACAGAAGAACGCAAGCAATTCGCTCCTGTTTACTCCAAACTAAGGGCCTTGGTTGCTAACGGCCTTACTGGGATTGATCTGACCCGGTGCTGGGTAAGCTGGCGGATCCAGCCTCTTAGCCACAGAGGCGACCTGATGTGCAATTATACTGGTGAGCCGGCAGACGCTCAACGGTTCAGTCAAGTCAATCTATCCGCGAGTGATATCAACAAAACCATCAAGAAGCTATTGGGAGAGCCTCGGGAGAAATGCAACAAAACCGGGCTGGCCCCCTTCTGCTTAACCCACCCGGTGCCTTCAGTGAGTGTTTGCCCCTTCTTACTATGTTCTTTAACTCGCCCTTTTTTGCTCATTGTCAACTGCCAACTCGTCTCAAACAGGCGAACGATAGATTTTGGAAGAAAAAGAAACCTCAACAACCCGCCCTCGCTCCAGCGAAGCAACAAGATGAGCCGACTGGTGCTGATGAGCCGGCCGCAGAAGGCGAGGCTGAGGTAGAACTTGACTCACTTGGCCATCTTTTCATTCAACTTGCTAACGCCCCTTTTCTTCAGGACGAAACCGAAGTTAGCCATACCAACGAGCCGGAGGTAACCTTAATCTCTTCTGATTCTGATTCCCCAGTTCCTATTCGGAAGAAGACCCGGGCTGTGATCCGCAAGGTTCGAAGGAAACCCCGGGTTGCCGTCCGCAAGGTCTCTTTTTCGCACCGTGATGCTCATTTAGATCCCAAATTTATTTTGAAGAAGACTCGTCAACCCGGGACCTCCAAACGGAAGACCCGGAGCAGTGAAGGCGACTTAAGCAGCGGGCTTCCATATGAGCCGCCATCTCGTAAGGCGCGAGCTGAGGTGCTTCTTAGTCCAACTTCTTCTTTTCCTCTAGCCGGCCATTTTAAGGAGCCCTTACATTTAAATGACTCGGCATATCAGACATCCCATTCCTCAGGCGAGTCAAGCGCGACGCAGGCGCCGGCTTTCAATATTAATATTGGGTAAGCACATACTGGCATAGCAATTCATTAATCCTTCCCTCCTTCAAATGAATAACTCCTTTGTTGTTTTGCACAGTACGAAGGCTATCAAGAAGAAACCACTTGCCGGGTCATCTGACCCGGTCGTTCAACCCAGCACCCAAGGGGATAAAGAGGCCACCTTGGATGGCCAAGACGAGCAAGCAGTCCCGAACAGCCCGCCGGCTCAAGACCCCATCAGCCCATCTCGTCCGCCTTCGCCTGTTATCCAGGAAAATGAAAACCCAGCTGAAGAACGATCCAAAGAGCCGCCCGTGGCACCGGCTCAAGAAGACACAGTGGTGATTGGAGAACGGCAAACACCTCCAGAGGCTTCCACCGCCCTTGCTAAAATCCCTGCCAAGCCTGAGCCGGACGCGAAGGACAAAGGAAAGACGACTCTGAACTTCTCTTCATTTGAAGACCAGGACACCAATACCTTGCACCAGGCCGTGTTGACCCGGCTGTCGGAGAGCCGGGACACAGAGATCGCCATGATCACTTCACTGAAGCGAAAATATGAGGTAAGCTGCGCCCTTCATCTTGTACCATATATATATGTAGCCCCCAAGGGCCGGGTCATTATGCAATAACGACCCGGGACTTTCCAATTGAAACTTGTAAGTAGAACCGTCCACTAGCGTCCTCAAAGACCGGCTCGTCATTGATGACGGGCGGGTATCCATAACTTAGCAGAATAGATCAATGGATGCATTAGCCCCCAAGGGCCAGGTTAATATGAAATAATGACCCGGGACTTCCAAAATATAATAATTGGTAAGCTCAACTTCAATCGGTAACCCCAAAGGCCGGCTCATCATTCATGATGGACGGGTCTTCATAACTGAGCAGAAAAATCAACTCATGCATTAGCCCCCAAGTGCCATGTAGACTGCCCGCAGCTGCATGGGACTTCCTTGCTTATTTTGAAGCTCGATAATATGTAGCCCCCATGAGCCGGGCTGTCCTTCAGGGTGGTCCGGGTCATATGCATGTCGTGTATAACAGTCTGCCCTGCAGGAGATGCTGGACCAAGTAGAAACCCAGACCACCGGCTTTTGAAAGGAGGCCAAGAAAGAGAAGAAATTGCGTCAAGAATATGAAAAAGCCGCCGCTGAAGCAAAGAAAGCTTTGGCGATTGTAAGGGCCACCTTGCAAGAGACGGAGGCCGCCAGAGCCGCCCTGTTCACGCGAGCTGAAGAAGCCGAAAATCAAGTAGAGCCGGTGACACAAGAGCTGACCACTTTGAAGAACCAGATTACATCCATGACCCGGGCCATCTTTGGTAAGCAAAGCTATAAGAATGAATCAACTGGGCCGGCTTACCAGACATAGCCAGCTTAACTGATCGTGCACACCTCTCTTTGCAGGTCGCAAGAACCAAGTGTTGCTGCAACAACCAGTAGTGAAGCTGAAGGCAGTGTACACTTTCGTGGAACAACTGTATATAGGCGGCTGTCGATGCATTATGGCCGCCAAAAACACCAAGTCGCCTCCACAGCTACTCACAGACATGTTGAAAGAGCTGTCTGTTGTGCCCATGTGGTTTGAAGACTGGAAGAAGGCGTGCTGCCGCTCGGGGGCTCTAACAGCACTAGCTCGAGCAAGGGCATACGTACCAGAGCTTGACCCGGCTCAAGTTGTGGGCGGCTACCCAGAGTACAATGTAGATGACACGCCCTTCACCAAGAAGGATTTCCAACGTTGCATCAGAGAGACCCGGGTTGCAGCCACCACCATTGCAGAAGAGACCGATCTGACCCGGTACCAGGCGCCTTATTCGAAAGTTAATGAGCGGATAGAGCTGCCAAATCATGAGCCGGTGGCCCTAACTCGGACATGTAAGACATCCTTTGCCCCTGAAGTCGACCCTTCTTCTCTGATATCCACCGACGCCCTGTTTGAAGCATTGCGCACAATTCAGTGGTCGACCGGCGACTCAAGCGAAGAAACGGAGGGTGACGACGGCCACGAAGAGCCGGCTCATGGTGATCCATCAGGCACTGGTGCCAGCTCTGACCCGGCGGCGTAAACGCCGGCTTATCGAAGTAGGCCGAACCTTGTAAATTTTTTTGCCATGGCCGCAACTGATAGGCGGCTTGTAATAGGGTAGCATAAAACTGTTGATGCCAATGTAAACACTTTGCGCTTCTGTGAATCCTCCTCTTGGCCTTGAGAGCCGGCTTGCAATGGAATGATTCTGCCGAAGCAATATAACCGTATGTGATGGTTAGTGACAATGCCACTTTGAACGAGTAATCTTTGTTACTGTTTTCAACAAATCAGGTAGTTCAAATGGACCTAAGTAAATGACATGCGTGGATGTATGCATGTATGCAGAGATGATATGCCTGAATGTAAGTATGGATGCAAGAATGTATGTATGTGAGAAAAAATTGTAAGTCTGACTATGTGTGAAACGGCCGGCTTATAAAGCACAAACCGGAATACGCTTTCATGAAACTGGCACTTGGCCTGTTGTTTATCCTCGCTTTCTGAAAGCTGGCTCTCCACAACCAATCGAGCGTTTTAACTCGGATGAGTTCAGGGTCACATACGTGATTGACTCATCAGACGTACGCCGGGTCATTTTTATAGGGAGTAGCATCTTGCTAACAGGCAGGTTTAACCAATGTTGTGGCATCTCGCCGGGTTAAGAGGGTTTTGTAAGCTAAACTCAATTGAGTTGGAAGCCCCCAAGTAACCAAGATCAACAAATAAAGATCCAGTACACAAGTTTTGAGGCAAAACAACACCTTCATACAGTGTTGCTGGTCGTTATTATATTTGATCAAAAAGAGGTATATACATGATAGAAGATATGTACAAAGGTGTAACCTAGTCAATGACTTAGGTGTAATATGGCCGGAGCTGGGCAATGTTCCAGGGCCGGCTTGTTTCCTCCTCAGAGGTACGTGACTTCTCTGCTTCACGCATATCAACCAAGTAATATGACCCGTTGTTGAGATTCTTGCTGACCACAAAGGGCCCTTCCCAAGGCGGTGAAAGCTTATGCATGCCTGTCTGGTCTTGAATCAGACGGAGCACTAAGTCACCTTCCTGGAAAGTACGGCTTCGAACTCTACGGCTGTGATAGCGGCGTAGGTCTTGCTGATAGATTGCTGATCTGGATGCAGCAAGGTCGCACTCCTCTTCCAAAGCATCAAGAGCGTCTTGGCGAGCCAGCTCATTATCTGCCTCCACATAAGCCGCCACTCGAGGGGAGTCGTGACGAATATCGCTTGGAAGCACGGCTTCTGCACCATAGACCAGGAAGAACGACGTATAGCCTATCGACCTGTTGGGAGTAGTCCGTATGCTCCAAAGTACTGAAGGTAACTCTTCTTCCCAGCAACCCGGCGTGCGCTGCAGAGGCACCATGAGCCAGGGTCTGATACCGCGCAGTAATTCCTGATTAGCCCTTTCTGCCTGCCCGTTGGTCTGAGGATGCGCAACCGATGCCAGATCAAGCCGGATGTGCTCTTGTTGACAGAACTGTTCCAGAGCCCCCTTGGAGAGATTGGTTCCATTGTCTGTAATGATGCTGTGCGGGTATCCAAATCGGAATATCAGCTTTTTCAGAAACTTGACAGCCGTTGCTGCATCGCAGTTGCTGACCGGCTCTGCTTCCACCCACTTGGTAAACTTATCCACAGCCACCATGAGGTGCGTATGCTTGTTCTTGGAACGTTTGAAGGGTCCCACCATGTCAAGCCCCCAGATCGCAAACGGCCAAGTAATTGGTATCATCCTCAATTCCTGAGCCGGCACATGGGCCTGGCGAGCGTATTTCTGGCAACCATCGCACTTACGGACAATATCCTCTGCATCAGCATGAGCCGTGAGCCAGTAGAACCCATGCCGGAAAGCCTTTGCGACCAGTGATCTTGAGCCGGCATGGTGCCCACAGTCGCCAGAGTGAATCTCGTTGAGGATTGCGCGACCCTCTTCCGGCGAAACGCAACGCTGAAAAACACCAGTGACGCTTCATCGGTGTAACTCGCCATTGACAATAGTCATAGACTTAGATCGTCTGATGATCTGCCGAGCGAGGAGTTCCTCTGTTGACAGTTCTCCCTGGCTTAAGTAAGCCAAATAGGGGACCATCCAATCAGGGATGGCATGGATAGCTGCCACGAGAGCCGCCTCCGGGTCAGGAACAGCTAAATCCTCCTCTGTTGGCAACTTGACAGACGGGTTGTGCAAGACGTCTAGGAACACATTGGGTGGCACTGGCTTACGTTGAGAACCCAAACGAGAGAGTGCGTCTGCCGCCTCGTTCTGCCGGCGATCGATATGGTCGACTTGATAACCTTTGAAGTGTCCAGCAATATTGGTGACTGCCTGTCGGTAAGCCGCCATAAGCGGATCCTTGGAGTCCCATGTACCTGAAACTTGCTGGGCCACCAGGTCTGAGTCGCCCAGGCACCTGACCCGGCTCAGATTCATCTCCTTGGCCATCCTAAGCCCATGAAGCAACGCCTCATATTCAGCAGCGTTATTTGTGCAAGTAAACATGATTCGCAAAACGTAACAAAACTTGTCTCCTCGGGGGGAAGTGATCACAACTCCAGCCCCCGAGCCTTCGAGCTGCCGTGAGCCGTCAAAGTGGATGGACCAGTACGTTGTGTCGGGCTTCTCTTTGGGAGCCTGCAACTCTGTCCAGTCATTAACGAAATCCACCAACACCTGAGACTTAATTGATGTGCGAGGCAGATATTTTAGATTATGGGGGCCGAGCTCAATAGCCCACTTAGCAACCCGGCCTGTAGCCTCCCGGTTCTGGATTATATCCCCAAGAGGCGCTGAACTAACCACCGTGATTGGGTGCTCGTGGAAGTAATGCTTCAGTTTGCGGCTAGCCATGAATACTCCGTAGACCAGCTTCTGCCAATGTGGGTATCGCTGCTTGGACTCGCTTAACACCTCGCTGACATAATACACAGGATGCTGGACAGGATATTCCTTGCCATCCTCCTTGCGCTCGACGAAGACCGCCACGCTTACAGCCCTGTTATTGGCAGCAATATACAACAGCATCGGCTCCTTCTCGCGAGGGGCAGCCATGACCGGCGGCTCAGACAGCTGTTTCTTAAGGGCCTCAAAAGCCTGATCTGCCTCCTTACTCCAGACGAAGTCATCTGATTTCTTGAGCAACTGATATAACGGGATTGCTTTTTCACCAAGCCGGCTTATGAACCGGCTTAAAGCCGCAACCCGCCCAGCCAGCTTCTGCACGTCATTTAGCTTGGCCGGCTTAGCCAGGGTCGTGATCGCCTTGATTTTCTCTGGGTTAGCTTCAATGCCACGCTCAGAGACAAGGAACCCCAGAAGCTTTCCTGCAGGGACACCAAAAACACACTTCTCCGGGTTAAGCTTCATCTTGTAGACACGGAGATTGTCAAATGTTTCCTTGAGATCCTCCAACAGAGTCTCTTTCTTCCGAGATTTAACCACGATGTCATCCACATAAGCATGAACATTCCGCCCGATCTGCTTGTGGAAACAGTTCTGGACACAATGCTGGTAAGTCGCCTGGGCACTCTTCAGACCAAATGACATGGTTGTATAACAGAAGGCCCCAAAAGGTGTGATGAAAGCCGTCTTTGCCTGGTCTTCCGGCTTCAGCTTGATCTGATGGTAACCAGAGTAAGCATCCAGGAAACATAAACTCTCACAACCCACCGTAGCATCGATGATCTGGTCAATACGGGGCAAATCAAAGGGGTCACTAGGACAAGCCTTATTCAGGTCTGTGTAATCAACACACATCCGCCAAGTCCCGTTTTTCTTCAGAACAAGTAATGGGTTAGCCAACCACTCAGGATGAAAGACTTCGACGATGAACCCGGCAGCTAGGAGCCGGGCCACTTCTTCTCCAATAGCTTTCCGCCTCTCCTCGTTGAAGCGACGGAGAAACTGGCGAACTGGTTTAAACTTAGGATCCACATTAAGGGAGTGCTCAGCGAGTTCTCTCGGTACACCTGGCATGTCAGAAGGTTTCCATGCGAACATGTCCCGATTCTCACGGATGAACTCGATGAGTGTGCTTTCCTATTTGGGATCCATATTTGCCCCGATGGTGAACTGCTCTGAAGAATTGCCTGGGGTGAAATCAACTTGCTTTGTATCTCTGGCCGACTTAAACTTGAGCAGGGGGCCAGACTCCGTAGTGGGCTTCTTTAGAGACATCCTGTCAGCCGGGTCAACATTATCCTTGTAATACCGCAATTCCTCCGCGGCGCAAGCCGTCTCAGCATAAGCTGCATCTCCTTCCTCGCACTCGAGTGCAATTTTCCGGTTTCCTTCCACTGTGATGGTTCCCCTTGGTCCTGGCATCTTCATCTTCAGGTATACGTAACATGGCCGCGCCATGAACCGCGCATAAGCCGGCCGGCCAAACAGGGCGTGGTATGGGCTCTTGAGCTTGACCACCTCGAAGGACAGGAACTCAGAACGCCAGTTATCTTCTGATCCAAAGGCCACCTCAAGGGAAATTCTTCCCATGGGATATGCCGACTTGCCAGGTACAATGCCGTGAAAGACTGTAGAAGACGGAGTTAGCTGCTTATCAGACAGATTCATCCGCCTGAATGTGTCATAATACAGGATGTTGACGCTGCTGCCCCCATCCATGAGCATCTTTGTCAGGGTATAACCACCAACTTGTGGTGCAACCACCAGAGCCAAGTGGCCGGGGTGATCGAGTATGACTGGATGATCCGCCATGCTCCAAGTAACCGGCTGCTCGGACCAGTTGAGGTAGTAAGGGGTTGCCGGTTTAACCACGTGGGCGGCTCTTCGCTGCACCTTCCGATCCCGCTTACAGGTGCTGGTGGTGAAGACGTGATACTGTCCGCTATTTAACTGCTTCGGGTTACTCTGAAATCCTGCTGCACCAGCCGGATGCTGGTTTCCTTGGTTGCCTCTCTGGTTGCCACCTCCCGGGTTTCCAGCCCCCTGGAACCCGCCGCCCTGGCCACTATTTCCCTGAAAGCCGGGCCCAGCAAAGGGTCCCTGCAAGCCGGCCCCCGAGAAGTCGGGTCCTGGGTTGGCGGGTTGTCCGCCGTTGCCTCCCCCGTGATGATGATTCTGGAAGATGCGCTTGGCAAACTCTTGCATCACGTAGCAATTTTCCCAGGAGTGAGTGGCCGGCTTACCATTATAACCGTGCTTCGAACAAGGAGCTTTGAGGGCCTCCTCGTAAGTGAGAGGGCGACTTCCAGACTGCTTCCTCGAACCGTCATTCTGCCGCTGACCTTTATTCTCTATGCTTGTGTTTGCCACCAGATCAGAGCCACCGTCGTGACCCTTGCGTTTACCGCCGCTGTTGTTCTGACCATTACCGTTGCTCTGCTGCTGACCCTTGCCGCCAGCTTTCTTGCCCTTGTCAGATTTCTCCTCGTCCGACGGCGTATCCTTGGTATTATCCGACTCCGCGTACCGGGTTAAGACATCCATGAGATCTCCCATGTCCTGGACCTTTCGCTTGAGCCGCCCAAGCTTCTGGACCAGGGGTTGGAACTTACATGTTCGTTCCAGAACAAGCACTGCTTGAGCCGCCGAGATGCTATCTGAACTGTGTATAACTTCTGCAACCCGGCGAGCCCAATGGTGCGCCGACTCGTCCTCACGCTGGACACAACGCTCCAGATCAACAATTGTTGTCGGCCTCTTGCAGGTCCCCTGGAAGTTCTTGATGAAACGCTCCTTTAGCTCCTGCCAGGTGTTGATAGAATTCGCCGGTAGATTTTTCATCCAAGTGCGCGCAGGGCCCTCCAACATCAGAGGCAGGTAACGCGCACACACCGACTCACTTGCACCCAACAAGTCCATTGCCAGTTCATAGCTCTCGATCCATTCAGTGGGCTCCAAATTCGCCGTGTAGTTAGGAACCTTGCGAGGCCCTTTGAAATCAGGGGGTATGCGCGCCTCTCGCAGCGCTGGTACCAAGCAAGGAGTCCCGATCATTCGGCTTGGCGAGCCCCCAAGTCGGCCGTCTGTCGGGGCTGCGGCGGGCGAGTGTTGCACCTCTGGCGGGTTAACATTCGGCAGCGGGTTGACTCGAGCCGTCGCGTCGACGTGCGTCGGCGGGTCGCGCCCTGCCCACGCGTTCTCCTCCCCCCACGCTCGAAGGACTCGAGCCGCATCCGCAATGTCTTGCGGGATCCTAGGCTGGCGTTGCTCCGCCAGCGGCTGGGCGGCTCTCCTGTGAAGGGCGCTGCTGGAGACCGCTGGCGACTCCGGGCGCAGGCTCCTGGTCCGGCTCTGGTGAGGGGTTGAGTGAAGACAGTGCTGGCTATGCGAATAATTGGCCTGCTGCACCACCGCGGTCTTGAGCATCGCAATAGCGTTCCGGGCTTCTGTCTGAATCGGGCCATCCCCCTCAATCGGAATAGCTGCCAAGTTGTGGGTTGCCGCCAGCACGTTATCAACCGGGTTAGAGTAGTGTCCAATTGGGGTCTGGAACCGATGAGACGGCGGGTGCTGCTGCTGATCCGGCGAACGAAGTCGAGCCGGCTCTCGCTGCTGAATAGGCTGCTGTAGCGGCGGCTCTCTCGTGGGGATAACTCCAGCCCCCGGGTTCGTCGGAGCCGGCGGCGTGGTGAACAGCTGAGTCGGCTCGAGATCAGCCGGAAGCAAGCTCAGTTGACGCCTCCAGTGAACAAGCTCTGACTCGGCCTGCCGGCGGCTCAGGTACTGTGTTTCCTCGTCAAGGCGCTGCCTCTCCGCAGCGACCCGTGCCTGCTCCTGCATCATGTGGGCGTTCTCCGCGTTGATGTCCTCTTGGATCTTGGCCATCTCCTCGCGACACTTAGTGATCTCCGTGTTGCGCGCCGCTGCGTTTTCCGCAGTGACCGGCTCGGCCAACAGGGCTGCTAGCGTAGTCATCAAATCCACGAGTGCCTGGACGCCGGTGCTTTGAGAGCCGGAGGCCGAGGCGCCGGCTCCTCCTGAGCCGGCCAGTAGGTTGTTCTGTCCCACCGTCGGATTGGCCGGGTCTCGTGTTGGATCTTGCCTACCCGCCATGTAAACCGCCACAAAGCGAGGCGGATCTGGGCTCCCTGGGAAGACGTCGCCCGTGTGCCCCAGCCCTCCATCGTGCAGTGGAAGAATTGACTCAGTTTCCCCCATCGACGATTCGCCGTCAGATTGGACAAGCGTGTCATCCTGAGACAGGGAGTTCTCTGACAGGGCCACCCCTTGGGTGAAGCCCACGAAGACGTGATCTGGGCCGGCTTGACGCGGGCCGGGTCTCGCCGGGAGCTGACCGACACGGCGCGCCGACTCGACGCCAGCGACGTTCTCCAACCCGGCAGCCGGCTTGCCGACCACGCCGATGAAGGTATGTATCTTGCCGAAGGGGACCCGGTACCCGTACTCGATTGAGTCGGCGTCGGGGCCCCAGTATGAATCGTCGATGTAGAACTTCCCGCGGCGGCTCTTGGACATCATGCCAACCGCGTACTTCCCGAACCCTGGAAGAGATCCCGCTAAGAACTCAACTCCACCGTGCATGAGCCCCACGGTGGGCGCCAACTGTCATATTTTCTGAGTTATCCACCAGATAATCAACCTTGCAAAGGTCCGTTCTCCCGAAGATACCCTTACTCCACCTCTTAAATCCCGGGACGAGATTTCTTGTAGTGGAGGAGAATTGTAACACCCCTGTGTAAATGAGCTACAGTGATCTTCATGTTAATGCTAAGTCACTTTGATTTGCAAAGAATGATCATAGTGGAAACATATCTCATTTCAAACTCCTTCACTGAATTCAAATTCAATTTGCAAGTGAAAGTTGAAGTTGCACAAAAGTTGTTGCCAAATAGTTCATCTTTTAGCAAAATTTCCATAACAAATGTTTGTTAAGCAAAACAACATCACATCTAAGCTAAGATGGGCTATAGCAATTAAAACAATGCTATTTCAGCATTTTAAAATGCCATTTCATTTGTGAAATATTCAAATGGGTTCAGTGGTCTCCCAAACTTTTTGTGGCAGTGCCTAATAATGCAAGGAATTTATGTGGCCTAGTCCCACATTTTCCTAAAGTCATTTGGTAGCCCAAATATTTTTCCTAACTGTCTCTGTTTTAAAATAAGAGATAAAACAGAAACAGAATAAAAGGAAAAGGGATCTATTGGGCTCTAAGCTACAGTGCCTGCGGCCCAGCCCACCCAGGGTCGTCGTTATCCTCTCACCTGCTCCCCCTCGCGTGTCACTGCGCGCGCGCCCGCGCGGCCGACGGCCGCCACGGCTATGGAGTGGGCAGGAGGAGGGGATAAGGCCGCCCGAACGCCCCTCGTTTCCCCCTCTGGTGCCCCGACTCCACACTGTCCTCTCCCTCTCCCTCGCGCTCCCTCTCCCGTCTTTGCTCTCACCGAGCGCTGCCCCCGCTGCCACCGCTGCCGCCTCGCCATAGACATGGCCAACGGCCTCCCCGAGCCGCGTCAAGCTGTCCGTCGGCTTCCCCAACATCGTCCTCATCCTCTACGCACCCGAGGCCTTCCGGTGAGGCTGCCCAGCGACGCCAACGCCTTCGTCTTCTACCTCGGTTGGCCGAGATCGCCGCGATCGCCTCATCGTCTCCGGTGCTTTCCCAAGCCCACTAGACTGCCCTGTTGTTTCGCTGTGAGCTCCACACCCCTCCCCTTCCTTTAGCCTGCTCATTTTGTGCCGTAGCTAGCCGTCCATGTCGCGCGCTATTGCCGTGCTCCGGTCGGTACCGATGCACGCGTTGCGGTCGCGTTCGTCCACCGCTAGCTGAACCGCCGCCCCATCGTGTCTCTGGAGGTCCCAGGACGCGCACGCGCTATTTAGTTCATCGGGGACGAGGCTGTGGCCTCGAACCCGAGCACGCCCGAGCTCTGTCGCCGCCCGACGCCGTCGACCTGCTCGATTCCGGCCACCCCAGGGCTCGCCGCCGCCATCTTTGGATGCGGACGGCCGAGGGCTACCTTCCGGTGGCCTCAGCTCGCCGGGGCGCGCCCGTGGGCAAATCCCGCGCGGCTCCGCCGCGTCGGACCATCGTCGTCGTTTAAACGCTGGCCAAGCCAGCTAATTAACCCGCTAACAGTGCCCCTGAGTCGCTGACGTGTGGGCCCATGCCCTGTAGATAATTAGGTTTTAAATTAATTTTACTGTTTAGCTGAGTCACTGACAGAGCGGACCCACAGCCTAATTAGATTAGTTAGATTAATTAAAGCGTTGTTAAACTAACCTGAGGCTAACAGCTGGGTCCCCCTGGGCCCAGTTGACCCAGTTGACCTGGTCAACCTGCTGATTGGGCCAGTCCAGTCACTGGCAGGTGGGTCCAGTGGGCCCCTATTGACCAGTCAGCGTGGTCAAGCTGACTGCCGAGTCAGCTTTGACTTGGCCCCACCTGTCATCCACTGTGGCTAGCCCACAGTGGGTGTAAAAGTTTCCAGTACTGTTTATAGTTCGAATTAATATATTAAAATAATTTCAGAATATTGCTAAAACTATGGAAATTCGTAGAAATTAAACCGTAGCTCGGATGAAAATATTTTCTATATGAAAAATGATCAGAAAAATCTAACGAATCCAAATATGTCATCTGCATTCATGTTAGAATCCTCTAAGTAGGTGAACCTGTAACTTTTGTCCTGTTTCTGATACATGAATAGTGTATGACCTCCGGTAATTAATTCCAGATTAATTACTAAATTGTCTAAAATTGTTTAGAGATGCATTAGGTCACCCATGCATAGCATTTTGCCATGTCATGCTTTGTGATTGCATTTGTATGCCTTGTATTTATTTGTTTCCTCCCCCCTCTTTTGTCCGGTAGACCCAGAGACCGATGCGACCCCTGAGTACGACTACACCTTCGACGTCCAGACCCCTTTCAGCAGAGCTTCCAGGCAAGCAAAACCCCCTTGATCATTTCAATATCGCCCATTTCTTTCTCTCCCGTACTTGCATTAGAATTTGCTACTTTTGTCCGATAGCTCCTATTCTGATGCATAGCTTGTTTTTGTAACTGCTGTTCATACCTTACCTGCTATCCTATATGCTTAGTATAGGTTGATTAGTGATCCATCAGTGGCCCCGCACTCTTGTCCGTGTTGCCATGCTTTGCTTTCGGATGTTTCGATCAATGTGATCGACGTGCAGAGACCGACACATCACCGCACCCCCCTTAATTAGTTGTACGACTCTGCAGAGCTACTATCGAGTGCCGAGGGTGATGCCTCGTACCTCACTCCTGATGATATCTCTGTAGTGTAGCTATTTGGTTGTGGATTACAGAGGGTGATTCCTCTTTCACCACCACCGATGATGACTCCGTCGTGCAACCCCTCAAGAGTGAACCCATCGAGGCTGATTCCTCCAAGTTCACCCTGACGGATACATCGAGTGGGAATCCATCGAGGGTGATTCTTCGGATTTCCCCCTTGATGTTAAGGACACACTGTTACCTTTAACTATTTCCCCGTTTACTGTTACTGTGGGACTAAAGGGATAGGCGGTACCACCCCGGTAGAGGTGGACCTGAGTTCCCGATAGTCTATTGATAAGTCGGGTTGACCAGGAGGGTACCCGCGAGATAATGATGCGGCACGGCCGGGCAGGCAGACCGCCCTAGAGGCAGGGACCTGGCCCTTGTCGTAAGCCCGCGAGACGGGGCGACAGGATCACTGATCGTCTCCGCGAGCTCCTAACACACTAATGAGTTTGGATATGTGATCTGAGTAGGCCTCTGGCCTTTTATGCACTGACCACCACGCGGGAATAAGTATGGGCACTCGGCGTCGTACGTTCTTCCGAAAGTTCTTCAGACGTCAGCAGTTGTGCGGCGCGCGCCCGGGTGAACTGTGAAAGCCTGCGTGTGTATACATGGGCTAGGTTTGGTCCCGGCCGCGTTCGCAATGCGCAGGAGTGCAAAGGGCGATGGGCCCAGACCCCTGAGCGCTTAGGGTTTAGACCGGCGTGCTGGCCTCTCTGTTGAGCCTAGGTAGGGCTACGTCGTGTCGATTGGCCGAGGCCGGGCATGACCCAATAAAAGTGTGTCCGACTGGAGTTAATCGAGCGTGTTGGGTAAGTTGGTGCACCCCTGTAGGGAAGTTAATGTATTCGAATAGCCGTGTCCACGGTAACGGACGCTCGGAGAGTATCCCGATCTACTACAACTAGAACTGGATACCTGTGTTACTTAATAATATGTTAGCTCCGGGATCGCTTTCTCGCAGGGAGTTGAGGAAGCATCTCTGGGCATTGCTACTATATACTTGTTACTTTATATTATAAGTTGTTCTGTACTCTTGTGATGCTGCAAGTTGCTAGTCTTCGATAGGCTAGGCCTTCCCTCTATTCTGGCATTTCTGCAGTCTAGTCCACAGATACATCCCCTTCATTTGATACCGATGCATAATTAGCATAGATCTAATGTAAGTCTTGCGAGTACTTTGGATGAGTACTCACGGTTGCTTTGCTATCCTTTTTCCCCATACCCGATTGCTGCGACCAGACGACGGAGCCCAGGAGATAGCTAATCCCGTCAACGACTACTACTACCCCGACGGAGCCTACTACTACGTGGAGACCGACGACCAGGAGTAGTTCGGAGGCTCCCAGGCAGGAGGCCTGCGCCTCTTCGATCTAGATGTCGTTGTTATGCTCAGCCGCAACCTTGTCTAATTATGTCTGTACTCAGATACTAATGCTTTCGCTGACTCTTGTATTCGAGCCCTCGAGGCCCCTGGCTTGTAATATAAAGCTTGTATTATTTTATTTGTGTCTAGAGTTGTGTTGTGATATCTTTCCGTGAGTCTCTGATCTTGATCGTGCATATTTGCGTATATGAATAGTGCACGATTGAGTCGGGAGTGTCACATATGGTGACTTATGTATTCGGGTCTTCGTGACCCCTGACTTGTAATATTAAAGTCTTATGTTTAAATTTGTGTATAGAGTTGTGTTGTGATATCTTTCCGTGAGTCTCTGGTCTTGATCGTGCATGTTTGCGTGTATGATTAGTGCACGGTCGAGGCGGGGGCGTCACACTATGCATCCGGGTCGTCCAAGGCCCAAGGCACAAACTGTTTGACTGTCCGAATTTCATGCAAAAAACTAGTTCCCACCAATCACTATAAATATCCTCATCGATCATGACGCAGTTCGCCAACAGGAGCGTTGAAGGTTGAGCCACATACATACGTACTCCCTCCGTACCGGTGCATAAGTCACATTACGAAAACCAAATAATCCCAAAACTCTTAGGCGCGGTGCATTAACTACCCATCTCATTCCCTGTTTTTTGCCACGAAAAAAATAGTCAATAGGTACACATCAATGTCGTTGCCGGGTTGCTTAGGGCCTTGGATGAGCACTGGCATCATAATGAACTTCCACTTCATGTACAACCAAGGAGGAAGGTTATAGATACATAGAGTCACAGGCCAGGTGCTATGACTGCTGCTCTGCTCCCCAAAAGGATTCATGCCATCTGTACTTATACCAAACCATAAGTTCCTTGCGTCATCTGCAAACTCCGGCCACTTTCTCTCGATTTTTCTCCACTGCGACCCATCAGCGGGTACTCTCAACATCCCGTCTTTCTTACGGTCTTCTTTGTGCCATCGCAACAACTTGGCATGCTCTTTGTTTCTGAACAGACGTTTCAGCCGTGGTATTATAGGAGCATACCACATCACCTTGGCAGGAACCCTCTTCCTGGGGCGCTCGCCCTCAACATCACCAGGGTCATCTCGTCTGATCTTATACCGCAATGCACCGCATACCGGGCATGCATTCAAATTCTCATACTCCTCACCGCGGGAGAGGATGCAGTCATTAGGGCATGCATGTATCTTATGCACCTCTAATCCTAGAGGGCAGAGAACCTTCTTTGCTTCGTACGTACTGTCAGGCAATTCATTATCCTTTGGAAGCTTCTTCTTCATTATTTTCAGTAACTTCTCAAATCCCTTGTCAGATATACCATTCTCTGCCTTCCATTGCAGCAATTCCAGTATGGTACCGAGCTTTGTGTTGCCATCTTCGCAATTTGGGTACAACAATTTTTTGTGATCCTCTAACATGCGCTCGAACTTCAACTTCTCCTTTTCACTTTCGCATTCTCTCTGTGCATCAACAATGGCCCGGCAAAGATCATCAGCGGGCACATCTGGTGCCTCTTGATCTTCAGCTTCCCCCGTTGCAGTATCACCGTATTCAGGGAACATAGGATAGTTGTCATCATCCTCTTCTTCTTCATTGTCTTCCATCATAACCCCTCTTTCTCTGTGCTTGGTCCAACAATTATAGCTGGGCATGAAACCGGACTTAAGCAAGTGGGTGTGAAGGATTTTCGAGGAAGAGTAATCCTTATCATTCCGACAGACAACACATGGACAACACATAAAACCATTCAGACTGTTTGCTTGAGCCACACCGATAAAATTATGCAGGCCCGTAATGTACTCGGCAGTGCGTCGGTCACCGTACATCCATTGCCGGTTCATCTGCATTATATAATTAAGTATATCAAAAACCATTACAGAACATCATGAATAGAGAAATGACCAAATTAATACAAGTTCATCATATTAAAACCAAAGTACAGTAGTGATCAAATGTTATTACTGCAAAAATAAATACATAAAGTTCATACATAGTTCTCATAAATGCAACAACAAATATGAGATACATCCATTGAAACTAACATACAACTATGCAAAACTTTTAAATGCGACAACAAATGCGATCAAAATCGCAACTAAGGTAACAATTGATCCAACAGCATAATGATACCAAGCCTCTTTATCAATGGCATATTTTCTAATCTTTCTAATCTTCAAGCGCATTGCATCCATCTGGATCTTGTGTAGATCGACGACATCGGCAACATGCAACTCCAATTTCATCTTCTCTTCTTCAATTCTTTTCAATTTTTCTTTCAAATAATTGTTTTCTTTTTCAACTAAATTTAATCTCTCGACAAGAGGGTCGGTTGGAATTTCCGGTTCACATACCTCCTAGATAAAAATATCTATGTCAAGTTGGTCGGCATAATTGTCATAAACACTAAATGAAATAAATAGTTATAAAAGATAATATACCACATCCGAATCATAGACCGGGCGAGAGCCGACGGGGGCGGATATCAAAACGATGGCACTATATAATAACAAACAATAATACAAGTAAGAAAATTATACAAGTAACTATCTAAATCATACAAGTAAGAATTTTTTTTTTAAAAAAAAGATAAGAACAATGGGCTCACCACGGTGGTGCCGGCGACGAGATCGGCGCGGGCGATCGACGACGGTGAGGACGGGGACGGGGACGGGACGGCACCCTACACATGTGCAAACTAAGAAGTTAATTTGAGCTCAAATTGTGCATCTAAATCAAATAAACTCCCACATACACTCCTCCACTAAAACCCACAAATCACTCTACTTCTAGAGCATGAAATGAGCTAAACTAGCAATGAGAGATGAAAGGATGAAGTTGCTAACCTTTTAGAACACTTGGATAGTTGGTGCACCGCCAAATCTAGACAAATCTTGGGGAAAATAGAGCTTGGAAGAAGAACAGAGGAGAAGAAAGGAGAAAGCTTAAGTGTGGCTCGGGCACCTCATATCATGTTTGTTTTGTGTGAACTCAAGTGGCATCATGCTCTCAGGCATTTCATCGAGCACCTCTTGTGCATAGGAAGGGAGAACAAAGTAGCACACACCTCCCACCTTCTACGAGGAAAAAACAGAGGAGAGGGCGGGCAGGGGCGAGGATATATATAGGCAAATTTTTAGTCCCGGTTGGTGTCTAAAACCGGGACTGAAGACTGACCTTTAATCCCGGTTGGAGACACCAACCGGGACTAAAGGGGTGCGATACCCTTTAGTCCCGGTTGGTGTCTGGAACCGGGACTAAAGGTCCCATTCGAACCGGGACTGATGCTTGCAGAGCCCTGGTCGGCGTCCTAGCCGCTCGAACCGGGACTAATGCTCACATTAGTCCCGGTTCGTAACGCGACCGGGACTATTGCTCCGATCTGACTAGAACGAAAGCCCTGTTTTCTACTAGTGTTCTCCGTCCGGAACAGGTGAAGATTCATAGTGACAGTCCATTTCTTAACAAGAGTGTAATGAAGACCGATGCTTGCTTGTTGTGTACTATCCGACAATTTAAACCGGTCCTGATGGTCGTCATTAAGCGAGGTGGGACTAAACTCAACTCCCACTTATATATAGATGAAAAAGAGAAAAAAAAATAAGGCAAGTAAATATTGCTTTGCCGAGAGCCATTCCGCGGGCGCTCGGTAAAGCAGCACGACCGTCAGAGCGACGTCAACCACTGCCGGTCTTGCCACGTGGCTACCCTTTGCCGTGTGCCATGGTCTGGTTCTCGGCAAATAGGTAGTTTGCCGAGTGTTAACCTTTTGCCGAGTGTGCTTTACCGCTTCGTATCGGCGTACGTTGGGGTTTGCCGTGCGGTCACTTTTGCCGAGAGTTGCTCTCGGCATACAGAAGTTTGCCGAGCGCCCGTGCTTTGGCTCCCGGCAAAGAGCCATACAGCCGGCATATATGAAAATTCCAGTAGTGTACGTATAATAATCAGGTACTCCCTCCATCCGGAAATACTTGTCCTAGTACATCCATTTCTAGGACAAGTATTTCCGGATGGAGGGAGTATATGGTGGACTCCAAACAATGGCATATGTTGCTCTTGTTTTGAAGGTACCGAGGTGTGACATGTAGGGGAACGCACTACGCAATAAAATGTTAGCGATAGAGACAACAGTAGTTATAATGTTTGCAGTCATCAGTCAAGAATCAAAATTGTCTCGAAGAATGCAGGCTCAACAAGTCAACATATAAGAGCGAGTCAAAGATTTAAGTTGTTGAGCTGGTACAGTTTCCATGATTTTCAGTAGGCATGTTTTGTTTCAAACTTCCCTACAAAACAGGTTTTAATCCATCCAAGCACTCGGTATGTGCCGTGAGCCACGTTTTTCAACTAAGCTGATAGAAGCAAACTTGTTAATTACTAGTTACACAGAAACTTAAAATTTTGCACATCCCCAGAAAACACATTGTTACTCAACTCTTCATTCATGAACTATTCATTAGCTAAGTTCTTGCCTCTAAATTGCAATTGGTAAATCATCAATTGATATACAACCTTAGACTTTTCAATTATTATTTTAGAGAAACGGGAGCCCCCTACCAGTTTTTTGTCGACCGTAACCACGAATAATGAAGGAAGCACATTTCATCCCAGCAAAATAAAAGGTATGCAGGACAAGTGGGTGTAAAGAAATTTGAAGTATTGCTTATGAACAACTATCAAGCAACAACAACCATTTCTGAATACTAATCTTGGTTGCGGTTGCTTCTACTCAAAATTCTGATTGTGTCAAGTCATGAAGTCCTTGTTCGACTCGGTGGTATTTCCTTGGACTACTCACTGCATATTACAGAACATAGATGGTACCCTTGTTAAACTATTGTATCAAGCATATACAATTGCTGCTTTCTCCTACTATGCACCTGTATCGCTTAAGAACACACATTATTTTTCAATGACAAAGATATATTCACCTCAACAGTGAGCAAAGTCCGCACAACAGATGAGTAGTAATGTGCCTCCAACTCCTTAAGGCTTGCTGCTGCCTCCTGCCCAATCCTCTGCAACATTCTATCTGTCCCCTCTGCCTGCTGACTGAACACCTCAATCCTCCTATCAACATTCTCACTCAAAGAAGCAAGACCAGAAAAGATGGCTGTTCTCTTAAGTCCCGACACTAGTTTCAACAGAGAGTCCGCTGAGTGTACCTGGAAAACATAAAACAGCACTTGACAGCCACACAAGACAATGCCCAGAATAGTTAATAGTACTAGATTTATGGTATTCTAAAATTAGCGCAAAACGCAGTTAGGTTGCAGTACAACATAGACATCAGATCAGCTGCCCCTATATCTCTGTAGAGGAAAAAAAGGTGTTTCAACTTGTTCAAATCACACTATCACAGCACTAATTATGGCAACCAACCTAAGGCAGTCCCTGCTTCTTCTCATATCCACTGGGGCACCGATTGGTTTTTAAAGTACATGACAATGAAATTCATCTACCGGTGCTGGGGTGCTTAGAGTTTTAAATTATATTCCTGAAGTCTTACTCTGCACGTCTAGACTTAGTTCCTCAGCAGAGCTTACTTGTACCAAACTGATCCATGTTTTGATCATATCCTTATTGAATCTAGCATCCACATTTCACCGTAACTACATCATATTCGTACATTTCATACTTAGAAGATGTAATCTTTCGGACTTTTGCGCTAGAGAATTGCAGGATGTAGTCTGAATCGTTCCTTGGTTTATTTGCACATATTGTTCACCTTAAATCCTACTTTTGCTTTTTTAGGTCTCGCCGTCAGTTGTCTGCAATACAGGGATATCTTCGGCTTCTACTATCACCTAATTTTCGAGCTTCATCAATTGGGTTAGATCTCAGAATCATCAATGTATCTGCGATTGATGTGAAATTTTACAGCTTGTCATGCCTTGTCGTTGTTTCAGATATGACATCACCGAATTAAAACATATGGGTATTACGGAAATGGAGCAGTTGAATTAATTCACAACTTCGCTTCAATTTTGGGCATCACAATTTCAAACAGTATTCCTCAAAAAAAAAAAAATCAAACGGTGGGAACTGGGAAGAAACAAATCTCCGAACAGCTGGTGGGCGAGTGGTCGTTACCATGCGGGAGGCGCGCATGTCCATCTGGAATGCATCCTGCGAGTTGCGCACGGGCGGGTCGCTGACCTGAGACGAGGAGAACCCGCAGCAGCGTTAGGGTTGGTTAGCCAGCAGGCGAGGGCGCCGACGAGTGCTAGGAGGGAACGGGGTCGTACGCGGGCGATGTTGATGAGGGCCGAGAAGTTGGCGACGAGCCTGCCGACGTCGGCATCGGCCTTCTAGAGGAGCACCGTCGGGCCCGCCATGGCGCCGCCAGCGCCAACGCTTGGCTTTCTCATCGCGGGTGGATGGAGTGGCTGCGGCCGGTGAGCCGTCGCTTTTCGCCGGAGTTCGAAGGGGGGCGGGGGAGCTGTCGCTGCGAGTGCGGCGGCTGGCCGCTGGCGCCGTGGAGGCAGGTCTCGTCCTGGAATGGGCCGTGACGCTCTGGGGCGGTTGCTCTTTCAGGGCCGTAAGCCCAGGAAGGTCTTGCATTTTGAGGGCCGTAAGCCCGCCACCTACTACTACTCTCTATCCGGCCACGGCCTCGCGTCCATCCCATCCTCTCTCATCCCCTTCTTCTTCCTTGACCGTGGCCGGCCGCCGCTCCTCATACACGGCCGTCGGATACGGCGGCATGCGTCCACTCTCTCCACCGCCCGTCCCCTCTTGCTCTTCGACCCCGCCTACACGCGCGGGAGCTGGACCGCCTCCGCAGCGATGGCATCCCTTTTACCTTCCTGCGCACCCGGTCGACGTGTGTGGCCGTGGAGCAGAGCGACCTTCAGGTAAAGGGAGCGGCAGCTGCAGCGGAAAAAGGTGGTCACGGAGTGGAGCTCATCGCCGGGGTTGCCGTTCACGGCGGCGGAGGTGTTTTACATCAGTCATCACGGCGCCGCACACTCGCCCAAAAGGCCGCAGCGAGGAAAGGAGATGCAGAGCTCGTCATCAGCGTTTTCCCGCGCGGTTGCCGTCCGTTCCCGCCGGCGGCGAGGCTCGCCGTGGAAGGATTAAAGAAACCGACGTGTCAGCTGAAGATAGGAGGATGCGGTCAACAAGGTAATTAACAACTTAGAACTCCCAACTACTACTGTCTACAAGTATATTTTAGAGCATGTGGTTAGAGACAGAGAACATGGCCGATATAATTTCTTTATAATGACGTGACGAAGTTAATTACAGCATTAGTTTAGTGGAACCAACGACCATCATCATGTATAATTGCAGCTCAACTTGCTCTACTAGAGCCCACACTAACCGGAAAAAAATTCCATGCATACCGGTTGCAAACCTCCTCGTTTGCAACCCGGACGTCATCTGCTGCCACGTGTCCAGGCTGGACATCGCACGGCCTCCTCACTTTTGCCCCAGGCGATACGCAGCTCGGCTCCAATCGCTACACCCGCGCCGCTCCCACGGCTCCTTTTCATGCGTTGTCGTCGGACTCATAGGCTAAGCGCGGCTCGGCTCCTTGCCTCTACAGCGGGCGGCTCAGTTCGCACAGAGAACAGAGCATTCGATCCCAACTCCCAAACCCTGTGCACACCAGCCGCCGCCGCCGCCGCCGGAATTCGCTTCCGCGCCGCCACTGGGAATCGCATCGCCGCCGCCGGGAGTTTCCTCCGCGCCACCGCTGGGAGTCGCCCCCGCCGGTCCCTGGAGTCGCATCGGCCAAGGCCGCCCGTGGCCCAAACTCGCGTCGGCAAGAGGTAATTTCCCCGGCCAGCTCGCCTCCTTCCGTGCAGTGCTTTGCTAATTCTTGCTCTTAAGCTACTCAGTAGTTAAGCGAGATGGCCAAATGAATATACCTATCACAGATCATCAGCGATGGCTGTATGCAGGGGGGTTAAAGAGCTGAGTGCTTCTACATCGGGAGAGAAGCAAATGGAGTGGTACATCTTTGTGCCAAGCAACCTAGCAGTACTAGACGTAGATGCGCTTGGATGAACTTTGTTCCAAAAAAATTAGCTGATGCTTTGTAGTTTGATTGTAATCCCGATTAATGATCAATAAATCTGTTCAAGTCTGAAAAAAAAGAGATAGAGTACCTCATTAGCAGTCCCTTAGTGAGTACCTAGTTATTGATCCCGTACTGACAAATGACCATTTTATTAAGCCATTCAATTTAGAATTGTGAACCATTCATAATTTGTAGGCATGATTTTGTCCATCATCCTAGACATGTGTCGTATGGATTGTTGATTTACCGGCTGGTGCCATATCAATTGATAGTGTAATCATGTGCCTCCTTTGTGACATGATGATTTACATGTACTGAATTGTTTTTTCAACCTTGTATGGATAATTGCTAATGCAGGGTCTTGGAATTGTGATTAATCCTGATAGTTGTATCTCTTTGCTACAATTTGAAGAAGTGGAGGGCTAGGAAATCAAAGCTTATTTACTGTCTGTACAAGACTAGAGTCAAATGGATTGCAGCTGGGAGAGTGTACTACTGGAACAACACAGATGCTCAGAAAACCGTTGAAGAAGACCGCAGTGGTTGCTGATGGAGTAGACTTAGACTAGGAATGTTACATCTTGCAAATTTGATGTTGAATTCATGAGAACTATTGTACCAACCTATAGCTGATTGCTCTCCCTGACAATGTACTAATTAGTATACAATGTACTTTTCATATCAAATACATATGGATAATATAAAATCTTCAGTTTGCTGGATGTGTTGAAAAAAATCTGAATGTTTCTCCAGTTTGTCTTATTTGCTATACACTGTAGCGAACTGCTATTTTTTGTACTGTCCTTAAGTAGGCCTAAACTTCAGTGTGAGGCTCAATTTTTACTATGAAATCTGACAACCATTTAGACTGGCAATTTGGAAAATACTTATATTCTAATACACCAGTTTATAAATTCTATAACTTCTTTAGCAGCTTGGCGTACAAACTCATCAAAACCTTGCAACTGGCACAATACTCAAACATTGTAAATGAAGACAAAATCCAGTGTGCTACAGTACATCAATTACAATTCATGGGTACACCAAATTATATCCATAATATGATACTCCTTATAGTGCTGTCCATTACAATGAAGACAACCTATAAGGAGTATCATATTATGGATGTAATTTGGTGTACCAGCACATCCATTACAATGAAGACAACCTATAAGGAGTATCATATTATGGATGTAATTTGGTGTACCCATGAATTGTAATTGATGTACTGTAGCACACTGGATTTTGTCTTCATTTACAATGTTCGAGTATTGTGCCAATTGCAAGGTAGTTTGTACCAAGGTTTTGGTTACCGAATGAGGCAATTTTACCGAGGGGGACTGGTAAACGTGGTTACCACGGTTACCAAGAAATACCGAGAATATTTCGAACGAATTTTATAGTTGAATTTTGAATTCAAATAACCGAATGAGCGAACATTCGAACCAGAGACCATTCAAAACATGAACTAGGTTGCTACCAACACGTCAGAACCAACTCTCATGGCATTAATTAGATCCTACGTACTTTACTACTCCCTCCGGTCCGGTGTGTAAGGCTCAGTAGAAAAATCATCGTGACCAAGGCAGAAGCGAATTGGGCAGTGAGAGGTTTTGGTCGCCGTTATTCTCTCCAATCAGGTCATTGAATTAATTAGAGGAGAGAGAGGAAACATGCATTCATTGGTCAAACCTTTGCATGCATAGGGGAGAGAGGAGAAGAGGTGCGGTGAGGAGTAATTCTGGAGGAGAGAGAAGGCCACAGAGCAATTAATTAGGGGGTATTAATTAGCAAAACGGCCTTATTTCATCACTAAAACGGAACAAATAGTTTTTGCTAATGAGCCCTACACACCGGACCGGAGGGAGTATAAATCGAGCGTTTAAATTCAAAATTTCAAAAAAATGGTATTTTTTGCTTGGTATGGGGATTTACCCAGGGCCACGGAAATACGCGGTAACCATGGGAAATCTTGAAATTTCGACCGGTAACCAAAACCTTGGTTTGTACGCCAAGCTGCTAAAGAAGTTATAGAATTTATGAACTGGTGTATTAGAATATAAGTATTTTCCAAATTGCCAGTCTAAATTGTTGTCAGATTTCATAGTAAAAATTGAGCCTCACACTGAAGTTTAGGCCTACTTAAGGACAGTACAAAAAATAGCAGTTTCGCTACAGTGTATAGCAAATAAGACAAACTGGAGAAACATTCAGATTTTTTTCAACACATCCAGCAAAATGAAGATTTTATATTATCCATATGTATTTGATATGAAAAGATACATTGTATACTAATTAGTACATTGTCAGGGAGAGCAATCAGCTATAGGTTGGTACAATAGTTCTCATGAATTCAACATCAAATTTGCAAGATGTAACATTCCTAGTCTAAGTCTACTCCATCAGCAACCACTGCGGTCTTCTTCAACGGTTTTCTGAGCATCTGTGTTGTTCCAGTAGTACACTCTCCCAGCTGCAATCCATTTGACTCTAGTCTTGTACAGACAGTAAATAAGCTTTGATTTCCTAGCCCTCCACTTCTTCAAATTATAGCAAAGAGATACAACTACCAGGATTAATCACAATTCCAAGACCCTGCATTAGCAATTATCCATACAAGGTTGAAAAAACAATTCAGTACATGTAAATCATCATGTCACAAAGGAGGCACATGATTACACTATCAATTGATATGGCACCAGCCGGTAAATCAACAATCCATACGACACATGTCTAGGATGATGGACAAAATCATGCCTACAAATTATGAATGGTTCACAATTCTAAATTGAATGGCTTAATAAAATGGTCATTTGTCAGTACGGGATCAATAACTAGGTACTCACTAAGGGACTGCTAATGAGGTACTCTATCTCTTTTTTTCCAGACTTGAACAGATTTATTGATCATTAATCGGGATTACAATCAAACTACAAAGCATCAGCTAATTTTTTTGGAACAAAGTTCATCCAAGCGCATCTACGTCTAGTACTGCTAGGTTGCTTGGCACAAAGATGTACCACTCCATTTGCTTCTCTCCCGATGTAGAAGCACTCAGCTCTTTAACCCCCCTGCATACAGCCATCGCTGATGATCTGTGATAGGTATATTCATTTGGCCATCTCGCTTAACTACTGAGTAGCTTAAGAGCAAGAATTAGCAAAGCACTGCACGGAAGGAGGCGAGCTGGCCGGGGAAATTACCTCTTGCCGACGCGAGTTTGGGCCACGGGCGGCCTTGGCCGATGCGACTCCAGGGACCGGCGGGGGCGACTCCCAGCGGTGGCGCGGAGGAAACTCCCGGCGGCGGCGATGCGATTCCCAGTGGCGGCGCGGAAGCGAATTCCGGCGGTGGCGTCGGCGGCTAGTGTGCGCAGGGTTTGGGAGTCGGGATCGAATGCTCTGTTCTCTGTGCGAAATGAGCCGCCCGCTGTAGAGGCAAGGAGCCGAGCCGCGCTTAGCCTATGAGTCCGACGACAACGCATGAAAAGGAGCCGAGGGAGCGGCGCGGGTGTAGCGATTGGAGCCGAGCTGCGTATCGCCGGGGCAAAAGTGAGGAGGCCGTGCGATGTCCAGCCTGGACACGTGGCAGCAGATGACGTCCGGGTTGCAAACGAGGAGGTTTGCAACCGGTATGCACGGAATTTTTTTCCCACTAACCTGGGTCTGGCTGGAGGACATCTACTCTGGCTCTACCATCAGAGCGGTTGACGCTGCAGCCTGGGGTCGTCGTTGTCTTCCTCAAACCTCAGGAGCGCCGTGGTGATCCAGATCTCACTGATCCTCACCGGCGGGCGGTTTCTACGGGGCTAGTTCATTCATTTCTTTGCTGTGGTATGTATCTACATGTGGCTTCTTCTCTCTATCTCTTAGTTTCTGAGATGGATGGCCTCTATCAACGCCATGCTGCATATATAATGTTTTGATTTCATCAAACTTAGCTTTGGTCTACCTCAATTTACAAATCCTCCATTTTTTTAGTTTCCGAACGTGTTATTGCATAAAACATGCTATATATATGGGGCGAAAGCCTTTTTCGTAAAACATGCTATATATTAGACCAATACAACTAGTCAGCCTTGTGCTTGCAGGATGGTCCATGTCAAATCAGGCTACTTCTATAAGAATCTGCTACTGCTGGGACGTGGAGCATGTGAGCTCGGGCTCACATGCACCCGTTGCTACAGTGCACACAAAATATATTTAAAAAGTTCAAAAAAATCTGAATTTTTTTGTCAAGAAACTTTGATGTTTTTTCTACATGCGTGCCAATTTTCGTGATGAAATGACATTTGTGGAGGTCCTGGCAAAAAAAACAAAATCATGCTCCAAAAAAACTGTTTTTGGAAGCATTTTGGAGCATCGATTTTGTTTTTTTTGCCGAGACCTGCATGAATGTCATTTTGTCACGAAATTTTGCACGCATGTGAAAAAGACATCAATGTTTGTTATCAAAAAATTTCAGATTTTTTTGAACTTTTTAAATATATTTTTCGTATGTACTGTAGCAAAGGGAGCATGTGAGCTCGTCCTCACATTAGCACTTTCGCTACTGGTGCTAATTGAGCACCTAGCTATATAGGGGGTTCGGATGCATATGTCAGATCTCCGTTCTTTCAATCTGTGTTTCATGCTTACTCGTGTAATCATGCATATTGTGGATCCGTATATAATGGCATATTTCCTCTTGCTTCGAAGGTACTGCATCTTGGTATTGATTGCAAATGGATAGCGAAACCAGTACTAGATACAACATCGACCTGCTGGAGGACGTGCTGTTTGATGGAAATGCAGAGCCAACATATCGTGCCGTTATCACTCTTAGAAGACATCACAAACGGTTTCTCCGATGATCAGCAAATTGGCAGCGGAGGGTTTGCGGTAGTTTATAAGGTAATCCCTCTAGCAAGATTTCTCGGTCCTAATCATAGTTGATTGAAAAGATAAACATCATGTGAACATGACAGTAACACCACCACACGTGCACGCTCACACGTTAACACGGACAAATACATGTTCTGACTGCAGGGAATAGTGGGAAAAAGGGATGATCGCTGTGAAGAAGCTCTCCAGAACATTTGATTTGCCTGAGAGTAAATTCCACAAAGAGGTTGAGTGTCTCATGAAGGTCAAGCACAAAAATATAGTGCGTTTTCTGGGATATTGTTCTGAAACGCATGGGAGAACTGCAGATAATGAGGGGAAGTTTGTCATGGCAGATATACGAAACTGGTTGCTGTGTTTTGAGTATGTACCAAACGGAAGCCTCAATGATCATATTACAGGTAATGTTCATAACGTGTATTCCGATTTATTTTCGGAATCTATAACTACCGAACGTGCCGTGTTTTCTCGTCTCGCCCCGAACGCTTTGATCACCGATCATCTCGATACACTAATATTGATGCACAGGGACTTACACGTCATCTCCATCAATTGTTCGGTACAGAGGCAAACCGAACCGAACGCAGTGTCCCATCAGTCCACCACTCCTCTTTCTCTTCTATCAACTATTCGATCCCCATTTTGCTCGATCCCATCCCCACTTTGCTCGATACCATTACCATCACACCAGTGAGCAACGGTGGCCGGTGTGACCACGGCGGCGACCAGCTTGGTGGCGGCGGCGAGCTCGGAGGGCAGCGGGATGGTGCGGTGAGCAGTTTGGTGACGGGTTCGATCTTGGCGAGAACGAGGAGGCCGCCGCCATGGGGCTTGGCGGTCCAACGGTGTCTCTGCTACGCAAGGAGGCTCGTGTTGCCGGGAGGGCCGCGCCTATGCGTGCAACGTCCTGTGTGCGCTGGTGGCTCCGAGCGGCGGCGAGCTCGGAGAGCATAGGGATGGTGCGGCGAGCAGTTTGGTGGCGGGTTCGATTTCGGCGAGGACGAGGAGGCCGCCGCGCATGGGACTGCACGGTCCGACGGTGCCTCTGCTACGCGAGGGGGCTCGTGTTGCCGGGAGGGCCGCGCCTGCGCGTGCGCCGTCCCGTTTGCGCTGGTGGCTCCGGCGGGGCTGAACGGGGCAGGCGCGGGTGTACGAGGAGGGCGCCTTCATCCCGGCGAGATCCAGTGTCCCCGCCGCCGCCGTACGTCGTAGAGTTGCGGCAGCTCGCCGGTGAGTCCTTTTGTGCTATTTTTTTCGCCTTCTCCTCCTCCTTGCTCATATCCACGCGCCGGCGGCCAGAGATGGCTCGCGTCGATGCTCAGCGCCGTTGCTGCTTTCCATGCGCCAGCGCGAGGATGGCTCTGCTCGGGGGACGCCCCTATGACCGTGTTTCTACTCTGCAACTCTTGCAGCAGTACCAGCAAGAGGAGCAAGCCGGAGGCGTCGAGCAATTTTTCGATCGCGTACATCATATTCCCTCTCAATGCTTCGATCCGCCAAATCCATCAGGAAAGCGTTTTTCAGAGTGAGCAGTGCTTCGGCCCCTATGTCATTCCCTCTCAATGCTTATTGGTCATCCCGTGCATGACTGCCTGTTAAAAACATTCACGTAATGGCAATTACCACATTAACTTGTTCAATCCCATGACAAATTTAATAACAAAATGTATCCTTAATCATGGCAAATTCGTATACAGTAAATGATGGACATGGCAATTTACTCATTAGTTGCCCTTAATTTTTGCTCGAAGTTCATGGAATTCGTTCATACCTTGCAAATTCGTATCCGGTCGCAAGGAAAATTCTACAACAAAAATGGTGGCATGACCCATGGTATGTAGCAAATTTTACAACAAAACCATTTTTATGCTTTTAACATGTCAAAATTTGTTTGTGAATTTTCCCATGCCCTTGATGTCCCACGGCAAATTTGCTTTATTGCACATGGCAAGTTTATTTTTTTTAAGACAATGTCAAACTTTTTTTTATTATGGACCATGGCAACTTTTCTTTTATGTACGACGACAATTTCACTTCATGACCATGGCAATTTTTTTGGGACAATGGCAAACTTGTTTACCATGGCAAAATTTGTTAGTGAATTTGCCATGGCAAATTCACTTGATGTCCCATGGCAAATTCACTTTATTGCCCATGGCAACTTTATTTTATTGCCTTCACTTTATTGCCCATGGCACCAGTACTCGTCGGCGATACTAGTGCGCAACGCCGTGTTGACAGCGGCGGAGAGTGCCTCGCGCGCATGGTGGTTGCCTGTCACCGAGGCCGAGGTGCTGGGGGTGGAGATTCGTGGGCTCGTCGTCCCGCCGTCAGTCGAAGAGGTCGCCTCCTGCGAGCCCTCCGTTTGAAGCACGACCGGGGGGCATCGCTGCTGCCGCCCCATTGGTCGCGCGTGCCTGCAAGCCGCCGCGCCATGCGTGGAGCCATCGAGGCTGCCCGCCGCTGCGTCTAGAGGAGCAGAGGCGCCCCATGGCTGCCGCACGAGTACTGGTTCACGAAAGGGTCCGCGATGGCCGAGCATGGAGGAGCACCGGTGCGTCTAGGTTGTCTTCGTCGTTTCCTGCTCCGTCGCCGCGCGTGGAAGAGCACGCGTCATCAGTCCTTCGTCGACCGTCATAGCTTCTCCTCCCTCTCAGTACAGATCATTTTTTAGCGTTGTTTGCTGCCGCTATGCCGATGCATTTTGCTGCTCTAGACTGCTCAGTTTACTAGATCGAGCCTACCACTATATTCAGTGTCTCCTTTGTATGTAATTTACACTTTTATCCAAAGTTGCCATGTTTATTCAGTGATTTAAACTTGACATCTCACCTAATTTTTTTGGCTTGTCAACTTTTTTTTGCCATGGTTAATTTAGTGATGCTGCCGCTACTATAATCAAACAATCAATTGGTCAACAAATCATTTTTCTGATCTGCCATGATTGTGTCTTTTCTTTAGGGTACAATTACAGTTTTTTTTACATAATTGCCATGTTTTTGGTAAATTTGCCATGCTTGTGTCTTTTTCTTTAGGGTACATTACATTTTTACTTAATTTGTCATGCTTCTATGTAGGAATACAACAATTTGGCAAATTTGCCATGTGTGCAGTACAAATTATTCAACTTTTTTGAAATGATAATTGTAACTTTTTCTACCAAAACTACGATGTGTTTTTGCCATGGCAACTTAACATGTATTGTCATGGTTAATTTTGGGACCATCGTCACATGGCAAATGTATTTTTGGCCTTCTCTAAAGCATGGCAAATTCTACAACATGGCAAATTATGGAAGTTTATCAATCATGGCAAACTTGCCATCCTTCAAAAAAAATTTGTCACAATCTTCATCAAATGTATGTTAAACTTTTTAATGGATCATGGCAAGTCTAGTTCAGGCACCATGGCAACTTAACTATGTTATAGTTTACGAAACTACGATGTGTCTTGGCATGGCAACTTAACATGTACTGGCATGGTAGATTTTTTGGGACCATCTTCACATTTGCAAATGTACTTTTGCTCTTATTCTAAAACATGGCAAATTATGGAAGTTTCTCAATCATGGCAAACTTGCCATCCTTCAATTTTTTTCTTTTTTGCCAATATTTTTTTCTTTCCAACATGGCAAACTCTACATGGCCAATAGCTAGTTTAATTCAAACACCATGAAAACTTATCTAGATGTTTTTGCCACGGCAAATTAAAACTATGTGTTGCCATGACGGCAACTTTTTGTAGTGTCTTCGCCATATCTATTCCAAGAATGTTGCCATGGTTAGTTACATTATTTTTTTCCATGACAAATTTGATCTTCCTAACACTTTACCCCTTTTAAGAACATGGCAATCTTGACTTGTATCATGGTAAATTTAGTTTTCATAGCCATGCTAAATTTAACTTAATTGCCATGGCAAATTTACTTTTACAACAATGGCATTTTTTACCTTTTATTTTTTTACTTTTCAAATTTGCCATGGCAAATTTAACTTTATTGCCATGGCAAATTTACTTTTACATACATGGCAAATTTACAATTACAACATTGACATTTTTTATCTTTTATTTTTGTCATGGCAAATTTTACCTTTCAAATTTGCCATGGCAAATTTATCTTAATTGCCATGGCAATTTTACTTTTACATACATGGCAAATTTACATTTACCACAATGGCAATTTTTACCTTCTATTTTTTCCATGGGAATTTTTACCATTCAAATTTGCCATGGCAAATTTAACTTAATTGCCATGGCAATCTTACAATTATATGCATGGCAAATTTTCATTACTAATGTCAATTTTACTTTTCATTTGATGTGGCAAATTTACACTACGGGGCATGGCAAATTTACTATATATTTTGTTATGGCAAATTTACTTTTTGTTTTTGCCATGGCAATTTTTCATGATTTTTGATCTACATAATATGGCATTTTTTGTGAAAATGAATGGACTAGTCACATGGCAAATTGTACGGATTTTTGTTTTCTCTACAACATGGCAAATTTATTTTTATTTTTTGACATGGCAATTTCATGAAATTTGATCTACAAAATATGGGAAACTAAAACTATACGATTGACATAAGTTTATAATTACCATAAACTTTATAAGGCATCACACCATGTTATTTATTGTGTGGTTGCGATGGCATTTTCCGGAAGTTCGATGCCATGACAAACTAGTGGGATCATGGCAAATTTTGTCTGTTTTTTTCAAACACAAACCCATGTACTTTTTACCATGGATATTTTGTGTTTCGTTAAAAAAAATGCCACAGTATTTTTTGCAATATGTTTTTCCCTGGATCGAACGTTGTAGAGGGGGAGGTTCGGTGGGGCATGGCAAATTATTTTTGTTCTGTTTTTGCAAGGTCGAGCAATTCATTTTGTTCCGTTTTTGGTCTTTTTGGGCAAATTTTGTTCATGCACCATGGCAAATTATTTTTTCCTCGTGTCATGGCAACACTGTTTCATGTGCCATGGCAAGTTTGCCATTAATCAGAGTTAGCTTAATTTCATAGTTGGCAGTTTTTTATCTACTAGTTTTACGTTTTTACATTTTCTCTATTTTTTTCGTGCAAAAGGGATTTTTGTTTTGGCCCAGGAATCTATTGGGCCTGTCTGGCAGGCGTTCGGGCTGAGGGGGTGTTCGTATCGAACAAAATTGTTCGATCGATCGCTACTCCCCTGCCGAACGTTTCGTTCGGTCCGGTGCCTCCCCAAACCGAACGTTCGGCTGTTATCGGCGTCCTTTTTTTTTATTAAATGACATTGCACAGTCCAACGGTCCCACTCAAACAGTACAACTATCTAAATTGAGAAATTTGAATATGCTCTCAAACTTTTTTAACCATGCATTCACTTTGATCCAATGGCCTGTTGAAGATGGAGACCTATTGTTGATAGAAGGCAACACCCTATTAAAGATCCTAATGTTGTATTGATCTCACGTCAGTATCCTGCATAGCTCATAGTTGTATTTGTATGTGGAATATTTGTATTCATTTCCTTATTCGGTAAAAAATGTAAACTTACATTTGGTAGGAGATGGGACTATTATCTGTTAGTATTCGCTCCATTTTGCTTCTTACTGCAGACTACAGTTCACCAGAAAAGTACATGATTTTGATCTATAAAAAAGCCCCCTTGTGCAGCAACCAGTAATGGTGATTTGCTTGAACTCTTCCTGGTCAAAATAATAATCGTTAATTCAACTAAGGGAGAAAGTAATTTTGCTTTTTTCCTTCAGATAAATGCATGCAACAAAGTAGGGGATTTGGGGAAGTTGATTCTTTTCCATTTTGTGGAAAGAAGAGACAACTTGCTATAGCAGGTTGCAGGTTAAGTTGCACATGGGCTTGAATTTGGCTCAATCTATTTTAACAACAAACATTTGACAGAGATTAATTTATTCTATTCTCGCATGTTGGAGCATAAACTGGGACATCTTTAAAAACTCATAAAATGGTGTGCGTCATTAGCCATTTGTAGATATACATTGCATTATCTATATCTAAGGGACAAAAATATGAAACCCCTTTCCTCCGCAGATGCATCTAGCGGACTTGAATGGAGGGTGCGCTGTGAGATAATCAGGGGAATGTGTGAGGGCTTATTTCATGTTCATCAGAAACGCATTCTCCACTTAGAAGTTAGATCTGAAGCCTGGGAATATATTGGTAGATGATCACATGGTACCCAAAATTGCTGATTTTGGTCTATCAAGGTGCCTTGATAAAGACCAAACCTGGGTTATTACTTCAAGTCTATGTGGATCGCTGTAAGGCAGTCTGTTGAAACCTCTTTTCTTGTTTGGTACAAATTTCTGTTTGTATGCACATTCATTGACCAGGATTTGAAAGTCTTCATCTAGGGGATATTTGGCACCAGAATTCCTTCGAGGAGGACAAGGCACATTCGCGTCAGATATATACAGTCTTGGCGTTATCATCGTGGAGATACTGACAGGAGGAAAAGAGGATCCAGATTATGAGAATGTAAGAACAGTTTAAGCATTTGCTCCATGTGAAAGAATAAATTTTCAAATAACATCTTATACTCTGGGTCAGCTTGCAGAACTAGTTAAAATTTCCCCCAAAAGGAAAAGAGAAACTGTAAAAAGTATGTCTCGGATAAGCATGGTAGACTAAAGCATTATCCTGTTTTGTGGCACCTCACCTTTAGTACCAGACCGCTTGCTTAATTAACACAAGTTAAACTTGCATACAGGCCTCTTTGGCTTAAGATGTAGCACCAAAATAGCACTTCTAGCACCGTGCTTACACTTTTCTCCTCGTTAGTCCACCTAAAAGATCAAACTTACGAGGAAATGTGGAAAAAGAGTTTATATGTGCCAACATTTTTCTGTACTTGTGACTAGGTCTAATTTTGTTTGGACTTAAAGTAGGCCGCAGTTTTAAAAAGAATTGTTCTAGCTCTTTCTTTAACTCGAGATGTCTATACATGGATACCGCTTTGTGTTTCATACACCAACCAGCTTACCCATTAGATCAAACTAAAGTGGACACATGTGATGTGAGAGATGCACTTATGTTTCAACAAATATAACGTCCAACGGACAACATAGCTCAATTTATAATGATAGCTATATACCTTTTCCATTTTAGAATTCCACATGTTTTTATCTCGGGAAAGTAGTGGCTGAACCCCATGGGTGCACCCACGCAAGAAAACATAGCAAAACATTTCAAAAAATTATGAAACTTTGTGGGAATGATCATCAACAATTGTTATGGGTGCTTGGAAAGTTTGGTGGTCAAATAACATTCGAGCAGCTCTATACGAAAAATACAAAATTACAAAATCTGCTCAAACAGTGCACTTACATTTTGACTAATTTTCAGTGATTTTGTCTTTTTCGTACAGAGCTCCTCGAATGTTATTTGACCACCAAACTTTGCAAGTGCCCATAACATTTGTTGATGACCATTCCCGCAAAGTTTCAGAATTTTTTGAAATGTTTTGCTATGTTTTCTTGCGTGGGTGCACCGTGGGTGCACCGAGCTGGGGTGTAGAAAAATCACTCTCTTTTATCTCTCGTGCTATAGTAGCTATAGATCACTTGCCCTCATAGTTTACTATTTAAGATCTTAACTTAGAATTGCAATTTGTAGGTAATTAAGTCTTGGATGAATCGGTTGGAGGGATCAGATCAATGGGAGACACAGTTGGAGCAAGTAAGAGTATGTATTAAGATAGGGATAGAGTGCACGGATTCGAACAAAAAGAAGAGACCTGTTATACGCAATATAAATGATAGACTTTATAAAATGGCAAATACCGCCGAAACTGGCACCAGTAGTCAATCAGTCGAACAGCAGGTCAGTTTGCTAAAGGAGAGATACTGTCAAGAAGAAAAAGCAAAGCTTTCATCTGAGTACCTCGGAAAGGATATCAAGGAACATGCTGAAACAGAAGAACCTGCAGAAGATTTTGGGACACCTAAAAAAGATAATTGGCAGCAAGGTCGAGAAGAAGCTCCAGGTGATCAATGGCCATTATGGGAAGATACAAAGCAAAATGTCATCCCACAAGGTGCAGGCATTTCTAGCTCTAACTCTGGTTTGCTGTACAAGTTGAACAATTTGGACATCTTCAACACAAAAGCACGCAGGAATTACGTGAAGTATGGTGGGCCCATCTTGGAGAAGATGCGAGGTGTGAAACTTTTCAAAAGGGCGGAGCTCAAGCAAATTCTGAAGGACAAGAATTCTATTGGTATAGATGGCTTTGGAGAAATTTACAAGGGCCATGTTGATGATTTACCAGTCACATTAAGGAAGCTACTTGGTGGCACTGTCCTAGATAAGGAACAGTTTGCATATGAAGTCATCATCCAAAGTCAAATAAACCACAGAAACATTGTTAGGCTCTTAGGTTGCTGTGTGGAAGCTGACAACCCGATGCTAATCTATGAGCTTCCATCTAAAGGTAGCCTCCATGACATTCTTCACAACACCGACAAGGTGCCTCTCAGCTTGGATTTGCGCTTAAGTATTGCTGCATCATTAGCAAGAGGTCTAGCTTATATGCATTCACAAGCCCAGAGCGAAATCTTACACGGTAGCTTAAAACCAGCAAATATACTAGTTGATAAAAACTTTGAGCCAAGGATATCAGACTTCGGCATATCAAGGATGGATGTGAGGGATTATAAACAAACCACAATAGTCATTGGTGACATTGCTTATAAGGATCCGTTATACCTACAAACAGGTGTACCGACCGGAAAAAGTGATGTCTACAGTTTTGGAGTAGTAATGTTGGAGCTTCTTACTAGGAAGAAGGCTATACAATCTGGAAATAAGAGCATTGTAAGCTATTTCCTTGAAGATCACGAGAAGGGGAGGAAATCAACTAGGTTGTTTGATAAGGAAATAGCAGTGACAGGAGATTTGGAGCTTCTTGAAAATGTGGCAAAAATTGCTGTGGAATGTCTTAACCATGATGTGGACCTAAGACCAGAAATGACTGAGATTGCAGAGAGCCTCTTGATTCTGCGTCGATCCCGTGATCTGAGTCTACAAGTTGATGCATCTACTGGTTGAGTTTGAAGAGCATCTTTCTTTTGTTGCGTCTAACATGCAACTATATTTTAGCGTGTGGTGATCCATGTCCAGTATTTATATTTTGCTGTTGTGGACAAGTCCTTGAAATCCTCTCTGACCGTAAACCCGCTGGTAAGAGAAGCATTGTGTTTTTTTCTGGTGTTCAAAACGCTTGCTTGCTTACCTGGTCCGGATATGTGGATCCATTTTATTTCCTGCCCATCCTTGTGATGTTAGAGCAGCTGTACAAGGCTATTTGATAAGGAATTACGTTCTACAGTGTGTACTGTTGACTATATTCATTCATCGTTTTTTTTTGGCGGGAACATTCATAGGGTTTGGTTGTTGCTGATGGAATTCACATCACGTTACCCGCACACACGCATACTCTGCTGCTGATGCTGCATGCACAATGCACTCCACCGTGGTGTTTGCATTGATTTCAGGTGACCCAGGGCCAGATATCCTGACCAAAATTTCATTCAGGTATCACGTCGCTTCTCCTGCCTTCCAAGGCAAACGGAAAAAGGAAGAGATTCAGGCTCACACAACTGCACCAGGTTAAGACTTTGATATGTCTGATGTGATCTGGTATGTATGTCAGAGTCAGTGGTGGTTGCTGGAGCTTGGAAAGGCAAAGATAGCTAGGCTAGGCTGAGTTGCGAGATCATAGATGGCTCCAACAATCCGCAACCGACAATGACACGAGCACCGACAGCAGATTCAGCTCAGCTTGCAGCGGCAAAAGTGAAACGAGGGTTCAGAGTTGTTTGGTGTGCATTGTGCGCGCAGGTCCGAAAAGGGATCATATCACAAAACATTTGGTCACCTTTATCAGCGATCATAGATGACCATAGGGAATTAGAGATTTTTAAAGGATAAGAATTTTATTGGAAAAGGAAGCTTTAGAAAAGTTTACAGGGACTTGTTGGTGATGTACCAGTCGAAGTAAAGAAGTCGATTAGTGGTACCATGCCGAGGGATTCGGGATCATTTCCAAATGAACTCATCATCCAAAGTCGTGTCATTCACAGAAATATCTTTAGGCTCATGGGTTGTTGCTTGGAAGTTTCTCTCCAGAGGTAAGCTCCATGACATTCTTCGCAGCAACAGGGTGCCTCTCAACTTGAATTTTAAACCATCAAATATACTCTTCCATGACAACTTTGTGTATAAGATCTCAACAATTTTGGGATGTCAAGGATGGCTGTGCAACACAGTGGAATTTTAAACCATCAAATATACTCTTCCATGACAACTTTGTGTATAAGATCTCAACAATTTTGGGATGTCAAGGATGGCTGTGCAACACAGTGGAATTTTAAACCATCAAATATACTCTTCCATGACAACTTTGTGTATAAGATCTCAACAATTTTGGGATGTCAAGGATGGCTGTGCAACACAGTGGAATGATCACTGGTGACATGATGGTTTATATGGATCTGGCATACATACAAACAGGCCTGCTGACTCAACAATGTGATGTCTACAGCTTTGGAGCTACCGTCTTGGAGCTTGTTACTAGGAGGAGGGCCACACATTCTGACAATAACAATGGTAGGGAAATTTCGTTAGGAATTACAAGATGGGGAGGAAATCGACTGAGCTGTTTGATAGGGAAATTGCAGTGGTAGAATTTTGGTATTTTCTTGACAATCTGGCAGAAATTGCTGTGTTGTGTCTTAACCATGATGCGGACGGAAGACTGAGAATGGTAGATGTTGCAGAGCGCCTTTCCATACCGAATCGATCCCGTAGACAAGCTGTCAGTTGGCATGCTTTATAGCTAGTACATTGGATTAGTCGTTCAGCTTTTCTGGTGTTTAACCCTGTCTTAATTATCTGCTCTGATCTGTGGATCCATCTATTCTTGCTCTGATCTGTTTTTGCACTGTGTACTGTTGAGCCTATTCATAGTTCACATAACGTTGCCACCATTTGTATGGATTTGTGTGGTGATACAAACATTTCGTCAGTATACCGAGCGTAGCTCAAAGCTATTGCTCTTAGGTTCATAATAGTTTCTGCCCCCTCTGCTGTAAAATGCTTTGCAGCTAGTGCTTCTCTAAACCATTCTTCAGTTCGTGGTTCAGCATAAGCAACTAGTGCTTCTCTGAACTTTGCGGCGGCGGCTGCATCAGTCTGTCGCAGAAGCATCCATGCATACATTCGTTAACAGTGACCATCACAGCATAAGCAGATGGTTTGTCACAGGCAAATGAGTTGCTTTTATTAGAGTTATTGTACTATACGTATTGGGCATAGAGTAGTACTCTACCCCAATACGTATCTCCTTTGTACACGCCACCACGGGGGCTCTTCCTGTGTATATAAACACGTAACCGGCTACCCCAAGGGGTACGACCGTTCACCCTAAAATCAACATGGTATCAGGCCCCTCCCTTCCCTCCCTCTAGCCGCCGCCTCTGGAGCTTCCCTCCGTCGCTGCCAGGACTCGGTCGCCGGTCTTCCCCGACGATCTCACAAACACAACCTAGCCTCTACAGGATCACGCCTACAACACCACGACCTCGATCGCTCCGATCGCCTCCAAGACAATCCCGATATTCCACAACCCAAAAACACCAAAATCCTAGTCGATCTCTGCCGCGACACCGAATCCATGGCGTCTTCGTCTTCGTCCGCTGGGGCGCCGAGCATTGGTGCCCCCCCTGCCACAAAGCTCACGCGGGAGAATTTCCTCTCGTGGCAAGCTCAAGTCCTGCCCACCCTCCGTGGGGCTCGCGTCATGCGCCTGCTTGAAGGTTCCGATCCGGCGCCGCCCGAGTTCGTTGATGCTGAAGATGCTGATAAGAAGAAGATACAGGTTCCCAACCCTGCCTATGATGTCTGGATCACGCGGGATCAGCAGGTTGTGAGCTACATCGTCAACTCTCTGTCTGAGGACATCCTCTCTCATGTCTATGGTATGGTTCATGCTGCTGAAGTCTGGCGTGCTATCCACGAGCTGTTTTCTTCTCAGTCCAAATCACGGGTTTCCAACATCCGTGGTGCACTCACCAACACAAAGAAACTTGACATGACAGCCCAACAGTATATCACCAAGATGAAAGGTTTTGCTTCTGAGCTTGCTACTGCGGGAAAGACTGTTGATGATGATGAACTCAAGGATTATATTATGAATGGACTTGATAGTTCCTATAATGGTTTTGTTGCTGCTCTCAAAGTTGTTCCCTCCACCTCTCTCAATGATATGTGCTCTCAGCTGCTGTCTTATGAGAATCGTGATGCTATGCTCTCCACCACTGGCCAGGCTTCAGGGTCGTTTATATCGTCTGTTAATGCTGCCCCTCGTGTTCCGAACCCTGTTTATGGGGGAGGTCCGGCGAGGCCGCCAGCACCAACGCTATACATGCCCCCTCATCATCCTTCATACCAGCCGGCCCCCCAGTACCAGCCGGCCCCTCAGTATGCGCCTGCTCCTCAGTACCCTCCACCGGCTACATACATGCCTCCATACCACCAGCCGGCTCCTTACATGACTCCATACCCGCAGCAGTTTGCACCAGCGTCGTATATGCAGCCCTACATGCCCCCTCCACAGCAGCAACAGCGCCCTCAACGTCCTCCCCAGCAGCATCCACACCAGCAGCAGCAGCGCCCACGTCAGGACCGCCGTCCAAAAGGAGGGCGCAAGGATCGCCGTGCCACACCATGGCAGGATGGTGTCTTCTGCCAAATTTGCAAAAAGGAAGGCCATCCGGCTGATGAGTGCTGGTGGCGCTATGGTGATGATGATGACGATGACAAGCCACCCAAGGAGACCAAAGGTGCCTATGGGGTTGATACAAATTGGTACATAGACACAGGTGCCACAAATCATGTCACTGGCCAGCTCAACAAGCTCAATGTTCATGAACCATATCAGGGGCGTGATCAAGTTAATAATGCTAGTGGACAAGGTATGAATATTGCACATATTGGTCATTCTGTTTTGCACACCCCTGATAGCTCTATCCAACTTCGTAATATTTTACATGTTCCTGATGCATCCATGAGTTTACTTTCTGCTCACAAACTTGGCCTAGACAACAATTACTATATGGAAGTTCACCCTTTCTTTTTCTTGATTAAGGATCAGGCAACGAAGCGCACCGTGTTTAAAGGTCCTTGTCATGGTGGCTTATATCCTCTAGTTCCAGTGTCTTCGGATTCCTCCAAGCATGCTCTTGCCACCATCCAGCCTTCATCCTCCACGTGGCATCGTCGTCTAGGCCATCCATCTTCGTTTATTGTTCAGCAAATTCTTAGGAAGCATAAACTTTTATATTCACCAGAAATAAATCCTTACATATGTGATCCATGCCAACAGGCCAAGAGTCATCAGCTACCCTATCCTGTATCCACTAGTGTGTCTACAGTTCCTTTGGAACAAATATTTTCTGATGTATGGGGTCCAGCTCCTCTCTCTGTAAGCAAACATTCATATTATGTAAGCTTCATTGATGATTTTAGCAAGTTTACCTGGATTTATTTGCTTAAGAAACGTTCTGAAGTGTATCAAGTCTTTCTTGATTTTCAACAGTATGTTGAGCGCCAATTTGGTCGCAAAATTCTCACCATGCAAACTGATTGGGGTGGTGAATATGAAAAATTGAACAGTTTCTTTCAACGTGTAGGCATTGTTCATCATGTGTCATGTCCCCATGCTCATCAACAAAACGGTTCTGCTGAACGCAAACACCGTCACATTGTTGAAGTAGGCCTTGCTCTACTTGCTAATGCTTCTATGCCTCTCAAGTTTTGGGATGATGCTTTTATTACAGCCACCTTTCTTATAAACATGCTTCCTACCAAAGTCCTCAATTTTGACACTCCCACTGAAAAACTTCTCCAAGTCACACCCAATTATGAGCCTCTACGTGTCTTTGGTTGTGCTTGCTGGCCCAACCTTCGTCCATATAACAAACATAAACTCTCTTTCCGCTCCAAACGGTGTGTTTTTCTTGGATATAGTCCTCGTCATAAAGGAGTTAAATGCCTTGATGTGACCACTGGTCGTGTCTATATTTCTCGAGATGTTGTCTTTGATGAGAATATTTTCCCATTTGCTTCCCTTAATCCTAATGCTGGTCGACGTCTCCGTGAAGAAATACTTCTTCTTCCACAAGATAACTTATCTTCGGCATGTACTGATAGGGGTGTGCATACTAATGATCATTATTTGCATCTTGTTCCTGCTATTAATCCTCCTCAGGTTGTTGTCGAAGAAACCCCTGCTGTTTCAGCTCAAGAATCTGGTCCAACTTCTGAAGAAAATGCATCACATAGCACATCAAATAACACTGCCCAGCAGGAGAATAGGACAACAGGAGACAGGAACGATCCCGAGGCTGTTGTCGGTCCAGAATTGCCTCTGGAATCCGTACAGGCTAACTGCAGCAGCAGCGCAAGTTCTCCAGCGCGCGTGCAGTCGCCCCGGTCTCCGCCTGTCGCCTCGCGGTCCCCGCCCGCCGCGTCGCTGTCGGTTCCTGCCCCTTCAGCGGCTGAACCGGCGTCGCCTCGTCTGCCCGAATCGCCCACAGCCACGTCGTCGCCTGCCCCCGCGTCGACGCCGCGGTTCCCTCAGCTGTCCCCGCCATCAATGCCCAGCGTGGACCCGCGCCATCATGAGCCAATGATTACCTCGTCAGGTGATAGCAGTATGGATCCCAGCGAGGATTTGCATGCAGATTCTGCTGCTTCTTCAGAATCTTCTATGCCTTCCACTCCTGCACCACCTCCTGCTGTTGGAGTTCAAACTAGGCTGCAAAAAGGTATTCGAAAACCGAAAAAATATACCGATGGTACTGTTAGATATGCACTTCTAACATCTACAGGAGAACCCAAGAATCTTTCTGAGGCCCTCACTGATCCAGATTGGAAACATGCTATGCAAGATGAATATGATGCTCTTGTTGCCAACAATACCTGGCATTTAGTGCCTCCCAGTTCAAATAAAAATATTATTGATTGCAAATGGGTTTATCGCATCAAGAAAAATGCTGATGGCACTGTGGACAGGTACAAAGCACGTCTTGTTGCAAAAGGATTCAAACAAAGATATGGTCTTGACTATGAGGATACTTTCAGTCCTGTTGTTAAGGCTGCTACTATCAGAATTGTTCTTGCTATATCAGTTTCTCGAGGCTGGAGCTTAAGGCAGCTAGATGTGAAGAACGCGTTTTTACATGGTGTTCTGGAAGAGGAGGTTTACATGAAACAACCACCAGGTTTTCAATCTTCCGCTACTCCAAATTATATTTGCAGACTTGATAAAGCTTTATATGGTCTGAAACAGGCTCCTCGAGCTTGGTACTCTCGCCTGAGTTCCAAGTTACACACTCTTGGGTTTCTCCCATCCAAGGCTGATACTTCCCTGTTCCTTTATGATAAGTCAGGACTCACTATGTTCCTCTTAATTTATGTTGATGATATCATTGTTACAAGCTCCTCTGATTCGGCCATATCAGCTCTCCTTCATCACTTGAGTTCGGCTTTTGCTCTCAAGGATCTTGGAGATCTTCATTATTTTCTAGGTATTGAGGTTCACAAACAGTCCAATGGGCTGCTTTTAAGTCAGGAAAAATATGCTACAGACTTACTGGCTCGTGTTGGTATGAGTTCTTGCACACCATGTCCAACACCTCTCTCCACTACAGAAGCATTACACTTGACAGATGGTTCTCCTCTTGGATCTGAGGATATTACACATTATAGAAGCATTGTGGGGGGACTCCAGTATCTGACACTGACTCGACCTGATCTTTCCTTTTCAGTTAATAAGGTCTGTCAGTATCTTCATGCTCCTACTACTGCGCATTGGACTGCTGTTAAACGCATTTTGAGGTATATTCAGGGCACAAGTAAGGTTGGTCTTACTTTCCAGAGGTCTAGTTCCACCCTTCTTAGTGCCTATTCAGATGCAGATTGGGCAGGTGATTTAGATGATAGACGCTCTACTGGTGGATTTGCTATATTTTTTGGTCCCAATCTCGTTTCTTGGAGTGCCAGAAAACAGCCTACTGTGTCCAGGTCAAGTACAGAGGCTGAATATAAAGCCCTTGCAAATGCCACTGCTGAGCTCATTTGGGTTGAAGCACTAGTTCGTGAACTTGGTGTTTCCCTTCAGGAGAAACCATGCCTATGGTGTGATAATCTTGGTGCTACCTACCTGTCTGCCAATCCAGTTTTTCATGCCCGTACAAAACACATTGAGATAGACTTCTGTTTTGTTCGAGAACGGGTTGCTCGCAAGCAACTTGACGTCCGGTTCATATCAAGCAAGGATCAGATTGCAGATGGTTTCACAAAAACGTTATGTGTAAAAAAATTAGATGCGTTTAAGCGTAATCTAAACCTCTCCCAGGTCTAGATTAAGGGGGGTATTAGAGTTATTGTACTATACGTATTGGGCATAGAGTAGTACTCTACCCCAATACGTATCTCCTTTGTACACGCCACCACGGGGGCTCTTCCTGTGTATATAAACACGTAACCGGCTACCCCAAGGGGTACGACCGTTCACCCTAAAATCAACAGCTTTTACACGTTGCGTCGTCTCATCATCAGGTTCATTATTTGAGTGGCATGTGGTGTGCACCGTCGGTCTCCTTTCCTTTTTATTGTTTTTCTGCGAGTAAACCAAACCTCTGTTGGGCTGCATGCATCACTCTGATACAGAGGCCGAGGGTATTCCTCCTTTTCGAAAAAAAAGCAAACCTCTGCTCTGCAGGCTGCAGCACACACACGCATAGAGTCTCAACTAAACCAAAGCAAACATAGTACCGGCCGATCCAATCTGCTGATGAAGTCTGCGTTTCAGGTAACCATGGGCCATGGCCAGATATTCAGATTCATTGCCTCCAGATTTAGGCTCTTTTGTCCATGGCACGGACCGGTGATCCGTTCGAGTCGTCATCTGTGGCATGCCGTGTCCCGGCCACCGCCGCGACCTACCTACCCATCCCGCTGCCGGAGAGTATGGCTACGGCGGGCGGTGGCGAGTAAATCGCGCCAGAGTGAGGGAGAGGCGACGACGACGCGCGAGTACCTTCCGTCGTCGTCGCGTCCTCCTCCTTCGTCGTGCTCAACGAAGGCGGGGCGGAGACCGGAGAAGCGAGGGCCATGGCAACGCACGAACGGCGGTCGGCGACTAGTCATACGAGGTCCAGGTTGACTGGGTCGGGGTATAGTAGTGGCCAGCGTGTGTGGGAGAGGAATGGGGCACGCGGATCCTGGGCTCGTCTTTTGCGTCAAGAGTTGTGATATTTTTTTTTCTGATAAGGGGCCAATATTATTCGCTCAAAAAAAAGCATCAAGGGCATACAAATTCAAATAACACATCTGGCTCTGCATATCTACGATGGACACAACCAACACCAAGGGCGCACACAGAAAACACACCAACAAATAGGAAAATCATATAAGAGCAAAGCTATGTGTAGGCTGGGAAAAAAAGAAAACCCAAAGCATTCAGATCCACTATCAGCAAACTACATCATTGACCATATTAGCACCAACCAGCTCATGACACCACACAGACGACAAGATTCTTCAACAACAACGCATTCAAGAAAGGAGCGACACTCAAACGTCATTGACATTGAATCCAACCACCAAGGCCAAAATTTAGGTTTTCACTCTGAAGAATCAATCCAAGCATATCCGAGCAATGCCTTCAACAAGGTAACGACGTAAAAGAACATCGTCATTGCCAGGTATAACTAGCTCGGGTTAGAACTAGCTAGGCTTTCACCCCAGAGGTCGCAACCAGGTGCTCGAGTAGCACCATCATCGAAGTCACTCAAGTGTTGTCGCCACCACATTTCTGCGATCTTAGCAGCTACATGCAATGCAACCGCCACCGCTGCACAATCACCCCTCTGCGTCAAGCCACTGCCCATAGTTTGTAGCTCACCGCCGAAGTCAACCATCGGACATGGAGAGGTGAACCCTCGCGAAGATCTCTCGGTGACCACCGCCGTCGTGGAGCCGTAGGAGGTCGTTGCAACACAATCTGCAGTCACTCCACTCGACCGACCGAATCAGGATCACCACCACTAAACTGTCAAGATCTGAACAGGCAACCACGTCGGGTCGGCCATGGACGACGCCGAAGTTGCGGCCGCCCAACAACATATCCGACCACCGCGTCATCCATATGACCGCAGACAACCGTCACCACCTAGAACCTCATGGGCCCGCCGCCCAGTTCCCAGACTCCCCCGCCTGCGCAGGAGACGGCCGGAGGACCCCATCACCGTGGCAGAGGCTGGAGGAAGCGAGGGCAACACGTGAGGACCTCGCCCTTTGTCGTTAATTCACATGAGGACCCCTGCTCTATGTCGGTTGATGCCCTTCTTTCTTTGCAAGAAAGATAATATTATAAAAAAATCGTGTAAAAAAATCAGCCGATCGGAGTTACGGATCTCCAGCTATTAAAGAAACAGTGATTGGCCTAAAAAAAGTACCGAAACAGAGCAAAAAACATAGAAACAGAGAGAAGAGAGATCCAATCTCGAAGGGGCTCTTGCCCTTCGGGAGCCATGGAGGCCAAGGACCAGTGGGGGAAACCTCTCCCCATGTAGGGGAGAGACCAAGGAAGGAGAAGAAGGAGGGGGCCTCTCTATCCCTCTCTTCTGGTGGTGCTGGAGCGCCTTCGGTGAAACCATCATCGCCACCATCTTCTCCATCAACTTCAGCCGTCTATGCTCCCACTGTAATCCCTACTTGAACATGGTTTTTGATGCTATGAATTATTATCGAATGATTTGTGTCATCGATATTATGTCTGAGTAGTTTCTTTTTGCCTTATGGGTTAATTATGATATGCTATGGTTGATTTGAGTTGTATGTTATTATGGTGGTGCCCTATGGTGCCCACCGTTTACGGACACATGTGAGATTCACGTTGTAGGGTGTTGCAATATGTTTATTGATTTGCTTATCTAGTCCTTGGCTAAAAACCAAAAGCCCAGTTCGTGAGTTGTTGCACATGTGATTGAAGGGGGCCTTAGGGCATTTCTAACCGATCCCCTAAAAGGCTATAAGGGAGTAGAAATTCTGTTTTACACCCTTTAGGCGCACCTAGCCAATCCCTTAAAAATCATAGTGGAGTAAAAAATTTACCACCTCCCTATTTCCCCTAAAATCTTCCTAAATTTACTCCATCCTGCCGCGGCCGAGTAAAAGTGGCGCCTCTCCCTCTCGCACCTCCCGCACCGCCGACGCAGCCGCCACACCCCGCCGCCGCCATCGATGACCGTCGGGCCGGCCGGAATGGATAGCCCGGCCCCTTCCCTCACCCCGCCGGCCGCCGGAAATCACCCAAGCGGCGCCGTCGGCGCCGAAGAAGAGTTTGGGTATCAAAAAGACCCACCGCGTCCAAGGTCCTCCTCCAACCGCTCCAATGGCCTCCGGGGTGGCCACCGTGTAACATCCCCATGTAATAGCTACAGTGATCACCCCTTGATAGTGCCAAGTCAGCATGCTTAACAGTGCTTAGACATCATTTGCATTATATCTCATTTCAAATTCCAATTCAAACTACAATTCAAATTAAAGTGAAATATAAAAGTTGTTCAAATTGAAAACTAAAATGTTCATTAAATAGCAAATAATTCATAACTAATTATGTTCAGGAAAACAACATCACTAAAAATGCCTAAGTGACTCCAACAACCTCAAACAGTAGCCAAACAGCACATTTTAATACATTTTGTTTAATCCAATTTGCAAATGAAATCATATTTAGTCCAAACCAATTTCTGGTGGTAAAGAATATTGCACTGTAGTATTTGAACTAAGTCACACATTTTATAAAAGTCCAGTAGTGGTCAAACAATTTGCAAAATAGAAATAAAACAGAAAATAGAAACGAAAAACGGTAGAAACTTACTGTGCGTCTGGGCCGTGAGTATACAGTAGCCGGCCCAGCCCGTTAACTCGGCCGTCGTCCTCCTCCCGCCTGCGTGTCGCCGTCCGCGCGCATCCGACGCCGATCGCCTCCGTGTCGTCCATCCGAGCGCTCCCCCGTGCGGATAAGTGCTGCCCCGAGCCCCTCTCGTCCTCCCCGAACCCTAGCCCCCTCACACGCCGCTCGCGCCTCGCCTCCCCCTTTTCCCCCACCTCGCCCGAAAGTCGCCGCCGCCATTGTCGTCGATCCCGAGCCCACCGCCACCGCATTGCCTCGCCGACGTGCTCATCTGCTCCACCTCGCTCGACCCCTTCGACTACGCCTCGCCGTCGAGCTCGACGAGACCCGCACGGAGGAGATCGACCGCGGCTTCGTCTTCACTGTCGCCGGCGATCCCCGTCGTCCCCGGCCTCCGTCTGCGCTCCTAAGCCGTCGAGAGCTTTCCTTAGCCGCTTGGTGAGCTCCTCCCTCCCTCCATTTCTCTTCTTGCGCCGCATGCCTCGCCGTAGCTGGCTCGCCCGCGAAGCCGAGCTCAGCCGTCCGCCATTGCCGTCGTAGCGCTCGCCACCGAGCTCCCCCGCTCGAACCAGCAGCGCCAGCACGCTTCTGGCGAGCTGCTGCTTCCGCCCAGCCACTTAACGCGCTCGGAAACGAGCTGCAGCCCTGCGTCCGCACCTAGCCGAACTCCGGCCGCCGCTAGAGCTCGCCGTAGTCCCTGTTCCGGCCACCCCCCCGTCCACGCTGCTACCTCCAGATCACTTCGCGCCGTCGCCCTGGTCCCGTAGATGCTCCGAGGCCGAGCCGCACCGCCGCGGATATGGTCGCCGGCGACTAGCCGCCGGTGAGCTGACGAGGCCGCGCGCTTAACCGCTAACCCACGCCCGTGTGTGACTGACAGGCGGGCCCCGCACCCTAATTAACCCGGGTTAGATTAATCACCGTTTTAAATTAACCTAATAGTCACTGACATAGGGCCCCACCTCCTAATCTAACCGGTTAATTAAATTAAATCCCTTAATTAGGCTACTGTCTATGACAGGTGGGGCCAACCACTGTTCCAGTGGATAAACTCTGCTGAGTCAGCTGCTGACTCAGCAGGCTGGCCCCACTGGTCAGCCTCTGTGAGCTGGCTGTTGACTGGTCTGTTGACCCAGTTAACGGGCCCATGTAGGAGATATGCCCTAGAGGCAATAATAAATGTTATTGATTATCTCCCTGTTCATAATTATGTTTATGTTCCATGCTATAACTGCAATGATTCTCGAGTCTACAAATAAAACGAGGCTTGGAGGGAAACTCATGTGCACGTGTGGGATAATAAACGGTAAAATATATTCCTAGTCAAGCCTCTAAGACTGGCTCAAGTATTGCATGATGATCCTGTTTTCCTGATCATGGGCATGGCTATGCCGGCAATTTTGAGGGCACAATGTTGGAAGAACATTTGTGTTGAATCGACCCGAATTGATGTTATGCTATGAGATACATTCGTCACTAGTTAATGGTTTATAACACAGAGATGGTTAACGTTTGCATGATTCCTTAGACCATGAGAGTATCGAGTTTCTTCATGCTTGCTTCATGAACTTTGGGGTTTGTTAAACGTCATCCGTAAATGGGTGGCTATTACGGCGGCTTATGGGTTCATGGAAAAGTGTGTCAAGTAACTTGATAGCTCAAGATTGGGATTTGCTCCTCCGACGGTGGAGAGATATTCTCGGGCCCTCTCGGTGTTACGGTATCCATCATCGTCTGGCCAGACACTTTGTGATTTGATCACAGGGATGCCGGAACACGGAAACGAGAAAAGAGAACAATACCGGTAACGAGGTAACTGGCATAGTGGACAAGGTTGTTGATCCACAGGGATGCCGATAAATCTCACCTCGGGTATTGTAACATATCGCGAAGCAACAGGAATAGCACACGGCAACTGGAGGTTCACTCGAATATTTATTCGTGTGGGTATAGGGGTCAATATGGGTGTCCACGGCTCCGATGCTGATCATTGATCGGAAAGTGTTCCGGTCATGTCTATACTTCACCGAACCTATAGGGTCACACGCTTAAGGGTCATCTATCTGCTGAATACTAGACAAGGAGTCCGAGAGAAAGTCACTGGAATAGTTTCGGAGACAACGGAAAAGTTCCGGAGAGAACACCGAAAAAGTTTCGGTAAAACCGAAAAGTTGTTTCAGATAAAACCATTGATCCAAAAAGGTTTCAGAAAGCACCGGGAATGTTTTGGAGGTTGCCAGATTGGTCTAGTAATTTCTAGAATTTTTCTGGAGAAAAAACCGAAAAAAGTTTTCGGAGCTGCCGGAATTGTTTAGCGGGTAAACGAAGATGGTTTTAAATTAAACCACCATACCGGAAATGTTCCGGAGCACGTCCAGATAATTTTAGAGGGTGCTGGAAATGTTCTGGGACCTTCCGGAATTTTTCAGAAGTAATAGTCACGGAAAACATCTTGTCCCAGCGTGAGGGGACAAGATCCCACGAAGCGTGGGGGCTGTTTTGGGGCGCCTCCCCTTGGGGGGGCAGCCCCTTGTGGCTGGACAAAAGGTGTTGGGGGGCCCCCCATGGTGGGGGGCAGCCTCCACAATTGGTGGGAAGTGTTGGGAGGTGGTGGGGCCCCATGTTGGAGCACCATGGACAAGGGAACATGTTTTTCCCTTGTTTGGTGGGAACATGTTCTCCTTGTTTTGTGGGAACATGTTTTCCCCATGTTTAGTGGGCTGAATTTTCAGCCCCCTCCACCCCTTCCACCACTATATAAGGAGGAGGAGAGGTGCTCTCCAACTCCACTCAAACTCTCTCACACAAGCCATGCATGATCTGGCATTCTCTCTCCCTCCCACGAAATAGTTTCGTAGTGCCGAAAGGCTGTCTGGGTTCCGGTGGGAACTAGTTCTGAACGGCGAAGCCCTGCCGGATAGATGACACCGTATGTGTGCAACTCTGTAGAGAGATCGTAGTTTCGGTCTTAGTTTGTGAGTGCCTCCCGAAGGGCTGTCCGAGTGACTGTCCGAGTTTCGAAGGTCCCCCCGAAGGGCTGTCCGCGACACCGTCCGGGGGACTGTTCGACCGCCTCCCGGAGGGCTGTCCGAGGGGCGGATGAGGGTATACATCCTCGCGGTTGGGAGGTTGTAAATCCTAGCTGCGGGGATCTGCACCGCCGATCGTCATCGACTCTACTTCCGCTGCGCTACGAGTCGGTAACGAAAAAGATCAAACCTTGTATGCAGTCTCCATAGTGGTCCTGGGCTGGTGCGTAGGTCGGAAATTTTTTGTTTTCTACTGCGTTACCCTACAGTGGCATCAAGAGCCGTGCTATGCGTAGATGCAGGTTGAGATCTAGAATACATAGAGATGTATGGGTGTTGCATAATATAATTTTGGAGTAGATGAGATCTATTACTGAAAATTATTTATGCGGGTAGCAGAAGAAGTCTGTTACCCGATGTTCTTGTTGCTTCCCTGAAATTTGCGTTTGCTCAATCTCGAGACAGCATGGTGGAATTTCACAAAGTTCTGGCAATCCGCGATCCTGATTGATCAAGGAAGTGCTATCAGTTCTTTGGGTTCCGCCATAGTCAAAAGAAAGATGAAATTCGCAGATGAAAGGGCAATGCAGATGTGATCTGCACGGGGGTCACGCGTATGACGAAGTTCAGTATGGGGCTCGAGATTTTATTATCTCGTGTTTCATACACCCCGCAATGTTAATCTAGCCACTTGGATTATCATGCTTGATGATGGACGTTGGTAGCTTCGATTTGTTTCGAAACCTTAGAAGCCACGTAAAATAAAATTTTGCATGAACCGATTAGAGGCGTCTAACTTGGTTTTGCAGGATGGTTTGTATGTGCATGTGATGTGGTATAGCAGTGTTCATAATAATTTGATTATGTATGAGATGGCTATATGATGTAAATTGATTTACATGACCTGCGTGTCATGATTCGGCATGATGGCTGGAGCCATATGATTGCACTTTAATGACCTGCGTGTCAACCTTATGTAATGCACTTATTTTATTAGCTATAGAGATAGCAATATTATCTGGTGCATCGACTAGGTGGTGGCAATCTTCGCGAAGGTGAACACCGACGCGAATGCCGAAGACGAAGAAATGAAAGACTTCTCCGTCAGAAAGGGCTATACCATATCATGCTATTATGAATTGCCTGAGATGTTTATCCCTTATGTTGCACCCTTCTTGATTGCGCGGTAGTCGCTTTTATTAGGGTGATCTCTCACTTAAAATATCAAGTAGTTAGTGTTCTCCCAAGTGTAGCACCGTCACGGCACCTAACTTTTCGGGGTGCGCCATGCTGACATGGGTACGAACGATTAGGGATGTGTGAGGCGGGTGAGTTAAGACCTCGCAGCAAGATCACTTGGTTGTCTTGACGTTCAGGCATGAAAGTCATGAGCTCGGAACACACGCATCGAAAGATGAACAAGAGTCACATAGAGATGTGATTGGCAAGTTTGCCTAACAATTGAAGTTCTCGTCATCAGTGATGCTAACCATCAATGGCGTTGAATTAAAATTCGTGTCTTGAATCATTCATAATCAATTATGAGAGATATTGATTTGAGTGGGAGCGCACTATAGAATTAACTTGTTTAATTCTCAGTGCAATTAATTATGAACTTTGTCTAAGTGTGGTTTGTATAATAGTTGTAGAATAATGGCTCACGTTTTCACCTTCCCTATTAAAATTGAATAGCTGTTAAATATCTGGTTAAAACTTTACGGTTGGTAACGTAATATGAGGATTGTCCTCAAGAGTGCCGAGAAGGACTTTGTCCTATCGCATACTTTCGGTATTCTCCCGCTAATGCTATGGATGATATGACTCTCGTCCTTCGATCCAAAAAGCTAAAATTCCGTTACGGTCAAGTGAAATATGTTTGCTTCCATGAGACCCGAACTTCGAAAGTTTTGGGATAGTTATGTGATATTCATGGAACTGAAAATTAATTTTCAGATACAAACAAAGGCTGAAAGATATGAGATATCTAAAGCCATGTTTGTTTGCAAACTATTAGTAAAAGTGTTTACTAGGCATTTGACTGATAAGAGGGGATCCAGAAGAACGCCTGTCATATGATGATGGTGAATAAAACGACAACTTAAAGAGAAAGGAAGTGTCCGAAGGGTGTTAGTGAAACTTTCACGCCTAGGAAGTCCGGGGCTAACGCCACTCTTAAGTTGGGTGCTTCTTCTGAGAGTAGGAGAAATACTGAAAGTGAAACTGTTAGAAGTATAAAGGCAAAAGGAAAGAAGACTGGGATATCCAGCTCATGTATGAATGTCATACAAGTTTTTGTTGTATAGAAGGCTGGTCAAAGATATAGTTCTTGGGAATTATGGTTAAACATGTTAATCACTAATTCTTGGGTATTGTGAGTTAATCACAAAGATACCCGCTCGATTGCATTCTGTTGCAACTCGGTGTAAGAACTACTATGGCCTAAAAGACTAGCCAGGAATGAGGTTTAGATACACACAAGGAACATAGTAAATGTTACTATACCTTCCATTAGTGTATTCCCTATGTATTTACTTGCATAATTCATTTTAGAGTTTTACACTCTAGTCCATTGCATAAAGTATCTTGCAAGAAGGTTATTCATAAGAGAACTTTTTGATGTTCGATGTTATGAATAACATAGGGGCCATACTTTCATTATGAATGAGATGTATGTTATGAATACTGATATTAATACATTACCTCTGTATTTACTTTCATAATTCATTTAGAGTTTCATACACTCTAGCCCTTTGCATAAGGTATTTTGCAAGAAGGTTATTCATAAGAGAACTTTTTGATGTTCGGTGTTATGAATAACATGAAGGGCCATGCTTCCATACAGGATGGGATGTATGCTATGAATATTGATGGTAATATGATACATCCATAACACTGACGCTAAATGTCGCAAGACTAAAAGAATACCACACAAGTGTGGCACTACATTTGGTCACATTGGAGAAACCCGCATGGAAAATTCCATTATGATGGATTTTGAAGTCATTTGATTTTGAATCATCTGACACTTGCAACTTTCCTCTGAAAGGTGAAGTGACTGAAATACCGTTCACAGGCCATAAGGAACGAGCAAAGAACATATTGTTAATCATACATTATGATGTGTGTAGTCCAATAAATGTTGTTGCAAGTAGTGGATTTATCTATCTTCAGAAATGACTCAAGTAGATATATGGATATTTACTTGTTGAGACGTAAGTCTGGATCTTTTGAATTCATTCAGAAGGTTTTCAAAAATGAAGTAGAAGTTATTGTAACAAGAAAATTATGTTTCTACAATTCGATTGCAGAAAGGAATATTTGAGTTACAAGTTTAGCGAATGTCTGATGAGTTGTGAAAGGGGTTTCATAACTTGCACCTCCTGGAACACCACTGCAAGTGGAAAGTCTGTGAAGATGTAATCGAACCATTTATGACATGGTAAGATCAAAGATGACATAAATAGATTTGTCATTATCTTTTTTAAAGTGATGCTTTAGAGACTGCGGCTTTTACACTGAAAAGAGCTCCATCAGGTCTGTTGAAATAACACCATGGTATGGTACGCCCATCCATGTTATATCTTTTCTTAACATTTGGAATATGGGGCTTGTGTAAAAGGTTACAAACCTATTCCAAATCAGACAAGTGCTACTTTGTAGGTTATCCCAAGTCATTGGGTATTTCCCCACCACTATACCGAGGCAAATAGGTTTGCCACAAAGAACGGTATGCTTTTTGAAGAAAGTGGTTCTTTCAAAAAGGTGAGTGGGAGAACAGTGCAACTCGACAAGATAAACAGTATCTTCGTCATCAGATCAAAGGAAAGAGACCTTGGAAGTAATTCCGGAGTTTCCTACTGCGACTGATATGGAAGTCTCTACAATAAAATGTATGGACTTCGGTCGAACTTGCAGCTGAACCACGTAGGCAAAGCTCGTGCAAACCTATCAGGTGCGCAAACGAGATATTGTTGTTAGACAACAGTATACCTACGATACACAAGGAAGCGATGATGGGCCCTGACTCCGGAATTGGCTAAATGCCAATACAATCTGAGATAGTTTCCATATCAATGTTTCAAGATTAAAATCTTGATACACCTTTCGGAAGGCTTAGAGTCTAACGAATATTTATGGAACTAAAAACTTATACGGATAAAAATGTTTTATCCATAAAGCTCGACTTGTTGCAAAAACAAGTTCAAAGAGTTGACTACGATGAGATTGTCTCACCGTAGCGATGCTTGAAGTTGGTTCGGGTTGAACTAGCAATTAATACATATTTCAATCATGAGATATGAAACATGGATGACAAAAGGATTTCCATCTGATGGGAATGAAACCTAGGACTTGCATGTGATACAGTCCAAAGTAATTTGTCGATCCAGAGGATGCTAGTAAGTATGCAAACTTCAGAGTTCCAGCGATGGACAGAAGAGAGCAAAGTGGAGTTGGAATCTTTGTTTTTTGATGGAATGGTCAAAGGGGTTTTGACTTCATCAAATGGGTATCGAAGATGCTTGTGATTCAAGAAAGTAAGTGGGAGCATAATAATATTTCTAAAAACCGTGTGTACTTGACACATTGTTAATTGGAAATAAATTTCTTGACACGAATTAGGACTTCATTTGAAAATAGTTTTTCGATGAAGTGCTTAGGCTAAATAGCCTCAATATTAGGCATGTTGATCTATGGAGATAGATTTACCTAATGGGGCTAAGCAATGAATACATATTGACAAGATGCTAAAACCTTTTAGCATTGAAAAACCGTCAAGGAGTGATTCTTACCGAAGTCACATGGAAAGAGTTTTATGCAAGACTTGGTGTCCCAAAACACTGATGAGCAAAATACATGATGGTGATTCCACACACTCTTGTGTTTGGATTAATCATGTATTCCATGGTATGTAAAAACAACCAGATATGTCCAATACTCCAAAGTTGTTGCGAGTATAGATACCATAGTGATCAAAGTACTGATCATGGGACAACAGTGAAAGATGTCATTGAGTACTAGAGTAGTGCTGATGACATGTTTTCTCGCAAGCAGAGATTATGAAGTGCTCGTTGTAAGTAATTACATCGATACAGTCTTCATTAATGCTCCATGCGATTTTCGATTTAGGTTAAGGGTTTTGTGTAATACACAATATGGTGGCACGGTAGTTGGAAATTGTTCCAAACAAGATACTGTGGCGAATTCTATAACAAAGGCTAAGTATGTTGACGCTTAAGAAGCGACAAAGAAGTTGTTGAATCATATAGTTCATTCATGAACTTAGTATGGTTCCAAGATGGCTTTGGTCTATGGGACACTATTGTAGATAGTTGCTCCATAGCTCAGTCTGAGAAATCAGGTTTCGACCATGATTCACACATATGCAAAGCCAAGTCCACACAAAATATGAATTTTGTGAAAGCGTGAAAACGCGAGGATATGCAAAGTTACACACGGAGCTGAAGTTGTCAGATCCGTTGGACATCAGGCTATACCACAAGCAAAGCATATTTTACACCAGTATGCCATAGGTGTAAAGTGCATTAGCATTGACTAGATTATTGACTCTAGTGCAAGTGGGAGTCTGTAGGAGATATGCCCTAGAGGCAATAATAAATGTTATTGATTATCTCCCTGTTCATAATTATGTTTATGTTCCATGCTATAACTGCAATGATTCTCGAATCTACAAATAAAACGAGGCTTGGAGGGAAACTCATGTGCACGTGTGGGATAATAAACGGTAAAATATATTCCTAGTCAAGCCTCTAAGACTGGCTCAAGTATTGCATGATGATCCTGTTTTCCTGATCATGGGCATGGCTATGCCGGCAATTTTGAGGGCACAATGTTGGAAGAACATTTGTGTTGAATCGACCCGAATTGATGTTATGCTATGAGATACATTCGTCACTAGTTAATGGTTTATAACACAGAGATGGTTAACATTTGCATGATTCCTTAGACCATGAGAGTATCGAGTTTCTTCATGCTTGCTTCATGAACTTTGGGGTTTGTTAAACGTCATCCGTAAATGGGTGGCTATTACGGCGGCTTACGGGTTCATGGAAAAGTGTGTCAAGTAACTTGATAGCTCAAGATTGGGATTTGCTCCTCCGACGGTGGAGAGATATTCTCGGGCCCTCTCGGTGTTACGGTATCCATCATCGTCTGGCCAGACACTTTGTGATTTGATCACAGGGATGCCGGAACACGAAAACGAGAAAAGAGAACAATACCGGTAACGAGGTAACTGGCATAGTGGACAAGGTTGTTGATCCACAGGGATGCCGATAAATCTCACCTCGGGTATTGTAACATATCGCGAAGCAACAGGAATAGCACACGGCAACTGGAGGTTCACTCGAATATTTATTCGTGTGGGTATAGGGGTCAATATGGGTGTCCACGGCTCCGATGCTGATCATTGATCGGAAAGTGTTCCGGTCATGTCTATACTTCATCGAACCTATAGGGTCACACGCTTAAGGGTCATCTATCTGCTGAATACTAGACAAGGAGTCCGAGAGAAAGTCACTGGAATAGTTTCGGAGACAACGGAAAAGTTCCGGAGAGAACACCGAAAAAGTTTCGGTAAAACCCAAAAGTTGTTTCAGATAAAACCATTGATCCAAAAAGGTTTCAGCAAGCACCGGGAATGTTTTGGAGGTTGCCAGATTGGTCTAGTAATTTCTAGAATTTTTCTGGAGAAAAAACCGAAAAAAGTTTTCGGAGCTGCCGGAATTGTTTAGCGGGTAAACGAAGATGGTTTTAAATTAAAACACCATACCGGAAATGTTCCGGAGCACGTCCAGATAATTTTAGAGGGTGCTGGAAATGTTCTGGGACCTTCCGGAATTTTTCAGAAGTAATAGTCACGGAAAACATCTTGTCCCAGCGTGAGGGGACAAGATCCCACGAAGCGTGGGGGCTGTTTTGGGGCGCCTCCCCTTGGGGGGGGCAGCCCCTTGTGGCTGGACAAAAGGTGTTGGGGGGCCCCCCATGGTGGGGGGCAGCCTCCACAATTGGTGGGAAGTGTTGGGAGGTGGTGGGGCCCCATGTTGGAGCACCATGGACAAGGGAACATGTTTTTCCCTTGTTTGGTGGGAACATGTTCTCCTTGTTTTGTGGGAACATGTTTTCCCCATGTTTAGTGGGCTGAATTTTCAGCCCCCTCCACCCCTTCCACCACTATATAAGGAGGAGGAGAGGTGCTCTCCAACTCCACTCAAACTCTCTCACACAAGCCATGCATGATCTGGCATTCTCTCTCCCTCCCACGAAATAGTTTCGTAGTGCCGAAAGGCTGTCTGGGTTCCGGTGGGAACTAGTTCTGAACGGCGAAGCCCTGCCGGATAGATGACACCGTATGTGTGCAACTCTGTAGAGAGATCGTAGTTTCGGTCTTAGTTTGTGAGTGCCTCCCGAAGGGCTGTCCGAGTGACTGTCCGAGTTTCGAAGGTCCCCCCGAAGGGCTGTCCGCGACACCGTCCGGGGGACTGTTCGACCGCCTCCCGGAGGGCTGTCCGAGGGGCGGATGAGGGTATACATCCTCGCGGTTGGGAGGTTGTAAATCCTAGCTGCGGGGATCTGCACCGCCGATCGTCATCGACTCTACTTCCGCTGCGCTACGAGTCGGTAACGAAAAAGATCAAACCTTGTATGCAGTCTCCATAGTGGTCCTGGGCTGGTGCGTAGGTCGGAAAATTTTTGTTTTCTACTGCGTTACCCTACAGCCCACTGGTCAGCCTCTGTGCTGGAAGCTGGGTACGCCCACTGGGTACCCGTAGCATTTTGCGTTTAATATTTTTCGAAATAAAAATAATCCAGAAATTCCAGAAAATGAATAAAACTTTGAAAAATCATATAAATTAAACCGTAAGTCAGATGAAAATAACTTATATATGAAAAATGATCAGAAAAATATGAAGAATCCGAATATCCTATCCACATACCTGCCACACCCCTCTAACATACCGAACTTGGAACATTTTGACTGATTTCGATAAATGAATAGTGCTCAACTTTAATAAAATAAATCCAAATAAATTCCTAAATTAACTAAAACATTTAGTTAGGCAGTAAAACACCTCTGCATATTATTTAGGCTTGTCATGCATAGTGATTGCAGTTTTGCTGTGAATTTATTGTTTCTTCCCCCTCCTTTCTCTCCCGATAGACGCCGAGACCGACGCCGACGCAGCTCAGGAGACCGACGAGCAGCCCACTGACGATCAGCCTCTCTCAGCAGAGCTTCCAGGCAAGCAACCCCCCTTGACGCATGCCGATATCTCCCATTCTTTCCCCCTCCTACGTGCATTAGAAATTTCCGCTGCTTTGCTTTATCCTATTCTGATGCATAGCCTGTCCTTGTTACTGTTATTTGACACCTGCCTGCTATCCTAAACTGCTTAGCATAGGATGGATGGAAAACCGTCCGTGGCCCCTCTCCATTGCTGTAGTTGCTCCGCTTTAGTATATGTGCCCCGATCGAAGTGATCGAACGGGCTGAGAACAGCACATCACCGCACACCCCCTAAGTTGCTCGTCTCTGCAGAGCTGGCATCGAGTGCCGAGGGTGGTACCTCTTATGTCACTTCCGATGATACCTCTGTAGAATAGCTATACGGTGGTGAGTTACCGAGGGTGATTCCTCTTTCATCACCTCCGATAAGCTTCCGTCGTGCAACTCCTCGAGTGGGAAACCATCGAGGGTGATTCCTCGGATTCCTTCTCGATATTTGGACACACGGTTACTTTGACCTTTGTTACAGGCGGGTCGACCCCGAGGGGTACCCGCAGAGAATTATGAAGTCGGGTTTGCCAGGAGGGCACCCGCGAGAGATTATTGTGGCGGAACGACAGGGCAGGCGGAGACCACCCTGATCGATATCCGTGTGTTACCAAGTCGGAGCGGCAGGTTGTCTGTTCGTCTCTGCGAGTTACAAAATATGCCTAACGGATTTGGGTATTTGATCTGAGTGGGTCGTTGGCCCTATATGCACTACCACCACGCGGGATAATGGTTTATGGGGCCCTCTGCGGCGTTGTTTCTCCTGAAAGCTCTTCAGACGTCACAGTTCAGAGATACGGGCTGATTGCTGGGCTGGGCTGGATACATCACCGGTGTATTCGGTGTCGCGCCTGGGCCCCGGCCAGTCACGCAACGTGCAGGAGTGCAGAGGGTGATGGGCCCAAGATCTCTTCGCAGTTAGGATGTAGACCGGCGTGTTGACCTCTCTGCTGAGCCTAGGTAGGACTGCGTTGTGTCGATTACCCGAGGCCGGGCATTACCCAGCAAGTGTGTCCGGCCAGATGTAATCGAGCGTGCTGGGTAACAGTAGTGCACCCCTGCAGGGAAGTTATCTATTCGAATAGCCGTGTCCACGGTAACAGGACGCTCAGTGTTGTATCCCGATCTATTATTACTTGAACTGGATACATGTTAAATAATTATAAGCTCCGGGATCGCTTTCTCGCAGGGAGTCGAGGAAGGATCTCTAGGCTTTGCTTCCACATGCTTGTTAATTAATAATATGCTAATCTGCACTCTTCTTATGCTACAAGACCCTGAAGATGCTAGTCTTCGATAGGCTAGGTCTTTCTCTCTATTCTGGCATTTCTGCTATATAGTCCACAGATACAGCCTCTTCACTTGATACCAATGTATAAATATAATAGTTCTGATGTCAGTCTTGCGAGTACTTTGGATGAGTACTCACGGTTGCTCTGCTATTCTTTTCCCCATAGCTATTTGATGATACATCAGACGACGGAGCCCAGGAGCCAGACGCCACCGCAGATGCTTACTACCAGGAGAGTCTCGGAGGCACGTACTACTGGGTTGAGTCAGCCGACCAGGAGTAGTTCGGAGGCTCCCAGGCAGGAGGCCTGCGCCTTTTCGATCTAGAGTCGTTGTTTGTGCTAGCCTTCGTAAGGCAGATTTGACTAACTATGTCTGTACTCAGATATCATTTGTGTGTATGACTTATGTATTCGGGTCCCCGTGACCCCTGGTTTGTAATATGTGGATTTATGTTTTAATTTGAGTTTAGAGTTGTGTTGCGATATCTTCCCGTGAGTCCCTGTGCTTGATCGTGCGCATTTGCGTGTATGATTAGTGAACGATTAAGTCGGGGGCGTCACACACCGCCTCTCCGGCAACGGCACGCCGCCCTCCTGCCGCACCAACCGGAGGCAAACGGGCTCGAAAGACGACGGCTGCGGCTTCGGCGCTCACCGAGGCGGCCGCGAAAAAGAAGATGAAGAAGGCCCAAAATGGCGCCTCGTCCTAGGCCGATGCCTCGTGCTGCACCTCCGGCGGCCCCTACGACCACTGCTCCAGTGCGGGCGGCGGCCGCAGCCGGCAACAAGCATCGCGGCCGCCAAGTGCTCGATGAAATGCCAACAAGGTAAAAAAATACCTAGCATCTTGTTGGTTGATGGTGGTGGCCGAGGGGGTGATGGCGGCGATGGTGTTGATGGTGGTGGCCGAGGGGGTGGTGGCGGCGATGATGTTGATGGTGGTGGCCGAGAGGATGGCGGTGTTGATGGTGGTGGTGGCCGAAAGGATGGTGGTGGTGATGGTGGCGTTGATTTATGTATTGTATAGTGTTTGAAGTTCATGCGGCTAGAACACAAAAAATACAAAATTTTATTTTTACTTCACTAACTATAGGGGATCGGCTAGGTGCGGCCACTGTTAGTGGACTAAAAATTTACTCCACTAACTTTACTCGGCCGGATACTCCACTAAGTTTTAGGGGATCGGTTAAAAATGCCCTTACATCTTAATGCTATGGTAGAGTTTTACCTTAATGAATATTTGATATTCGTGGATGCTTGCTAGAGTTTCAATCGTAAGTGCTTGTAGTCAATGGATTTTGCTACACGTTAGTGTAGGCCTCTCCCGCATAAAAAAAGGCAATAGATGATTATCACTTTAGTTTCATATCAAATTGCCTAATCCTTTATTTTATTATTCTTTTGCAAATCAGCAACTAACATTTATTTATACGTTCTTTATTATCTTGCAATCAATCTTTTCATATCCATAAAGTAGATTCTTTTTCTAGGTAAAGCAAATGTTCAGTGTGTGTATAGTTGTATGAGTGGTTGATAAAACTTGAGAGAATACTAATCCGACATTTAGCTCCTCATTGGGTTCGACACTCTTACTTATCCGAAAAGCTACAATAAATCCCCTACACTTGTGGGTTATCAATGCCCTAAGAGCATCTACAACGGGACCTAGCAAAATCCGCCCCCAAACATATGCGGACACAGCCAGGCGTGTCTGTGGACTGTGACCAATCAACACTCATTTTTGAGCGTGTCCGCGGACAGTGAACTGGCGTGTTTGTGGACTGTGTCCGTGAAGATTTGCGTCCACCTTTGCCTTTCGGTCATGGAGGTAGCTGCCGTTTGCATCCACCTCCGCTTACTAGCGGATGGAGTCCAGATGGCCTGCTGCTCCGTCGCCTCCTCCGCTTGGGCGATCTCAAACTCGCCCAGCGTGTCAGCCATGCCGAATTCTGCTTGGGCAACCGAAAGCGCCAGCTCCACCTCGCCCTCCTCCTCCTCTTCCTCCTCTTCCTCCTCACGCTCCGGAGAGTCTGAAGGCAGGCCGGCTGCAAACCGAGTGGCGCGCCGTGCCCGGATCTACTTTAGGAGTTGCAGCTGGCACTCCGAAGTGAGCATAGCGTAGGTGGTTACCCGTTGTTGGGGCAGAGCTATGAGTGGATGGGTGGGTGGCGGTGCAGAGGGGAGGGAGATGAGATGTGGCTAGGGTTGGGGGTCGTCGTCCGGCTTAAATAGACATATTTGGCCTCTTGGGCGGCGCGCCGGAGCAGCATCCTCACCAGACCGCTGGCTTTTGACGGATGTCTACGTGGATCCCGCACGACAGTCTGACGTGGCAGACGTTCCCCAGCGCCCCCAGGCCTCCCATATCCGTCACAGATTTGGGCTGAAATTATTTTTAGGTGAGATTTGGGCTGGATATGAGGCGTATCGGTCAGCCCGGGTGTATAGAGCCAGTTTGAGGAGCCAGTTTTGTCGGGTTTTTTTGGCCGGGCCGTCCGCCCGGATGTATAGAGGGACTTGGGGAGCCCGGGTGTAGATGCTCCAGCAAGTTGCGATTAGAGAACGTGGAACATGGCCGATAGGATTTCTTTACCCCTAGCCCCCTAGGGCAGCTCAATTACACCATTAGTTTAGTGGACGCAACGACCGATCCGTCAATCATGTATAATTGCAGCTCAACTTCCTCTGTTACAGCCCACACTAATCTCGGTGGAGGACTACTACGCTCTAGCATCGAAACGTTGACGCTACAGCCTGGGGTCGTCGTCGTCTTCTGAGGCTTCTCCTCCACAAAATTCCTTCCCCTTCTACATCGGGCCATGAGAACCTCTAGCTACACTCTACAATCAAGCGTTGACGCTGCAGGCTAGGCCATCTGGGGTCGTTGTCAATCATCTTCCTAAAAGCTCAGGCAGGCCCCGGTGATCTAGAGCTCACTAGCTGGCGGGTTCGATTTCTCCAGGACTGTTAGCTTCGCTGCCGAGGTATGTATGTGCATGTGTTCTTAATTTCTTGAGATGGATGGCCGCTATCAACTCCCTCCTGCATCTGATATGTTTTGATTTTCTCTTAGTTAATTTTGGACATCGATCCATCCTTACTTTATGAGGTTCCTAATTTCCATGTCGGGCGTGCTAGTATAGTAGTCCAAAAGCAGCTACTAGGTAGTCCAGATCAAATCAGGCTAGCTATATAAGAATCTATTGCTTTGCTGAATGATTTACTTTTAGATTTCTAACTAATTATACTCCCTCCGTCCCATGAGATTTTGATCTTATATTATGGAACGAAGGGAGTACTTTGCAATCAGGCTAATAAAATAGTTGTCTTTTACGATTATACTTGAGCAACTAGCTAATAGAGGGATGAGATGTATATTAGTTGTCTTTTATGATTTATTTAGAGAGTTTTATTACTTGAGTAAAAGTTAATAGTAGTCTTGTCAAACAGGGAGGGGGAAAGATAATAGTTATCTTGTTTCAAAAGTACGGCACTCTGGTATTGATTACAAATGGATACCAAAATCGGTACTATACAAAAGGTTGATCTAGAGCGAATGGTGCTTGATCGAAGTGCAGAGCCAACATACCTGCCGTTATCACTTTTAGAAGACATCACAAACTGTTTCTCTGACGATCAACAAATTGGCAGCGGTGGATTTTCTGTAGTTTACAAGGTCTGAATTACCCCTGGCTAGTAAGCTTTCTCAATTCCAGTTGAAGTTGATCTAAAAAGTAAACGACATATATATGCACATAACAGTTAGACCACCACATACTCACATATGTAATACACGTTGTGGTTGCAGGGAATGGTGGGAAAAAAGATGGTCGCTGTGAAGAAACTATCCCAAACGATGCATGAGAATAAATTCCACAAAGAAGTTGAATGCATTACGAAGGCCAAGCACAAAAATATAGTGCGTTTCCTTGGATACTGTTCTGACACGCAAGGGAGAATCGAAGATTACGAAGGAAAGTTTGTCATGGCAGATGTACGAAACTGGTTGCTATGTTTCGAGTACGTACCAAATGGAAGTCTCATCGAGTATATTACCGGTATGATCACAATGTTTACGTATTTACGTCTTTACTAAAGGTCATTATATTGTGTTCGATATATTAGCAATTTTTTGTATAATTTAATTATAATAAAAACAGAATTCTGATCAAAATACTAATTTAAGGGAAAAAATATATTTTGTCAAAGCAGATGCATGCAGTAAAATAACGAGGTTTGAGGAAGTTAAGTTTCCATCTTGTGGAAAGCAGAAGTGATCCACCATAAAAAAAATTGAGGGGAGAACCACTATAAATTTGAGGAAGTTAACAAACGATTGAGTATTATTCACTGCTCGTTTATGTATTTGAGGGTAGGTTGGGACATATTCAGAAAAACTAATTTAAAATGCTTTGCATGATCAAGCATTTGTTGATTTACATTAAATTATCTCTAGTATACAAAAATTCAAAAAAAATCCTCCACAGATGCATCTCGTGGACTTGAATGGAGAGAGCGATACCAAATAATTAAGGGAATATGTGAGGGACTACTTCATCTTCACGAGAAGCGTATCCTCCACCTTGATCTCAAGCCTAGTAATATATTGATTGATATTCACATGGTACCCAAAATTGCTGATTTTGGCCTCTCAAGGTGCCTTGATAAAGACCAAACCCGGGACTTCACTTCAAGCATATGTGGATCACTGTAAGCCAGTCTCCTGAAAGCTTTTTTTCTTCTTCTTTTGACACATGACTTATATTTGTGTGCACATTCATGGTTCAAACTTCATAAATCTTTTTGTAGGGGATATATGGCACCCGAATTCTTCATAGGACAAGTCACATTTGCATCAGACATATACAGTCTTGGTATTATAATTATGGAGATTCTGACAGGAGAGAAGGGGTATCAGGAAGAACAGAATGTAAGCATAGTATTAAGCATGTGCTCCACGTTATGAATATATTTTCAAGTAAAGTACGCCTACGAGATAACTTAACTTGGAGAAATTACAAAAATCATGCATATGCAGAGTGCTACAAATGCGATCTTGATGCTAAGGCAGGCCAACATGGCTTAATTAAACATGCAAGTTGGTACCAAAGGCGGAGTCATTAAGGTCGCATTTGTAGCACTTTATTCTCATTAGTTTACCAAAATATTTAACTTAGGAAGAAAATGTTGAAAACGCGCTTATATATCAACACTTCTCCGCATGTGTAACTCTCAAAGGCCTAAATTTGGACTGAAAATGATTGCATTTTACATTTTAAATTGTGCTAGCCTGTTGTTGAGCTTATTGCACCGAGACGGAGTTGAGTTTTATACACGAACAATCAGCTCAGCTGTTAACTAAAACCCATGACAACCCGTGATAAATGCACTTAAGTAGGCTTCAACAAATAAAACATCCAACTTACAACATATATTTCCATGTGAATTCATAACGGCTATATATGATCTTCTCTTCTAGGCTTTCCGGTGTATTTCTTTTTTCTTTCACTTTCCATAGTAGCTATAAACCATCTGTCAATGGAGTAGTTCCTATCTTGATCTGAACTCACCGTTGCATCTTTAAAGGTAGTTGAGAATTGGATGAATCGGTTGGAGGCAGCAGATCAAAGGGAGATGCAGTTGGAGCAAGTAAGAGTATGCACTATGATAGGGATAGAGTGCATGGACCCTAACCCAAAGAAGAGACCGTTTGCACATCATATAGTCAATAAGCTTGATAAAACGGCAAGTATCGTCGAAACTGGCATCACTAGTCCATCTGTTGAGCAGCGGGTTAGATCCCTAAAAGAACAACACAGTCAAAGGAAAATTGTGGATCTTTCACTTGAGTATCTCCTAAAAGAACAACACAGTCAAAGGAAAATTGTGGATCTTTCATTTGAGTATCTCTTAAAAGATATGAACGGGCGCGCTAAAACGGAAGAACCCATGGAATTTATTGGGGCATTTAGAGATTATTGGCGGCATGGGAAAGAACATCAGTGGTCACTACGGGGAGCGCAAGGTACAAAGAAAAATACCAGCCAACAACAAGGGGCAAGTATTTCTAGCTCTAACTCTGTTGTGCTCAACAAGTTGAACATCTTCAGTACAAAAGCACGCAGGAATTATGCCAGGAATGGTGGGCCTATGCTTGAGAAGATAGATATGTTGAAACTTTTCAAGAAGGAGGAGCTTAAGCCAGCTATTAAGGATAAGAACCGTATTGGAAGAGATGTCTTTGAAGAAGTTTACATAGGCCTTGTTGATAGAGTACCAGTCATAGTAAAGAAGCAGATTAGTGGTACTGTGCTACAAAATGGACAGTTTGCAAAGGAAGTCATCATCCAATCTCAAGTCCTCCACAAGAACATTGTTAGGCTCATACGTTGTTGCGTGGAAGTTGACATCCCGATGCTAGTATATGAGTATCTCTCCAATGACAGCCTCCATGACATTCTTCACAACAACTGCAAGGTACGTCTCAACTTGGGCGTGCGTTTAAATATTGCCACAGAATCAGCACGTGGTCTTGCTTATATGCATTCAAGGCACAATATCTTACATGGTAATATTAAATCAGCAAATATACTCTTGGATGACCATTTTGTGCCAAAGATCTCAAATTTTTGCATATCAAGGTTGACCGGGAGAGGCTACAAACACACCAGAATAGTCAAGGGCGACGATGCTTATACGGATGCAGTATACCTACAAACAGGCCTACTTAGAGAATATAGTGATGTGTACAGTTTTGGAGTCATTATATTGGAACTTCTTACCAGGAAGAAGGCCACACACTCTGACAATAATAGCATAGTAAAGAATTTCCTTGAGAATCACAAGCAGGGTAGGAAATCAACCGAGCTATTTGATGAGAAAATTGCAGTGATGGAGAATCTGGACCTTCTTGACAATCTGGCACAACTTGTTGTGGAATGTCTTAGCCATGACTTGGATCTAAGACCGAAAATGATAGATGTTGCAAAGCGGCTCCACGTATTGAATGAATCTCGTGGCCAGTGTGTCGCAAGTTGACAAGTCGATGCATCTACTAGTTTAGTTTGAACCTTAAACAATATATATGTTGCGTCGAATAAGCTTCTGGTAGGTGCAATTATAGAGTGATGTGTGATGATCGACGTGTAATTTATCTATTTTGCTGCTCTGAACAAGTTTTGAATCCTCTCCAGCTGTAAAACACGCTAAAAGCACGATGCCTCCTCAGCCCTGTCGACCCACTGGTACAAAAGGCTCTGTCAGATTGTTCGCTCTGCTTAATTTTCTGGTGTTTTATCCTAGCTTACCTGGTCTGGGTATGTGGATGCATTTATTCTTGCCCATCCTTATGATGTTAGAGGAGCAGCAGTACAAGAGCTTAATTAGTATGGGCAATTATTTTCTGCACTGTGTCTGTTGAGTCTATTCATATGTGATTCATGCTGATGGAGTTCGCATCACGTTGCCAGCAAACCATTTGAATGAATTTTCGTGGCGATATAAACATTTCGTGAGTATATCTAACAGGCTAACAACATATGTAACTGAAACAGACAGTCTGGATTTATTCGGATATGTGATTCTGACAGAATCACTAGATCGGCCAGACTCTCAGTCTACCAGACCAATCAATCAGTGGTGCTGCTGATGCTGACTTCAAGATAGTTCAGATCTGTTTCAGGTTAACGCATTGCATTCTTCTGGCTTCCTTCCAAGCACATCGAAACTGGGAAATATTCAGGCTCTGCAAAATCTAGGTAACTAGGTGGTATGCAAAGTCGAGTGAGTCGCTGACTGAGTAGCCACCAGTGGTTGCTGCAGGGAAAAATCAGGGTCGGAGAAGCTTTCTTGGGCAGAGAAAGAAACGATGGCGACAGAGGACTCCAGCCTCCGGCTTGGCTATGGGGAAATTGGGGGGTCCACGGAAGGGCAGAATGGTGGGGTTTTTTTTTTTTTTTTTGGTGAGATGGGCAGAATGGTGGTGGGAGGGGGGCCCGACTATGTCTTGCTTGACGTGAGATAGAGTCAGCTCTCCCCTGAGCTCGCGAATGGGCCGGTCCAACTAGCGCGCGCAACACGGCGCTTGCCAAAATGGGCTGGCCAGCTCGCGGGAGGCCGCCGCCTTGTTTTTTTTCCCTGTTTTTTCACCTTTTTTGTTATCATTTTTTTTTACTTTTGTTTATACTCACAAATACTCTAAATATATATATATTACAAACAACATTTTACATAAATTTTATAAAAATTTTAAACAGGCATTTGAAAAATGTTAAATGTGTACAGAAAAAATGTTTCCAACGTATACAAACAATATACAGTGTGTAAGGAAAAAAGTAGCCATAAAAATATATAAGTTTTCAAAAAAGTTAATCATGTATTTGAAAAAATGTTAACGTGTATATAATTTGTTTTTCCTGATGATACAAAAATGTACTCCGTCCGTCCAGAAATAAGTGACTCAACTTTATACTAACTTTAGTACAAAGTTGAGTCACTTAATTATTTTGGTACGGAGGGAGTATGTTTTAAAAATATTAATCATGTATTTAGAAAAAGTTAAACGTGAATATATAAAATATTAAACATGTATAAAAAATGAATCATATGTATAAGAAAAATATACTATGTGTATGAAGAGAAGAAGACATCGAAACATATATTCGAAAAACAGCTAATTATATTTATGAAAAATGTTAAACCACAGCTTTAAAAAAGTTAAACCTGTATTAAAAACTGCTTTACATGTTTTAAAAAATGTAAAATGTGTATGAAAAAAATAGACATAGAAAGACTTTTTTGGAAAAGATTGTTAATCCTGTACTTCCTCCGTCTCATAATAATTGGCGCTAAAATAGATGTATGTAGACGTATTTTAGTGCTAGGTACATCCATTTTAGTGTGTCTAGATACATATATTTTAGCGTCAATTTATATGGGATGGAGGAAGTATTAAAAATTGTTAAACATGTATTAAAAAATATTCCTGACATATACAAAAAATGTACAATGTGTATAAAAAATGAAGACATATGCTAAATAAGAAAAGGAAAAAACAAAGAAAACCAAAGAAAAAAGGGAAAAGGAAACCAGAGAAAAACCTGTGCAAAAAAGAGAAGGAAACAAAGAAAACAAGGAAACTAGAGAAAAGCAAAGAAAGAAAGAAAATGCCATAGAAAAACAAAGAAAAATTTATGAAAACCGAGAAAGAAAAAAAGAAAACCTGTGATAAACAAAGAAAACCGAGAAAGAAACAAATAAAACTAGAGTAAACCAAAGAGAACCAAAGAGAAAAACAAAAAACAAAACAAAAAAAAGAACAAAAACCAGAACAAACGCAGTAGCGACTGATCAGACTAGAAGGAACGAACAGGTGAGACGGATGCTATACTCGCTATAAGCGAGATACGCGGTTCCTATTTGGTGGGTAGGTCGTTGTATAGCGACCTAGCACATAGCCCCATTGCGTGCCTGTCCAGCGTATGGGCTCCCCGTTTGGTCTTTTTTCCTCTGGTTTTGGGAACGTTCTCTGAACTGACTTTTTCTTATTTATTTTTTATTCTTTCTTTTATGTTTTTATTATCTATTTTCTTTTCATTATTTATTCAATTCTTTTTCTTGTTCGTTTTTTCTTTTCTTTTTCTTATTTTCTTTTTATTCTTTCTTTATTTTTATTTTCCTTTTCATTTTGCGAACATCTTTCAAATTCTTGAACATTTCTATAAAAAATTACATTTAGAAAATTATGAACATTTTATGAATTCACGACCATATTATTTTTTTGAAATTGTGAACATATTTTACAAATTCGCGGACATTTTATGAAAATGTGAACATATTTTACAAATTTGCAAATATTTTTTGAAATTGTGAACATTTGTTGAAACTAGTAAACATTTTTTTGAATCGACGAAGATTTTTTGAATTTTGCGAACAAAATTTGAAATTCAAGAACATTTTCTCAAACAAACATTTTTTTCGAAATACATGAACATTTTTGGAATCATTGAACATTGTTTGAATAGATGAACTTCATTTGAAATTCCTGGACATTTTTTGATCTCCGTTATCATTTAAAACAATCAGCAAGATTTTTTTAAATTCATGATTATTTTTTAATACAAGAACCTTTTTTTTATTTCCTGAACATTTTTTAAAAATCATGAACATTTTTTGAATATGCGAACATTAATTTCAAAATCACAAACATTTTTTAAATCCATAAATATTTTATGATTTCACGAACATTTTAAAAATCATGAATATTTTTTGAATTCACGAATATTTTGTGATTTCTCAAACATTTTTTTCTAAAGATTTTGCTATTTAATTGAAATTCCGAATTATTTTAAAGGAGAAAAAAAATAAAAACAGAAATAAGAAAGGCAAAAAAACGAAGTAAAAAGACAGGGCCGGCCCGCCCCGCACATGGGCCGGCCCAAAAACGCGTCCACCCAAGCATTTGCGGTGGGAGGGAGTTTTTTTTAGTGAAACTACATTGCTTTATTCATCAACAAGGTCCATCGGAACTGTTACAATGTCATGTGGGTGAATCAACCACACACGTCTACCAACTCGAGAGAAAAGGGAAATTTAGCTAGATTGTCTGCTTCAAAGTTTCTACTCCTACATTCATGAATAAAATTACAGCTCTCAAACTCCACAACATGGGCCTTGATTTCTCTGATGATCGCACCATGGATGCCGCCGGTCACTATTTTCTACATTGCGTGCCGCCACTCCCTCGCTTCTCCATTGTGTACACCCCCCTTACTCATTGATGTCATCCACAACGTGTGGAAGTTAGACGATCTCTCTTGCCGATGACATCCATTCCACCTTCATGTGCAGCCGTCTTCACCGCCCTGGTAGCTTTTCAGTTTTCAGGTAATGGTGGTGCCGAGCAAGAGCTCGTGCTCATGGGGCAAGTATTGTATATCCGCCCATGACTATCTTAGTCAACTACTGTTGAAACTTTTGGAGAAAAAAATGTTCACTTGTCCTTCATGTGAAGAAGAATTACGCCACATTCCGGCGATTCCACATCGAGTACCACTAACTTAGCACCACGATTTCAACTATACTCTAGAAATCCGCAACCCTTGAATTAAAACTAATGCTCAAAACTCAATCATCATTCTCTTTTGAAACAAAAATGTCGTTGTTTCATTCACTAATACATTTTATTTTTGAATAGTGTAGTATACATTTTTCATAAATTCCAGCCTAGATCTTTGACTAAAAACAGTAGAAAACCAAAGCCAATTCTTTTTTAGTTCACATTTTAGTTGGGAGCATTTGTGTCAATTATCATTAGTATTTACCCCGTAATTTTTTTATCATTAGTATTATATTTGTTTGTGAGCATCTATGTCGTACTGTGTTTTGAAAAACCAAATAGAGAGTTGCACTTTTATGCGATAAATGAGAGGGCAATTAGGCCACCCTTGCAGTGGCCTCGGACAATAATAATCGTCGTAAATATTGTACCTACACACTGTGTGGAATGACTCTCAATTGAGTAGAATATCAATTAAAAAAAGGAAGTACACAAAGAGTACGCAATATATCTCACTATTCTTGAATAAATTTATGGACGAGAATTAAGCCTTCTCGGCAACCATATCCCAAGGGAATTTTTCTGAGGTCGAACGGCAGGTGGGTATTTCACCTCTATCTTCTCCAATTTCTTTCCCCTGTCTCAGCCTTCTCCTCCACACAAATTCCTCCCCATTCTACATCGGACCTTGAGAACATCTAGCTGCATTCTACCATCACGCGTTGTCGCTGCAGGCTAAGGCCGTCTGGGGTGGTCGTCGACCATCTTCCTAAGAGCTCAGGCAGGCCGCGGTGATCCAGATTTCACCGATCTCTGCTCACTGGCCGGCGGGTTGTACTTCTACAGGACTAGTTAGCCTCGCTGCCGTGGTATGTATGCGCATGTGCTCTTAATTTCTTCAGAAGGATGGTCTCTATCAACAGCCTACTGCATATGCTGTGTTTTTTTTTTTTTTTTTGAAAAGGAGGATGACCCCCGGCCTCTGCATCTAGGCGATGCATGCAGCCATTTTATTAATTATTCACAAGACCTTACAAAGTAATACATACCTCTTAATTAGTTCTGGCCATCGATCCATCCTTACTTCACGAGGCTGCGAATTCCATGTCGCACGTGCTTGTATAGCAGTCAAATGACACCTAATCACGACCAAATCAGGCTACTTATATAAGAACCGTACTGTTGCTGAATGATTTACTTTCAAGTCACTATTTTATACTTTGAAATCAGGCTAGCAAAATAGTCGTCTTTTATCCTCAAGAACTAGCCATGAACAAGGATGCGTGGAAGTTAATTATCTACATGCGAGAACCATGACTTGGTTTTGACATCTCATGGATTTCAACTCTAGCCTACCTCAATTTGTTTGTGACTGAAATGCTTTGTTGGTGCCTATGACTGTACTTGCGTAACTAGCTAATAGAGAGATGAGGTGCATATATGGTGTCTTTATTATGGTCATAATACTTTACTACCCGAGTAAAAAGCTAATATTTCTCTTATTGTCAACAGAGTAAAAGAAAGGCTAATAATCGTCTTGTTTTAAAGGTATTGCACTTTGGTTTTGATTGCAAATGGATACCAAAATCAGTACTATACGCAAGGTTGACCTAGAGCACATGGTGCTTGATGAAAGTGCCCAGCCAACACACCTGCCGTTATCACTTTTACAAGAAATCACAGACAGTTTCTCTGATGATCAACAAATTGGCAGTGGTGGGTTTGCAGTTGTTTATAAGGTACGAATTACTCTTGTCTAGTAAGCTTTCTCATTCCTTGTTGTAGTGATCTAAAAGATCAATGCCACATGCATATCACAATCACACCACCACGTGCACACACAAAAGTAATTCACATTGTGACTGCAGGGAACGGTGGGAAAAGGAATGGTCGCTGTGAAGAAGCTGTCCATAACAATTGACATGCATGAGAATAAATTCCACAAAGAGGTCGAGTGCCTAATGAAGGCCAAGCACAGGAACATAGTTCGTTTTTTGGGATATTGTGCTGACACGCAAGGGATGGTGGGGGACTATGACGGGAAATTTGTCATGGCAGATCTACGAAACTGGGTGCTATGTTTTGAGTACATACCTAACGGAAGTCTCGATAAGTATATTACTGGTATGATCGTGAAGCTTATTTCTATATATTCCTAGCATCCCATATTTTGTGATAGTCCTAGCATACCATATTTTTGTGACAACGGGGTCATGATCGAGCGCACCCTACTGCGTGTTAGGGGCCACTTGAAGGAGTCAACAAGGCAGCCATACAGAGGTGTTGGCACTGCCTATAACAATGTGTCGGCACCGGACGAATCCTCGGGTGATGGTAGAGATGTCATTTTTTCCTCCAGCACGACGATGAGCTAGGGGCGGGGCTTGGATATGGTGGCGGCGGCGGGACAGTCCTCGCCCCCTCATTTCTCGGGTGCGGCGGTGAGGCCAGGGTCACGCGTGGTGACCATCACTGTTGTACCCGGTCAGGAAGGCGACAAATACAAATGGCAGTGTCACTGCCTATGATCGCTGGAGAGGGGTGAGGGGTGGACTTATTGGGGGAGAGCCTTGGCGGAGCTTAGTGCACACCAACCCGGCCGCCACACCCTCCCTAGAGTAGGAGATCTCTTCATGTGGCCTAAGCTTAGGTCCCCCCCCCCCCCCCCCCCCCCCCCCCCCCCCCCCGCGTCCTAAGATGTGTGCCAAGCTTTCCCATTGAGGAGAGGGCTTGATTTGAAGCGAGGGCTTTTCTGTTGCCAACCACAACCATATATATCCAAATGGGGTGGATTACTATTCCAGCTAGTTCATCATCCGCAACCAAATAGGAAAGTAGTCATTCCATTCGATTCTATTTTCATTGCAGTATGTTTGTTTCGCAAAACTGTCCGCAAAGTTGCATTTGATGTAGGTTTTGCATTCATTTTTGTATTTATATCCGGAGTATTTCTATTCATTTCCATGTCCTGTAAATACATAAAAATACATACAGTATAACTAATATAGATTAGTTGTAGACTAGAAAACTGTAGGCATATTATCCATGAATTATTTCCTCCCTTGAGTAAGGGTAGTGTTGGTCCATTACATGTGGGGCAACCAATAATGGTGATCAAAACTGCTAGCATCCGGTTTTTTCTTAACAGCTTTTTCGGTCAAAGTGCTAATCTATGTGAGAAGATATGTTTATTTTCTTCCTTGGAATAAAATCATTGAATAAAATAGCAAGTGGGGAAGTTAATTTAATTAATCGATTAGAAAGTGACATGCTATAGTTGGGTGTAAACTTGCCTTTGCATATTTTAACACTGAACGTCTCAGATTTATTCTCTACTCTTCTTTGACACTAATTTGGACATCTTTGAAAACATATTGAAAATGCTTTGTATGGCATGCAACAATTGATTCACATTATTATCTCTAAGGTACGCAAATGTGGAACCCCTTTCCTCCGCAGATGCGTCCTGTGGACTTAAATGGAGAGAGCGTTATCATATTATCAAGGGAACCTGTGAGGGCTTACTTCATCTTCATGAGAAGCGTATTCTTCATTTAGATCTCAAGCCCGGAAATATATTGATAGCTGATCACATGGTACCGAAAATTGCTGATTTTGGACTCTCAAGGTGCCTCGATGAAGACCAAACCCGAGCTTTTACTTCACATCTATGTGGATCGCAGTAAGCCACCGTCTTGAAAGCTCTTTTTTTTGCGGGGGTTTGAAAGCTCTTATTTACTCTGCACACATCTATATTTTGTGCACATTAATTGATTGAGCTTTATAAATTTTCTTGTAGGGGATACTTAGCACCAGAATTCTATAGAGGACAATTCACATTTGCGTCAGACATATATAGTCTTGGCATTATAATTGTGGAGATACTAACAGGCGAGAAGGGGTATCCAGAAGAGGAGAATGTAAGAACAATTTAAGTGTTTGCTCATGTTAATGATAGATTTTGAAATGAAATATGCTATGTTTTAACTGAGCCTTAGAGTAATTGCAAAAATCATGTATTCCCAAACAAGAACGGTCTAAACCATCATCCACTTTTGTAGCACTATGCCTTCAGCAGACCACATTGCATGTTTAATTAAGCCTTTGCGAGCACTAAGATCACATCCATAGCAGCCTGCAAAAGGGTAGTTTCACCCAAAAGATTGAATTTGCAAAGAAATGTGGAAATGCGCTTATAAATGTCAAACCACTTTTTGCATCTGTAGTTGTAGTAGTCGCTGCTGCTATAAGGTTTACCATCTACATTTTAACTCCTAGCTGCAACTTTGTAGGTAGTTGCAAATTGGATAAATCAGTTGGAGGCATCAGATCAGTGGCATACACAGTTGGAGCAAGTAAGAGTATGCACTAAGATAGGGATACAGTGCATGGACTTGAACCCAAAGAAGAGACCAGTTGCACGTCATATACTCGATACGCTAGATAAAACAAAAAGTACCATTAAAACTGGCATAAGTGGTTCATCAGTTGAACAGCAGGTTAGTTTCCTAAAGGAACAACATTGCCAGGAGAAAAACTCAAAGCTTTCCTATCAGTACCTTGGAAAGGACATCAAGGAACACGCTGAAACAGAAGGACTTGCAGAATATGTAGAGATACCTAGAGAAGATAATTGGCAGCAAGGGCAGCAAGAAGCTTCGGGTGATCAATGGCCATTAAGGGGAGCGCAATACCAAGATATAAAGAGAAATGCCAGCCCACACGGTGCAAGTATTTCTAGCTCTAACACTAGTGTGCACTACAAATTGAGCAATTTGGACATCTTCGACACAAAAGCACGCAATAATTACGTGCGGTATGGTGGGCCTACATTGGAGAGTGTAAATTTTGTGAAACTTTTCAAAAAGGAGGAGCTCAAGCCAATTTTAAAGGATAAGAATCTTATTAGAAGAGATAGCTTTGGAGTGGTTTACATGGGGCTTGTTGATAGTGTACCAGTCACAATAAGGAAGCTGAGTGGTAGTGTGGTAGAGAATGAAGATTTTGCAAATGAAGTCATCATCCAGTCTCAAGTCATTCACAAAAATATGGTTAGGCTCATAGGTTGTTGCCTTGAATTTGAAGTCCCGATGCTAGTCCATGAGTTTCTCTCTACAGTTAGCCTCCATTACATTCTTCACATCAACGTCAAGGTGCCTCTCAACCTTGGCATGCGATTAAATATTGCTGCAACATCGGCAGGTGCTCTAGCTTATGTGCATTCTGCACTTGCTACGAAAATATTGCACGGTGATGTCAAACCATCAAATATACTCTTGGATAACAACTTTGTGCCAAAGATCTCAGACACCGGCATATCAAGGTTGATCATGAGAGGCTATGAACATAGCGGAATAACTATCGGTGACATGGCTTATATGGATCCGGTATACGTACGAGCAGGCCTACTGACCGAACAAAGTGATGTCTACAGTTTTGGAGTTATCATCTTGGAGCTTGTTACTAGGAGAAAGGCCACACGTTTGGACAAAAACAGCGTAGTAATGAATTTCCTTGAGTACCAAAAGAAGGGGAGGAAATCAACTGAGTTGTTTGATAAGGAAATTGTAGTGACAGAAAATTTGGAGCTTCTTGACACTCTGGCAGGAATTGCTGTGGAATGCCTTAATTCTGATGTGGGCCTAAGACCGACAATGGTAGATGTCGCAAATCGTCTCTCCATGCTGAATCGATCCTGTAATTTGAGCTGACAAGTTGATGCATTTACTAATGGAGTTTGAACATGTATGATGTGTTGAATAAGCTTCTGATAGGCACAACTATGTACAAATGTGTGATGATTGAAGTGTGGCTGTGAAGAAATCTTTGAAGTCCCACCTGTTAAGTGCGCCCTCTCAGGCCTCCAGCTAGAAAAGCCCAGTCCGATTGTTGGTTATGCTTCTCTGGTGTTTACCTGGTCTGGATTTGTTAGTTACATGGTATTCGTACCGCCCTTATGATGTTAGTGATTAATTCATGTACTGTGTACTGTTGACTCTGTTCATAGGGTTTGGTTAATGCTGATGGAGTTCACATCACAATTGCAACCAAACCAATTGTATGAATTTGCATGGTGATACGAACAGTAGTTCTGCGAGTAGCGGCAGCAATGCAGACCTCTGCAACTCACACACACGCATACAGTCTTGTGTATGAACTGATGCTGCTACTTTCAAATTAACCCTGCAGTGCAATGCTTGCACAGCACACTCCACCGTCTTGTGTTACGGACGATGACGGTGGTGTTTTGTATTGATTTCAGGTTGCCTACGGCCCAATGTCCAGAGCAAAAGTAAATTTTAATTCAGGTCGCATTCTGCTGCCTCCCGAGCCAAACCTGAAAGGGAAATAGAATTCAGACTCACACAGCTGCAGACTTGGATATGTCTGATGTGATTCAGTCAGATTCTTGGGCTGGCCATGCACAGAGTCAACAGGCCCAACCCAACTACCGTAGTTTGCATTCCTTGTTGCTGCTTGTTGTCTCGCTTCCTGCATTTTTTTTTCTCTGAACGTTTATGGACACGCATGCTCCATTTGTTTTCTCGCCAAGAACGAAATGGAGGCTTCGTGCATTCGTACAGGATTAACTATTGGTAGAATGGAGCACGGTTGAATCCTACCCTATACATGTAACCCAAATATATCTCTAACAAAAACGACTTGTCAGTTGAATCCTACCCAGTACAATTAAGCAGGATGCAAGGTGTGTTAACAACTCCAATCCTAACTTTGTATGCTTTTGGCACGTGATTACAAGACGGAGAACATGGCCAATAGCATTTCTTTATCTCTAGGGTAGCTCGATTACACCATTTGACGTGGTAGCCCGGGGTCATTGTCGTCTTCCTCAAATTAAGCTCTGGATCGAGCGCCGTGGTGATCCAGATCTCGTCGATCTCTGCTCACCGGCTGACAGGTTCTACATGACCAGTTCATTCATTATACTTCGCCGTGGTTTTGGGCAAATGAGCACATACTCCAAGGCAGTTGGTAAACCTGCTATGTTGCCTGCTTATGTGTACCTCTTTCTTCGACACTTGTTCTGCTTTATTTTCCAGAAATGCCACAGGAAGTACAAGGATCTCGCCAGCCAATGGTATGGATCGGCACGTACGTGCGGAGAAAACTTTCGAATCTCATCTCGCGAATGCTTTGGATCGGCAACCAACTACTCCCTCCGCGTGCCTACTTATTCGTGTGCCCCGGCCGTGTGCATCTCTTGCAGTGGCAGCTAGCGACAATGGAGCTTCTCAGACCACTCGCTGCCCTGTGCGTCCTGGTTGCCTTCGTCGCCGCGGCCGCCACGGAGACGGTGGAGGTGGAGGCACGGTCCTCCTACATCGTGCACGTCGCGGCGGCGCACGCGCCACGGCTGCCGCGCCGCGGCCTGCTGACCACCCGGGCGTACGGCTCCTTCCTAAGCGACCACATCCCCGTCGACATGTCCAGCCCGGCGCCCAGGGTGCTCTACTCCTACTCGCACGCCGCCACGGGCTTCGCGGCGCGCCTCACGGGGCGCCAGGCCGCGCACCTTGCGTCCTCGCCCTCCGTGCTCTCCGTCGTGCCCGACGCAATGCTGGAGCTGCACACAACCCTCACGCCGTCCTTCCTCGGCCTCTCCCCGTCCGCCGGGCTGCTCCCGGCGTCCAACGCCGCCTCCGACGTCGTCATCGGGGTCATCGACACCGGCGTGTACCCGGATGGCCGCGCGTCCTTCGCCGCCGACCCGTCGCTGCCGCCGTTGCCGCCAGGCAAGTTCCGCGGCCGGTGCGTGTCGGGACCGTCCTTCAACGGCTCCGCGCTCTGCAACAACAAGCTCGTCGGCGCCAAGTTCTTCCACAAGGGCCAGGAGGCTGCACGCGGCCGTGCGCTCGGTGCGGGCTCGGAGTCGCCGCTTGACACCCACGGCCATGGCACACACACGGCCTCCACCGCCGCCGGCTCTGCTGTTGCCCACGCAGGCTTCTACGGCTATGCCAGAGGAAAAGCCGTCGGCATGGCCCCGGGCGCGCGCATCGCCGTCTACAAGGCGTGCTGGGAGGCAGGGTGCGCGAGCTCTGACACCCTCGCCGCGTTTGATGAGGCCATCGCGGACGGTGTCGACGTTATCTCCGCCTCCATCGGCAACGTCGGCAACGCCCCAGACTTCCATGCCGATATGATTGCCGTGGGCGCGTTCCGGGCCGTCAGCAAAGGCATCGTCGTCTCCGCCTCAGCGGGAAACTCGGGCCCCGGAGAGTACACCGCCAACAACATAGCGCCATGGTTCTTGACGGTGGGTGCCTCCACCCTCAACCGCCAGTTCCCGGCTGACGTCGTTCTCGGCAACGGCGAGACCTTCACGGGTACTTCTCTCTACGCGGGCGAGCCGCTCGGCGCGACCAAGATGCCACTGGTCTATGGAGGGGACGTGGGCTCGAAAATATGCGAAGAAGGGAAGCTCAACGCCAGCATGGTAGCTGGGAAGATCGTCGTGTGCGACCCCGGCGTGTACGCGCGGGCTGTGAAAGAGCAATCCGTCAAGCTCGCCGGTGGTGCCGGAGCAATCTTCGGTAGCACCGAAGCATTCGGCGAGCAGGTTATGACCACCCCCAATGTCCACCCCGCCACGGCCGTCCCATTTGCCGCCGCCGAGAAGATCAAGAAGTACATCAGCGCGCAAACATCCCCTACCGCGACGATCGTGTTCCGCGGCACCGTCGTCGGCCGCCGGACGCCGCCGTCCCCTAGGATGGCGTCCTTCTCGAGCCGCGGGCCGAACTTCCGCGCGCCGGAGATCTTGAAGCCGGACGTGACCGCGCCCGGCGTGGACATCCTCGCCGCATGGACAGGCGCCACCTTGCCCAGCGGCGTCGCCAGCGACACGAGGCGAGCGAAGTACAACATCATATCGGGCACGTCCATGTCATGCCCGCACGTGAGCGGCATCGCCGCGCTGCTCCGACAAGCGAGACCAGAGTGGAGCCCTGCCGCGATCAAGTCCGCCCTGATGACGACCGCGTACAACGTGGACAGCGCCGGCGGCGTCATCGGCGACATGTCCACCGGCGAAGCGTCCACGCCGTTCGCGCGCGGGGCAGGGCACGTCGACCCCAACCGCGCCGTGAACCCGGGCCTTGTGTACGATGCCGGCACGGAGGACTACATCACCTTCTTGTGCGCGCTCGGCTACACCACCGAGCAGGTCGCCGTGTTTGGGTCCTCCACCAACTGCTCGACCCGCGCCGGCTCCTCCGTCGGCGACCACAACTATCCGGCCTTCTCGGTGGTGTTCACCACGAACAAAACGGCAGTCGTCAGGCATCGCCGTGTCGTGCGCGACGTCGGCAGCAATGCCAAGGCTACATACAGGGCCAAGGTCACTGCTCCGGACGGCGTGCGCGTCACGGTGACCCCCCATACGCTGCGGTTCAGCGCGAGACGGAGGACACAAGAGTACGTGGTCACCTTTGCACAGCGTAGCTTCGGGAGCGTCACGAAGAATCACACGTTCGGGTCCATCAAGTGGAGCGACCGCGAGCACTCGGTGACGAGCCCCATCACCATCACCTGGCCAGCGAGCCAGATCGCGGAGATGTGAATCTGATTGCTCATCTGCGTCTGTCCGGGAGGTACACCACGGCGGTCGATCCAGAGCTTTGAGGAAGACGACGATGACCCCGGGCTACGATGGTAGAGCGTAGATGCTCTTTGGCCAGATTGCGTGCACTAAACTAATAATGACGAAATTGAGCTACCCGGTTGAGATAAAGAAATGGTATTGGCCATGTTCTCCGTCCTCTAACCACGTGATCAGACATATGCAAACTTATGCTTGGAGTTGTTAAGGCACCTTGCATCCTGCTTACTATGACTGGGTAGGATTCAGCTTATTTTTCCTCTTCGTCTTTACCAGTGTGATGGCGCCCCTACCTTGGTTGGCCGCCTCCGTTGCTCCTCCCACCGGCCGCCGGCGCTGCCTCCCCTGACGGCGTCCCAACCATGTTCACCGCATCCTTGTGAGCAACCTCGGCTCAAACTCCACTGCGCCGCTGAGAACGCCAGTGTCCGCAGGAAGGTGGAACTGTGGAAGGCATGCGGAGGCCATCCATTTGCGCGGGTCGAAGGGGAGGGATGGGCGGTGGAGACAGTCGCTGCATGCGGCCGAGAGATACGGCGGGACGCGTTGGCGGAACAACAAAATAGGAATTCGGCGGCGGTAACTGATTATGTTTTTTTTTTTGCACTTTGTTGCATTGTGATTTTTTTTGCACTTTGTTGCATTGTGATTCTTTTTACAAAGGTAGATTTTATTAGTTTAAAATAAAGGGTGTGTCTAGCTCTCATCTAGATGAGACTTTACCAAGTCACATCTAACTCCTACGCCACTTGATTTTGATGAAGATTCGTGCGGGTTTATTATTTTTATTTTTTGTTTGATTACTCAAATGATGTGTAGGAGTTAGATGAGACTTTGTTATTTCTCATCTAGATGAGATTTAGCAAATCCATAAAATAAAACATCAAGATGAGCACACACCCAACCTTTGCATAGTTAGGATGCACACATCCAACACTAACACACACTTAAAACATGTCGGCAAAAAGTCATATGAGACCTAAGCTAGCTATGAATATGCGAGGAAAATAAAAAGCACTAAAGAGATCAGATCTGCGACTGTAGCAATGACCATATCCGCACAAACCATCTCATGACACCACACAAACGACGAAGCTCTCTTCAAAAACAACGCTTTCAGGAAGGAAGCAACGATCGCACGCCGCTGTCATCGAATCCAACCATCAAGGCCAGAATCTAGGTTTTCACTCTGAAAAATCAGTATCAGCATATACGAGCAATGCCTTCAACAAGGTAACAACGCCAAAAGAACATCATCATTGCCAGGTATAATCAACTCTCGGGTCAGACCTAGGTTTTCATCCCGGAGCTCGAGATCGGATGCACGCAACACCACCATCGAGGTATCAACATATACGAGCAATGCCTTCAACAAGGTAACAACGCCAAAATAACATCATCATTGCCAGGTATAATCAACTCTCGGGTCAGACCTAGATTGTCATCCCGGAACTCGAGATCGGATGCACGCAGCACCACCATCGAGGTCACACATGTGTTGTCGCCATCACTTTTTCCGTGATCCCAGCAGCTACATGCGATGTGCTGCCGCTACTGCCGCAAAGTCATCGCTCCGCGCCAAGTCTTCGTCCATAGTTTGCATTTCACCGCCTAGTTCAACCACCGGGTCCGGAGAGATGAACATCCTTTGAAGACCTTTCGATGACCCCCACCATCGTGATGCTGCAGGAGGTCAATGTAGCACAATCTGCAGCCACCACCACCCGACCAACCAGGTCTGGATCACCACCACCATGAACGATGCAAGCTACGACAGCCCAAACATCATATCTGACCGCCGGGCCTTTCGCATGACCGCGGACAGTCGCCACCACAACCCATGGGTTGGCACCCAGGTTCCAAGGCAGAACCTGGATCCGAGTGCCCGCAGCACTGTGTCACCACCAACAAGGGAGACCAGCCGCAGTCGTGCGCCGCGTCCGAGCACCCACGCCATGCCATGGACGAGGTGGCAGGCCATCCGGACCGGACACGCCCAATCCGAGCAGCTGCAGCACCGCGCCGCCTCCACCAGGGAGCCTCTGTTGTACCTGAGGCAACCACATGATGCGAGTAGGGTTCCGCGCCGCCGCCGTCGAGCACAACCAGGGCCGGCCCTATGTTTCGGAAGGCCCTAGGGAGAACTCGACGACATGGGCCTCTTTAGTGTCTGAATTTTCAGATCGCTTTCTTTCTTTTTTCTTCTTTTTTCAGCACCCGACAAATGCTTCTTAGACGACATTGTAAGGCAGGCTAATGTCCTAAAATTATGAAGAAAAAAGTATACGAAGAATTATAAATGTATACATTAGAACCCTAGGCATGAATAGGACACAAAAAATTAGGATGGATGAATATGTACTTGTGAAAGACTAAATTTGAAATTTATGCATCAAAACCCTAATCATGTACACTGAAATTGGGGGATGGATCATGGATGAATACATACTTGTGATTTTCTGAAAGATCGGACGAACTCGCTGCCGCCGGATGCTGGATGGCCGGGTCACCGGCACAGTCGCACGGCGCAACAGCAGGCTGCCAGCCTGCCACAGGCAGCGGCGACAACGAACAAGGCACCCCTGACCCCCGAGCGGTCGAGGCGCCGAGCGTCGGTTGAAGACGAACGGACGAAGCAAGCAGATCGATTTGATTGACGCGTACGCGTGCGGGCAGCCCTACCTGGCGATTCGCTAGTTCGCTAGCTATCTGGCCCAGCCCATATCGTTCATTTTTTCTCTGTAAATTCTTTTCGTATCTAATTTTTTGCTGGGCTATAGTACACATGTATACCGAATCATGGGCCCCCCAAAGTCCTGGGCCCTAGGCTGTCGCCCCTCTGGCCATACACCAGGGCCGGCCCTGACCACAACAGCTTTGCCCTGCGGCATCCTCCGGCGATGGTGGAAAGGAGTCAGATGACAGCGCTAGGTTTAGGTGTGTAGCCGCCCGAATCGCCCGCACGAGAGGGATGCGGGACACTTTTGCACATTGAAATGGCGAGTCTATTCATGCAAATCATGGCCAGATGTATATTCAGGTTCATTTCATCCAGAATCTCTCCTGGGTTTCAGTAAGACAAATTATACAGTGTTGCGTTCTCCTGCCTCCCGAGCCAATCGGAAAAGGGGAACCATTCAGCAGGAAGGAGAAGTGCATGAAGCTCGCCGGCACGACAACCGGCAGCAGAGTCCGATGAGGAGGGAGAGAAGCCTGTGTGTGTGTACCACGAGTATTCAGATTGTGTAGCGCTTGCTTGCTTGCTCCCCCTGATTTTTTTCGCAAAAGTATTTTCTAGCTCACTCACTGTGCACAAGAAACTTTTTTTTTCTTTTTGATTATGATTTGTAAGAAAACTGCCACATGGAACATGAGCAGAACACGTTTGCTCGCGGGGCTACTTCACTTGCTGGGCCTGCTAGGCCTTGGAGAGGCAGGCTCCGGGCGTCGTCACCGTGGTGGGCTGGCCCGGGACACTACCTCCCCTGTCACTCTCCGCCACGGCCTTGTCTCAAAAAAAAAAAAAAACTCTCCGCCACGGCCTGCCTCGCGTCCATCCCCTTCCTCCCTCCACCGTCGCCGGCCGCCGCTCCTCACACACGACCGTCGTCATCACGCCCCTTAGCGAGTAGCGACCCGCCGCATGCGGCCACTCTCTCCACCAGCCATCCCCTCTTCCTCTTCGACCCCGCCCACGCGCGCGGGAGCTGGACGCCCGCCGTGGCGACGGCATCCCTTCCATCTTCCCGTGCTCCCGGACGACGCGGAAGGCGCCGGCCGTGGAGAAGAGCGACCCTTTAGCTAAAGGGGAAAGGAAGGGAAAATATCTAGTGATACCGTGCATAGGGTGATACGCTGATACAAGACCATGTGGTGCGTTAGATGTGAGAAGGGACAAGATCAAGTTGCTAGCATATTTACATGTGCCCCCTTGAAACATTTGCATCTTACCCCAAGAAAGCAGCATGTTATTAATATCTTGGAGTTTATGAATGAATTTCTGTTCAGTCCATTTTTGATGCCTTGCCTATCATGAATTCATTGAACCAAAAAATGGACTAAGACAAGAATAGACAAGAAAAGTTTTTGTTTAGGCATTTCTGCAAAATAATAGACGCACGATCATCATGAACACCATGAGAACCACTTGATCTTCGACTTCTTGAGATGCGGCAGGACTGCGCAACTCAACTTTGGCATGGGCCAAGGCACATCTGCCGCCGAAGGCGCACGACCTGCCGGCGACAAAGCTCACGCACAACCTGGTCTTGAAGATGCTCTCAGGTCCCATTGACTTCCCGAATTCCACCTCGCCGCCTAGGTCCAGGTTGTTCACCTTCTTCATAACAGTCTGGTCATGTCCGTGGTGGCTGCTAGGAAAGTGATCGAGGAAACAACAGTCGTAGTTAAATCGGCAGTTGCTGGTGCAGCACAATGAAAGAAAAAGAAGATCCACTGCGAGGAAAATGAGAGAAAATTATCCAGCTGTTGCAAGTGCGAATAGGAAAATTTTGTTGTAGATACAAAAAGTTGTTGTTCACAACATGACATCCTTTCAGAAAAAGATCTGCAGTTCTAATGGAACAACAGGATATTTATGATTGCAGACTATTAATTTGAAAAACCTGGTGCATACCTTCTTCATTTTGCTTTCTGCCTGAGCAAAACTCATTCGTACACTTGTACATAGTTCCTTCCTGAAGTTCTTTCCAAATACATATGTCACATGATAGGAGCCACTAGTTCTGATTTGGCTGCATACCCGTCAATCATAATTTTGCATCTAAATTTTTTGCCCTGCAAGTCACCATTAGCATGTGCACTGGACACCAACAAACCACAGAGCTAACAACAGATACTCAATATTGCCAGATGTAGATTCATAGTTGACAGATTTGCTACAGGATTCAAATCACCTTCCTTTCTCACTCATAAGTTCAATAGGTCGCAAAGAGTGTTACACAACCAGGTTGAAATAGATTAACATCCTAATCCAGGTTGAAATCAACCCCCAGCAATTACCTTCTCAAAAATTTAATAGTTTGAAACATTTGTATCTTGCAGCCTTCAGGTTGCCATAAAAAATTCTCGTAACGAATACAATAGCCTGTGAATCCCATAAAATAAGGGAAAACTCCTAAAAAAGGGCAATACACATCTAGGAGAAAAGCCTGATTCCAAGAAAAAAAATCATAAAAGGTGAAAGCTTACTTGATTTATATAGCCACACAAATACATAAAAAAAAGTTGTCAGAGCTTGCGCTTATGGGATGGGCCATTTTGTTTCTGCCTAAATTACCACCCATTAAAACCTAGAGTTGCCATGAATGAAATCCTAAGGTATCATACATACCCCCCCCCCCCCCCCCCCCCTCTCTCGAAAAGAGTTCCTAGAACCATTATGAACCCATTTTTTCATTTCTGTAGTCACACCTGAAGTATCAATGATGATAATTTAGCGGAAAGCTTAACAAAATCTGTCTAAAAAAACAGTACAAGCTAGCAAATGGTGTGGGATGGCAAATTGTCAAAATTCATTCACAGCAGACCAGAAGCATTTCGACAAATAAAGGTGAACCATATGCTGCTATATATATAGGAGTACTATTTAGTTCACTAAATTAGATAACCAAACAGAACAGAGTACTATTTAGTTCACCAATTTACATAACCAAGCAGAACAGAGTACTATTTTCACTAATTTACAATACCAAACAGAACAAATTTACAATCTCTTGGTCATTCCATATTCTCCTTGTACGCCATTTTTGTGTTGGGCACAAATGCACACCTACATGATAAAATCAAGAATTACAATAACCTAAAGAAACCTTTCAAAAAATCATACGACATTAAATATGAGGAATCTGTAAACACTGTTGTGATGCCAAATAACCTGCATGTGTGTTGCACCATCTAATTCTCCTCATCAATTTTGTTGTTTCTTGACCTATAAGACCATGTACAAATTCATTTGTTAAACTAAGAGACCATAACATGCTCACAACCAATTGAGTTATATTCACCTCCTTTTCTTCTTTGCACTTGTTGCTGGCTGAGAACCCTGCTTCATCTTGGCGCCACTTCCTTTTGTGCGTGCTATAGCTGGTGGGTGGATATCGATCTCACTTGGAATTGATACTCCAATAAATGACTCGAATTCCTGAATCTTCGTCTGCTCATTGCCTGTTCCCATATGCAAAACATGATCAACAACATCAGCGATACCCTTATACAAATATTGCATCTTCTCCTCACAATTCTTGGCAGCCATCATGCCCATGTTGTGTAAATCTGCGAACCGAAAATCCATCCTCATGAGCATAACGCATGTAGAACACCTCACCATCCTCCCATTTATCAAAGACCATGCCAATAGTGGGTTCCAAGCTTTCGTCACACTCAGGATCATAGGTTGAACCCTGGATAATAATAGTAAAATTATCATTTGTAAGCTAAATTTTGGTACTTCTACACTGAACACTGAATAATACTTACACGGATCGGCATGCTACTTGTTTTCCTTGGTGTACTATAACAATCTCCACCGCAGGAAGCCAAATCCTTTGCGTCCTTCGAAAGGAAAAAAATAAATGATAATACAACAATGCACAATTATTAATTCACACAAATTATGTACCGTGAAACTGCTATTAGCATCATCTTCAAGCGCAATTGGAGTAGTAGATCCTACGCTCTGACCAATGCTGTCCATCGGCTCCAGCATGGACTGTGATGCAAATGAAATATGACAAAGTATTTCAACATCAGCCGGTAACACTGTTGAACATGCAAATAATGTAAGCTTAACTATCCTAGCAATTAGCTATAACAAGCATCTGAAGCTACATGCAGCCGCACCATATAAATTTGAAATGGCAAGAACTTGGACAGCAGTACAACACTACTCGCACATACATAAGCAACAAAGTAGCAGTGGACATGTACTGAGTTCAGCTTGCCAAGTATGAAATGAGTGCTACTCCCCCTCCACACCATTATTCTCTTGTTCAGAATAACAGTGCTGACATCGTATTAATTCATAATATTTGTTAAATGACAGCAAAGTCACTGTATCTTTTCACCGAAGGAGCTCGGTTACATGCGCCCATACTATTTTCAAATCCAGAAAATGTTTTGACCCAAGAATGCATGATTCTGGTTGTTCCCGACGATTGTTGGTGTGGAAGCTTATGCACCTTTCAAATCTCAGTGTCTTACATATCACTAGTGAAGCAAAATAATAAAGAAATCTTTGGCTTAACTAACTGAAATGAAAAATAATAATATAATGACATCTGCTACTTCAGTCTATGTGCAATCCCCTAATGATTGGCCAGGAAAGAATTCGTACCACGCTATCAACAAATGCTTATATACCAAGCGTCGGTTCTTAAGGATGAGACTGTGTTAGAGGACAACAAAATTCTTGCGATAATGCTTAGACAGGTACTCAGCCTGCTTGATAGTACTAGATGTGATACTAGTTACTAGATGTCATGAAATTGTGTAATAGCATAGCGATGCATATAATTTATAAAGGGCCTTTAAACTTTTCTAATTCGAGTTGCTCAGAACTGAGAATAGTTTCAGTTGTCTTTCGGTTTAATTTTTTTTGCCACATCAAGCCTAGGAGTTGTGATACTCCAGCCCCTGTCCAAAACTAACCCATGACAAGCTGAATGAATTTGCCAAACAAAGAAGCGCATTCTTCCGTGCCTATATGTGCTCAAACTTATTTTGTACTGAAAATTCATTAAAACATAAAGACGTTTGCACAATCTTTCATTGCAAGCTTCCACTCATTAAGGGCTACATTTCTTTGCAGATGTCATTAAGGCTATGTGGACAAGAACTCACAGAATAATCTTATTCCGAAAACTAGATGTTTGCATGAACACTGCAGCATTAGAGGATAAACTAACCAGATAGAGCTCGGATCCTCCCATATGTGCTGCACTTCCTGATGAACGGGCTGCCGCCGGATTACAACTATCGGTTGCTCAAGAAACCCCAATGCACATATCACCACAGTTGGAGGAGGCAGATTGAGCTCCGACCGCTGCAACCGGCACGGACAACTTGCCTTGTACCGATAGATCGAGCTCAGCTACTGGCGATGATTGGACATGACCCATGGTAGCCGGCGGCACAACTGGGACTTGCGCCATGGCACCCCACTCTAGCGGCTCGGAGAGGAATCGCCCGAACGACACTGACTCCCCCAGCGCCGACATCCAATCCTAAACCAAAAGCAAAATCAAGAAATCGAATAACATAGATCAGTCCAGAAGCCAACGACGAAGGAGTTGCCTCTTACCTGCTCCTCGCTTCGTAGAGTCTCCGGTTCCAGCGGCGGTGGGGAGAGACTTGTCTCGGCCCCCATCGTACCGTCGAGCGTGGATCTGATCTGAACAACGGGTTCGGCACACACGGTGGAGCTGAATAGGTTGTGTGTAGTCGGGGCTAGCAAGAGTGGATGAGGCATGGCGTCATGGTGGCCGGCGGCGGTGGGAAAAGCCCTATGGTACCCGGCGGCGGCGGGGGGCGAGCAGGATTCTGTTCGAGGCACACAGGACGAAGGGATATGCAGTAGTCGCTCATTTACGGAAACTAGTAAGCGTGCACGTGCAACGCACGTTTTCAATATACTTATTTATGTATACTTCAGCATGTGTATAGCCTTCAAATAGTCAACACTTCGTAAAACAAAACCGATTGAGTCGCATCCATGCTTTGACAAGTATCAACGAAGAGCAGAAATCACTCAACCAAGAGAAATTAGTAACTTGTAAGTTTTTATCTGTAACTTAACATGAAAGGAGGGGGCACACCTGGTTGAAACATTCATATCCACTTTGGATTCATGTAATAGCATCAGATTTGCACAACTTAATTTCCTGTGGGAGAAGAAGAAACAATCTGCAGCTGCAGGGAATCAAGGAAACAACCTTTATATGCAGAACTCGTAGTTGGTTTGCTTTCATTGGGTATTAAGGATTAGATTTTAGGTTCTTAAGGGATAAGTTGACTTTTCTTACAGAAAGTCTAAATCCATTTCATGTATGTGATCAAGCCGCACCATCCGAACTCTATTTGTCCTTGAAGCAAGATCATGAAGCACATCTGAGATAATAGTTGTTGGAGCAGTCCATGAAAACAATGAGCCTGGGAATAAATGATGCCAAATCCAGGAGATGAAACTTCTACAAGAAATAAACGATAGCACCTGCAAGACATCTTAAAGCAAACATGCCATGAAGTTGTAAGATGGATAAGTAATTTCTAAATGAAGATCTTAACACACACCTGCACTGCATCCAAGACATTCAGATACACAAAAATAATTGTCCTATGCAAGAGATGCACAATTACTTCGCAGTAGTGGCATAGCATTAATGTTTTCCACCCAGTTGACATAAACTCAAATTTCACTTGATGCAGAGGCCGGGGGTAATCCTCCTTTTCGGAAAAAAAAATCGAAGTTTATTGTAATTTTAGCAACTCAATTGTAAAAAACAATAAGGCAAGTTACTTGCAACAGAACACTATACATGAGTCAATATAAAGCGCAACAATGTAGTTCGATAATTTGAACACTGAAATGCTTCAGACATACTCCTTACTATTATACCGCTAAATATTTTTCATCCTTTATTGTCTTATCAATAACTGAAGCTTCTCATGCAAAGTATGTGAAATTTAGATTCACATGCTCAAAACCAATCTCTCCAGCATGACCAAAAATATGGTGCATGGAACGAAGAATGCATACACTTCTGCATATGAGCCTTTTATCATGTTAGTATCCAGTGAAAAACACACATACTTGTGCTATTCCTTAGCATTATCGCTCAACTCGTAAATTTCGAAGGGGGAAAAGACAACCCACTCCTAGATAGGATATCTAATTTTGTGAGCAGACATGAAGTAACTGATCCACATATCTTTGCTCAAGAAGAAAGTGAGGCAGGACGCACATGTGAGGGTTGCGATCCTTGCATCCTTAATCTGCTTGGCGTTCGTCCACTTCTTGGCGAACATGGTGGTTGTTTGCACTGATTTAGGTGAAGTACTCGGTGATCTTCCCTGTGGTGAGTGCGACTGCAACCTCTGCACATTGCGGAGATAGGGCGATTGAAATTTCCATTGACAGTACATCAAACTGAAAATTAGCTACTTCAGAATTCCATACTTCAAAAATTGTTGAGAGTTTGGGCAAAATGCACCTCCTAGATTACAATGATTCATATGTAATATCTTAAATTCATAATTCAAGGGTGCAGCCTTTTGGCATGTGAATCAGCAATTACCTACAGCTGAGACTGCACAAGGTAGGCACCTAGCGTCTTCGCTGATGGATCATTCGGTGGCTTGCTGCCGGACTGAAACCATGTAAAAATGAACTGAAATTAAATAAAATTGCCATGTCATGGGGAACAATTTTTTGCTAAAGGTGACATGTACCTGAGCATGAGACGCTGGCTGCGCGATGGTCTCCTCCCGAACGGTGTCCAACTCAATGGCGAGAGAGAGGACTCAGCCCCAGCGGAACCTCGCCGCACTACGGCTTGGACTCCGTCTCCCGACCCAGGACTGCGGCGCAGCCGCGCGGGGAGCCCAGAGTCGCCTGCTTCGCTGCGTCCACTGCGGCACGTGCCCGCGGGTCCAGGTGCTCCGGATCCCACCTCCCAGACCACGCGCGCAAGTACAGCAAGCTCCTCGCGCGCCAGCCCAGGGTCGCCTGCCCCACCGCTCCTGCTGCTCCATCCACCTCCTCCGCTCTGTTCAGCCAACCCATGGCCCCCAGAATCGGATCCCCTCCCCCAGATCCGCTCCCCCTCTCTGAGCTAAGCTATCCAGGAGGAGCGTGCCGCGGCAACGCCATCAACGCATTGGCGACTGGCCTCTGTGAGGGATGGAGAGCCTGGCGCAGCGCGCGGCACTACTGCGTCTCATGCAGTGGGAAAAGCCCTATGGTACCCGGCGGCGGCGGGGGGCGAGCAGGATTCTGTTCGAGGAGCACAGGACGAAGGGATATGCAGTAGTCGCTCATTTACGAAAAAACACGGGGTGCACTATGCATATTTTGCATTGGGGAAGAGGTTGACCAATCCTGTCCCTGCAGTCCAGATCTAACGCCCAAGCTTGTACCGGATCACCGTATCATCTGATGAGCCGTATCATTATCAGATATGCACTCCACGCGCTGCCATCAATCATTGACGCTGGGTCGTCGTCGTCTTCCTCAGGCCGTGGCGATCCAGATCTAATCCATTTCTGCTCTGCTCTACTCACCCGCCGGCGGGGTTCGACAGGACTGCTAGTTCATTATACTTCGTTGCTGTGGTATGTTTATGTACATTTTGTCTCTTCTCCCTCTCTTAGTTTCTAAGATCCGTTCTGAGATGATTGCCTCTATCAGCACCCACCATACTGTATTTCCCATCTCCATAGTGTTTTGGCTTCATCTTTCATCTTGAGTAACTTTTGCCTACCTGCTTTTTATTCCAAACCAGGCTAGCTATATAGTAATCTGTTCTATTGCTGACTGATGTACTTCTAAATCGCTAACTGATTATTATCCTTGAACAAAATCAAGCCAGACAAGAAAATTGCTAGGCTCTACGGCAGATTTATGACCTTGTATTGCAGGTTTCGGTGATTAAATCATCGACTCGGTCGATCCATATTATGCTAGGCAATTAAAATGAAACAAACTGTTCACGAAGTGGTGACTTGTTTCCTAAACCTATTAGGATTCAAACACACGAATGAGCAAAATAGTTACTTCAGTGCTGCAGCCTCACATACATTCTTCTTGTTTCAAAGGTACTGCCGCGTCGTGCTATTGATTGCAAATGGATAGCGAAATCAGTGTCACACACAAAGTTGACCTGGAGCGCATGCTGCTTGATGCAAGTGCAGAGCCAACGTACCTGCCGTTATCACTTTTACAGGACATCACAAACTGTTTCTCCGATGAGCAACAAATTGGCAGCGGTGGGTTTGCAGTTGTTTATAAGGTACAGATTATCTATAGCAAGTTGTCTCATTCCTGGCCCGAGCATAGTTGATCTAAAAGATGACAACATGTGCACCTCCCAGACGGACGCACGGGCAAACAAGTAATGCATGTTGTAACTGCAGGGAATGGTGGGAAAAAGGATGGTCGCTGTGAAGAAGCTGTCCAAAACATTTGGTCTGCATGCGAATAAATTCCATAAAGAGGTTGAGTGCCTGATGAAGGCCAAGCACAAAAACATAGTGCGTTTCTTGGGATATTGCTCTGACACACAAGAGAGAACTGCAAATTACGAAGGGAAGTTTGTCATGGCAGAGCTGCGAAACTGGTTGCTATGTTTTGAGTATGTACCGAATGGAAGCCTCGATAAGTATATTACTGGTAATGATCGTAACCTCTGTTCCTATTTATTTTTATCAAATGTCATTACATTCCCACAGTTCGACGCAAACAATAGAACTATTTAAAATGAGAAATTTCAAGATACTCTCAAACCATGTTTAACCGTCTATTCATTCTGATCCAATGGCATGTCAAAGATGGTCACCTGCTGTTACTCATAGGAGGCAACACCATGTTTTTTCTAGGGAAGAGGCAACACCATGTTAAAGATCGTAACTTTGTATTTACTTCATGTCTCTATCTTGCATAGTTCACAGTTGTATTCATATGTAGAATATTTTTATTCATATCCATGTTCAGTAAAAAAACGTGGAATTACATTTGGCACGACTTATCCGTTAGCAATGGATAAAATACCCTAGGCTAAGAGGGGGCAATAATTTCCATTCCTTCCTTGGAGTAAATGCATGCAACATAATAGTGCATTTTGAAAAGTTTACCCTTTCCCCAAATTGGACCTGCTATAGCCCATAGCAGGTTAAGTTGCACATGGGCTTACATTTGGCTTCACCTAGTATTTTAGTAACAAACAACCATCTGAGTTTTATTCACTATTTTTAGCTCCTTGAGGATAAATTCGAACATCTTAAAAGAAAACTCATTGAAAATGCTTTACAAATTAGGCATTTGTAGACTTACATTAAATATCAGTATCCAAGGGACGAAATATGAACCCCTTAACTCTGCAGATGCATCTTGTCGACTTGAATGGAGGGAGTGCTATAAGATAATCAAGGGAATATGCGAGGGCTTACTTCATCTTCACGAGAAACGCATTCTCCACTTAGATCTGAAGCCTGCTAATATATTGCTAGATGATCAATTGGTACCCAAAATTGCTGATTTTGGTCTATCAAGGTGCCTTGATAAAGAGCAAACTGGGGCTTCTACTTTGAACCCATGTGGATCGATGTAAGCCAGTCGCTTGAAAATTCTTTTTTGTTTGGCATGCACATTCATTGAGCAGGATTTAAAATTCTTCTCGTAGGGGATATTTGGCACCAGAATGCTTCAGTGGGAAACTTACATTCGCATCAGACATATACAGTCTTGGTGTTATCATCGTGGAGATATTGACAGGAGAGAAGGGTTATCCAGACGATGAGGATGTAAGAACAAATTAAGTTTTTGCTCCATGTCAAGGGATAGGTTTTTTGAGTAACTATATATTTTATAACATAGTTTACCTTAGAAACACTGTAAAATAAATACCACAAAAGAAAAAATATATAAAAATCATGTCTCAAACAAAACTTGCGGTAGTCTAACACATCATCTATTTTTGTGGCACGCCACCTTTAGTACCACATTGCGTGCTTAATTAAGACAAGCTAAACTTGCACATAAGCCATGTTGACCTAAAAATTAGCAATAAAATCACATTTGTAGCACCTCCTTACACCTTTCCGCACTTGCGGCTCCCTCGGTCCTAATGTGGACGAAGTAGGCCGCAACTAATAAAAAGTGCTAGCCCATTCTTGAACTCGAGATATTACACTGACACCGTGTTGTGTTACATACACCAACCCATTAGGTCAATGTAAAGTTGACACATGTGAGAAATGAACTTATGCTTCACCAAATATAACATCAAACTGACAAAATAGCTCAATCTACAATAATGGCTATATATTTTTTGCATGTAGATATTCCAACATCTCTCTCTCTCTCTCTCTCTCTCTCTCTCTCTCTCTCTCTCTCTCTCTCTCTCTTAATTATAGATCACTTATCATCATTGTTTCCTATCTAGATTTTAACTCACAATTGCAATTTTGTAGGTAGTTGAGAATTGGATGAATCGGTTGGAGAGATCAGATCAACGGGACACATGGTTGGAGCAAGTAAGAGTATGCATTAAGATAGCGATGGAATGCATGGACTCTGACCCAAAGAAGAGACCAACCGCATGCCGTATAAACGATAGACTCGAGAAAATGACAAGTACGGTCGAAACTGGCAGCAATAGTTCATTAGTCGAACAACAAGTTAGTTTCCTAGAGGAACAGTGCTCTCAAGTGAATACTGCAAAACTTTCATCTGAGTACCTTGGGAAGGACATCAAGGAACATGTTGAAACCAAAGAACTTGTGGAATATGTTGGGACACCTATAGAAGTTCATTGGCAGCAAGGTCTAGAAGAAGCTCCCGGTGATCTATGGTCATCAATATGGGGAGCGCAAGATACAAAACAAAAGGTCATCCCAGAAGGTGCAAGTCTTTCTAGCGCTATCACTGGTGTGCTGAACAAGTTGAATGATTTGGGCATCTTCGACATAAAGGCACGCATGAATTATGTGAGGTATGGTGGACCTACATTGGAAAATATAAAATGTGTGAAACTTTTCAAAAAGGGGGAGCTCAAGCCAATTTTAAAGGATAAGAATTTTATTAGAACAGATGGCTTTGGAGAAGTTTACAAGGGCCTTGTTGATAATGTATCAGTCACAGTAAGGAAGCTGATTGGTGGTACTATACTAGAGAATGAAGACTTCGCAAATGAAGTCATCATCCAGTCTCAAGTCAGTCACAAAAACATTGTTAGATTCATAGGTTGTTGCCTTGAATTTGACGTCCCAATTCTGGTCTATGAGTTCTTTTGCCAAGATAGCCTGCATGAAATTCTTCACGCCAAATACAAGAAGCCTCTCTCCTTGAACAGACGTTTAAGTATTGCTGCATCATCAGCTAAAGGTTTAGCTTATATGCATTCAATGGGAAGTAGGAAAATCTTACATGGTGATTTTAAACCAGCTAATATATTCGTTGATGACAATTTTGTGCCAAAGTTCTCCGGCTTTGGCATGGCAAGGTTATATGGATCCGAAATAGTTACTGGTGACATCACATTTATGGATCCGGTATACCTACGAACAGGCCTACTGACTGAACAAAGTGATGTCTACAGTTTTGGAGTTGTCATGTTGGAGTTTGTTACTGGGAAGGAGGCCACATGTTTTGACAATAACAATTTAGTAAGGAATTTCGTTGAGAATCGCAAGCAGGGGAGGAAATCAACCGAGCTGTTTGATAAGGAAATCGCGGTGTCTGGAGATTTGGAGCTCCTTGACAACCTGGCAGAAATTGCCATGGAGTGTCTTAACCATGATCCGGATCTAAGACCGAGAATGGTAGATGTTGCAGACCGCCTTTCCATACTGAATCAATCCCGTAGACAAGCTGTGGGTTAACATGTTGAAGAGCTACATCGGATTGCTGGTTCTACTTTTTATGGTGTTTAACCCTTGCTTAATTACCTGGCCTGGATCTGTACTATTGAGTACATCTTTATGTGGTTTAATGCTGATGGAGTTCATAACACGTTTTTTTTTGGCGATGAGGAGTTCACAACATGTTGCCGCCGAAACATTCGTATGCATTTGTGTGGTGGCACAAAACATTCCGTGAGTATACTGACAGCATGCGTAACTGAAATTATATATACTTCATCAGCCGGCCCTTAGCACAGCGCTCGCTGCCACTCTTGTGTGGGTGTAGATTCGCTCGCTCTGCTTTGGTTTTCTTCTTTTTCCTTTGGTTTTTTTAACGGTTCTCTTTGGATTATTATCCTTCGTTATACTTAGTTTTTCGCCGGTTTTCTTCGGTTTTTTCTTTCTTTGCTATACTTTTGGCTTTCTTTTGTTTCTTTCTTGGTTTACTTTGTATTGATCGGTTTCTTTGCTTCTCTTTTTGTCTCATACTCGGTTTTTATTGGTTTTCTTTATTTTAACACATGTCTACCTTTTCTCAGTACATAATATACAATTTTAGTGTACACGTAAAATATTTTTTTGATACACTTTATACATTTATCAAAGACATGATGTACATTTTTTTTAAATACATGTTTTGAAAACTTTTTTGAATACACTGTAACATTTTTCAAATATACGTTGTACATTTTCTTCATGGCAATAAATATTTTTTCAACTACACGAATTATTTTATATTGTATAAGAAATTAAAATTGTATGGACATTTTTTGGACACACGTGAATATTAAATAACATTTTTTTAAGCATGTGGGCACATTTTATACATTGCATAAACATTTCTGTAAATGCCACGACATTTGTTTGAATCGCTGAAATGTTTGTTTAAAATGCCATGTACATTTTTTAAATCGTATAAAACATTTTTTACACCAAGCAATTTTTTTTTACATTGTATACACTTTTCTTGAAAATATCACAAGCACGTTTTTGAAACGCATCAACATTTTTTAAAAAGTAAAGTACTTTTTAAATGTAATCAATTTTTTTAATTACATGAATATTTTTTTAACTTTATAAACATATTTTTAAATATCACACACATTTTTTAAATGTGTACAAACATTTTTCATACATATGATTAACATTTTCCTATACATGTTTAGCATTTTTCCAATGCATGATTAACATTTCCTAAAACTTTATGTAAAGTGTTCTTGTATTATATATATTTAGAATATCTGAAATATAAACAATAGTAAAAAATAAAGCAAAAAAAGAAACAAAAATGTGTAGAAAAAACGAAAAAACCATGTGTGACATCAGAGCGACGTCAGCATGACGCGTCCCATGTGGTTACTGGGCCGGCCCACCAACGACTCCCTGTAGGCAAGCCTGCACTAGGGTCAAGGAGTCATTGGAGGCGGCACATAGCCGCGCCCATTCCTTCGTCTTCCCGCCCGAGAATTTCGGCGATTCGAATTCGGCGCCCACACGCATTTCTGACGGGTTGGGCCATATAAACCTCCGGTGTTGGGAAGAATTTAGATGCTTTCCGGCCGGTTTTTCTATTTGTTTTTGTTTGGCCAGTTTCTCTTCGTTTTTTCACATATTTTTTCTGTTTCGTTTGTCTTGTTTTTTTATTTCATATTTTGTTTATAACATGTGACATTTTTTTAATTCAGATTTTTTTTCAATTCATGATCTTTTAATTTCATGAACGTCTTTCAAATGCATGAACTTTTCTCAAAACCACGATATTTTTCAAATTTATGAACCATTTTTGAATCCGTTAATTTTTTTTCAAATCGATGAATGTTTTCAACTGCACTGCCCTCATAGCTCGTCGATTTTTAGGTAATGGTGATGCCGAGCCGGAACAACTTTTGAAACTTTCAGAGAAAAACTTTATTCACTTGTCCTTCTTGTGAAGAAGAAACCTGACACAAGCCGATTCCACGTCGACTACCACTAACAAAACACCACGGCCATAAATGACAGTTACCCGCTATCTTTTTTTGAGTTGCAATTACCCGCTATCGATCATTAAGAACTGATGGATGAGAGTTGGCCGGTGTGTGTTGGTTCACAAAACAGAACCTCCACTCGGGATCACCAAAATTTAGAAGGTACCCGAAGATTTAAGATTCAATAAAATCAGAAATTAAATCATCATAATTTATTTTTCAACTATACTCTAGAAATCCGCAATCCTTGAATTAAAACTAAGGCTCAAACTTAATCATCATTCTCTTTTGAAACAAAAATGTCGTCATTCCATTCACTAAAACCCAAAACCAGAGGACATTCAAATTTGAATTATCAGACTTTGGGTTTCTGAAATACTTTGAAATGATACTTTTTATTTTTGAATATTGTAGTATAAACTTTCGTAAATTCCAGCTTAGAACTTTGGCTAAAAACAGTAGAAAACCAAAGGCGGTTCTTTTTAATGGGAGCATTTGTGTTAATTATCATTAGTATTTACCCAGCAATTTTTTTATCATTACTATTATATTTGTTTTGAAAAACCAAATAGAGAGTAGCACTTTTATGCGATAAATGAGAGGGCAATTAGGCCACCCTTGCAGTGGCCTCGGACAATAATAATTGTCGTAAATATTGTACCTACACACTGTGTGGAATGACTCTCAATTGAGTAGAATATCAATTGTTCTAAAAAAAATACGAATATCAATTAAAAAAAGGAAGTACACAAAGGGTACGCAATATATCTCACTATTCTTGAATAAATTTATGGACGAGAATTAAGCCTTCTCGGCAACCATATCCCAAGGGAATTTTTCTGAGGTCGAACGGCAGGTGGGTATTTCACCTCTATCTTCTCCAATTTCTTCTCCGTGTCTCAGCCTTCTCCTCCACACAAATTCCTCCCCATTCTACATTGGACCTTGAGAACATCTAGCTGCATTCTACCATCCAGTGGCGGAGCCAGCGCCCGGCCACCCCGGGCACTTGCCCTGGCTCACTGCCACGGGACAGCGTACACACGTGATAAACAAATGGGGCAAAATCTGCTATGCATCGTGGTTTACCCGGGCAGCAGTGTACGTGTATACGTGATAAACAATAGGCTTCTACCAAGCATTCGGCTAATATTTAAGTGATGGATTAACTAGGCCTACCCAGCGCAGTCCGCGTAGTGTTCATCACTCATGGGCTGCTATTCCTTCTTCCAAAATAATTAGTACTCTCTTCGTTCCGAATTAGTTATTTAGATTTGTCTAAATTGTCTAAAAATAACTTACATTTGTCTAGATACGACACGTTGTAGTGTTAGATAGATAGCGTGGCAAATGTCAAGGACACATGGCGCCTTCCAATGGAACCATCTTCACCTAGTACCGTGCGGTAGGTACTCGACAAACCCACGAACACTTTGCCCAAGACGAGACTTGGCAAACATTGAGGACACGTGCACTCTTCAGTTGTCCTGTCTTCGCCGAGTATGGTACGAAAGGTACTCGACAAACACAACATGCCATGTGGCAAGCGTCGTATCCGTTGGCTGGCCGTCAACCTACTTTATTTTGCCTAGTACCTCATTTTGACATTCAAAGACCTTGCCAAGTATCCGAGGGAAGGAACTCGGTGAAGCTCTCTTAGTCGAAAGGTGGGTATGCCGAGTAGGGTTTCTCGTGTGTCACACTCGGCAAACTGGTTGCCGAGCCGATATCGACCTTCGCCAAGTACTTTCATACTCGACAAAGAACCGGATTCTAGTAGTGCATAAAACTGAATATTGATGTATCATATACTAGCATTTGCATGACTACTACGTTCATATTTTCACTTCATTATTATTGTGGATTTGTATTTCCGAAGTTTGGTGAGATTGGATTATCTACTCCAGGGTGCTCCTACACCCTCCATGAACAGTAAATTTAGAAAAAAAAATATCCGAAATTTTGGGACATCAAACAGATCAAAAGTTTTAGCTTCTTGCAAATTTTCGTCCACAAATAACATTCGAGGAGCACTCACCAAACATAACCAAATCAATGTTCGAAGTTTTGTGCACTTTTGAGCGGTTTTTTTTGTGTGTGAGGGCTCCATGAATGTTAGTTGCTCATGAAATTTAGCAAAAAACTAAAACATTTGATCTTGTTTGACGTAAAAAACAGTTTTTTCCATTTTTTCTGAATTTACTGTTCATGTGGGTACACCTACACCCGGGAGTAGCCACACCTTTATGAAGTTTGGGGCTATTTTATATATTGTATATCGGAACAATCGAATTTTATTTCCAAGTTATACATTTAGGCTCAAGCTTGCCCAGGCTTCACAAAAGTTCTGGCTCCGCCACTGCTACCATCACGCGTTGTCGCTGCAGGCTAAGGCCGTCTGGGGTCGTCGTCGACCATCTTCCTAAGAGCTCAGGCAGGCCGCGGTGATCCAGATTTCACCGATCTCTGCTCACTCGCCGGCGGGTTGTACTTCTACAGGACTAGTTAGCCTCGCTGCCGTGGTATGTATGCGCATGTGTTCTTAATTTCTTGAGAAGGATGGTCTCTATCAACAGCCTACTGTATATGCTGTGTGTGTGCGTTTTTTAAAAAAAAAAGGAGGATGACCCCCGGCCTCTGCATCTGGGCGATGCATGCAGCCATTTTATTAATTATTTACAAGACTACTTATATAAGAACCGTACTTACTTCATGAGGCTGCGAATTCCATGTCGCACGTGCTTGTATAGCAGTCAAACGACACCTAATCACGACCAAATCAGGCTACGTATATAAGAACCGTACTGTTGCTGAATGATTTACTTTCAAGTCACTATTTTATACTTTGAAATCAGACTAGCAAAATAGTCGTCTTTTATCCCCAAGAACTAGCCATGAAAAATGATGCGTGGAAGTTAATTATCTACATGCGAAAACCATGACTTGGTTTTGACATCTCATGGATTTCAACTCTAACCTACCTCAACTTGTTTGTGACTGAAATGCTTTGTTGGTGCCTATGACTGTACTTGCGTAACTAGCTAATAGAGAGATGAGGTGCATATATGGTGTCTTTATTATGGTCATAATACTTTACTACCCGAGTAAAAAGCTAATATTTCTCTTATTGTCAACAGAGTAAAAGAAAGGCTAATAATCGTCTTGTTTTAAAGGTATTGCACTTTAGTTTTCATTGCAAATGGACACCAAAATCAGTACTATACGCAAGGTTGACCTAGAGCACATGGTGCTTGATGAAAGTGCCGAGCCAACACACCTGCCGTTATCACTTTTACAAGAAATCACAGACAGTTTCTGTAACATCCCCATATCTTAACCCTGTCATTAAGCTAATTAAATTGTCAGGTCATCATGATCATCCTAAATAAATTGCATTTAGAAAATAATCCAACTTCAAATTCAAATTTAAAATAAAGTCAAAAATTAAAAGTTATCCAAATAGTAGAACAAAAATGTTCATTATATTTTAAATAATCCCAAGACAATTGTAAAATAGAAACCAGCATTAATTGGATTATTAAAATGCCCCTAACCAATACAAAACAGTACCTAAACAGCTCATTTAATCCAATTTCATTTAAAACAAAATTCAAATGAAATTATCTTGTCTCCAAACCTTTTTATGGCATTACCTAATAATGCATAGTAATTATTTGTCAAGGTTACACATTTTACAAAAGTCATTTGGTGGCCTAACAATTTGCAAAACAGAAGAGAATTAAAAAGGCAGAAAAGGAAAAGAGAAATGGCTAAGCGGCACTGTGCACTTGGCCCAGTTGACCCAACAGTGTGGCCCGGCCCATTTGGGTCAGCCTTTCCCTAACCTCCCGCGCGTGCGCCCGACTCCGGCTCATCGTCGCAGCCACGCCAGCTCGCTTCCTTGCGTCGCTACAGAGCGCTGGGGTGGATAAGACCACCACCGCGGCATCCCCTGGCAACCCTATCCCCTCTTCCCCCCTCTACATCGCTCGCCCTCCTCCTCCCTCTCTCGACCGAGCGCCGTCGTCGCCATGGCCTCGCCCTAGCTCGGCCACCGCCTTCCCCTCACTCGAGCTGTCCAGCAGCTCCGCCTCGTCGTCCTCGTCCTCTCCACCAAGCCACAAGCCGCCGGACTCCCTCCCTCGCCGGATCGAGGTCGTCGTCCACCTTCGGCCACCGCGACGTCGTCGTTGATTCCGACTGCATCAAGCCCTCCCCGAGCTCGCTGACCACCCCTACGCGTTCCCCGTGAGCTCAACCTTCTCTCCCCTCTCTTTTCCCTCTCTCTCCGCGCCCGTAGCCGTCGCTTTCTTCATGGCCGAACCGCCGTCGCGCGAGCTCGTCGCCGGCGTGGCTCCGGTGACCTAACGGTCAAGTGAGCGTGTCCGTAAGCTTCCCCGTGACGCGTAGATCTCCGCTAGCTACTTCTTTTGCTCCCGCGCGAGCTCTTGCCCCGAACCCGATCGAGGCTGAACTCCGGTCGCCGCGGAAATGGTCGCCACCATCACCTCCGTCCACCTTCGGCCTCGCAACCACTCCGGTTGGACGCGGCATCGTCTTCCCGATCGAACGCACCCAACCGCGTTTGAAATGGTGGCCCGTAGCCGAAACCCACTGCCCTCCCGAGCCGCGCCGCCGCTGGAATGGTCGCCGGCGGCCAACTCCGGCGACGGCCGACGTGGCACCCCTCTGGGCCACTGACCGCTGGGTCCCGTGGGCCCCGTTGACTGGGTTGACCCAGTCAACGTGCTGACTGGGCATCCCAGTCACTGACATGTGGGGGTCGCGCTTAATTAGATTGATTTATAAAAATAACTTAATCTATTAATTAATCTGTGACTGACATATGGGTCCCACCAACTAATTAACTTAATTAGATAATACTAACCTCTGTTAATTAACTGAGTCAATGATAGGTGGGACCCACTGGTCAGTTTGACCAGTCAAAGTCCACAGTTGACTGCTGACGTCACCCTGATGTCATGCTAACGTCACAGGTTACTGTTTTGGATAATTCAAAATTATTAATTAAAAACAATTCTAGAAAATGTGTAAAACTTTGAAAAATCATATAAAATAAACTGTAACTCGGATGAAAATAATTTATATATGAAAAATAATCAGAAAAATATGGAGAATCCGAATATGCCACCCACATACCTGTCAGCCCTCTCTAGCATGATGAACATGGAACTTTTCCCTCCGATTCATCTGACCGATAATTGCCCGGAGCTGGTAAAACACCTCCAGTTGTTTTCCCGCTCCGACTAACTTGCGTAGTACTGCATTAGAACACCTCTAACGCAGCATGTTGACATGTCATGCATCTCTGTTGCATTTGTTGTCGTGTATTTATTGTTTCTTCCCCCCTCTTCTCTCCGGTAGACCCCGAGACCGACGCTACTGCCGAGTACGACTACGCCCCTGATGACCAGACCTTTTCAGCGGAGATTCCAGGCAAAGAAAACCCCTTGATCATTCCAATATCGCCTATTCCTTCTCTCCCATGCTTGCATTAGATTTTGCTACTGTAATTGATTGCTCCTATTCTGATGCATAGTCTGTTTTTGTAACCTGCTGTTGTAACTTTACCTGTCATTCTAAACTGCTTAGAATAGGTTGGTTAGTGATCCATCAGTGACCCCTCACCCTTGTCCATGTTGCCCCGCTTTGTTACCAGTACCTCGATCATTGTGATCGATCTGCAGATACAGTCACATCACCGCACACACCCCCTTAGTTGTACAGCTCTGCAGGGCTACTATTGAGTGCCGGGGGTGATACCTCCTACCTCACTCCTGATGATAGCTCTGTAGCATAGCTAGTCGGTTGTGGGTTACCGAGGGTGATTCCTCTTCCACCATCTCCGATGATGCTTCTGTCGTGCAACCCCTCAAGTGCGAACCATCGAGGGTGATTCCTCCAAGTTCACCTTGATGGTTACATCGAGTGGGAATCCTTCGAGGGTGATTCCTCGGATTCCCCCACGATGTTATGGACACACGGGTACTTTGACCTCACCTCAGTCCTTTGGGAAGTCGGGTTGACCTGGAGGGTACCCGCGAGATAATTACGAGGCGCGGCCGGGCAGGCAAAGACCGCCCTAGAGAGGGATGGGCCTGACCCTTGTTGCACTTCCTCGAGATGGGGCGACAGGAGCACTGATCGTCACCGCGAGCTCTCAATGCACTAATGGATTTGGGTATTGATCTGAGTTGGCCGCTGGCCATATACGCACTACCACCACGTGGGATAATGGTTATGGGACCCTCTACGTCGTATGTATCAGCCGAAAGCTCTGTCAGATGTCCAGTTCAGCATCGTGGCACGGCAGGATTGGCGCCATCCAGGACAGAAGTGGTGCCTGGATCTAACCCTGTGCACAACGACCCAGAGTGCTTATGGCGATGGGCCCAAGACCCCTGAGCACTTAGGATGTAGACCGGCGGGGACCTCTCTGCTAAGCCTAGGTAGGACTACGTCGTGTCGATCAGCCGAGGCCGGGCATGACCCGGAAAAGTGTGTCCGGCCAGAGTTAATCGAGCGTGTTGGGTAAAAGTAGTGCACCCCTGCAGGGAAGTTATCTATTCGAATAGCCGTGTCCACGGTAACAGGACGCTCAGTGTTGTATCCTGATCTACTACAACTTGAACTGAATACATGTTACTTTAATTGTAAGCTCCGGGATCGCTTTCTCGCAGGGAGTCGAGGAAGGATCTCTAGGCTTTGCTACTACATGCTTGTTACTTTATGTTATGCTGCTAATCTGCACTCTTCTAATGCTGCAAGACGCTGAAGATGCTAATCTTCGATAGGCTAGGCCTTCTCTCTATTCTGGCATTTCTGCAGTCTAGTCCATAGATATAGACCCTTCCCTTTGATACCGATGCATGATTAGCATAGTTCTGATGTAAGTCTTGCGAGTACTTTGGATGAGTACTCACGGTTGCTTTGCTACCTCTTTTTCCCCCTACCCGATTGCTGCGATCAGATGACGGACCCCCGGAGCCAGCTGATCCCGCCGACGATTACTACTACACCGTTGGTGCCTACTTCTACGTGGAGAACGACGACCAGGAGTAGTTTAGGAGGCTCACAGGCAGGAGGCCTGCGCCTTTTCGATCCAGTTGCCGTTGTTTTGCTCTGCCTTCTTAAGGCATCTTTGTCTAATTAAGTCTGTACTCAGATGCTGATGCTTCCGCTGATGCTTGTGTAACTCGAGCTTATGTATTCGAGCCCTCGAGACCCCTGGTTTATAATGTAAAGCTTGTATTATTTTATTTTATGTCTAGAGTTGTGTTGTGATATCTTCCCGTGAGTCCCTGGGCTTGATCGTGTGCATTTGCGTGTATGAGTAGTGCACGGTCGGGACGGGGGCGTCACAGTTTCTCTGATGATCAACAAATTGGCAGTGGTGGGTTTGCAGTTGTTTATAAGGTACGAATTACTCTTGTCTAGTAAGCTTTCTCATTCCTTGTTGTAGTGATCTAAAAGATCAATGCCACATGCATATCACAATCACACCACCACGTGCACACACAAAAGTAATTCACATTGTGACTGCAGGGAACGGTGGGAAAAGGAATGGTCGCTGTGAAGAAGCTGTCCATAACAATTGACATGCATGAGAATAAATTCCACAAAGAGGTCGAGTGCCTAATGAAGGCCAAGCACAGGAACATAGTTCGTTTTTTGGGATATTGTGCTGACACGCAAGGGATGGTGGGGGACTATGACGGGAAATTTGTCATGGCAGATCTACGAAACTGGGTGCTATGTTTTGAGTACATACCTAACGGAAGTCTCGATAAGTATATTACTGGTATGATCGTGAAGCTTATTTCTATATATTCCTAGCATCCCATATTTTTTGATAGTCCTAGCATACCATATTTTTGTGACAACGGGGTCATGATCGAGCGCACCCTACTGCGTGTTAGGGGCCACTTGAAGGAGTCAACAAGGCAGCCATACAGAGGTGTTGGCACTGCCTATAACAATGTGTCGGCACCGGACGAATCCTCGGGTGGTGGTAGAGATGTCATTTTTTCCTCCAACACGACGATGAGCTAGGGGCGGGGCTTGGATATGGTGGCGGCGGCGGGACAGTCCTCGCCCCCTCATTTCTCGGGTGCGGCGGTGAGGCCAGGGTCACGCGTGGTGACCATCACTGTTGTACCCGGTCAGGAAGGCGACAAATACAAATGGCAGTGTCACTGCCTATGATCGCTGAAGAGGGGTGGGCTTATTGGGGGAGAGCCTTGGCGGAGCTTAGTGTACACCAACCCGGCCGTCACACCCTCCCTAGAGTAGGAGATCTCTTCATGTGGCCTAAGCTTAGGCCCCCCCCCCCCCCCCCCCCCCCCTCCTAAGATATGTGCCAAGCTTTCCCATTGGGGAGAGGGCTTGATTTGAAGCGAGGGCTTTTCTGTTGCCAACCGCAACCATATCCAAATGGGGTGGATTACTATTCCAGCTAGTTCATCATCCACAACCAAATAGGAAAGTAGTCATTCCATTCGATTCTATTTTCATTGCAGTATGTTTGTTTCGCAAAACCGTCCGCAAAGTTGCATTTGATGTAGGTTTTGCATTCATTTTTGTATTTATATCCGGAGTATTTCTATTCATTTCCATGTCCTGTAAATACATAAAAATACATACAGTATAAGTAATATAGATTAGTTGTAGACTAGAAAACTGTAGGCATATTATCCATGAATTATTTCCTCCCTTGAGTAAGGGTAGTGTTGGTCCATTACATGTGGGGCAACCAATAATGGTGATCAAAACTGCTAGCGTCCGGTTTCTTCTTAACAGCTTTTTCGGTCAAAGTGCTAATCTATGTGAGAAGATATGTTTATTTTCTTCCTTGGAATAAAATCATTGAATAAAATAGCAAGTGGGAAAGTTAATTTAATTAATCGATTAGAAAGTGACATGCTATAGTTGGGTGTAAACTTGCCTTTGCATATTTTAACACTGAACGTCTCAGATTTATGCTCTACTCTTCTTTGACACTAATTTGGACATCTTCGAAAACATATTGAAAATGCTTTGTATGGCATGCAACAATTGATTCACATTATTATCTCTAAGGTACGCAAATGTGGAACCCCTTTCCTCCGCAGATGCATCCTGTGGACTTAAATGGAGAGCGTTATCATATTATCAAGGGAACCTGTCAGGGCTTACGAATTTCATCTTCATGAGAAGCGTATTCTTCATTTAGATCTCAAGCCCGGAAATATATTGATAGCTGATCACATGGTACCGAAAATTGCTGATTTTGGACTCTCAAGGTGCCTCGATGAAGACCAAACCCGAGCTTTTACTTCACATCTATGTGGATCGCAGTAAGCCACCGTCTTGAAAGCTCTTTTTTTTACGGGGGTTTGAAAGCTCTTATTTACTCTGCACACATCTATATTTTGTGCACATTAATTGATTGAGCTGTATAAATTTTCTTGTAGGGGATACTTAGCACCAGAATTCTATAGAGGACAATTCACATTTGCGTCAGACATATATAGTCTTGGCATTATAATTGTGGAGATACTAACAGGCGAGAAGGGGTATCCAGAAGAGGAGAATGTAAGAACAATTTAAGTGTTTGCTCATGTTAATGATAGATTTTCAAATGAAATATGCTATGTTTTAACTGAGCCTTAGAGTAATTGCAAAAATCATGTATTCCCAAACAAGAACGGTCTAAACCATCATCCACTTTTGTAGCACTATGCCTTCAGCAGACCACATTGCATGTTTAATTAAGCCTTTGCGAGCACTAAGATCACATCCATAGCAGCCTGCAAAAGGGTAGTTTCACCCAAAAGATTGAATTTACAAAGAAATGTGGAAATGCGCTTATAAATGTCAAACCACTTTTTGCATCTGTAGTTGTAGTAGTCGCTGCTGCTATAAGGTTTACCATCTACATTTTAACTCCTAGCTGCAACTTTGTAGGTAGTTGCAAATTGGATAAATCAGTTGGAGGCATCAGATCAGTGGCATACACAGTTGGAGCAAGTAAGAGTATGCACTAAGATAGGGATACAGTGCATGGACTTGAACCCAAAGAAGAGACCAGTTGCACGTCATATACTCGATACGCTAGATAAAACAAAAAGTACCATTAAAACTGGCATAAGTGGTTCATCAGTTGAACAGCAGGTTAGTTTCCTAAAGGAACAATATTGCCAGGAGAAAAACTCAAAGCTTTCCTATCAGTACCTTGGAAAGGACATCAAGGAACACGCTGAAACAGAAGGACTTGCAGAATATGTAGAGATACCTAGAGAAGATAATTGGCAGCAAGGGCAGCAAGAAGCTTCGGATGATCAATGGCCATTAAGGGGAGCGCAATACCAAGATATAAAGAGAAATGCCAGCCCACACGGTGCAAGTATTTCTAGCTCTAACACTAGTGTGCACTACAAGTTGAGCAATTTGGACATCTTCGACACAAAAGCACGCAATAATTACGTGCGGTATGGTGGGCCTACATTGGAGAGTGTAAATTTTGTGAAACTTTTCAAAAAGGAGGAGCTCAAGTCAATTTTAAAGGATAAGAATCTTATTAGAAGAGATAGCTTTGGAGTGGTTTACATGGGGCTTGTTGATAGTGTACCAGTCACAATAAGGAAGCTGAGTGGTAGTGTGGTAGAGAATGAAGATTTTGCAAATGAAGTCATCATCCAGTCTCAAGTCATTCACAAAAATATGGTTAGGCTCATAGGTTGTTGCCTTGAATTTGAAGTCCCGATGCTAGTCCATGAGTTTCTCTCTACAGTTAGCCTCCATTACATTCTTCACATCAACGTCAAGGTGCCTCTCAACCTTGGCGTGCGATTAAATATTGCTGCAACATCGGCAGGTGCTCTAGCTTATTTGCATTCTGCACTTGCTACGAAAATATTGCACGGTAATGTCAAACTATCAAATATACTCTTGGATAACAACTTTGTGCCAAAGATCTCAGACACCGGCATATCAAGGTTGATCGTGAGAGGCTATGAACATAGCGGAATAACTATCGGTGACATGGCTTATATGGATCCGGTATACGTACGAACAGGCCTACTGACCGAACAAAGTGATGTCTACAGTTTTGGAGTTATCATCTTGGAGCTTGTTACTAGGAGAAAGGCCACACGTTTGGACAAAAACAGCATAGTAATGAATTTCCTTGAGTACCAAAAGAAGGGGAGGAAATCAACCAAGTTGTTTGATAAGGAAATTGCAGTGACAGAAAATTTGGAGCTTCTTGACACTCTGTCAGGAATTGCTGTGGAATGCCTTAATTCTTATGTGGACCTAAGACCAACAATGGTAGATGTTGCAAATCGTCTATCCATGCTGAATCGATCATGTAATTTGAGCTGACAAGTTGATGCATTTACTAGTGGAGTTTGAACATGTATGATGTGTTGAATAAGCTTCTGATAGGCACAGCTATGTACAAATGTGTGATGATTGAAGTGTGGTTGTGAAGAAATCTTTGAAGTACCACCTGTTAAGTGCGCCCTCTCAGGCCTCCGGCAAGAAAAGCCCAATCCGATTGTTGGTTATGCTTCTCTGGTGTTTACCTGGTCTGGATTTGTTAGTTACATGGTATTCGTACCGCCCTTATGATGTTAGTGATTAATTCTTGTACTGTGTAATGTTGACTCTGTTCATATGGTTTGGTTAATGCTGATGGAGTTCACATCACAATTGCCACCAAACCAACTGTATGAATTTGCATGGTGATATGAACAGTAGTTCTGCGAGTAGCGGCAGCAACGCAGACCTCTGCAACTCACACACACGCATACAGTCTGCGGCTGCTAATACTGATTCTACGTTCAAATAACCCTGCAGTGCAATCCTTGCACAGCCCACTCCACCGTGTTGTTTATGTTACGGACGATGACGGTGGTGTTTTGCGCTAATTTCAGGTGGCCCACGGCCCGATATCAAGAGCAAAAGTAAATTTTAATTCAGGTCGCATTCTGCTGCCTCCCGAGCCAAACCTGCAAGGGAAATAGAATTCAGATTCACACAGCTGCACGCCTGCATCACGTTCAGACTTGGATATGTCTGATGTGATCTACGGAGTAGTAGTATATCAGCTGATAGTGACACGGGCACCACCACTGTAACAGCCAAAAAAGACTGAAAAGATCGAGATTCAGAGCAGCTGAGAGAGGATTCAGTCAGATTCTTGGGCTGTCAACCGGTTGACCAGCCCAACCCAACTACTGTAGTTTGCATTCCTCGTTGCTGCTTGTTGTCGCGCTCCCCGCACCTTTTTTTTTCCTCAGAACGTGAACTCACATCACCAATGTGCTAACGATCATTGGCGCTCGTCGGCGGCGGGGGTTTCCCTCCGTGGTTGCCATTCCCGCCGGCGAGGATGATGAAGGATAAAATGACGTGTCAGCTGAAGATAGGAGGAGGAATATTGGAAGGCAAGGTATTACCAATTCAAACTGTAACTCCGTATGTCAGAGCATGCGATTGGAGAATGGAGAGCATGGCCGGTCGAGTTTCTTTATTTGAAGAAGAACGACGTCAGGAAAGCTACACGTCGTTAGTTTAGTCTGCGGACACGTCGACCATCACCATGTATATATGTGTTGCAGCTCAACTTGCTCTACTACAGGCCACACTAATCTGTGCCCCACCATCACAGCGTTGACGCTGGGTCGTCATCGTCTTCCTCAAACCTCAGGCGCGCCGTGGTGATCCAGATCTCACCGATCTCCGCTCAACGGCGGACAGGTTCTACAGGATTAGTCGGTTCATTATACTTCGCTGCCGTGGTATGTATGTGTATGTTTGTACATGTGGCTTTCTTCTCTCTTTTTAATTCCTATAGATGGATGGCCTTTTGCTATCTATCAACACCCTACTGAATATATACTTTTTTGACTTTGTCTTGATTAATTTTGTTCTATCCCAATCGATTCATCTTTCCTTTCTGAGATTCCTAATATCTTCTTGTGCTGAACCATGCTATATAGTAGACCAATACAAACTAGTCAAAAAAATAGTAGAGCAAGATAAACTAGTCAGCCATGTGCTTGCAGGACGGTCCAGATGAAACCAGGCTAACTATTAAGAATCTGCTACTCTTGTTGCTGAATGATGTATAGTAAAATTGCTAACTGAGTACCTAGCTATATATACGGAGTTGAGATGCACATGTCTGATCTCAATTCTTTCATTATGTATTTCTCTTAATTGTGTGATCAGGTATACTGTGGACTCATATATAATGGCACACATTTGTTCTTGCTTCGAAGGTACTGCATCTTGGTATTCATTGCAAATGGATAGCGAAACCAGTACTAGACACAACACCGACCTGCTGGAGCGGATGCTGCTTGATGAAAATGCAGAGCCAACACACCTGCCGTTGTCCATTTTAGAAGACATCACAAACGGTTTCTCTGATGATCAGGAAATTGGCAGAGGTGGATTTGCAGTGGTATATAAGGTACAAATACCTCTAGTAAGCTTTCTTCCTAATCACTGTTGATCGAAAAGATCCCTAGTGCTGGACATCATAGTAATACACTACCACGTTCGTACACTCACACGTTTATGCTGACCAATACACTTTCTGATTGCAGGGAATACTGGGAAAAGGGATGGTCGCCGTGAAGAAGCTGTCCAGAACATTTGATTTGCCTGAGCATAAATTCCACAGAGAGGTTGAGTGTCTGATGAAGGTAAAACACAAAAATATAGTGCGTTTCCTGGGGTATTGTTCTGAAACGCATGGGAGGACTGCAGATAATGAGGGGAAGTTTATCATGGCAGATATACGAAACTGGTTACTATGTTTTGAGTATGTACCAAATGGAAGCCTCGATAAGTATATTACAGGTATGTTGTAACGTTTATTTCCATATTTATTTTCTTTATTAAATGTCATTACATAGTGCAAGCATCCCATGCAAATAATGGTAAATCTAGAAAAGGGAGAAAATCCACTAAAATGCTGGGGGGGGGGGGGGGGGGGGGGGGTTGTAATTTCTTTTTCTTCCTTCGAGTAAATGCATGAAAAAGAACAACAAATATGGGGAATTTGATTTCTTTACCAACTTTTTGAAAAGAACAAGTGACGCTCACATACACTCACTCCTATGAATATGTGTATGTGTGTGCCCACACACTCTATCCTTATGAGCACCTCCAGAGACTGTGTGACGCCCCCGGACTAATCGTGCACTAATCATACACGCAAATGCACACGATCAATCCTAAGGACTCACTTGAAGATATCACAACACAACTCTAACACAAATAAAATAAATACAAGCTTTATATATTACAAGCCAGGGCCTCGAGGGCTCGAATACAAAAACTCGATGTCATACAAGCATCAGCGGAAGCATTAGGTATCTGAGTACAGATACAAGTTAAACAGAATAGGCCTTTAGAAAGGCGGGGCAAAATAAAAACACCGGACCGAAAGGCGCAGGCCTCCTGCCTGGGTGCCTCCTATCTATTACTGGTCGTCGGAGGGCTCCTCGAAGTAGTAATACCCTGCGGGGTAGTACTGGTAGTAGTCGTCGTCGACTGCAGGGGCAGCTGGCTCAGCAGGCTCCGGGGCTCCATCGTCTGATCTCAAATATCGGGTATGGGGAAAAAGGAAAGCAAAGCAACCGTGAGTACTCATCCAAAGTACTCAGCAAGACTGACATCAGATCTATTCTACTATGCAACATTATCAAAGGAAGGTTGTATTTGTGGACTGAATTGCAGAATGCCAGAATAGAGGGAAAGCCTAGTCCTATTGAAGACTAGCATCTTCAGGGGGTCTTGCAGCATTAGAAGAGTACAGATTAGTACAGTAATATATAAGTAGTAGCAGCAAGTAGCAACATCGCCCAGAGATCCTTCCTCGACTCCCCGCAAGGAAGCACTCCCGGGGCCAACATATTAAACCCAGTTCTAGTTGTAGTAGGTCGGGATATTCTCCGAGCGTCCTGTTACCGTGGACACGGCTATTCGAATAGATATACTTCCCTGCAGGGGTGCACCAACTTACCCAACACGTTCGATGACTCTGGCCGGACACACTTGTTCAGTCGATGCCCGGCCTCGGACTATCGACACGTCGCAGCCCCACCTAGGCTCAACAGAGAGGTCAGCACGCCGGTCTACATCCTAAGCACGCAGGGGTCTTGGGCCCATCGCCCTGTGCACTCCTTAATACAAGTGCGGGCGTTACCAGACCAACCCGGCGCGCGCCACTTAGTCGCTGACGTCTGAAGAGCTTTGGCTGATACTACGACGCCGAGTACCCATATTATTCCCATGTGCTGGTTAGCGCGAAAAGGCCAAAGGCCTACTCAGATTAAATACCCGAACCCTTAGTGCGTTAGGAGCGCGCGGTAACGAGCAGAGACTCACGATACTGTGACCCCGTTGCCCCATCTCGAGGACTTGCGGCAAGGGCTAAGAATGCCCGGCCACGCCTCGTATTCAACTCTCGGGCACCCTCCAGGTCAACCCGACAACATATCTCTCGCGGGTACCCCTCGGGGCCAACCCGTCTTTAACAGTAACCTTTAAGTAATGTGCAGGTAACCGTGTGTCCAATCATCAAGGTGGGGTCTAAGGAATCACCCTCGTTGGATTCTCACTCGATGATCCCGTCATAGTGAATCCGGAGGAATCACCCTCGATGGTATTCACGTTAGAGGGGTTGCACGACAGATACTTATCGGAGGTGGTGGAATGAGGAATCTGTTGGGGAACGTTGCATGGGAAACAAAAATTTTCCTACGCACACATAAGATCTATCCATGGTGATGAGCATCTACGAGAGGGAGAGTGAATCTACATACCCTTGTAGATCGCTAAGCGGAAGCGTTTAAGAAACGCGGTTGATGTAGTCGAACGTCTCCGCGATCCAAATCGCAAGTCGTCCCTCGATCCGATCACGAGCTAGCGCCGAACGGACGGCACCTCCGCGTTCAACACACGTACGGCTTGATGACGCCTTCACCTCCTCGATCCAGCGAGCGATGGTGAAGTAGTGGTTGAGTTCCAGCAGCACGACGGCGTGGTGATGGTGGTGAGGAACAATCTCTGCAGGGCTTCGCCAAGCACTACGGAGATTATGACGGAGGAACTAGAGGGTTAGGGTTGCCGCACACGGCTTGGGGAAATCTTGATGTGTCCCGTGTGCTAGCCCTGCCCCTCTATTTATATGTTGAGCCTTGGGGTCTAAACTTGGAGTAAAAGCCTCCTCCGGGTCGGTTTTGCCCGCACAAGGTCGGTTTGGCCCGCAGGGAAAGAGTCCAACTCGGATCCCTGCCGAACCGTGCACAGCCGCGCACAAGCGGTAGTACCGCTTCACACAAGCGGTAGTACCGCTTGGGCGGTAGTACCGCTTCACACAAGCGGTAGTACCGCTCGGGCGGTAGTACTGCTTCACCAAGCGGTAGTACCGCTTACGCGGCAGCAAAACTACTTTTGCACTTTCCAATACCTTGTGGGCTTTATCCCTTTGGCTCATATAAAGTGTTGCTGCACCCGAACACTTCGGTAAACATCCGGAACCCCTTCCGGTGAACTCCGGAACCCTTCCAGAGATCAAAACACTATTATCACATATATCAATCTTTACCTCCGGACTATTCCGGAGATCCTCGTCATGTCCGGGATCTTATCCGGGACTCCGAACAACTTTCGGTCACCAACATAATAACTCAATTATACTAATCGTCACCAAACGTTAAGTGTGTAGACCCTGCGGGTTCGAGAACTATGTAGACATGACCGAGACACCTCTACGGCCAATAACCAATAGCGGGACCTGGATGCCCATATTGGCTCCTACATATTCTACGAAGATCTTTATCGGTCGAACCTCTATGTCAAGGATTCAGTTAATCCCGTATGCTGTTCCCTTTGTTCTTCGGTATGTTACTTGCCCGAGATTCGATCGTCGGTATCACTATACCTAGTTCAATCTCATTACCGGCAAGTCTCTTTACTCGTTCCGTAATACAAGATCTCGTGGCTAACACTTTAGTCACATTGCTTGCAAGGCTCATTGTGATGTTGTATTACCGAGTGGGCCCTGAGATACCTCTCCGTCATACGGAGTAACAAATCCCAGTCTTGATCCATGCCAACCCAACAGACACCCTCGGAGATACCTGTAGAGCACCTTTATAGTCACCCAGTTACGTTGCAACGTTTGATACACACAAGGTATTCCTCCGGTGTCAGTGAGTTGCATGATCTCATGGTCAAAGGAACAGATACTTGACATGCAGAAAACAATAGCAATAAACTGACACGATCAAATGCTACGTTTACAGTTTGGGTCTTGTCCATCACATCATTCTCCTAATGATGTGATCCCGTTATCAAATGACATCTCATGTCAATGGCTAGGAAACCTTAACCATCTTTGATCAACGAGCTAGTCAACTAGAGGCTTACTAGGGACACAGTGTTGTCTATGTACCCACACATGTATTTGAGTTTCCAATCAATACAATTATAGCATGGATAATAAACGATTATCATGAACAAGGAAATATAATAATAACCAATTTATTATTGCCTCTAGGGCATATTTCCAACAGTCTCCCACTTGCACTAGAGTCAATAATCTAGTTCACATCACTATGTGATTTACATTGTAATGAATCGAACACCCATGCAGTTCTGGTGTTGTTCATGTTTAGCCCTTGGAAGAGGTTTAGTCATCGGATCTGCAACATTTAGATCCGTGTGTACTTTGCAAATATTTATGTCGTCCTCCTTGATGTAATCGCGGATGGAATTGAAACGTCGCTTTATGTGTCTGGTCCTCTTGTGAAATCTTGGTTCCTTGGCTAGAGCAATGGCACCAGTATTATCACAAAACAGAGTCATTGGGTTAAGTGCACTAGGCACTACTCCAAGATCTGTCATGAACTCCTTCATCCAGACACCTTCCTTCGCCGCCTCCGAGGCAGCGATGTACTCCGCTTCGCATGTAGAATCTGCTACCACGCTTTGCTTGGAACTGCACCAGCTAACCGCACCCCCATTAAGAATAAATACGTATCCGGTTTGCGACTTAGAGTCATCCGGATCAGTGTCAAAGCTTGCATCGACGTAACCCTTTACGACGAGCTCTTGATCACCTCCATAAACGAGAAACATGTCCTTAGTCCTTTTCAGGTACTTCAGGATATTCTTGACCGCCGTCCAGTGTTCCATTCCTGGATCACTTTGAAACCTTCCGACCATACTTATGGCAAGGCTGACATCGGGTCTTGTGCACAGCATTGCATACATGATAGAGCCTATGGCCGAAGCATAGGGGATGACACTCATCTTTTCTCTATCTTCTGCAGTCACTGGGCATTGAGTCTTACTCAACTTCACACCTTGCAAAACAGGCAAGAACCCCTTCTTGGACTGATCCATTTTGAACTTCTTCAAAATCTTATCAAGGTATGTGCTTTGTGAAAGTCCTATTAAGCGTCTTGATCTATCTCTATAGATCTTGATGCCTAATATGAAAGCAGCTTGTCCTAGGTCCTTCATTGAAAAACTCTTGTTCAAATATTCCTTTACGCTTTCCAGCATTTCTATATTGTTTCCAATCAGCAATATGTCATCCACATATAATATTAGAAACGCTATAGAGCTCCCACTCACTTTCTTGTAAATACAAGCTTCTCCGTAAACTTGTATAAACTCGAACGCTTTGATCACCTCATCAAAACGAAGATTCCAACTCCGAGATGCTTGCACCAGTCCATAAATGGATCGCTAGAGTTTGCAAACTTTGTCAGCATTCTCTGGATCGACAAAACCTTCTGGTTATATCATATACAACTCTTCCTTAAGGTAACCGTTAAGGAACGCTGTTTTGACATCCATCTGCCAAATTTCATAATCAAAAAGGCAGCTATTGCTAACATGATTCTGACGGACTTAAGCATCGCTACGGGTGAGAAGGTCTCATCGTAGTCAACTCCTTGAACTTGTGAAAAACCCTTTGCCACAAGTCGAGCTTTATAGACGGTGACATTACCGTCCGCGTCCGTCTTCCTCTTAAAGATCCATTTGTTCTGAATGGCCTTACGCCCTTCAGGTAATACTTCCAAAGTCCATACTTTGTTTTCATACATGGATCCCATCTCGGATTTCATGGCCTCTAACCACTTCTCGGAATCCGGGCCCATCATCGCTTCTCCATAGCTCGTAGGTTCATCGTTGTTTAACAACATGACCTCTAAGACAGGGTTGCCGTACCACTCAGGAGCAGTACGCGTCCTTGTCGACCTACGAGGTTCGATAGCAACTTGATCCAAAGCTTCATGATCATCATCATTAACTTCCTCTTCAGCTAATGTAGGCTCCACAGAAACAACTTTCTGCGCTGCGCTACTCTCAGGTTGAAGTAAAGGTTCAACAACCTCATCAAGTTCTATCTTCCTCCCACTCAATTCTTTCGAGAGAAACTCTTTCTCAAGAAATGTTCCGTTTTTAGCGACAAACACTTTGCCTTCGGATCTGAGGTAGAAGGTATACCCAACTGTCTCTTTTGGGTATCCTATGAAGACGCATTTCTCCGCTTTGGGTTCCAGCTTTTCAGGCTGAAGCTTTTTGACATAAGCATCACATCCCCAAACTTTAAGAAACGACAGTTTTGGCTTCTTGCCAAACCAAAGTTCATATGGCGTCGTCTCAACGGATTTCGATGGTGCCCTATTTAAAGTGAATGCGGCTGTCTCTAATGCATAACCCCAAAACGATAGTGGCAAATCGGCAAGAGACATCATAGATCGCACCATATCCAATAAGGTTCGATTACGACGTTCGGACACACCATTACGCTGTGGTGTTCCAGGCGGTGTCAATTGTGAAACAATTCCACACTGTCTTAAGTGACTGCCAAACTCATAACTCAGATATTCTCCCCCTCGATCAGATCGTAGGAATTTAATCTTCTTGTTACGATGATTCTCAACTTCACTCTGAAATTGTTTGAACTTTTCAAATGTTTCAGACTTGTGTTTCATTAAGTAAATATACCCATATCTACTTAAGTCATCAGTGAAGGTGAGAAAGTAACGATAACCACCGCGCGCCTCAATGCTCATCGGACCGCACACATCAGTATGTATGATTTCCAATAAGTCACTTGCCCGTTCCATTGTTCCAGAGAACGGCGTTTTAGTCATATTGCCCATGAGGCATGGCTCACATGTGTCAAGTGATTCAAAATCAAGTGACTCCAAAAGTCCATCAGCATGGAGCTTCCTCATGCGTTTTACGCCAATATGACCTAAACGGCAGTGCCACAAGAAAGTGGTATTATCATTATCAATTCTACATCTTTTGGCATCAATGTTATGAACATGTGTATCATTACTATCGAGATTCAATAAGAAAACCCCTCACATCGGGTGCATGACCATAAAAGATATTACTCATATAAATAGAACAACCATTATTCTCTGATTTAAATGAGTAACCGTCTCGCAATAAACAAGATCCAGATATAATGTTCATGCTTAACGCAGGCACCAAATAACACTTATTTAGGTTCATCACTAATCCCGACGGTAATCGAAGAGCGAGCGTGCCGACGGCGATCACATCAACCTTGGAACCATTTCCCACGCGCATCGTCACTTCGTCCTTTGCCAGCCTCCGTCTATTCCGCAGTTCCTGTTTTGAGTTGCAAATATGAGCAACCGCACCGGTATCAAATACCCAGGCACTACAACGAGAGTTGGTAAGGTACACATCAATAACATGTATATCATATATACCTTGTTTGTTGTTGGCCGCCTTCTTGTCAGCCAAATACTTGGGGCAATTCCGCTTCCAGTGTCCAGTTCCCTTGCAATGAAAACACACAGTTTCTGGTTTGGGTCCAGCCTTGGGTTTCTTCACGAGAGGAGCAACTGCTTTGCCACTCTTCTTGGAGTTACCCTTCTTACCCTTGCCATTTTTCTTGAAACTAGTGGTTTTATTGACCATCAACACTTGATGCTCCTTCTGAATTTCAGACTCAGCGGCTTTCAGCATCGCAAACAGCTCGGCGACTGACTTGTTCATCCCGTGCATGTTATAGTTCAACACGAAGCTCTTGTAGCTAGGTGGCAATGATTGAAGAACTCTGTCAGTGATAGCCTCTGGCGGAAGGGGCATCCCTAACTCAGCCAGACGGGTGGAGTACCCAGACATTCTGAGCACGTGATCACTGATAGACCCGTTCTCCTCCATCTTGCAAGCATAGAACTTATCGGAGATCTCATATCTCTCGATCCGGGCATTCTTCTGAAAGATAAACTTCAACTCCTGGAACATCTCATATGCTCCATGACGTTCAAAACGTCTTTGAAGTCCCGGTTCTAAGCCATACAACATTGCACATTGAACTATTGAGTAATCATCAGAACGAGCCTGCCAGGCGTTCACAACGTCTAGAGACTCAACTGGAGCGGGTGGATCACCAAGCGGTGCATCAAGGACATAAGCCTTCTGGGAAGCCGTAAGGATAATCCTTAGATTACGGGCCCAGTCCACAAAGTTACTTCCATCATCTTTCAACTTAGCTTTCTCTAGGAACGCATTAAAATTCAGGGGTGCTACTGCGCGAGCCATGATCTACAACATAAATATTGCAAAGACAACTTAGACTATTGTTCTTAGATAATGAGTTTAGTTAATCATATTTAAAAAACTCCCACTCAAATTGACATCCCTCCGATCATTCGAGTGTAACATGATCCAAATCCACCAACTCAAGTCCGATCATCACGTGAGTTGAGGTGGTTTCAATGGTGAACATCTTCATGTTGATCATATCTACTATATGACTCATGTTCGACCTTTCGGTCTCTTGTGTTCCGAGGCCATGTCTGTACATGCTAGGCTCGTCAAGTTTAACCCGAGTGTTCCACACGTGCAACATGGCTTGCACCCGTTGTATGCGAACGTAGAGTCTATCACACCCGATCATCACGGCGTGTCTCGAAACGACGAACTTTCGCAACGGTGCACACTTGGGGAGAACACAATTTATCTTGAAATTTAAGTGAGGGATCACCTTATAATGCTACCGTCGTCCTAAGCAAAATAAGATGCATAAAAGGATTAACATCACATGCAAATCATAAGTGACATGATATGGCCATGAACTTGTGCTTTTGATCTCCATCTCCAAAGCACCGGCATGATCTCCATCGTCACCGGCATGACACCATGATCTCCATCATCTTGATCTCCATCAACGTGTCGCCATAAGGTTGTCGCGCTGACTGTTGCTTCCACGACTATAGCTAACGTTTAGCGATAAAGTAAAGCATTACATAGCGCTTAATGATTGACACGCAGGTCATACAATAATTAAAGACAACTCTATGGCTCCTGCCAGTTGCCGTACTCATCGACATGCAAGTCGTGATATTCTATACAATACATGATCATCTCATACATCACATATATCTCATCATGTAATTGGCCATATCATATCACATCATACCCTGCAAAAACAAGTTAGACGTCCTCTAATTGTTGTTGCAAATTTTACGTGGCTGCTACGGGTTTGCAAGAACCGTTCTTACCTACGCAAAACCACAACGTGGTGTAGTGATTGCTTTTTGATCTTCTAAAAGAACCCTCTTCATTGAAATCGATTCAACTAAAGTGAGAGAGACAGACACCCGCTAGCCATCTTTATGCAACAAAATTACATGTCAGTTGAAGGAACCTGTCTCGCGTAAGTGTACGCGTAATGTCGGTCCGGGCCGCTTCATCTCACAATACCGCCGAATCAAATATCAACTAGTAACGGCAAGCAATATGTATACACCCACGCCCACAACTCGTTTGTGTTCTACTCGAGATCTCATCTACGCATAGACCTGGCTCATGATGCCACTGTTGGGGAACGTTGCATGGGAAACAAAAATTTTCCTACGCACACATAAGATCTATCCATGGTGATGAGCATCTACGAGAGGGAGAGTGAATCTACATACCCTTGTAGATCGCTAAGCGGAAGCGTTTAAGAAACGCGGTTGATGTAGTCGAACGTCTCCGCGATCCAAATCGCAAGTCGTCCCTCGATCCGATCACGAGCTAGCGCCGAACGGACGGCACCTCCGCGTTCAACACACGTACGGCTTGATGACGCCTTCACCTCCTCGATCCAGCGAGCGATGGTGAAGTAGTGGTTGAGTTCCAGCAGCACGACGGCGTGGTGATGGTGGTGAGGAACAATCTCTGCAGGGCTTCGCCAAGCACTACGGAGATTATGACGGAGGAACTAGAGGGTTAGGGTTGCCGCACACGGCTTGGGGAAATCTTGATGTGTCCCGTGTGCTAGCCCTGCCCCTCTATTTATATGTTGAGCCTTGGGGTCTAAACTTGGAGTAAAAGCCTCCTCCGGGTCGGTTTTGCCCGCACAAGGTCGGTTTGGCCCGCAGGGAAAGAGTCCAACTCGGATCCCTGCCGAACCGTGCACAGCCGCGCACAAGCGGTAGTACCGCTTCACACAAGCGGTAGTACCGCTTGGGCGGTAGTACCGCTTCACACAAGCGGTAGTACCGCTCGGGCGGTAGTACCGCTTCACCAAGCGGTAGTACCGCTTACGCGGCAGCAAAACTACTTTTGCACTTTCCAATACCTTGTGGGCTTTATCCCTTTGGCTCATATAAAGTGTTGCTGCACCCGAACACTTCGGTAAACATCCGGAACCCCTTCCGGTGAACTCCGGAACCCTTCCAGAGATCAAAACACTATTATCACATATATCAATCTTTACCTTCGGACTATTCCGGAGATCCTCGTCATGTCCGGGATCTTATCCGGGACTCCGAACAACTTTCGGTCACCAACATAATAACTCAATTATACTAATCGTCACCAAACGTTAAGTGTGTAGACCCTGCGGGTTCGAGAACTATGTAGACATGACCGAGACACCTCTACGGCCAATAACCAATAGCGGGACCTGGATGCCCATATTGGCTCCTACATATTCTACGAAGATCTTTATCGGTCGAACCTCTATGTCAAGGATTCAGTTAATCCCGTATGCTGTTCCCTTTGTTCTTCGGTATGTTACTTGCCCGAGATTCGATCGTCGGTATCACTATACCTAGTTCAATCTCGTTACCGGCAAGTCTCTTTACTCGTTCCGTAATACAAGATCTCGTGGCTAACACTTTAGTCACATTGCTTGCAAGGCTCATTGTGATGTTGTATTACCGAGTGGGCCCTGAGATACCTCTCCGTCATACGGAGTAACAAATCCCAGTCTTGATCCATGCCAACCCAACAGACACCCTCGGAGATACCTGTAGAGCACCTTTATAGTCACCCAGTTACGTTGCGACGTTTGATACACACAAGGTATTCCTCCGGTGTCAGTGAGTTGCATGATCTCATGGTCAAAGGAACAGATACTTGACATGCAGAAAACAATAGCAATAAACTGACACGATCAAATGCTACGTTTACAGTTTGGGTCTTGTCCATCACATCATTCTCCTAATGATGTGATCCCGTTATCAAATGACATCTCATGTCAATGGCTAGGAAACCTTAACCATCTTTGATCAACGAGCTAGTCAACTAGAGGCTTACTAGGGACACAGTGTTGTCTATGTACCCACACATGTATTTGAGTTTCCAATCAATACAATTATAGCATGGATAATAAACGATTATCATGAACAAGGAAATATAATAATAACCAATTTATTATTGCCTCTAGGGCATATTTCCAACAGAATCACCCTCGATAACCATGACCGATTAGTTGTACTCCAGAGGCATCATCGGGAGTGAGATAGAGGTATCACCCTCGGCGCTCGAGGTTAGCTCTGCAGAGTCGGGCAACGTAGGGGGTGTGTGGTGATGAACTGGTCTCAGTCCATTCGATCATGTAGATCGGGGCACCGATACTATAGCGGGGGCAACTACAGCAAGGAAGAGGGGCCACAGATGGTTCACTACCATCCAACCTATACTAAGCAGTTTGGATAATAGGCAGGTATCAAAAGCAGTTACAATAAATAGGCTATGCAGCAGAATAGGGTAAACAAGAGCAGTAGCAAAATCTAATGCAAGCAGGGGGAAAAAGAATAGGCGATATAGGCATGCGTCAAGGGGGGTTGCTTGCCTGGAAGCTCTGCGGAAAAGGTAGGGTCGTCTGGAGTGTCGTCGGTCTCCTGAGCGGCGTCGGGCTCGGTGGCTATCGGAGAGGAAGAGGGGCGGGAAACAAATAAATAAGGCAGGCATATGCAACACATAGCATGGCATGTTAAAATGCAGTGCAGGGTTGCCTAAAACATGTCTAAGTTATCTTAGTTATTTTTAGGATTTAAGTTGGAGTTAAAAACAGGTATGCATGCACTATTCATCTACCGGAAACGGGCAAAATTTTGCGGGTTCACCTACGTAGAGGGTCCCGACAAGAAAACAGACGGCACGGTTGGATTCATCTCGAAATTTCGAGCAACTTTCATGTAGAAAGTTTTTCCATCCGAGCTACGGTTTAATTTCTACGAATTTTCAAAGTTTTTAGTATTTTCTGAAATTATTTAAATAAATAGAAAAGGAAATATGACATCACAGTGAGGTCAGCATGACGTCAGCAGTCAGCTGGTCGGCTGACCAGTCAAACTGACAGGTGGGACCCACCTGTCAGCCTCTGTTAGTTAAAACAGATTAGATTTAATCTAATCAGAGAGATTAAAGGGGTGGACCCCACATGTCAGTGTCTGCTTAAGGGTTAGATTAATTTTAAAAACCGGATTAACCTAAACTAATATGCCGGGCCCACAGGTCCGTGGCTACGGGTGAACAGTAATCACGTTCACCCGGGTCAAACCCGGTCAAACCCAGCCGCGGGCCCGCATGGCAGCGACCCAGAGCGAGCCACGTCGACGCCGCGCCGGACAGCTGCCGGAATCGGCTCCGGCGAGCGATCCGCGGCAGCGGTCTTGCCGGAGACGGTCGAAATCGCGCTACAGGGCCTCAAATCGCTCGCGGTTGGGTCCGTTCGAACGGCCGCTCCACCGCGCGTCCGATGGTGGTTTTAGCCAGGGCTGGGGTCGCCGGAAAAGTCGCCGGCGACGAGGATGGCGGAGGCGGCTTTCGGGTGTGAACGAGAACGAGGATACCGCGCGCGTTTGAACTAGCTGAACGGCCAGGACGTCCTAACGCGATGCAGCGAACATGCCAGACACGCTCAGGCGTCCTATGGGTCACCGGAGTGACGCCGGCGATCAGCGAGGCGACGGAGCGTTCGGGTGAAACGGTGGCGTGCGCAAGGGCTCAAATGGAGCAGCTAGGAGAGGGGGGAGGAAAAGGAGCTCACCACAGCGGCTACGGAAAGCCTTCGACGGTTTTGGAGCAGCAGAGGGTCGCCGGAGAAGGAGGGGATCGCCGGCAACCGAACGGGGAGAAGCGACCCGATTCGTTTGCTGTGGGGGCGCCCAGCTCGAAGCAGGCGCGTGGATCGATGTAGCGGAGGTGCGCGGAGCGCCTGGACAACTTCACGGTGCTCGGGGAAGCTCCTGGCCATGGCGGCTGTGGCGGTGGCGCTCGGTAAGAGAGGAAGATAGAGGAGGGAGACGAGGGAGGAGGGGAAGAATGGGTAGGAGGAGCCAGGGGAGCAGGTAGGGTTCCTCCTTATCGCCTCCGTCGCCCCTGTGGCGCCACACGTCGCAGAGCAGCCGGCGCGGAGGAGCGCAGCCACGGCCATGGCGACACGCCCTGGGAAGGACGAAGGAGCAGGTGGGGATGGGCTGGGCCGGCTAGCCAGGTAAGTGGCCCGCCCCTTCTTTCCCTTTTCTCTTTTCTTCTGTTTCCTTTTTTTTATTTAAACAGAGTGAGAATTTAAATAGTTGGGCACCCAAACACTTTTAGAAAAATGTGGGATTTATCCCAAAACATTCTTTGCAAATTTAGGCACTGCCCAAAAATATTTTGGGTGTCCAGAGAAAATCATTTGCATTTTCTTTAAGTGATATGGCATTTAATTTGCTGGATTGGCATTATTAAAAATGCCTCTGTCCATTTATGCACAATAGTGATGTTGTTTTCCTTAACAATAAATTGTTTTGGAATTTTTGCAATATGATGAACATTTTTCCAGCAATTTTTGAACACTTTCAAAATTCAAGTGCATTTTGAAATTGAATTCAAAGCAAAAATTGAATTGAGAGATTAATCCACTTGATTTATTCTGCAAATCTCACATGACTAGCATTAATAAGAGTGGATCACTGTTCTCATTACACAGGGGTGTTACAATTCTCCTCCTCTAAAAGAAATTCTCGTCCCGAGAATTTAGAAGGTAGAAGGAAACAAGTCGGGGTATTCCTCCCGAAGACGATCCTTGCGTTCCCAAGTGGCTTCATCTTCAGTATGATTTGACCACTGCACTTTCAGGAACTTGGTAGTCTTCTGGCGGGTCCGACATTCAGCTTGATCGAGAATGCGGATCGGATGCTCTTTATAAGATAGATCATCTTGCAATTCAAGCATCTCATGATCCACTGCTCGGTGCGGAGATTCCTTGAAGCAGCGGCGAAGTTGCGACACATGGAACACATCGTGGATGTGGGAGAATTTCGGCGGCAACTCCAATTTATAGGCCACATGTCCACGTCTGGCGAGAATGCGGAAAGGGCCGATGTAGCGAGGAGCTAACTTGCCCTTGATTCCGAAACGGTGAGTGCCCTTCATAGGAGTGACACGCAGATAAGCTTGATCACCAGGTTGATAGATTAATCCCCAGCGTTTACGATCATAATTGCTCTTCTGGCGATCCTGGGCAGCCTTAAGGTTTTCTCGCACAATTCAGACTTGCTCTTCGGCGTGTTGGATAATATCTGGACCAACGAGTGGTCGTTCCCCAGTTTCTGACCAATTCAGAGGGGTTCGGCACTTACGTCCATAAAGCACTTCGAAGGGAGCCATTTTCAAGCTGGCTTGATAGCTGTTGTTATAGGAGAATTCGGCATACGGGAGAGATTCTTCCCACTTCTTGCCAAACGATATAACACAAGCTCGTAGCATATGTTCAAGCACTTGATTAATTCTTTCGACTTGGCCTTGTGACTGGGGGTGATAAGCTGAACTCCAGGTAATATGAGTTCCCATAGCTTCTTGGAAACTTTTCCAGAACATGGAGGTGAAAAGGCTGTCACGGTCTGAACTGATTTCCTTCGGAATACCGTAGAGCGATACAATTCTGGAGATATATAGATCTGCTAGCTGACTAGCTGTGATCGTCTCCTTGACTGGCAGAAAATGTGCAACTTTGGTTAGTTGGTCGATGACAACAAGAATAGCATCATGACCTTTCTGTGACCTAGGAAGGCCAGTAATAAGATCCATTTGCACTTTGTCCCATTTCCACAGAGGAATAGGAAGTGGTTGCAGAATTCTAGCAGGCTTTTGATGTTCTGCTTTAACGCAACGACAAACGTCACATTCAGCAACATAACGAGCTATATCCTGCTTCATTCTAGACCACCAGTACCTTTGTCGGAGATCACGATACATCTTTGTACTACCCGGATGAATAGACAGTGGTGTATCATGTGCTTCTTTCATGACCTTGTCAGTCATCAATTCGAAGCGAGGTACCATAATGCGGTCTTTGAAATACAGAGTTCCATCTTCAGCAAGCGAGAAATCCCTGTATTTTTCAAGGTGAAGATCCCTTTTCATGAGATCAACTTCAGCATCTTTAGCTTGCGCCGATTTAACAGCCTATCTGGCTGGATGACAAGGGTATTAAGAGAACCCTGTGGAACAATGTGGAGGTTCAGCTGGCGCAACTCTTCATGCAGGCGAGGTTGAGCTCGCCGAACCGTGAGGTGGTTACAATAGGACTTACGGCTCAAGGCATCGACCATCACATTAGCCTTGCCAGGGGTATAAGAAATACCACAGTCATAGTCCGTGATTGTTTCCAACCATCGCTGTTGGCGGAGATTGAGATCCGGCTAAGTAAACAAATACTTTAGACTTTGATGATCAGTATATATCTCACAACGATTACCGAGAAGGTAATGTCGCCATAGCTTCAATGCATAGATTACTGCAGCAAGTTCTAGATCATGCACTGGATAATTCTCTTTGTGAGGACGCAACTGTCGTGAGGCATAAGCAATTACTCTGCATTCTTGCATTAGGACACAACCTAATCCTTGATGAGAGGCGTCACAATAAATCACGAAATCCTTGCGAGAATCCGGAGGTGCAAGCACTGGTGCAGAAGTGAGCTTGTCCTTGAGGGTCTGGAAACTTTCCTGACATTTATCTGTCCACTCAAACTTAACACCTTTGTGAAGCAGATTAGTCAGGGGCTTGGCAATCTTTGAGAAGCTCTCGACGAATCGACGACAATAACTTGCGAGTCCGAGAAAACTTCTGACTTGCTTGACATTCTTCGGAGGGGTCCAGTCAAGAATAGCCTGAACTCATTCTGGGTTAACTGCTATACCATCTTTGGAAATCACATGACCAAGGTAGGTTACTTCAGACAACCAGAATTCACATTTGGAGAACTTGGCATATAACTGGTGCTCTCGAAGCTTTTCCAGAACCAATCGAAGATGTTCAGCATGTTCTTCCTTATTTTTGGAGAATACCAGAATATCATCCAGATATACCACGACGAATTTTTCGAGGTAATCCATGAAGATATAATTCATCAGACGGGAGAACGTTGCTGGTGCATTAGTCAAGCCGAAAGACATGACAGTATACTCATAAGAGCCATATCGGGTAACAAATGCAGTCTTCGGAATATCCTCTTCGCGAACACGGATCTGATGATAACCCAACCTCAAGTCGAGTTTAGAGAACACTGATGATCCAGCAAGTTGATCATACAGGTCATTGATCCGAGGAAGCGGATACTTATTCTGAATGGTGGCTTGGTTGATCGGCCTGTAATCTTGGACCAATCGGTTCGTACCATCTTTCTTCTTGACAAAGAGAGAAGGTGCTCCCCAAGCAGAAGAACTTGGACGAATAAAACCCTTTTGCAGTGACTTATCAAGTTCCTCCTTAAGCTCGAGAAGTTCATGCGGAGGCATCTTATAAGGACGCTTCGCAATAGGAGTTGTGCCTGGTTTGAGGTCGATGACAAACTCGACAGCTCTAACAGGGGGTACTCCTGGAAGTTCTTCTGGGAATACATCTTGGAAGTCGCGAACGACTGGAATGTTTTCGATCCCCTCAAGAGGTGATGCGTTCAATGCATAAATCTGGGCTTCAGCACTTTGCACAACGTGAGCACGGTAAATTACTAGCTCATCTGATGGGTGCAGGAGGTGTACCACTTTAGCGGAGCAATTGATCAAGGCGTAATGAGCCTTCAACCAATCCATTCCCAATATGAGGTCAATCTTGGAAGACTTCAAAATAATGGGAAATGCGCGGAACTCCAGCCCCTCGATATCAATGGTGACATCGGGACTGAACATGGAGGCTCGACATTGACCCGCGGAGGTGTTAACCGCTAAGTTTTGGGGTAATACATCACATTTAACGTCATGCATGAGTGCAAATTGTTCTGACATGAATGAATGCGACGCACCTGAATCAAATAAAACAGATGCAGGTACTGAATTAACAAAGAGAGTACCCATCACTGTCTCTGGTTGATCCTGCGCTTCAGTCATGTTGACATGATAGGCCTGCCCACGACCATAAGTAGGTCTGGCATTATAGTTGCGAGGCTGATTAATAGCATGGCCATTACCACGACCAGCAGGAGGAAGCATCAGCTGATTCTGACTCTGAGAACAATCTCTGGCACGGTGACCTGGCTGGCCACACTTGAAGCAGAGTCCATTGTCAGGACGCGGAGCAGGAGCTCGTAGCATTGGACCTATAGGCCTGAACTGTCTTGGCGGTGGAGGAGGCATACGTGGTGCAACATAAGAGGACCTCTGAACAGGTACAGCGGACGATACATGCTCTGTGGAATCCATATTCGGCGCTTCTGAGAAGACGGGCCCGAAGATGAGCCCGCTTCGTAGGGGCGCTTCTGCGATTCCTTTTGTTCCTTCTGAGCGGTCTCCATCTGGATAGCTGAATTCACCAAGGTGGCAAAATCAGGGAAGCTATGGATAGCCAGAGCAAGCTTGAGATCCGGGTGAAGTCCATCACGGAACTTTTCCTGTCGGCGGGCATCAGTAGCAATGTCCTCCTCGGCATAGCGGGACAATTCCAGAAATTCCTGCTGATAGGTTTCCACAGTCTTAGTACCTTGTGTGAGATTGCGGAACTCACGCTTCTTCCGGTCCATAACTCCTTGCGGAATACAACGGGCACGGAAAGCAGCCTGGAATTCCATCCAACTGATAATGGTCCCTACTGGCAGGGTTCGCCTGTGAGTGTCCCACCATTGGGCTGCGGGTCCCTTCAGGAAGTAAGAGGCGAATGTGACATAGTTGGCAGGGTCCACATTCGCAGACTCCATCTCAAAGAAGATATCGCAGAGCCAGTCATCGGCATCAAGCGGCTGAGTTGAATTGCGATAGAAGGTTGGATTCATCCACACGAACTCTGGCAAAGTGATTGAAGCTGGCTGCTGGTTAGCATTGGGACGTGGAAACTGATCCATCAATCCTTGCATAAACTGATGATGCACTTCAAACTGTTGCATCATTGCAGCCATATAATCTGGCGGTGGTGGTGGATCGTTAGCATGACCACGACCACGACCTGTTGGCCTAACCATCCTGCTAAAATTTCAACAGGGGTAGTTTAGCAAAAAGCATTGCAAATGTATGGATTCATTCTTGAAGTAACATGCACGACAAAAGGAAGTGTAGTAGATACATCACATAGTCATCATGACATACAGATCCATACATAGGTTCGATTACAGACCAGCGTTACAACGGCAAAAGAAAAGGCTAGACAATTAGGCGGCACGCAGGCACGCGGTGGAGAGATACAACAACGCGACATAGCGATATGCTACATCAACGTCGGAGAAAACCACTGAACCTAGGCAACTGCACGTGTCGATGCTGGATACCCTCGTAAGAAGGATCTTGTGCTCCGTGAAGACTCCGGTGCAGAACCTGGTCCCGAGCTGAAAGGAGAGGACCACGTGGAGGGGTAAAACCTCCCACAGCAGGCCACTCAAGACCTGGTGGCGACTCCGTCCTGCGCGGGTAAAGAATGTACTCTGGGTGCATCCGTGCACTGACTGCTGGCAGCAACTGTGTCAGAGCGTCGTACAGGTAACCACGAGTGGTGTACAACTCGACAGCAAGAGCTCGAGCAGTGCGGTCCAGAGCCTGGATGTACTGTACCATAACCTGCGGGTCATAGCGACGCAGTACGTAAGGAGCACTAGTAGCAGTGTAGTATCTAGTCTCATCTCCAGCCGGAGCATACGGGATGTATCTGAAAGCAGTCTCCTCCAAGCGACTGTTGTGCTCTCTGCGAAGATGGGCAATCGTAGTGTAAGCAGCATCATGGACAGCCATGTCAACAGTCACTCCAATACCGTGAAAGGTGTGTAACTCGGCGATGGAGCGATCTTGCCGATCAAAGATGCGAAGCTCGGCATGGTACTGCTCCTGGTTGAACTCGCGGTAATCCTCGTAAACAGTGTACTCGGGATACCAGCGATATCCCAGCCTGGTCAGAAGATCGACCAAAATGGCCGGAAACCCAGTCACATCACTAGCCACGGTCAGACGGACAAGCTGCCGTGCGGGACGCGGCGGGAACAACCGATCCATCTGAAATAGAGGAAAATTCAGGGTTGTCAAAAGACAGAGTGAGAAGCATAAGATAACTTAGAAAGGAAAGGTTAAACAAACCAATGTAAAGGAAAAGATGATTATCAGACTAATCATATCAAAGGAAAAGGATAAATGCAGATAATCCAGCTCTCCGGGTGAAGGAGATTACGAGAACCTAATGTCAGAGTTAGCAAAAACCCGAATAGAAGAGAGATCAGAGTCCCAGAGTATAGGTGAGGAATAAAATATCCTAATACCAACCATTGGCGTCGTGGGCCCGTAAGCCACACAACCATGTTAGCAAAACCATTTTCTATGTACTAGACTCAACTTTGGCCAAGGAGTTGGAAAGGGAGATCCTACACGCAGTCGGCTCTGATACCAACTTGTGATGCCCCCGGACTAATCGTGCACTAATCATACACGCAAATGCACACGATCAATCCTAAGGACTCACTTGAAGATATCACAACACAACTCTAACACAAATAAAATAAATACAAGCTTTATATGTTACAAGCCAGGGCCTTGAGGGCTCAAATACAAAAGCTCGATGTCATACAAGCATCAGCTGAAGCATTAGGTATCTGAGTACAGACACAAGTTAAACAGAATAGGCCTTTAGAAAGGCGGGGCAAAATAAAAACACCTGACCGAAAGGCGCAGGCCTCCTGCCTGGGTGCCTCCTATCTACTCCTGGTCGTCAGAGGGCTCCTCGAAGTAGTAATACCCTGCGGGGTAGTACTGGTAGTAGTCGTTGTCGACTGCAGGGGCAGCTGGCTCAGCAGGCTCCGGGGCTCCATCGTCTGATCTCAAATATCGGGTATGGGGAAAAAGGAAAGCAAAGCAACCGTGAGTACTCATCCAAAGTACTCAGCAAGACTGACATCAGATCTATTCTACTATGCAACATTATCAAAGGAAGGCTGTATTTGTGGACTGAATTGCAGAATGCCAGAATAGAGGGAAAGCCTAGTCCTATCGAAGACTAGCATCTTCAGGGGGTCTTGCAGCATTAGAAGAGTACAGATTAGTACAGTAATATATAAGTAGTAGCAGCAAGTAGCAACATCGCCCAGAGATCCTTCCTCGACTCCCCGCGAGGAAGCAATCCCGGGGCCAACATATTAAACCCAGTTCTAGTTGTAGTAGGTCGGAATATTCTCCGAGCGTCCTGTTACCGTGGACACGGCTATTCGAATAGATATACTTCCCTGCAGGGGTGCACCAACTTACCCAACACGTTCGATGACTCTGGCCGGACACACTTGCTCAGTCGATGCCTGGCCTCGGACTATCGACACGTCGCAGCCCCACCTAGGCTCAACAGAGAGGTCAGCACGCCGGTCTACATCCTAAGCACGCAGGGGTCTTGGGCCCATCGCCCTGTGCACTCCTGCGCGTTGCGTGGGCGGCCGACGAGCAGTCCTAGCCCCCTTAATACAAGTGCAGGCGTTACCAGACCAACCCGGCGTGCGCCGCTCAGTCGCTGACGTCTGAAGAGCTTTGGCTGATACTACGACGCCGAGTACCCATATTATTCCCACGTGCTGGTTAGCGTGAAAAGGCCAAAGGCCTACTCAGATTAAATACCCTAACCCTTAGTGCGTTAGGAGCGCGCGGTAACGAGCAGAGACTCACGATACTGTGACCCCGTCGCCCCGTCTCAAGGACTTGCGGCAAGGGCTAAGAATGCCCGGCCACGCCTCGTATTCAACTCTCGGGCACCCTCCAGGTCAACCCGACAACATATCTCTCGCGGGTACCCCTTGGGGCCGACCCGTCTTTAACAGTAACCTTTAAGTAATGTGCAAGTAACCGTGTGTCCAATCATCAAGGTGGGGTCCGAGGAATCACCCTCGTTGGATTCGCACTCGATGATCCCGTCATAGTGAATCCGGAGGAATCACCCTCGATGGTATTCATGTTAGCGGGGTTGCACAACAGATACTTATCGGAGGTGGTGGAATGAGGAATCACCCTCGATAACCACGACCGATTAGTTGTACTGCAGAGGCATCATCGGGAGTGAGATAGAGGTATCACCCTCGGCACTCGAGGTTAGCTATGCAGAGTCGGGCAACGTAGGGGGTGTGTGGTGATGAACTGGTCTCAGTCCATTCGATCACGTAGATCGGGGCACCGATACTATAGCGGGGGCAACTACAGCAAGGAAGAGGAGCCACAGATGGTTCACTACCATCCAACCTATACTAAGCAGTTTGGATAATAGGCAGGTATCAAAAGCAGTTACAATAAATAGGCTATGCAGCAGAATAGGATAAACAACAGCAGTAGCAAAATCTAATGCAAGCAGGGGTAGAAAGAATAGGCGATATAGGCATGTGTCAAGGGGGGTTGCTTGCCTGGAAGCTCTGCGGAAAAGGTAGGGTCGTCTGGAGTGTCGTCGGTCTCTTGAGCGGCGTCGGGCTCGGTGGCTATCAGAGAGCAAGAGGGGGAGGAAACAAATAAATAAGGCAGGCATATGCAACACATAGCATGGCATGTTAAAATGCAGTGCAGGGTTGCCTAAAACATGTCTAAGTTATCTTAGTTATTTTTAGGATTTAAGTTGGAGTTAAAAACAGGTATGCATGCACTATTCATCTACCGGAAACAGGCAAAAGTTTGCGGGTTCACCTACGTAGAGGGTCCCGACAAGAAAACAGACGGCACGGTTGGATTTGTCTCGAAATTTCGAGCAACTTTCATGTAGAAAGATTTCCCATCCGAGCTACGGTTTAATTTCTACGAATTTTCAAAGTTTTTAGTATTTTCTAAAATTATTTAAATAAATAGAAAAGGAAATATGATATCATAGTGAGGTCAGCATGACGTCAGCAGTCAGCTAGTCGGCTGACCAATCAAACTGACAGGTGGGACCCACCTGTCAGCCTCTGTTAGTTAAAACAGATTAGATTTAATCTAATCAGAGAGATTAAAGGGATGGACCCCACATGTCAGTGTCTGCTTAAGGGTTAGATTAATTTTAAAAACCGGATTAACCTAAACTAATATGCCGGGCCCACAGGTCAGTGGCTACGGGTGAACAGTAATCACGTTGACCCGGGTCAAACCCGGTCAAACCCAACCACGGGCCCGCCTGGCAGCGACCCAGAGCGAGCCACGTCGGCGCCGCACCGGACAGCTACCGAAATCGGGTCCGGCGAGCGATCCGCGGCGGCGATCTCGCCAGAGACGGTCGGAATCGCGCTACAGGGCCTCAAATCGCGCGCGGTTGGGTCCGTTCGAACGGCCGCTCCACCGCGCGTCCGATGGTGGTGTTAGCCAGGGTTGGGGTCGCCGGAAAAGTCGCCGGCGACGAGGATGGCGGAGGCGGCTTTCGGGTGTGAACGAGAACGAGGACACCGCGCGCGTTTGAACTAGCTGAATGGCCAGGACGTCCTAACGCGATGCGGCGAACATGCCAGACACGCTCAGGCGACCTATGGGTCACCGGAGTGACGCCGGAGATCAGCGAGGCGGCGGAGCGTTCTGGCGAAACGGTGGCGCTCGCAAGGGCTCAAATGGAGCAGCTAGGAGAGGGGAAGGAGGAAAAGGTGCTCACCACAGCGGCTACGGAAAGCCTTCGGCGGTTTTGGAGCAGCAGAGGGTCACCAGAGAAGGAGGGGATCGCCGGCAACCGAACGGGGAGAAGCGACCCGATTCGCTTGCTGTGGGGGCGCCCAGCTCGAAGCAGGCGCGTGGATCGACGTAGCGGAGGTGCGCGGAGCGCCCGGACAACTTCACGGTGCTCGGGGAAGCTCCTGGCCACGGCGGCTGCGGCGGTGGCGCTCGGTCAGAGAGGAAGATAGAGGAGGGAGACGAGGGAGGAGGGGAAGAATGGGTAGGAGGAGCCAGGGGAGCAGGTAGGGTTCCTCCTTATCGCCTCCGTCGCCCCTGTGGCGCCACACGTCGCAGAGCAGCCGGCGCGGAGGAGCGCAGCCACGGCCATGGCCACACGCCCTGGGAAGGACGAAGGAGCAGGTGGGGATGGGCTGGGCCGGCTAGCCAGGTAAGTGGCCCGCCCCTTCTTTCCCTTATCTCTTTTCTTCTGTTTCCTTTTTTTTATTTAAACAGAGTGAGAATTTAAATAGTTGGGCACCCAAACACTTTTAGAAAAATGTGGGATTTATTCCAAAACATTCTTTGCAAATTTAGGCACTGCCCAAAAATATTTTGGGTGTCCAGAGAAAATCATTTGCATTTTCTTTAAATGATATGGCATTTAATTTGCTGGATTGGCATTATTAAAAATGCCTCTGTCCATTTATGCACAATAGTGATGTTGTTTTCCTTAACAATAAATTGGTTTGGAATTTTTGCAATATGATGAACATTTTTCCAGCAATTTTTGAACACTTTCAAAATTCAAGTGCATTAAAATTCAAGTGCATTTTGAATTTGAATTCAAAGCAAAAATTGAAATGAGAGATTAATCCACTTTATTTATTCTGCAAATCTCACATGACTAGCATTAATAAGAGTGGATCACTATTCTCATTACACATGGGTGTTACAGACTGTGCTGGCAGGTCTTGAGCTTGACGAAGTCGCCACAGACACCTCGCAATTGACGAAAACGTCATGTTTAACATATTAGAAAGAAAAAAAATTCGCCCTACGATCAAGATTCTGGATCACTATGAAGATGCATACAGGGTTAGATCAGATAGTTACCAACTTCGAGTTGCAGCAGAATAAGAGTTGGCGTAAATTGTACTTGAAGTCCCTAGAACCGTCCATGACGATTCCTCGAACAAAAGACCGAAAGCACAGCCTCTCTACGGATTGCACATGTATGAGCTTCAATATCCGACAGCGCTTCGCCGTCCAGAGCTTTGCATCGCCGGAGAAGTAGAGGAGGGAGAAGAGAACCTCACAGGGCTTCTCTATTATGAGGACTAGAGAAAACTCGAACTAGTTCAAGTCTAGATCAAGTGTAGATCAAGAACTAGAGAAGAGAGAATTAGAGAGGGGGGCACCTGAGATCAAAGGGACTTGTGTCTCTAGGGGCGCCCCTCTCATATATATTAGGTAGAGGGAGGGGGCTTGTCCGACTTGGGGAGGAGGTCTCCCCCTTGGCGCGCCAACCAGGGAGGAGTCGTCCTCCTTCAACTCCCCCCCTAGCTTGTCCAACAAGCTATAGGGGGCTTCACCTCTATATGGGCCTTAGGGCCCATTATCTCTCCACTACTAGGCTTTTTTTATTTCCTTTAACCCATTGACTCTAAATAAAACCTAGGGGACTCCCAATTAATATTGGAGCACTTTATTATTTATATTAGGTCCCCGAAAACTTTTCCCACCTATATATCAATTTCCGGTATTCCCCGAAACACTTCTGGTAACCCTGAAACGCTTCCGGTTTCTCTCAAAATTATTTCTTTTATTCCAAAACTATTCCGGTAATATTTTCTCATATTCCTCACTCCACTAGTACTCAACAGATCAAAATTCTCTTAAGCATGTGACCCTATAGGTTCGGTGGAATATAAACATGAACTAAACTTCCTTTTGTTCAATGATCAACAGCGGAATCATGGACATCCATGTTGACCCCTATATCCACACTAATGATATTCGATTGAACCTTTGGTTATCATATACTATTCCTTTTGTTTCAAATACTTTACAAAACCCGAGGTGAGATATATCGGTATCCTCTTGAGTCATTCTCATGCTCACTAAAGCGGTCTCCTCATTATCGGTTTTATTATTCTTTCTCGTTATCATGTTCCGGCATCCATGTGAGCAATTCACATGTGTCTGGCCAGACGATGATGGATGCCGTCACACTGAGAGGGGCCTAGAATATCTCTCCATCGTCTGAGGAGGAAATCCCAATTTTGAGCTATCTTGCCCCTTGTCACATTTTTTGATAAACTTGTAAGTTGCCGTTATGATCATCGTATTATAGATGATGTTGGAGTAACCCCAAAGTGTATCGTCCGGTATAAGGTGACTAGATACTCACATGGTCTAAGGAACTGAGCATACATTAACTCTCCGTGTTATAGACTATGGATTGCAACGATACCATCTCTAAGTATAATAGACAAGTTGGGTCAATTCAATATTTTTCTAACATCATACTCTCAAAGTTACCAGCATCCTTGTTACACTTAACTTATATCTATGATAAGGAACACATAACCATCATGCAACAATTGAGCTAGTTCTAGACGCGAGACTAGGAACCAGGTTTTACCGTTTATGATTTTACACATGCATATGAGTTTTCCTATGAATCGCATATTCAAGAACCATACCAGTTATAGCATAGAGCACTAGTAGAAAACGGGCCTTCAGTCCTGGTTCGGGAGGGCCTTTAGTCCCGGTTGCCCAACCGGGATTGAGCAATTGGGACTAAAGCCCCCCCTTTAGTCCCGGTTGCATTACGAACCGGGACTAAAGGCCCTCCACGTGGCCGCTATCTGGGCGCGAGATGGAGGACCTTTAGTACACCAACCGGGACTAAAGGAATTTTTTTGAAAAAAAAAATTAAATTTTTTTTAAATATTTTTTGATTCGTTTTTAAGTTTTATTCCGATTTTCAAATCTTTGAATTATTTGACAATTTAATCTCTAATCACCCCTCCTCACTGCTCCAGCGTGGAGCACTCATTCCAAATCGTCTAACTTCCTGGCCGGTCACCCATCCTCTCACTGCTCCAGCCCTAGCACGCTTAACTTCCTGATTCTATCGCCCCTAGTTTCCAAGTCTGCACTTGTTGTTTTTCTGACAATAGTAAGCTATGAATCCTATTAACCCTTAGGTCTTGATGTCACATGATTTAATTTTTTGAATTCCAAACAATTATTAAAATAAACAACAATGATTAAAAACAACAATGATTAATTTAAAAACTCAAAAAAACTTCAAAAAAGGCAAAAATTTCAAAAAAACCTCAAAAATTCTCAAAAAACAAAAAAAAAACAAAAAATCCAAAATAATACAAAAAGTTCAAAATAAAATAAGTAATAATAATATTCAATTTCAATGAAAATAAATAAGTAATAAAATAAGAATCTTTATGCGGAATTCAATTATTAATTTTAAAACTCAAAATTTTCAAAAAATTTAAAAAAACACCAAAAACTAACAAAAAATTCCAAAACAATATAAAAGTTCAAAATAATCAAAAATTCCAAAAAGTCAAAAAAATTGAAAAAAATCAAAAAAATAAAAAAAATTCAAAAAAAATAAAAAAATTCAAAACCCTAAACCCGGGACTTAAAACGTCCGAAACTCTATTCTAAACAGTAAACACTAAAGGTTCAAAGCTAAAACCTAACCCTAAACTTGGAAATCTAAACCCTAGCCCTAAACCCTAAAACGTCTAAAACCTCCAAAAACTCTATTTTTCCTTTGGAATTTTGTGATTTTAAAAATTCTCGAAACCCCTAAACCCGAGACTTAAAACGTTCGAAACTCTATTCTAAACAATAAAACTAAAGGTTCAAACCCTAAAACCTAACCCTAAACTTGGAAATCTAAACCCTAGCCCTAAACCCTAAAACGTCTAAAACGTCCAAAAACTCTATTTTCCCTTTGGAATTTTGTGATTTTAAAAATTCTCGAAACAAAAAACAAAAAGTTTCTTCAGATAGATCTTATTTTTCTGTAAATTTTGATATATTATTTGTATTTTTCTGAATTAGAATGATTTAGTCATGATTTTTCTAGGATTAATGTGGTAAAAACGGTCAAAATTCATATTTCAAAATTTCTATACCAACTAGACACTAAAACCTAAACGATATAAGCAATTTAAAACAGAAACTAAAAACAAAAAACAAATGGAAAAACAGAAAAGAAACTTTCAGAACCCCTTTAGTCCCGGTTGGTGTCTCCAACCGGGACTAAAGGTCTAACGTTTAGTCCCGGTTGGAGATACCAACCGGGACTAAAGCCTCAACCCCTTTAGTCTCGGTTGGTGTCTCCAACCGGGACTAAAGGTCTAACCTTTAGTCCCGGTTGGAGACACCAACCTTTAGTCCCGGTTGGAGACACCAACCGGGACTAAAGGGTATCGGCCCCTTTAGTCCCGGTTGGTGTCTCCAACCGGGACTAAAGGTCCCTTTTGAACTGGGACTGATGCCTGCCGAGCCCCGACCGGCACCCTAGCCGCTCGAACCGGGACTAATGCTCACATTAGTCTTGGTTCGTAATGCAACCGGGATTAATGTGTAGATCGAGCTGGCACCAAAGCCCTGTTTTCTACTAGTGGAGTATAAACATTTAATTATAAACTTGGAAATAAATAATACAATTATTATTGCCTCTAGGGATATTTCCAACACGTCGTCTCCCACTGAAAGAATATTCCGCCTTTATGAGTAACACAAGTGTCAAACATGGGCTTATATTTGGCTTCACATATTTTAACAATAAACATATTACTTGGTTTCATTCTCGGTCCTTGGCTCCTTGAGGACAAGTTAGAACATCTATAAAAAGAAATCATTTAAAATTCTTTGCATGGTTAGGCATTTGTAGATTTACATTACATTATCTACGGGGCAAAAATATGAGACCCCTTTCCTCCACAGATGCATCTCGCGGACTTGAATGGAGGGGGTGCTATCAGATAATAAAGGGGATATGTAAGGGCTTACTTCATCTTCACAAGAAACGCATTCTCCACTCTGATTTGAAGCCTAGTAATATATTGATAGATGATCAAATGGTACCCAAAATTGTTGATTTTGGCCTCTCAAGGTGCCTTGATAAATAGCAAACCCGAGCTTTTACGTCGAACCTATGTGGATCGTTGTAAGCTAGTATCTAGAAATATCTTTTTTTGTCACAAAGTTATATTTTTCTGTGCATTCATTGACCAAGATTCAACGACTTCTCATAGGGGGTATTTGGCACCAGAATTCTTTAGTGGGCAAGTCGCATTTGCATCAGACATATACAGTCTTGGTGTTATCATCGTGGAGATACTAACAGGAGAGAAGGGGTATCCAGAAGATAAGGATGTAAGAACAACTTAAGCATTTGGTTCATGTTTAAGGATTGATCTTCAAATAACTATATATTTTATACTCTAGTTTAACTTACAGAAATTATTCTAAAATAAACATCCCAAAAGAAAAAGAAAATTTGTAAAAATCATGTCTGGTCAAGCATGGTAGTCTAAAACATCACCTATTTTTGTGGCACCCCACCTTTAGTTCCACATCACTTGCTTAATTAACACAAGTATGTATGCATTGTTGGCCTAAGATGTAGCACTAAATTCACATTTTGTAGCACCCCGTTTACACTTGTGTCCTTGTTGTTCCACCTGGTCAAACTTACAAGGAAATGTGGAAAATGTGTTTATATATGCAACACTTTTCCCCACTTGTGGCTCCCTTACACCTGAAGTGGACTTAAAGTAGGCCATATTTGAGAAAATTATGCTACCTTATACTTTAGCTCAAGACCTCTTTACACATATACCGTGTAATGTTCCATACACCAACCAACTTACCTTACCCATTAGGTCAAATAAAAGTGGCACATGTGAGAAATACACTTATTTTGCAACAAATATAACTAACATTCTCACAACATAACTCAATTTATAATAATGGCCATATTTTGTCCATTTTAGATTTTCCAACATCTCTCTCTCTCTCTCCATAATATTTTTTACGAAAATAGAATAACCCCGGCATGTATATCAAATGATGCACACATCCAATTTATTAAACAAGAATAAGTCTCACAAAAGGTTTATTGCAAAACACTAACAAGATTGCATTGCTCATCCACATAATCTCTCTCTAGTAACTATAGACCACTTATCGTCATAGTTCTCTATATAGATCTTAGCTCACAATTGCAAGTTTTGTAGGTAGTTGAGGCTTGGATGAATCGGTTGGAGGGATCAGATCAATGGAAGATACAGTTGGATCAAGTAAGAGTATGCATTAAGATAGGGAAGGAGTGCATGGATTCGGACCCAAAAAAGAGACCAATTGCATGTCGTATAAACTGTAGACTTGATAAAATGGCAAGCGTAGTCAAAACTGGCATTAATAGTTCATCAGCCGAAGAACATGTTAGTTTCCTAGAGGGGCAATATGGTCAAGAGAAAATTGCAAAACTTTCATCTGAGTACCTCGGGAAGGACTTCAAGGAATGGGCTAAAATAGAAGAACTTGGGGAATTTGTTGGGACACCTACAGAATATCATTGGCGGCTAGGTAGAGAAGAAGCTGCAGGTGATCCACTCTGGGGAGCGCAAGATACAAAGCAAAATGCCATCCCAGATGGGGCAAGCCACTAGTAGAAAACAGGGCATTACTCCCGGTTCCAGAGGGCCTTTAGTCCCGGTTCTGGAACCGGGGGAAAACGATCGGGACAAATGCCCATCACTTTTAGTCCCGGTTGGCTTACGAACCGGGACGAAAGGTGCTCCACGTGGACGCTATGGGGCGCCCAGGCAGGAGGACCTTTAGTCCCGGTTGGTAACACCAACCGGGACTAAAGGTGCTCCACGTGGACGCTGTAGGGCGCCCAGGCAGGAGGACCTTTAGTCCCGGTTGGTAACACCAACCGGGACTAAAAGGCGCTGGGTTTTTTTTAAAGGGGGGTTTAGGGGTTTTGGAGGGTTTAGGGGTTTCATATTGTGTTAGCTAGGTACTACATATAGAGAGAAGTGACCTCTCTTTCTCCGTGCTTGGTCGACGCTAGCTACTACATATAGAGAGAACTCGACGCTAGCTAGTAAGCAATGAAGGAACCATTAATTACACAACATCGTCATGCATGATCAATATATAGACAGAAGTGACCTCTCTTTCTCCGTGCTTGTTGGTCGAACAACAAGTTTTCGTATATCTATTCGACGCTACTACAGATAGTACACGTTGATGCATATATCTATTCAACTAGTTTGCAATTCCCGATGACATTCTCTGTCTTCAGGAATGACGTGGTCAACAAAGAATCCCGCCAACTCCTCTTGAATTGCGCGTAGGCGATCAGCTGGTAGGAGTACGTCCCGCTTCTGCCAGGTCTAATTTAAAGAAGGGGGGTCAATATATATATATATATATATATATATATATATATATATATATATATATATATATATATATATATATATATATATATATATATATATATATATATATATATATATATGAATGAAATCAACACAATTGATGGTGATAAAATAAAATTATGAATATTGTTTACGTACTTCAAATTGTTGTTTAGTGAAGCCCCTCCCAGTGGTCTTTTGGTGAATGAACTCGCAAACGTAGTATCCACATAATTCAGTTCCGGGTTGCTGCCACATGCACTTTACGAGAATAGAGTTAAATCAAAATGATAATCAACCATAACAATGGTATTGAAACTAGAATCAATGAGAGATGCGTGGAACTAGCTAGTACTACTTACTCTGGGCTGTTTAAATCGCAGCTCCGGTCTCCATTCACCCTTAACCCGCGTGGTGAACTCTTTCCAAACCCTGTCCGGCAAAGAAAATGATTACTTGATATCAGGAAATGAACGAAAGTTGCCGATATAGTGCGATAATGATTGAACTTACTTCTGGAGCATTTCAATCATGTCCGCATACTCCGTAGCCTCTTTACATCTCGAGTCCAAGACAGTTACTGCTCCCTCGTCAAGCTGAATGGCTAGCAGAATAAAGTGGAACCTGCGCGCGCATAACTCATCAATTACACTTAATCTCGAGTCAGCGAAACAGAATATGCAGAAGACAGTAACACTCACTTGAAGTTGTAAGGAAAAAGTATTTCCCTTTTGTTTTGGTGTCGAAGGAACGACATTAGCAAGATTTTCTCAGTCTCCTCGGGGATGTTCTGTATCGACCATTCATTTACGATATTTGGGTTAATGAACCCAATGTCATAGATTTGTGCACTTTTAAATTCGATGATCTTCAATCTGCATAATATAGTGAGGATAATTATATACATGCAATGAACGAGCTGAGCTAGAGACTTAATTACAGAAATAATACTTACAGACAATAACAACCCACGACACTTTTGTCGAGGGTGGCTTGATTGTATAACTGAAAGAGTTCGTCAAATTCAACGTAGATCGAGTCGACTCCAACGAAGTCGTGCTTATCCTTAATTCCCACCAAGATACTGCCCGTCCCTTCCTTGCAGGTTTTCAAGTACCATTTTGTAATCTTCGCATCATCGTTGGGCTTCCCGTGCTGGTATTTAAAGGTGTCTACCTTAGCGATTTCAAACTGTACATCATCGCCTAGGTAATCACCAGGATTGAAACCAGGAGCAATGGCCGCTACCCACGGGGTATCGGTAAACACCTTGAGTGGGGGGCAGGATTGCTTTTCCTGTTCGCCGAGCTGGGGAATTGTTTTCCCACTTCTTGCACCAGTACTGCTACTTCTCGACCGACTCATAGCTTCGTCATATGTCTTTGCAATAATGCGGTCATAGTTTGATAGCGGCGGAGGCGGAGGTGGTCGCGTAAGGGCATCCAGAGTGCGATTCGCCTTTACTGGATCTATTTTTTTCTTTGGAGGTGCAACTTTCCATGCAAATTGGTGTTTCACATCGACAGCCACGACCTCATCGGTTTCCTTGTCAGTCAGCTCATATGGTAACTTGGCAAGAGGCTTGAGGCTTGGATCAAATTTGAATTTCTTTGCACCACCTTTTGTACTGCTAGCCGCTAGAGCGGCGGCGGCTCTCTTCTGTTGTTGCTGAGGCGGCGGAGTCCGCTGATGCGCCGGAGGAGGCGGAGGAGGAGGCGGAGTCCGCTGATGCGCTGGAGGAGGCGGAGGAGGAGGCGGAGTCCCCTGACGCGCCGGAGACAGCTGAGGCGGAAGAGGACTCTGCTGAGGGGCGTCATCCGGCTGAGTCTGCTGAGGGGCCTCATCCGGCTGAGCTGGACTGTGAGGAGTCTGCTGAGGGGCCTCCTCCGGCTGCGTCTGCTGAGGCGGCGTCCAGTTTGGAAGCTTGATATTCTCCTTTCTGCATAGACAGGTTCTCCTTAAGGCATTTTCCAAAAGAATATCCCCTTCACCTGTAGGGTAGTCAAGCTCCAGCCCCTCAAATCCCTCCGTTATTTCATCCACCATGACAATAGCATAGCCATGTGGAATCGGACGGCAATGGAAAGTTCCCTCAGCTCGAGGAGGTAAAACAGAGCCGACCGCCGCCTTCAAGGTCAGGTTCTGGCATTTCGCCATTAGCACACAATGTTCTGCCTCCGTGATACTATCCACGGGGTAGCGAGGACCTGTGAAATCAGGCTCAACGAGCTGCGTGGAAGCCATGCTGCTTCTCCGCTGAGATGGTGGCGTAGCTTCTGGGGCAGTGTCGAAGGAAGGATCTTCGTGCCGCTGAGATGGTTCGCCGGTAGCTCGCTGGCTCTCAAGTTCCTCTAGTTTTGCTAATCTTGCGCTGAGCTTCTGCATTTCACTTGCTTCCTCTTTCTTCTTTCTCTGTCGGCTTCTATAACCACCGCTGTCGGGAAACCCATGCACCCACGGAATGGAGCCTGATGTGCCTCGTGTTCGTCCAGGGTGTTCAGGATTCCCGAGGGCCTCTATCAGCTCGTCCTTCTCTCTGTCGAGAATGAACGCCCCTTCCTGCGCTGCCTTGATTGCTGCCTGAAGCTTACTGACGGGTATTGCAAGTTGAGCTTTCGTCCAAACACAGTTCCCTGTGTCTGGGTCCAAAGTTTCCCCAACCCCGAAGAACCAAGTCCTTGACCGATCTGGCCAGTGCAATGTCGCTGGTTGGACCCCTTTAGCAAGCAGGTCTTGCTCAGCTTTGTCCCACGTAGGCCGGGCTTTGCTGTAGCCACCTAACCCCGTGGTATGGTGATACTTCTTCTTTGCAGCATTTTGCTTATTTGTCAGTGACCTTGCTTGCCCTTCTCTGATTTCTTGTAGGCCACAAATGCGGGCCAGTGATCTTTTATCCTCTCATATGGACCGGTGAATTCTGGAGTCTTGTCTTTCTCGACAAACTTTTTGTTCAAATCTTTCTTCCAGTTCTTGAATAGTTCTGCCATCTTCTTAAGAGCAAACTCCTTGACCTTATTCTGATCTGCCTCTGGCGGTAGGCTGAAATTTGCCATCAGCGAGGTCCAAAGATCATCTTTCTGTCTATCCTGGACATAAGAAACTTCAGGGTCCTTCTTCTTATTCCATTCTTGGATGCTGATCGGGACGCTGTCCCTAACAACCACTCCGCACTGATGTATAAATGTGTCCCTGCTCCGCTTGGGAGCAATCGGTTGGCCATCTCGACCGACTTCTTCGATCATGAACCTTTCATCCTGGCGCAACCTTTTCTTCGGGCCTCGTCTCCTTACAGAAGTTTGGCTCGATCCGGAGGGCTAATTAAAAGAAGAAAGAAGCGTTAATATATGTACATACAAAACAATTAATGCATCAAGTCAGCAGAGGCTTAATTAATATATGTATATATATATACCTCGCCAGACTTTGCAACAGTTAAGGCTCTCTCCTCCGTTCGGTCACCGGAGCCGTCATGATCTCCTTCCTCCACCGTTCGTCGGTCACCGGAGCCGTCATGATCTCCTTCCTCCTCCATTGGATCACCGGAGCCGTCATCCTCTCTTTCCTGACCATCGGTGTCGTTGAGAAATGACAAGGTGATATCACCTCCGTCGCGGATTATATCCCCCAACAACTCTTCTTTTTCTAAGTCTCTGTCCATAGTTTCTGCAAATATTACAACATGGCAATATACAACCATGAGAGATGGACTAGTGGCAAACAAAGACCTAGCTAATCACAACAAGGAATCATATGCATATACTTTCGAGAGAGGATACTTTGCGGACCGCCTCTCTGATGCATGTCTAATGTCCCCCCTCATGTTGAAGTTATCGGGGTTATACTTTCAGGAGAGGACACTTTACAAAAAATAATCGCTATGCACGAGATCGAACTATCCATTCTACCACATTGACCTATGTCGGCCGCCTAACGAATAAATAAAGTCCCTTCGGTTCACTGAGGTAAGACCGGTGAATTAGATGTCTATAGTATTATACATAACAAACGGGTAGGGGCGGGAGGGGGTAGGAGATCGACAACGCTCTTTGTTCTAGGGTTCGTGTGGCCTCGAGAGTTGGTCGGGCGAGCGGACCGGGAGTAAATCAAAGTTATCGGGGTTATGTTTTAACGACCCCCTCTCTCATGTTTTAACGACAAGATGAATACAAGCTTTATACACAAGATGAATACAAGATTTATACACAAGATGAATACACAACTCAACAAATGAACCAACCATCATCCTATGAACAAAACTCAACATATATACAACAAATGGACACCTTTTGTTGAACAGCGGAGGGACGATAAGTGACCAACTCCACGGAGATGCAACACCACAACCTGTAATTCCACTGAGAGTGAAAACTAGCATGGTAACAAATGGCATGACATGAATGTAACACCACAACCTGATAAAAAATTGTAGCTAGCTAGATACCAATTTGAAAGCAAGTTTCAAACTTAGAGAAAAATAGCATGGCATGGCATCCACAATACAAAATATTGACCAAGTTTTCATACATCAAAATGAACTCTAAATAAACTCTAAAGACAAAATATAGACCAAGTTTTCATACATCACAATGAACATCAAAATGAACTCTAAAGACAAAATATTGACCAAGTATATTTGTCACCAATCCTTTTAATGTGGGTTTTAAAATTTTCTCCCAATCCTTTTAATTATATTATAAACATCAGTAGTAATTATTGGCCTCAAAAAAATTCTTTTATTAGTATTTTCAAACTCTAGAATGAGCCTGTTGCACTAGAACTATTTTAAATAATTCTTTTCAAATGCCACAATTTTTTTTGAGAAGTCCTCTGATGCCTATGGATCATTTTTATGCAAAAAGCCACGTTGGTCATTTGAAAATTTTGAGCACAACTTCCATTTTTCAATTTTGGTCCAATCTAGGCATTGAACAACAACCCTATTTTTCCTTGCTCAAATAATTCTGAATTTTTTGCATCTTATAGTCCTTCCAACTAAACCCTTAAGTCCAGAAGGGCAGCCCCAATTTCATCTTGCAAGTCCACCAAAAAAATTCCTGTAGTTTCTGTCCAGAACTAAATTCTAATAAAACTTGCACTGACAAGTTTTTCCTTTTATCAAACCAACTTGACCATCATCTCTAACATTCAAGGAGACATCATCCTGCCAAGTTTCACATACAACAAAGTTTCCTAGCTAGCCCTAGCATTTCAACAAACACCTTGTGGACATGGCAAACACAAAGTTTCCTTTTATCAAACTTTGCAACTCTCTGAACAGGGGCAACTTTATACATACAAGGAGGAAGGAGGGAGGAGAGGGGTGGGAGGGAGGAGGGAGTACCTGGCCGGCCGGCTAGCTGTGGAGCGGCGGCGTCGGGGGCAGGGCAGGGGCGCGGCAGCGTCGGGGAAGGGCAGGGGCGCGGTGGCGTCGGTGGCAGGGCAGGGGCGCGGCGGCGGCGGGGCAGGGCAGGGGCGTCGGGGCAGGGCAGGGCGTCGACGGCGAGGTCCGGCAGCCTGGCAGCGTCGAGGTGGTCGTCGGCGCCGTCGGAGGAGAGGAGGATCGAAGTGAATTGTGTTTGAAAATTTTCTAAGTGCGCGGTTATATACAAAGACCTTTAGTCCTGATTGGTGGCTCCAATTGGGACTAAAGGCCCCCCTTTAATCCCGATTGGAGCCACCAACCGGGACTAAAGGTGGATTTCAGCAGCCCAAAAGGCGGGAAGCAGAGTCCTTTAGTCCCGGTTGGTGGCTCCAACCGGGACTAAAGGGGGGCCTTTCGTCCCGGTTCGAGCCACCAACCGGGACTAAATCCCCTCTTTCGTCCCGGTTGGAACCACCAACCGGGACTAAAGCGTTATGCTGCCGCAGCCAGAAGTTTAGTCCCACCTCGCTAGTTGAGAGGGGCTCGGAGTGGTTTATAAGCGCTGCTGTCGCTGCCTTGTCGAACTTCTCTCTATTGTGGGCAGTACATGCCTAACTGATGCCCTGTTAGGCCTGCTAGCATTGCGGGCCTGCATCCTGGCCCATTGGTAGGGTTTCTAGTCGTATGCAGGCCGTGGTGGATAGTAGGTGGGCCTTTTTTTATTTTTTGCATATGTTATATTTTTAAATTTTCTATTAGTTTTCTATTAAAGTTTGTAACAAAAAATACTTTATGAAAATTATTTTTACTATTAAAGTTTTTAACAAATAAATACTTTGATAATTTTAGTTAATATTATTTTGATTATTTTTAGTTCATTCTTTTTGCTATTGAAAAATATTATATTTAATTGATTCTTTTTAGTTCATTCTTTTTGCAATGTTATGTTTTTAAATTTTTAATATTATTTTTTGCATATGTTATTTTTAGTTATATAATTTTAGTTGCATAAATTTTATATAATTTTAGTTGCATAAGTTTTATTTTTTATTGATTCTTTTAGTTGATTCCTTTTGCTATTAGAGTTTTATAAAATATTTTTAGTTTTCTATTAAAGTTTGTAACAAAAAATACTTTATGAAAATTCTTTTTACTATTAAAGTTTTTAACAAATAAATACTTTGATAATTTTAGTTAATACTATTTTGATTATTTTTAGTTCATTCTTTTTGCTATTGAAAAATATTATATTTAATTGATTCTTTTTAGTTCATTCTTTTTGCTATTAGAATTTTATGAAAGCTTTTTAGTTCATTCTTTTTGCTATTAGAGTTTTATAAAAGCTTTTTGATCCATTCTTTTTGCTATTAATTCATTCTTTGAGCTAAATGACCCTAAAATTGAAAAGCACTACAAATGAACTCTGAAAAGGTTGAAAGTTGGCATGGTATCATAATTTCACCCACATAGCATGTGCTAAAAAGTTGAGAGGGTTACGGCAAAATCTGGATGCACTTCATGTACAAAATGGACAATCTCTTTCGAAGTATCAGGGTTTCGGACGAAAACTCATTTGTTACAATGGGATTTCATTTCTTGACATGTAACTGCAGTGATATTCTAGATCAAAGCCATCATCAAAATAGTTGTGGAGAGAAAGTCTTCACTTTTTCTTCGCGTGTGTCCCTTGCTTATTGCGCCGTAACCATGGATAATCTTCATCGTTTAACAGGGTGCTTGGGTCAGCCTTCACTTTGAAGGGAGGAATTTCGTGAAACTTTTCATAATCTTCAGACATGTCTGTCTTGCCCTCCACTCCCACGATGTCTCTTTTCCCTGAAAGAACTATGTGGCGCTTTGGCTCATCGTATGATGTATTCGCTTCCTTATCTTTTCTTTTTCTCGGTTTGGTAGACATGTCCTTCACATAGAAAACCTGTGCCACATCATTGGCTAGGACGAATGTTTCGTCTGTGTACCCAAGATTGTTGAGATCCATTGTTGTCATTCCGTACTGCGGATATACCTGTACCCCGCCTCCTGACAGATTGACCCATTTGCACCAAAACAAAGGGACCTTAAAATCATGTCCATAGTCAAGTTCCCATATGTCCACTATGTAACCACAATATGTGTCCTTTCCCCTGTTGGTTGCTGCATCAAAGCGGACACCACTGTTTTGGTTGGTCTCTTTTGATCTTGGGTGATCGTGTAAAATGTATTCCCATTTATCTCGTACCCTTGGTAAGTCAATACAGTCGAAGATGGTCCCCTGGCCAACGAGTACAGCTCATCTCCAATAATGTTGTTACCCATGAGATGTGTTTGCAACCAACTGCCGAAAGTCCTGATGTGTTCACATGTAATCCAGTCGTCAGACTGCTCCGGGTGTTTGGAGCGCAGAAAATTCTTGTGTTTATTGACATACGGGGTCACCAAGGTAGAATTCTGTAGAACTGTGTAGTGCCCTTGAGCCCAAGAATGCCCGTCCCTACATATTATTGCATCCGCTCCTAGCGTGCCTTTTCCAGTCAGTCTCCCCTCATACCGCGATTGAGGGAGACCAATCGGCTTAAGGTCAGGAATAAAGTCAACACAAAACCCAATGACCTCCTCTGTTTGATGGCCCATGGAGATGCTTCCTTCTGGCCTAGCACGGTTACGAACATATTTCTTTAAGACTCCCATGAACCTCTCAAAGGGGAACATATTGTGTAGAAATACAGGACCCAGAATGGCAATCTCGTCGACTAGATGAACTAGGACGTGCGTCATGATATTGAAGAAGGATGGTGGGAACACCAGCTTGAAACTGACAAGACATTGCACCAAATCATTCTTTAACCTTGGTAGGATATCTGGATCGATTACCTTCTGAGAGATTGCATTGAGGAATGCACATAGCTTCACAATGGCTAATCGAACGTTTTCCGGTAGAAGCCCCCTCAATGCAACCGAAAGTAGTTGCGTCATAATCACGTGGCAGTCATGAAACTTTAGGTTCTGGAACTTTTTCTCTGCCATATTTATTATTCCCTTTATATTCGACGAGAAGCCAGACGGGACCTTCATACTGAGCAGGCATTCAAAGAAGATTTCCTTCTCTTCTTTGGTAAGAGCGTAGCTGGCAGGACCTTCATACTGCTTTGGATGCATGCCGTCTTTTTCGTGCACACGTTGCTGGTCCTCTCGTGCCTCCGGTGTATCTTTTGTCTTCCCATACATGCCCAAGAAGCCTAGCAGGTTCACGCAAAGATTCTTCGTCACGTGCATCACGTCGATTGCAGAGCGGACCTCTAGGTCTTTCCAATAGGTTAGGTCCCAAAATATAGATTTCTTCTTCCACATGGGTGCGCGTCCCTCAGCCTCATTCGGAACAGATTATCCGCCAGGACCCTTTCCATAGATTACTTGTAAATCCTTGACCATATCAAGTATGGCATCACCAGTACGGAGGGCGGGCTTCTTCCGGTGATCTGCCTAACCTTCGAAATGCTTGCCTTTCTTTCTTAAGAGATGGTTGGTCGAAAGAAATCGACGATGTCCTAGGTACACATTCTTCCTGCATTTGTCCAAATATATACTTTCGGTATCATCTAAATAGTGCGTGCATGCGTGGTATCCCTTGTTTGTCTGTCCTGAAAGGTTACTAAGAGCAGGCCAATCATTGATGGTTACAAACAACAATGCATGTAGGTCAAATTCCTCCTGTTTGTGCTCATCCCACACACGTACACCTTCTCCATTCCACAGCTGTAAAAGTTCTTCAACTAATGGCCTTAGGTACAGATCAATGTTGTTGCCGGGTTGCTTAGGGCCTTGGATGAGCACTGGCATCATAATGAACTTCCGCTTCATGCACAACCAAGGAGGAAGGTTATAGATACATAGAGTCACGGGCCAGGTGCTATGATTGCTGCTCTGCTCCCCAAAAGGACTAATGCCATCTGCACTTAAACCAAACCATACGTTCCTTGCGTCACCTGCAAAGTCCCCCCACCTTCTCTCGATTTTTCTCCACTGCGACCCGTCAACGGGTGCTCTCAACTTCCCGTCTTTCTTACGGTCTTCTTTGTGCCATCGCATCAACTTGGCATGCTCTTTGTTTCTGAACAGACATTTCAGCCGTGGTATTATAGGAGCATACCACATCACCTTGGCAGGAACCCTCTTCCTGGGCCGCTCGCCCTCAACATCACCAGGGTCATCTCGTCTGATCTTATACCGCAATGCACCGCATACCGGGCATGCATTCAAATTCTCGTACTCCTCATCACGGTAGAGGATGCAGTCATTAGGGCATGCATGTATCTTCTGCACATCTAATCCTAGAGGGCAGAGAACCTTCTTTGCTCCGTACGTACTGTCAGGCAATTCGTTATCCTTTGGAAGCTTGTTCTTCATTATTTTCAGTAACTTCTCAAATCCCTTGTCAGATACACCATTCTCTGCCTTCCATTCCAGCAATTCCAGTGTGGTACCGAGCTTTGTGTTGCCATCTTCGCAATTTGGGTACAACCGTTTTTTGTGATCCTCTAACATGCGATCGAACTTCAACTTCTCCTTTTCACTCTCGCATTCTCTCTGTGCATCAACAATGACCCGGCAAAGATCATCATCGGGCACATCGTCTGGTTCATCTTGATCTTCAGCTTCCCCCGTTGCAGTATCACCGTATTCAGGGGGATAGTTGTCATCATCCTCTTCTTCTTCGTTGTCTTCCATCATAACCCCTATTTCTCCGTGCTTGGTTCAAACATTATAGTGTGGCATGAAACCCTTCTCAAGCAGGTGCAAGTGAAGGGTTTTTGAGTCAGAGTAATCCTTCGTATTCCCACAGACAGTACATGAACAATACATAAAACCATTCTGCTTGTTTGCCTCAGCCACTTCGAGAAAATTATGCATGCCATCAATGTACTCGGAGGTGCGTCGGTCACCGTACATCCATTGTCGGTTCATCTGCGTGCATTATATAATTAAGTGTATCAAAAACCATTACAGAACATCATGAATACATAAGTGACCAAATTTATAAAGTTCATCATCACATTAAAACCAAAGTACTGTAGTGATCAAATGTTATTACTGAAAAAACAAATACATAAAGTTCATACATAGTTCTCATTATCAACTATGTAAAACATTTAAATGCAACAACAAATGCGATCATAATCGCAACGAAGGTAACAATTGATCCAACAGTATAATGATACCAAGCCTCATTATCAATGACATATTTTCTAATCTTTCTAATCTTCAAGCGCATTGCATCCATCTGCATCTTGTGATCATCGACGACATCGGCAACATGCAACTCCAATTTCATCTTCTCCTCTTCAATTTTTTTCAATTTTTCTTTCAAATAATTGTTTTCTTTTTCAACTAAATTTAACCTCTCGACAAGAGGGTCGGTTGGAATTTCCGGTTCACATACCTCCTAGATAAAAACATCTATGTCACGTTGCTCGGCATAATTCTCATAAACACTAAATGAAACAAATAGTTATAAAAGATAATATACCACATCCGAATCATAGACCGGACGAGAGCCGACGGGGGCGGATACCAAAACCATGGCACTATATAATAACAAACAATAATAAAAGTAAGAAAATTATACAAGTAGCTATATAACTCATACAACAAGTAAGAATTTTTTTTCTTTTAAAAAGAAGATAAGAACAAGAGGCTCACCACGGTGGTGCCGGCGACGAGATCGGCACGGGCGATCGACGGCGGTGAGGACGGGGACGGGGACAATGGTGCACCGCCAAACCTAGACAAATCTTGGGGAAAATGGAGCTTGGAGGTCGAGCTTGGAGAGGAAAAAACTTAAGTGTGACTCGGGCATTTCATCGAACACCTCATGTGCATAGGAGGTGAGAGCATAGTAGCACACCCCTCCCACACCGGCCGGCCAAAAAACAGAGGAGTGAGCGGGCAGGGGAGAGCATATATATAGGCATCTCTTTAGTCCCGGTTCGTGGCTAGAACCGGGACTGAAGACTGACCTTTAGTCCCGGTTCTAGACACCAACCGGGACTAAAGGGGTTGCGCCAGGAGCGAGGCCCTTTAGTCCCGGTTGGTGACTGGAACCGGGACTAAAGGTCCCAGCCGAACCGGGACTGGTGCCTGCCGGCGCCCTGGCCTCACGAACCGGGACTGATGCACCCATTGGTCCCGGTTCGTAAGGGAACCGGGATTAATGCCCTTATCAGCCCTGGACCAAAGCCCTATTTTCTACTAGTGAGCATTTGTACCTTTTTCTCTGGTTTGCTCTACAAGTTGAGCAATCTGGACATCTTCAACATAAAAGCACTAATGAATGACACAAGGTATGGTGGGCCTACCATTTACTGTATGAAAAGAGTGAAACTTTTCAAAAGGTGGGAGCTGAAGCCATTTTTGGAGGATCGGAATTTGATTGGAAAAGATGGATTTGGAGAAGTTTACCTGGGCACTCATGATGGGGTACCATTTGTAGTAAGAAAGTTTATTAGTGGTATTGGTCTAGAGAATGGAGGATTTGCAAATGATGTTGTCTACCAATCTCAACTGGTTCACAAGAACATAGTTAGGTTCATAGGTTGTTGCGTGGAATTTGACGTCCCGATGCTAGTCCTTGAGTTTCTCTCCAAAGGTAGCCTCAATGAAATTCTTCATGGCAACAAGAGGGTGCCTATCAACTTGGCTGTGCGTTTAAGTATCGCTGCCGGATTAGCAGTTTCTATAGATTGTTTGCATTCACACGGGGGTATGAAAACCTTAGTTAAACCAGCAAATATACTCTTGGATGATGACTTTGTGCCAAAGATCTCAAACTTTGGCACATCAAAGTTCATTGCGAGAGACTGCAAAGACACTAGAACACTCATTGATGACATGTATTATCTTGATGACCTCGCTTATGTGGATCCGGTGTACCTAGAAGGAGGTCTGCTAACCGACAAAAGTGATGTCTACAGTTTTGGGGTCGTCCTCTTGGAGCTTCTTACAAGGGAAAAGGCCACACATGGTGACAATAACAACTTAGTAAGTAATTTTCTTGAGAATCACAAGCAGGGGAGGAAATCAACTGAGCTGTTCGATAAGGAAATCACAGTGGCAGGAGATCTGGAGCTTCTTGACAACCTGGCAGAAATAGCTGTGAAATGCCTTAACCTTGAGAATCCGTACCGAAGACCAGGAATAAAAGAAGTTGGGCGGCACATTGCGCTGATTCAATCCCGTAGGCTGTAAATTGACAAGCTGATGCATTTACTTTGTGTGCAGTTTGAACGACATGTATGTTGTGTCGAATAAGCTTCCGATAGACGCAAGTATATATGACATGTGATGGTCGACTTGTAATTGCTGATGTGAACAAGTCTTTGAAATGCTCTCCAAGTGTATACCGCGCTAAAAGCACGCCCTCGCTCGAGCCATTGGTAAGAGAAGGATTATTTTTTTCTGCGCTTTTTCTGGTGTTCGACCATTGCTTAGCTGGTCTGTATCTGTGGCTTCCATTTTTATTCCTACCATCATTGTGATGTTATATATAGCAACACTACAAGGACCTTAATTAGTAAGTGTAGTTATCTGTTACACTGTGCACCGTTGAGTATATTTATGGGGGGCTAATGCTGATGGAGTCCACTTCACTCTGCCACAAAACCATTTGTATGAATTTGTGTGGAGATAATGAGCATTCCGTGGGGTCTACCCTTCTGTTTGAAAATACTTGAGTTCATAGTTTCTACATCGTGTGCTGTGAAATACCATTCGTTCCGTACGATTGTTATCGTAATGCTTCTCTGAACTTTAGACAGGTGCAGTGCACAGTCTCACAGCAAGAAAGCAAGGCAAACAGGTGCACATACGTTGATAGCCACAGTGACAGGCGGATGAATGAGAGTTAGCTGGCAGTTACTGTTCGTGTGCACACTCCCTCATGTTCTGTTTGCCATCTAAAGAAATTAGCAGTCAAACCTCTGCTACTGAACGAAACTAACAAATCCGGATGAGCCATATCAAATTGGGTATATACAAAGCTAAAAAAAGGACCAGTTTCTTTAAGGTCACAATCTAGTAAAATTTCTTTTAAGATCATAGAGGAAGCCGAGTGCAGGAGTCCCCCCACTGCAGTGCAGTGATGTGCTCCACTGTCTCGCCAATCGCAGAATCTCCTTCTCGTCGTCATCAAGTCGTCGGCGGTCAGCCTAGGGCTGAATAAAAGCGGCACATGCAGCAAGCTGGCTCGGTCCTGAACACTCCCCATCGATGGGGATTTTTTTGCATTTTGGACTGAAAGAGATGGAGAAAAGCTGCTGGGCTCAAAGAATAAATACACTTCTCAATTATTACAACGTACAACACGTATGAACCTGCATGCTCGACTCTGTTGGCGAAAATAATGGGTGTACACCCATGAGCGCTGGTTGCTGGGGTGGAGTTGATGGAGAGGCAGTGCAAGGGCAATGGCAGGAGTCGAGGTGTTGAGGCGGCGACACAAGTCGCTGAGATTGTGGAGGGGCTGAGACATGGGACAAAGATACCACACTGGGAGAAGGGGGCTTCAGCGTCCGGTGCAGGACAGAGACAGACCGATGGTCGGTATTCGGTGGCTTGATTGTCTTGCAGCACAGATTCAATTTTGGGCGACATCAGGCGGCTTTGTTCGTCTTGTGCATTTTCACTCATCCGCAAGGACATGACATATATGATGCCATCCGTTCCGATGATGTGGATTTAACTGACGTCCTTCACCACCTCCCAGCCAAGGTTGGAACCTTCCCATGTAAGTATTTGGGGCTGCCTCTGCATTATCGGAAACTTCGGAGGGTGGATTTCCAGCCTCTCATAGATAAGGAGGGCTCGAGGCACTAAGGTTGGAGGGGTAAGCTTTTCAATCGTGCTGGCAGAGTTGAGCTTGCCAAGTTGGTCCTCACCTCCATCGGCGTGTTTCACATGACTATATTCCCTCTCCCAAAGTGGGTGAAAAACAAGCTACGTCGTTTACAAAGATCGTTCGTCTAAACGGGAGATGGGGATGGTAATGCTGCTGGGGGTCATTCCCTTGTTAATTGGGATGTCGTGTGCCGGCCGAAGGACTTGGGTGGCCTTGGCATCCTTGATTCTGAGTGCTTTGGGAGGGCCCTTCGTCTCCGCTGGCCATGGTTATAGTGGACTGCCCCGGACCGGCCTTGGCATGGTTCTGAGCTTCCTTGTGATGCCATTGACATGGACCTTTTTCTTGCTGCAACGAAGATTGAGGTGGGCGATGGGATGAAGACAAGTTTCTGGTTTGATCGTTGGTTGCATGGTTGCGCCCCTAAAGATATCGCTCCCTCCCTGTTTGCAATTGCCCGGCGCAAATGTCTCACTGTTTTTGAAGCTCTTCGCAATAATCGTTGGATACGAACATTCGGAATTTTCTCTCTGACTGTTCAAATTCGTGAGTTTGTCGGCCTATATATGGATTTCTCTTCAAGATGTGCAGCTTGACCCGGCTACTCCTGATGCCATCACATGGACGGCTTCGGCGAATGGTATCTACTCCGCGGCTTCAGCCTATAGGCTGCAATTTGAAGGTGCGTCGATTCCTTTCAAGGCGCACAAGATTTGGGAGGCCAAAGTTGAGCCAAAATGCAAGTTGTTCGTTTGGCTCCTCCTTCACCGGAAAGCGCTAACCGCGGATCGTCTTGCTGTCCGTGGTTGGCCTCACGAGGAGGTTTGCAGTCTGTGTAACACTGAATTTGAAACAAACGAGCATCTCTCTCGGGGATGCCTTTTTGTCCGGAGCGTTTGGGGTATCGTTGCTGGCTGGTCCTCGATCAGGCCAAGCTCGGCCCTGGTTTTTTCCACGCTAGAGGACTGATGGAACAAAAACATTGAGGCCTTGGACTCGTCGAGGAGGAAGCACTTTGGCAAGGTGCTCATTTATGTGTTGTGGCATGTATAGAAAGAGAGGAATCGGAGGCTTTTTCAGAACGCCTCTTTACAGGTGTTAGATGTTGCTTACCTCGTCAGGGAGGACCTTGTCCAGTTGGGTTTAGCTATGGCAAATGGCATGTAATTTCTAGAGCTTTTTTGGTCTTGTAAATATCTTCTGTACACTTTCTATTTTCCCCTATCTATATGAAATATGGCAGAGCGCCTGCCTTTTATCGTTTAAAAAAAAACATATATGATGCTATTGTAAACTGAAGCTTGTCAAATTGCAAGAATTTTAGCCTAGGACACCATAAATGAATAGCGAACAGAACGAAACATTTCAGAACAGTTCACTCTGCACCATCAGCTATTATTATGTTCTGCAGTAACAGTAGCGTTTTCAATCCGTGCATCCGAGAAGCATCTGCTACTTTGTTGATAACTGAACTGTGCAGAAGTGCTTGGTATGAGAATGCATGGCATGGAAATACATATCTCTTTTGTGGAATTTATCTAGATCCATGACTAGAGAATAAAAAAAAATGTAGCTCTACAGATGGCGGTGACTATGATAGTGGCTGCTAACCTTGGGTTCGTGTAGCGGCAGTGGCGGCCAGAGGCGGAGCGGGGGCGTCGCGGCCGGGCAGGCGTGCGGCCAGAGGCGGAGCGGGGGCGGACGCTTAGGTGTGGTGAGGCACGAAGGGGAAGGGGAGGCCGGGGATCGTTCGCGGCCGAGAAGGCTTGTCGCCGGAGTTGGAAGCTGTCGGCGATGAGCGGCGGCTGGCGGTGCGGCCGTGCATTGGAGCCATTGGAGGCGGGTGTTGGCCAGAAATGGGCCGGAAAATGGTTGCCTTCCTGGGCCGGGAAACGGTTGACTTCAGGGACGAATGGGCCAGGATGTGTGCTCCTTCACTTTCTGGGCCTAGCCTTCCTCTCTCTCTCTCTCCGCCACGGCTTCCCGTCCCCTTCCTCCCACTACAGTCGCCGGCCGCCGCTCCTCATACGCGACCCGCCGGCCGCCGCATGCCGCCGTATCTCTCCACCGCCCATCCGCTCTTACTCTTCGAGCCGAGAAGGCTAGTTCATTGATTATACTTCGCTGCTAGTTGGTATGTAGTACATGTGGCTTCCTCTGTTTTATCTTTATTAGTGTCAGTGTTGGATGGCCTCTATCAACACCATGCTGCATATCTAGTTTCTAGTGTTTTGATTTCATCTTAATTAACTTTGGCCTACCTCCTTTTTGTTCCTAATTTCTTGTCGCGTGTGCTAGTATAGTAGCCCAGAAAGACAACTTGTCCAGATCAAATCGGATTAGCTATATAAGAATCTGTTACTGTCGCTGAACGGTGCACTTTCAAACTGCTAATTGCTTATCGCCAAACATAGTCAAGTTAATCAGACAACAAAATTGCTAGTTCTATGGTAGATCTGTGATTAATTGGTGCTCAACTTGATCTTCATCCCGCACTAATCTGGGGTCGTCATCATCTTCTTCCTCAAAGCTCAGGAGTGCCGTGGTGATCCAGATCTCAACGCGATTTCTGCTCGCCAGCCGGCAGGTTCTGCAGGACTAGTTTGCTCAGTATACTTCATTGCGGTGGTACTGGTATGTATGTACATGTGATTTCTTCTTTCCATCTCTCTTAGTTTCTAAGGTTGTTTATCAACACCATGCTGCATATATAATGTTTTGATTTAATTTAATCTTAATTAACTTTGGCCTGCCTCCTTGGTTTTTGTTCCTAATTTCCTGTCATGTGAGTTAGTATGGTTTTGCTATTTGTCAGGTACCTGAAATTTTTCCTCGTGTCAGTCACCTCTTTCCTTCCTTCACGCCGGACCTCGCCGGAGAACTCGCTGGAGAAGAGAACCCGACTATCTATCTTCTTAGGGGGGAGCCATGGCCCCATTATCTTTCTTAGGGGGTGGGGGGGGGGGGGGGGGGGGGTGCAGGGGATCGCCGGAGTCGTTTTCCGATGCGGCGGAGTTTAGAGGGTTGGCCAGGGCAGCGGCCAGCACGACAGTGAGGGGAGGGCGGGGCGGCATGCGCCTCCGGCCGCCGGGGGGGGGGGGGGGGGGGGTGGAGGCAGGCGGTTAGGCCTGGGCAGACCGGCAGCTGCGCGAGGAAGAAAGGCTGGAGGTAGAAGATGAACAGTAACACGATCTGTTTTCGACCGTTGGATGAAGATCAAAGGGCCATGGATCAAAGTGACTGATGCAGTTTTATTTTCAGTTAACTGATGCATAGGCTGTCCCGAGTTAGTATAGCAGCCGAAAGGACAACTAGCCCAGATCAAATTAAGCTAGCTATATAAGAATCTGTTACTGTTGCTGAATGATTGATGCACTTTAAAATCACCTGCTTGCTTGTCCCTGTACAAAGTCAAATGAATCTGGCAAGAAAATTGTTAGTCTCTATGGTAGATCTTGATCTTGTATTGCAAGCCCTTCTCATCAAATCAGCAACTCGATCGATCCATATTTATGCTAGCTAATTAAAATTAAGCAAACTGCTCACAAAGTTGTGACTTGTATCATCTACCTACTAGGATTCAAGCATGCGAATTAGCAAAATAGTTGTCTTTTATGATATTTGAGTAATTCACTAGCTAATGTGGAGTTGAGATGCATTCGTAATTACTGATGCAATGGGGCATATGGTGGACTCAAAATAATGTTGTATATTGCTCTTGTTTCGAATGTACTGCAGCTTGGTATTGATTGCAAATGGATAGCGGAACCAGTACTAGACACAATGTCGATCTGCTGGAGCGCGTGCTGCTTGATGGAAATGCAGAGCCAACACACGTGCCGTTCTCACTTTTAGAACACATCACAAATGGTTTCTCTGATGATAAGCAAATTGGCAGTGGTGGGTTTGCAGTGGTTTATAAGGTATGGTTATCTCTAATAAGCTTTCTCAATCGTAATCACAGTTAATCGAAAGGATAAACGACATATGAACATCACAGTAACACCACCACATGTGCACGCTCACACGTTAACGCTGACAAATACACGTTCTGACTGCAGGGAATAGTGGGAAAAGGGATGGTCGCTGTAAAGAAGCTTTCTAGAATGTTTGATTTGCCTGAGAGTAAATTCCACAAAGAGGTTCAGTGTCTTGTGAAGGCCAAGCACAAAAATATAGTGCGTTTCCTGGGATATTGTTGTGAAACACATGGGAGAATTGCAGACAATGAGGGGAATTTTATCATGGCAGATATACGAAACTGGCTACTATGTTTTGAGTATGTGCCAAACGGAAGTCTTGATAAGTATATTACTGGTAATGATCGTAACATGATCGTAATGTTTATTGCCATGTTTATTTTCTTTATTACTCCCTCTGTTCCTAAATATAAGTCTTTTTAGAGATTCCAATATGGACTACATACGGAGCAAAATGAGTGAACCTACACTCTAAAACTCCGTATGTAGTCCATATTGGAATCTCTAAAAAGACTTATATTTAGGAACGGAGGGAGTAAATGTCATGTCATAGTCCAAGCATCTCATGCAAACATTAGAACAATTTAAAATGATAAATTTTAAGATGCTCTCAAATTATTTTTAATCATCCATTCACTTTGATCCAACGACCGTTAAAGATGGTGACCTATTACTTACCGGAGTAATTGCCATGGAGTGTCTTGACCTTGATGTGGACCTAAGACCTACAATGACGGAGGTTGCAAGGCGTATTCGGGCGCTGGATCGATCCCGTAGAGAAATTGGGAGTTGATGTGTTGAAAAACTATATCGTATTGTTCTCTCTGCTTAGTGTTTTTTTTTTGGTTGAGACTACTCTGCTTAGTTTTCTGGCGCTTAACCCTTGCGTACTTACCTTGTGAGGGTATATGTGCATTCATTTATCTGGCCCATCCTTGTGTGATGTTAGAGCAGCACTATTTTACAAGGCCTTTAATGCAAGTTTGATTACTTGTTGCAGTGTGTACTGTTGAGTATGTTGATAGGTGTTTTGTTAAATCTGACGGAGGTCACATGACGCTGCCACCGAACCTTTTGTGTGAATTCGTGTGGTGATATAAACATTTGATGAGTAGTTACCATACCTTTTTTTTTTGCGGGGTAAGTAGTTACCATACCTAGCGGCATACGCAACTGAAACTATTCTGCAGTTGGTAGTTTCTACTGCACTCTGCTGTAAGATGCTACTGTTGGGAACAGTCAGTAGCATGTTACAGCAGATTGGTTCTCTGGAGTTTGCACCGCTGCAGTACGCAGCCTCTGCAACAAGCAAAAGCACGGGAGAAGCATACCGACAGACAGACCACAGTTCCTACTCGCTCACTCTGTTTTGAAACACGGTTCATACCTGCTCTTGATCCATGGAAAGATCGAGACTTGTAAAACATAGACCATTGGAAACCGAAACACGCGTCTCGTGTGTTTTTCTGTGATGTTTGGGAGTATCGTTTTCCCGCCCCCAAACGCGCGTCTCGATCGTTTGGGCCAAAGTGTTTGAACCCTGTGAATCATCGCCAGAGTGTTAGCACTAATCTTGATATTTTGTATCAGCATGTTTAGTTTTGAGTTTGCACGTAGCTTAGCTTAGTGAGTGTCCTCCGGTAAAGGTTCGGCTGAAGCACACAAGGAAGCGAGATGCCCGACGACCGTGCGATGCGGTGTGTAGGCGTGATGCTGTGGTGCCGTGTGATACGGCAGCGTCGTGTGAAGCGGCGAGACGCGTGCGGGACCAGACCGGCTGGATGGATCAGTTGAAGCTGAGAGACACGGTGAGTTAGTTAGTTTGTTAGTACATGCGAGATGCTAGCTAGCCTCCCGCGTGTGTTTGCATGGTGGCCGGGTCCTGTGGATATCTTGGAGTGATTCTAGGATTAGTTAGCAGGTAGTGCATGCATGTACGTGTGTTAGTTGTGTGAGTGGGCTTGGTGATGGCCGGGTGCTTAGAGGATAAGGCCACGATGTGGTAGTGGCCTGGGTTATGCGGGTTGAGTGCCAGCCCCTGGTGTATATATATGTGTTGCAATTAAGAAATGAAATGAGGCCGTGAGGGTTGGGAAGAAAACATGTAGCTCTTGTGTTCACCAAGGAGAGGAGGCTCTCGGCAAAGCTCTTGTGCTGCTCCTTGGTTTATGAGTGCGTGTGTGTGTGTGTAGTTTCTCACCACGTGTGTGTTCTTGAGAGAAGAACAGAGAGTTGAGAGGACGAAGAAGAGTGGCGCTGCGAGAGGCGGCGCCAACACAGAGTGCCGGGCATGATCCGTGCATCCGTCTCTACAGCTGTGCTCCTCGATCTGGACTCTGAAGCTCCAAGCATCAGCCATACGGGGACAATCAGTGGCGTAGATAGGACCCAGGCTACAAGGGCCATGGCCCGGGTTGTAGCGCTTGATTTCTTTATTAACTGTAGCATTTTTGGCCACTGTTTGACATTGTAGAACATGTTCCGCCTGGGACTTGCCCGGGGCTTGGCCTGATCTTGGCTACGCCACTGGGGACAATGGTACGTGCATGCAGACACGGGCACGCACATTCGTTAGCCGCGACAGCGACGGCGACGGGCGAGGGTTCGGCAAGTTGCTTTCCGCGGACATGTTGCCCGCCTTGTCTTCTTTTAGCGGTGGTGTGACGGTGTGAATTGTGAACCGTCGGTCGGTTTCCATTTCCTTTCGCTCAAGTACCAGTCTAGTGCGCTTGCGAGCAGCGGAAGCGAAGCAACCTCGGATGCAAACCAATAATCGGTCGGTCGGCCGGACCAACCAATCAATCAATGCTGCCGCTGCTGATGCTGCGTGCAAGGAACACCCAAGTTAGAACTAGTACTTACTACACTGATAGTGAGCAAGGGTGCGTGCGTGCACTCCACCGCGCCGCGCCAGATAGATCAATCAATTATGCATCCACCCATGCCATGCGTCTCGCTTACAGATCCATAACGTCTGCGTCCTCAGTTGGCCCATAGTAGGACTAATTCTGCTGCTAAGATGATATCCGGATTAGTTGGTCTCCTTCAGAAGCTAGCCACACGATCTAGCAGTCTCTCTCGGCGTTCAGCATCGCGTCACATCGCTCGCTTCTCCTGCCGTCCAAGCCACAGCCCAGATTCAGAAAGGGGAAAGATTCAGGCTCACACGGCTACACGCACAAAGTTCAGGTTAACTGAAGAAGTATAGGTCTGTAAAGCTGAGCAGCTGACCGACCAGTGGTTGTTGCGGCCTTCAAGCCAAAGCCTGCTATTGCTACCAGGACAAGACTCCAACAAGCCAAAACCGACGGTGACTGCGGCGACCTCCACTCAACAGATTCAGCTCAGCTCGCGACAGCAAAAAAGAGCGAGACGGTCGCGATCCACAGAACAGAGCAGTCGAGAGAGAGAAGGAGAGTTCAGTCAGATTCTCCGGCCGTCCATTCATGTCACCCCGCAAACAAGACCAAATGATTTCGTCCACGTCGTAGTATGTCGTCGGACATGCATGTGTAATCGCGAAATTTTCTGTTGTAGCCCACACGAAAACAGTTAGGGATTCAATGGAGGAGCACTTGTTTTCCTTTTCGGGTACGACATTGCGAGAGTGGATTTTTGGAACATGGGTGCATTGGAGGACTTTATTTTAAATAGTTTAAGAATCACATTAAAATTTTCAAAAAATCTCAAAAAGAATTCTACGTGATCATATGGATGGATATTACACACGTGTAAAGTTTGGTGATGAAATAAGTAAACATGTGAGCTATGCAAAAATGACAAAATGATGATATCTAAATAGTGAATAATACATGCACTGTTCATCTTTCCAAAATCACGATTTTGTCATTTGTGTGTAACTCACATGGTTACTTATTTCATCACCAGAATTTTCACATGTGTAACATACATCCATATGAACCTGTGGAATTGTTTTTGAATTTTTTTTTAAACTTCAAAATATCATGTTGGTGCTATTCAAAATATAGGGCTCCAATGCACCCGTCCACCAAAGTGACTTTTTGACGACATTGCATACTATACTACTACGACGCTAATAAGTTGAGTCGATTTCTTGCCCCAAGCTCCATGGAGCCCTGTTTTTTTTTTAAAAGGAAAATTATATTTAAAGTTCCAAAAGGCTCTAAAAAAGTACACATGAACATTAAGGTGTATACTACATTTATGTAAAGTTTCATCATCAAATATGTTTTTGCTTTATTGAAAAAAACCATAGACTTTTCTAATGAAAATGAATAGTGCATGTGATAGAAAGACATGGTTTTTGTTTTTGTTTCTGTATAGCTTGAACCACAACGTATTTCATCATAAAAATTTATGAATGTGTCATACATCCCTAGATTCATGTGTACTTTTTTCATAATTTTTAGAAACTTCAAAATATGATTTTTTTTTTTTGTATTTTTCAAAAACCCGGGCTCCATGGAGCTCAGGATCGAAAAGCAATTTCTGGTAACAAAGTCCTTCCTACATCGAAAATTGACATCTGAGCACGGGCACTTTGTGCCCGTTATTTTGAAGTTCAAAAAAATGAATTTGTATGGCTTGAAAAATTCAAATTTTTGTGTACATGCACGTATAGCAGTGCAGTACAACGTGCCAAAATTTCACCAATATACATGCTTGCATGTGAGAGATACAAAAAAGACAAAATACATGCAAATTTGAGGCCAGTTTTTTTCGATTTTGGACCAAAATTTTGTCTTTTTTGTGCAGCGTACAATACAACGTTTTTTCGAATGAAATTTCACACGTACTTAAACCACATGCATGCGTATTCATGTAAAAAAATCAAATCTATTAAGCACTTGTTTTGGGGGTTTCAAAATAAAGTGCTCTGTTGCCCCATGTTCTGAAAATCCGTTTTATTCCTACATTTCCTTCCTCCTAAATAGGCCAAAGCGTATTAGGGGGCAGCCACGTGGGTCTAGAAGCCCTAAGGGGTGATGTCTACTACACAACTTATTCTTATAGACTCGTGTTGGGCCTACAAGCGCAGAGTTTTGTAGGACAGTAGCAATTTTCCCTCAAGTGGATGACCTAAGGTTTATCAATCCGTGGGAGGCGTAGGATGAAAATGGTCTCTCTCAAACAACCCTGCAATCAAATACAAGAAATCTCTTGTGTCCCCAACACACCAAATACAATGGTAAATTGTATAGGTGAACTAGTTCGGCGAAGAAATGGTGATAAAAGTGTAGTATGGATGGTAGAAATATATTTTTATAATCTGAATAAATAAAAACAGCAAGGTAGCAAACGACAAAAGTGAGCACAAACAGTATTGCAATGCTTAAAAACAAGGCCTAGGGTTCATACTTTCGCTAGTGCAATCTCTCAACAATGCTAACATAATTGGATCATATAACCATCCATCAACGTGCGATAAAGAATCACTCCCAAGTTCCTATTAGCGGAGAACATAAGATAGAAATTGTTTGTAGGGTACGAAACCACCTCAAAGTTATCCTTTCCGATCGATCTATTGAGCTATTCCTATAAGTGTCACAAACAGCCCTAGAGTTCGTACTAAAATAACACCATATGACACACATCAACCAACTCTAATGTCACCTAGATAGTCCAATGTCACCACAAGTATCCGTGAGTTGATTATACGATATGCATCAAACAACTTCATAATCATAATATTCAATCCACACAAAGAACTCCAAGGAGCACCAAAAAGTTTCTATCGGAGAAAAGATAATGAAAACGTGCATCAACCCATGTGCATAGATTACCCCAATGTCACCTCGGGAATCCGCGAGTTGAGTGCCAAAACATACATCAAGTGAATCAATATAATACCCCATTGTCACCACGGGTATCCACATGCAAGACATACATCAAGTGTTCTCAAATCTGAAATATTCAATCCGACAATAACGAAACCTCAAAGGGAAAAGATTCGATTCATCACAACAAGGATAGAGAGGGAAGAAACACCATATGATCCAACTATATTAACAAAGCTCGCGATACATCAAGATCATGCCAAATCAAGAACACGAGAGAGAGAGATTAAACACATAGCTACTAGTACATACCCCTAGCCTCGAGGGTGAACTACTCCCTCCTCGTCATGGAGACCGCCGGGATGATGAAGATGACCTCCGGTGATGATTCCCCCCCTCCGGCAGGGTGCCGGAAAAGGGCAGTAGATTAGATCGTGGAGGTACAGAGGCTTGCGGCGGCGTAAAAACTCATCTAGGTTAACTTTCGGGGGTTTCTGAATATATATGATTTTTTGGCGTTGGAATCACGTGAAGAAGGGCCACAAGGGGCCCACGAGGCACCAGGGCGCGCCTGGGGGGGTGGCGCGCCCTGGTGGCTCGTGGAGCCCCTGTGGGTCTTCTGGCCTCCTCCCGAAGCTTCTAGTGTCTCTTATGTTCCAGAAAAAATCGACAAAAAGTTTCGCTGCATTTGGACTTCATTTGATATGGATTTTCTGAAAAACCAAAAACAAGCAGAAAACAAGAACTGGCACTGGGCACTAGGTCAATATGTTAGTCCACAAAAATTATATAAAAGCCATATAAAAGTGCACCAAAATCATACAAAACTATAATAAACATGGCATGAATACTTCATAAATTATAGATACGTTGGAGACGTATCAAGGGAGGCGCCCCCCTTGTAGCTTGCCCAATAAGCTAAAAATGGGGAGGGGAGTTGAAGGAGGACTCCTCCTCCTTGGCCGGCGCGCCTGTTGGAAATATGCCCTAGAGGTAATAATATTGTATTATTATATTTCCATGTTCATAATTAAGAGTTTGTATTTCATGCTATAACTTCTATGATCCTGGAATATGCGATTCAGTGGAAAACTCATATGCACGTGTGGAATAATAAACGGTAAACAATAGGTTCCTAGTCTCGCCTCTAAGACTGGCTCAAGTGTTGTTGGTGATCACGTTTTCTGGATCTTAGGATATCGTTAAGTGTAACGATAGTCCTAAAACAACATTGAGGGTATGACGTTAGAAGAACGATCATATTGAATCGACCCAAACTTGTCTGCTTTACTTTGTGATTATATCGTCTGAAATCATTTGTTATAACACGGAGTGTTAGCATGTGTTTTAGTTCCTCAAACTATGAGAGTGTCTCGGTCACTTCCTACTAGACGGTGGACTTTGGGGTTGCTCAAACGTCATCTGTAACAAGGTGATCATAACGACAACTTTCAGGCTCACCGGAAAGTTTGACAAGTTACCGGATAGCTCGAGAGTGGGATTTGCTCCTCCGACGATGGAGAGATATTCTTAGGGCCCTCTCGGTGTGACGGCATCCATCTGTTGGGGAACGTCGCATGGGAAACAAAAAAATTCCTACGCACACGCAAGATCTATCCATGGTGATGAGCATCTACGAGAGGGAGAGTGAATCTACATACCCTTGTAGATCGCTAAGCGGAAGCGTTAAGAAACGCGGTTGATGTAGTCGAACATCTTCGCGATCCAAATCGCAAGCCGTCCCTCGATCCAAACACGATCTAGCGCCGAACGGACGGCACCTCCGCGTTCAACACACGTACGGCTTGATGACGCCTTCACCTCCTCGATCCAGCGAGCGATGGTGAAGTAGTGGATGAGTTCCGGCAGCACAAAGGCGTGGTGATGGTGGTGAGGAACAATCTCTGCAGGGCTTCGCCAAGCACTACGGAGATTGTGACGGGAGGAACTAGAGGGTTAGGGTTGCCGGCACACGGCTTGGGAAATCTTGATGTATCCCGTGTGCTAGCCCTGCCCCTCTATTTATATGTTGAGCCCTGGGGTCTAAACTTGGAGAGAAAGCCTCCACAAGGTCGGTTTTGCCCGCACAAGGTCGGTTTGGCCCGCACGGAAAGAGTCCCACTCGGATTCCAGCAGTACCGTGTACAAGCGGTAGTACCGCTTGAGCGGTAGTACCGCTTCACACAAGCGGTAGTACCGCTTACGCAGTAGTACTGCCTTACCAGCGGTAGTACCGCTTAAGGCAGCAGCAAAACTTCCTTTTGCACTTTCCAATACCTCGTGGGCTTTACCCCTTTGGTCCATATAAAGTGTTGCTGCACCCGAACACTTCGGTAAACATCCGGAACCCCTTCCGGTGAATTCTGGAACCCTTCCGGAGATCAAAACACTATTATCACATATATCAATCTTTACCTCCGGACTCTTCCGGAGATCCTCGTCATGTCCGGGATTTTATCCGTGACTCCGAACAACTTTCGGTCACCAACACAATAACTCAACTATACTAATCGTCACCAAACGTTAAGTGTGTAGACCCTGCGGGTTCGAGAACTATGTAGACATGACCGAGACACCTCTACGGTCAATAACCAATAGCGGGACCTGGATGCCCATATTGGTTCCTACATATTCTACGAAGATCTATATCGGTCGAACCTCTATGTCAAGGATTCAGTTAATCCCGTATGTTGTTCCCTTTGTTCTTCGGTATGTTACTTGCCCGAGATTCGATCGTCGGTATCTCTATACCTAGTTCAATCTCGTTATCGGCAAGTCTCTTTACTCGGTCCGTAATACAAGATCTCGTGGCTAACACTTTAGTCACATTGCTTGCAAGGCTCATTGTGATGTTGTATTACCGAGTGGGCCCTGAGATACCTCTCCATCACACAGAGTAACAAATCCCAGTCTTGATCCATGCCAACCCAACAGACACCCTCGGAGATACCTGTAGAGTATTTTATAGTCACCCAGTAACGTTGCGACGTTTGATACACACAAGGTATTCCTCCGGTGTCAGTGAGTTGCATGATCTCATGGTCATAGGAACAGATACTTGACATGCAGAAAACAATAGCAATAAACTGACACGATCATAGGCTACGTTTATAGTTTGGGTCTTGTCCATCACATCATTCTCCTAATGATGTGATCCCGTTATCAAATGACATCTCATGTCCATGGCTAGGAAACCTTCACCATCTTTTGATCAACGAGCTAGTTAACTAGAGGCTTACTAGGGACACAGTGTTGTCTATGTACCCACACATGTATTTGAGTTTCCAATCAATACAATTATAGCATGGATAATAAACGATTATCATGAACAAGGAAATATAATAATAACCAATTTATTATTGCCTCTAGGGCATATTTCCAACAGTCTCCCACTTGCACTAGAGTCAATAATCTAGTTCACATCACTATGTGATTTACATTGTAATGAATCGAACACCCATGCAGTTCTGATGTTGTTCATGTTTAGCCCTTGGAAGAGGTTTAGTCATCAGATCTGCAACATTCAGATCCGTGTGTACTTTGCAAATATTTATGTCGTCCTCCTTGATGTAATCGCGGATGGAATTGAAACGTCGCTTTATATGTCTGGTCCTCTTGTGAAATCTTGGTTCCTTGGCTAGAGCAATGGCACCAGTATTATCACAAAACAGAGTCATTGGGTTAAGCGCACTAGGCACTACTCCAAGATCTGTCATGAACTCCTTCATCCAGACACCTTCCTTCGCCGCCTCCGAGGCAGCGATGTACTCCGCTTCGCATGTAGAATCAGCTACCACGCTTTGCTTGGAACTGCACCAGCTAACCGCACCCCCATTAAGAATAAATACGTATCCGGTTTGCGACTTAGAGTCATCCGGATCAGTGTCAAAGCTTGCATCGACGTAACCTTTTACGACGAGCTCTTGATCACCTCCATAAACGAGAAACATGTCCTTAGTCCTTTTCAGGTACTTCAGGATATTCTTGACCGCCGTCCAGTGTTCCATTCCTGGATCACTTTGAAACCTTCCGACCATACTTATGGCAAGGCTGACATCGGGTCTTGTGCACAGCATTGCATACATGATAGAGCCTATGGCTGAAGCATAGGGGATGACACTCATCTTTTCTCTATCTTCTGCAGTCACTAGGCATTGAGTCTTACTCAACTTCACACCTTACAAAACAGGCAAGAACCCCTTCTTGGACTGATCCATTTTGAACTTCTTCAAAATCTTATCAAGGTATGTGCTTTGTGAAAGTCCTATTAAACGTCTTGATCTATCTCTATAGATCTTGATGCCTAATATGAAAGCAGCTTCTCCTAGGTCCTTCATTGAAAAACTCTTGTTCAAATATTCCTTCACGCTTTCCAACATTTCTATATTGTTTCCAATCAGTAATATGTCATCCACATATAATATTAGAAACGCTATAGAGCTCCCACTCACTTTCTTGTAAATACAAGCTTCTCCGTAAACTTGTATAAACTCGAACGCTTTGATCACCTCATCAAAGTGAAGATTCCAACTCCGAGATGCTTGCACCAGTCCATAAATGGATCGCTGGAGTTTGCAAACTTTGTCAGCATTCTCTGGATCGACAAAACCTTCTGGTTGCATCATATACAACTCTTCCTTAAGGAAACCGTTAAGGAACGCTGTTTTGACATCCATCTGCCAAATTTCATAATCGAAAAAGGCAGCTATTGCTAACATGATTCTGACGGACTTAAGCATCGCTACGGGTGAGAAGGTCTCATCGTAGTCAACTCCTTGAACTTGTGAAAAACCCTTTGCCACAAGTCGAGCTTTATAGACGGTGACATTACCGTCCGCGTCCGTCTTCCTCTTAAAGATCCATTTGTTCTGAATGGCCTTACGCCCTTCAGGTAATACTTCCAAAGTCCACACTTTGTTTTCATACATGGATCCCATCTCGGATTTCATGGCCTCTAACCACTTCTCGGAATCCGGGCCCATCATCGCTTCTTCATAGCTCGTAGGTTCATCGTTGTCCAACAACATGACCTCTAAGACAGGGTTGCCGTACCACTCAGGAGCAGTACGCGTCCTTGTCGACCTACGAGGTTCGATAGCAACTTGATCCGAAGCTTTATGATCATCATCAACTTCCTCTTCAGCTGATGTAGGCTCTACAGAAACATCTTTCTGCGCTGCGCTACTCTCAGGTTGAAGTAAAGGTTCAACAACCTCATCAAGTTCTATCTTCCTCCCACTCAATTCTTTCGAGAGAAACTCTTTCTCAAGAAATGTTCCGTTTTTAGCGACAAACACTTTGCCTTCGGATCTGAGGTAGAAGGTATACCCAACTGTCTCTTTTGGGTATCCTATGAAGACGCATTTCTCCGCTTTGGGTTCCAGCTTTTCAGGCTAAAGCTTTTTGACATAAGCATCACATCCCCAAATTTTAAGAAACGACAGCTTTGGCTTCTTGCCAAACCAAAGTTCATATGGCGTTGTCTCAACGGATTTCGATGGTGCCCTATTTAAAGTGAATGCAGCTGTCTCTAATGCATAACCCCAAAACGATAGTGGCAAATCGGCAAGAGACATCATAGATCGCACCATATCCAATAAGGTTCGATTACGACGTTCGGACACACCATTACGCTGTGGTGTTCCAGGCGGTGTCAGTTGTGAAACAATTCCACATTGTCTTAAGTGACTGCCAAACTCATAACTCAGATATTCTCCTCCTCGATCAGATCGTAGGAATTTAATCTTCTTGTTACGATGATTCTCAACTTCACTCTGAAATTGTTTGAACTTTTCAAACGTTTCAGACTTGTGTTTCATTAAGTAAATATACCCATATCTACTTAAGTCATCAGTGAAGGTGAGAAAGTAACGATAACCACCGCGCGCCTCAATACTCATCGGACCGCACACATCAGTATGTATGATTTCTAACAAGTCACTTGCCCGTTCCATTGTTCCAGAGAACGGCGTTTTAGTCATCTTGCCCATGAGGCATGGCTCGCATGTGTTAAGTGATTCAAAATCAAGTGACTCCAAAAGTCCATCAGCATGGAGCTTCCTCATGCGTTTTACGCCAATATGACCTAAACGGCAGTGCCACAAGAAAGTGGTATTATCATTATCAATTCTACATCTTTTGGCATCAATGTTATGAACATGTGTATCATTACTATCGAGATTCAATAAGAATAAACCCCTCACTTCGGGTGCATGACCATAAAAGATATTACTCATATAAATAGAACAACCATTATTCTCTGATTTAAATGAGTAACCGTCTCGCAATAAACAAGATCCAGATATAATGTTCATGCTTAACGCAGGCACTAAATAACAATTATTCAGGTTCATCACTAATCCCGATGGTAATTGAAGAGCGAGCGTGCCGACGGCGATCACATCAACCTTGGAACCATTTCCCACGCGCATCGTCACTTCATCCTTTGCCAGCCTCCGTCTATTCCGCAGTTCCTGTTTAGAGTTGCAAATGTGAGCAACCGCACCGGTATCAAATACCCAGGCACTACAACGAGAGTTGGTAAGGTACACATCAATAACATGTATATCATATATACCTTGTTTGTTGTTGGCCGCCTTCTTGTTAGCCAAATACTTGGGGCAGTTCCGCTTCCAGTGTCCAGTTCCCTTGCAATGAAAGCACACAGTTTCTGGTTTGGGTCCAGCCTTGGGTTTCTTCACGGGAGGAGCAACTGCTTTGCCACTCTTCTTGGAGTTACCCTTCTTACCCTTGCCATTTTTCTTGAAACTAGTGGTTTTATTGACCATCAACACTTGATGCTCCTTCTGAATTTCAGACTCAGCGACTTTCAGCATCGCAAACAGCTCGGCGACTGACTTGTTCATCCCGTGCATGTTATAGTTCAACACGAAGCTCTTGTAGCTAGGTGGCAATGATTGAAGAACTCTGTCAGTGATAGCCTCTGGCGGAAGGGGCATCCCTAATTCAGCCAGACGGGTGGAGTACCCAGACATTCTGAGTATGTGATCACTAACAGACCCGTTCTCCACCATCTTGCAAGTATAGAACTTATCGGAGGTCTCATACCTCTCGATCCGGGCATTCTTCTAAAAGATGAACCTCAACTCCTGGAACATCTCATATGCTTCATGACGTTCAAAACGTCTTTGAAGTCCCGGTTCTAAGCCAGACAAAATTGCACATTGAACTATTGAGTAATCATCAGAGCGAGCCTGCCAGGCGTTCACAACGTCTAGAGACTCAACTGGAGCGGGTGGATCACCAAGCGGTGCATCAAGGACATAAGCCTTCTGGGAAGCCGTAAGGATAATCCTTAGATTACGGGCCCAGTCCACAAAGTTACTTCCATCATCTTTCAACTTAGCTTTCTCTAGGAACGCATTAAAATTCAGGGGTGCTACTGCGCGAGCCATGATCTACAACATAAATATAGCAAAGACAACTTAGACTATTGTTCAAGATAATGAGTTTAGTTAATCATATTACTTTAAAAACTCCCACTCAAATTGACATCCCTCCGGTCATTCGAGTGTCACATGATCCAAATCCACCAACTCAAGTCCGATCATCACGTGAGTTGAGGTGGTTTCAATGGTGAACATCTTCATGTTGATCATATCTACTATATGACTCATGTTCGACCTTTCGGTCTCTTGTGTTCCGAGGCCATGTCTGTACATGCTAGGCTCGTCAAGTTTAACTCGAGTGTTCCGCACGTGCAACACTGGCTTGCACCCGTTGTATGCGAACGTAGAGTCTATCACACCCGATCATCACGTGGTGTCTCGAAACGACGAACTTTCGCAACGGTGCACACTCGGGGAGAACACAATTTTATCTTGAAATTTAAGTGAGGGATCACCTTATAATGCTACCGTCGTCCTAAGCAAAATAAGATGCATAAAAGGATTAACATCACATGCAAATCATAAGTGACATGATATGGCCATGAACTTGTGCTTTTGATCTCCATCTCCAAAGCACCGGCATGATCTCCATCGTCACCGGCATGACATCATGATCTCCATCATCTTGATCTCCATCAACGTGTCGCCATGAGGTTGTCGCGCCGACTGTTGCTTCCACGACTATTGCTAACTCATAGCGATAAAGTAAAGCAAAACGGCGAAAATAATTAAAGACAACTCTATGGCTCCTGCCCGTTGCCGTACTCATCAACATGCAAGTCGTGATATTCTATACAACACATGATCATCTCATACATCACATATATCTCATCATGTAATTGGCCATATCACATCACAACATACCCTGCAAAAACAAGTTAGACGTCCTCTAATTGTTGTTGCAAGTTTTACGTGGCTGCTACGGGTATCTAGCAAGAACAATTCTTACCTACGCAAAAACCACAACGGTGATACAAAAAATGCTTTTCAACCTTCTCAAGGACCGCCTTTGTCAAATACGATCCGACTAAAGTAGGAGAGACAGACACCCGCCAGCCATCTTTATGCAACCAAGTTACATGTCAGTTGATGGAACCGGTCTCTCGTAATCGTACGAGTAATGTTGGTCCGAGCCGCTTCATCCCACAATACCGCCGAAACAAGAAAAGACCAAGGGAGGAAGCAATCTGAATATCAACGCCCACAAACTCCTTTGTGTTCTACTCGAGATCTCATCTACACATAGACCTAGCTCAGATGCCACTGTTGGGGAACGTCGCATGGGAAACAAAAATTTTCCTACGCACACGCAAGATCTATCCATGGTGATGAGCATCTACGAGAGGGAGAGTGAATCTACATACCCTTGTAGATCGCTAAGCGGAAGCGTTAAGAAACGCGGTTGATGTAGTCGAACGTCTTCGCGATCCAAATCGCAAGTCGTCCCTCGATCCAAACACGATCTAGCGCCGAACGGACGACACCTCCGCGTTCAACACACGTACGGCTTGATGACGCCTTCACCTCCTCGATCCAGCGAGCGATGGTGAAGTAGTGGATGAGTTCCGGCAGCACGACGGCGTGGTGATGGTGGTGAGGAACAATCTCTGCAAGGCTTCGCCAAGCACTACGGAGATTGTGACGGGAGGAACTAGAGGGTTAGGGTTGCCGGCACACGGCTTGGGAAATCTTGATGTATCCCGTGTGCTAGCCCTGCCCCTCTATTTATATGTTGAGCCCTGGGGTCTAAACTTGGAGAGAAAGCCTCCACAAGGTCGGTTTTGCCCACACAAGGTCGGTTTGGCCCACACGGAAAGAGTCCCATTCGGATTCCAGCAGTACCGCGTACAAGCGGTAGTACCGCTCATGAGCGGTAGTACCGCTTCACACAAGCGGTAGTACCGCTTACGCGGTAGTACTGCCTTACCAGCGGTAGTACTGCTTAAGGCAGCAGCAAAACTTCCTTTTGCACTTTCCAATACCTCGTGGGCTTTACCCCTTTGGTCCATATAAAGTGTTGCTGCACCCGAACACTTCGGTAAACATCCGGAACCCCTTCCGGTGAATTCCGGAACCCTTCCGGAGATCAAAACACTATTATCACATATATCAATCTTTACCTCCGGACTCTTCCGGAGATCCTCGTCATGTCCGGGATTTTATCCGTGACTCCGAACAACCTTCGGTCACCAACACAATAACTCAACTATACTAATCGTCACCAAACGTTAAGTGTGTAGACCCTGCGGGTTCGAGAACTATGTAGACATGACCGAGACACCTCTACGGTCAATAACCAATAGCGGGACCTGGATGCCCATATTGGTTCCTACATATTCTACGAAGATCTATATTGGTCGAACCTCTATGTCAAGGATTCAGTTAATCCCGTATGCTGTTCCCTTTGTTCTTCGGTATGTTACTTGCCCGAGATTCGATCGTCGGTATCTCTATACCTAGTTCAATCTCGTTATCGGCAAGTCTCTTTACTCGGTCCGTAATACAAGATCTCGTGGCTAACACTTTAGTCACATTGCTTGCAAGGCTCATTGTGATGTTGTATTACCGAGTGGGCCCTGAGATACCTCTCCGTCACACGGAGTAACAAATCCCAGTCTTGATCCATGCCAACCCAACAGACACCCTCGGAGATACCTGTAGAGTATCTTTATAGTCACCCAGTAACGTTGCGACGTTTGATACACACAAGGTATTCCTCCGGTGTCAGTGAGTTGCATGATCTCATGGTCATAGGAACAGATACTTGACATGCAGAAAACAATAGCAATAAACTGACACGATCATAGGCTACGTTTATAGTTTGGGTCTTGTCCATCACATCATTCTCCTAATGATGTGATCCCGTTATCAAATGACATCTCATGTCCATGGCTAGGAAACCTTCACCATCTTTTGATCAACGAGCTAGTTAACTAGAGGCTTACTAGGGACACAGTGTTGTCTATGTACCCACACATGTATTTGAGTTTCCAATCAATACAATTATAGCATGGATACTAAACGATTATCATGAACAAGGAAATATAATAAAAACCAATTTATTATTGCCTCTAGGGCATATTTCCAACACCATCATCGTCTGGCCAGACACAGGTGACTACGTCACGGGGATGCCGGAACACATCAACGAAAAAGAAGAACAAAACCGGTAACGGGAGCAACGGTATAGTAAGCATGGTGATGACTCAGGAGGATACCGATGCACACCGGGTTTTGTAAAGTATCGCGAAGCAAAGGGAACACCGCATGATAACCAAAGGTTCACTCGAATATTATTCGTGTAATCATAGGGACCGATATGGATGTCCACGGTTCCGCTATCGGTCATTGAGCGAAGGTGTTTTCGTTCATGTCTATGATTTACCGAACCTACGGGGTCACAAGCTTAAGGTAATCATGATTTGCTGAGTGTTAGTATGACAGGAGTGATGAGAATATATTTGTGGAATTGTTTCATTAATATCCGGAATAGTTCCGAGAGGTTCCGAAAGTGTTTCGGGGTCACCGGAAGGGTTTCGGTGAATATCGGGTAATACCGGGTATTACCGATAAATAATATATAGGTGGAAAATGTTTCCGAGGATGTTAAATTATATATAAAATGGTCTGAAAGTATTTAGAACATTTATATATTAATTTAAATATCAACGGGTCTCAAAAGGCCATGAGATGGAAGGCAACTTGGGCCACAAGGGCCCAAGTGGAGGAGCCCCCCCCCCCCCCCCCCCCTCTCCTTGTGGGGGGCCGAATCCTACTTGGGGAGGAGTCCAACTCCTCCCCCCTTTGGATGGCGCCCCAAGGAGGCTTTCCCTCCTTGGTGGCTGCCTCTCCCTTCCCCTCTAACCTATATATATTTGAAGTATTGCCGTATTGGCCACAATTGAACACATAAGTTTTGGAGCCTCCTCTAGTTGATCTAGTTCTAGTTCTAGTTGGTCTTAGTTGACTAATTAGAGCTAGCCCTAGCCACCTCTAATCCTCATAATTAGAAGCCCCGTGTGGTTCTAATCTCCTCCCTCTAATTCTCCGGCGACGATTAGCTCTGGACAGCGAAGCGCTGCCGGATTGTGAAGACCGTACGCTTGCAACCAAGTAGAGAGGCCGTGCTTTCGGTCTTCTGTTCGAGGGATCGTTCGAGGGCGTTTCGCGGGATCGTCATCGACGTTCGAGGGACTCTAAGTACGATCTACACCGACTCGTCTACTTCCGCTGCACTCCCGGAGTCAGTAACGATCGTTGATCCAAACCCTATATGCATCTTCATATTGTTCCTGGGTGATCGTAGGGCGATTTTTTTTATTTTCTACTACGTTTCCCAACAGCGCCAAGGGCGGGGAGCCCCCTCCCCAAGTCGGTCACCCCTCCCCCTCCACATATATATATACTTGACCCCCCCCCCTCCCCCTAGAACACAGAAGTTCCTCCCGTTCGGGCGCCCCCTGTAGTCCTCTTTAGATCTCAAGTTCTCCAGATAATCTAGAGAGATGCTGGAAGGCTCTTCCTCCTTCCTTTAGTTCTCTGGCGACGGCGAAGTGTTATCGGATTGTCGACCTCGTACATGTGCAATCCATAGAGAGGTCGTGCTTTCAATCTTCGTTCGAGGGATGGTTCGAGAGATGGTTTAAGGGACTTCAAGAACAATCTACACCAACTCTTCTTGCGCTGCAACTTGAAGTTGGCAACGAGCCGATCTAACCTTGTATGCATCTTCATAGTGATCCTGGTTATTCATCCGTAGCGCGGATTTTTTGTATTGTTTTCTACTACATTACCCAACACTTGGAGCGGTAGTACTGAATGCGGTTGATTAGGAATTCTACCCACCCTCTATTGTTCCAATATAATGCGTTAATCCCCACTTCAGTCGTCATTGCTATCTTATTCACCCCCGCATTCTCCCGCACTCTCTTTGTAATCCCTCACAGTGCAGCCATGGCCTCCTAGAAAAGGCCATGGAACTAGGACTCCTCCAGCGACGACGACACTCGCAGTCCCTTTGAAGGGGCATCCAAGAAGAAGAAGGACTGGACTATTATCTTTCTTGTTGTTTCTAAGTTCACTTATATATTCTCTATGTTTATATTTCCTCATTATTTGATGTAATGGAGTCTTAATGGTTATCTAGAGTCGTTTATACTTTTGGCAACCTTCCAGGTATGTTGATATCGCTGGTTTATGAGCCTGGAGAGGTGTCGCGTCCTATTATTCTGGCTCTAGGTTTCTATCAATCTTATATCTTTAGGCAGCTCTAGACAATGATCATCTTAATGCTAGGTCCCTTTTGATTTTGGTTTCGGCTGTGAACTCCTAACTGTTTCTATTAATGGAAATATAAGTTGATGCAATCGTATGTTGACTATCCTAGCAGTATCGCACGCCGTTTCTTTAATTCAATTGTGTGCTATCGAGCACACAATTGTATGCGTTATCACGAGTTATGACACTTTAAAAACTGTGTGCATATTACACAACATGTGCGATGCTTCAAATCATCGCACACAATTCATTTTTTAAAGCGTTTGCCAATCAACGCATATTTCGGTTGTGTGTGTTATCACGACTTATCACACACGCCTCTTTATACCGAATTGTGTGTGCTCGGGCTCCATTTGCATTTTCCGAGTGCTTTCCCCGCAACAATATCCCGAGGCTATTCTCGTCTCTATCTTCTGCTATAACACCCCCCCCCCCCCCCCCCCCACCACCACCTATCTCGTCTCAGGCCTTCTCCTCCACACAATTCCTTCCCCTTCTGCATCGGACCACGAAAATATCTAGCTACAGTCAAAGAGTTGACGCTGCAGGCTAGGCCATCCGGGGTCGTCGTCAATGACCTTCCTAAAAGCTCAGGCACGCCCGGTGATCCAGAGCTCACTAGCCGGCGGGTTCGATTTCAACAGGACTAGTTAGTCTCCCGGCCGAGGTACGTATGTATGTGCATGTGTTCTTAATTTCTTGAGATGGATGGCTGCTATCAACTCCCTACTGGATATGATATGTTTCGGTTTCCTCTTAGTTAATTTTGGACATCGATCCATCCTTCCTTTATGAGGTTCCTAATTTCCATGTTTTTTTTTTGCGGGTACCTAATTTCCATGTCGGCCGTGCTAGTATAGTAGTCCAAAAACAGCTACTAGCTAGTCCAGATCAAATCCGATAATCATCTTCTGAGCCTAGCCTCATCTGCACCCGCGCCGACGAAAAAAATAAAACAAATACTAGAAAATTCAAAAAAATTCAATTTTTTTTTGCATGGTAGATAATTTGATGCGTGAGGTCCGCTTCAATTTTCAAATTATTTGGACATCTGAGCAGCTCTCGGCAAAAAAGACAAATTCGGGGTCTGTAAAAAAGTTTACTGTTCATGCACTGTTCTGACCCGATTTGTCTTTTTTGCCGAAAGCTGCTCAGATGTCCAAATGATTTGAAAATTTGAGCGGACCTCATGCATCAAATTTTCTACCATGCAAAAAAAAAATTAGAATTTTTTGAATTGTTTTGAATTTTTTGTGATTTTTTTTCTGACCGGGTACAGATGAGCCTGGGCACCAAATCGCTGCACCCAGATCAAATCAGGCTAGCTATATAAGGATCTAATGTTGTGTTGCTGAATGATTTACTTTTAGATCTCTAACAGATTCTACTTCACAATCAGGCTAATAAAATAGTTGTCTTTCACGAATATACTTGAGCAATATTTTTTTTTTTTGCGAAAAACTTGAGCAACTAGCTAATAGAGGGATGAAATGCATATAAGTTGTCTTTTATGATCTATATATCTTAGAGCATCTACAGCCGAGCGCCCAAATCCGTCTCAAACGCCCAGGCGGGCCGCCCGGTCACTGACCGACCGGTCACGAAATTTCAACCCAGACAGGCGGCTCAACCGGGCCTCAAACGCCCGGGCTGACCGGCACCCCACATATCCGGCCAAAATATGGGGCGGATATAGGGGCGCCCGGGCGCGTCCGCCACGTCGGACCCGGCCCACGATGGCCCACCCGACCCCACATATATTCCTCCCCATCCGCTCGCCGGACCAAACCCTAGCCACTTCACTCTACTCCCCTCCACTCCCTCCGCCACCCAAGCTCACCTCCGGCGAACTCCGGCCGTCTCTGGCATGGCGGGCAGCGGATCTGACTCCGACCAGTTCGGATCCGTCGACTGGGGTGTCATCCCGTGCGGGTTGGAGGAGGCAATGGCCGCCCGCATTGCACTCTGCCACTCCCAGGAGGATAGCGCCCGGCCAACGGTAGGATCTATTCGGCGTGACTCCATAGCGTCGGCTCAACGGGCGCTCGGATCCTCTGGGGTTGGATCATCGCGGTCACGGCAGCCGGAAAATCTCACCTTCCCCATCACCGGTCGGGCGGACTATGAGTCCCACCGGGACCGGTGTGCCCGCCGTGGGAAGGAGAGGATAAGGGCCGCCGAGGCCCGTCTCGCTGCGGACATGGCGGCGGCAGAGGCGGCTGATGCGGCGGCATGGGCGGCCGCAGAGGAGGAAGCCATCTGCGCGTGCATTGTGAAGAAGCGGCAGCGGAGGAACACGCGCGCCCTCGCCCGAGAGCAGAATCAGGCGGTCTGGGCCATGGCCGGACTGCCAGCGAAGGAGGAAAAGGAGGACAGCGACGGTGAGGACAGCTCCGGCGACGAGCAGATCCGGCTCGATCTCTACTGCTTCTTCGACCGGTACTTCCGCGACAAGGACAGCAAGGGCGCCGGGAAGGGCAAGAGCAGCCGTGGATGATCTCCACCATAGCCAAACATGGCAAATTTTGGTAGTCCCATGGCATGTTATTAGTGATGTAGTAGCCGGACGATGTGTGTAATGCATCGACGTAGTTGCATGAGTTTGTATGGATTTGAGATATGATAATTGAGGTGTCCGGTTGTGAGAAGGCATATTTGAGGCTTGACTGGTCAGTGTCCGCGGACGCGCCCGGGCGCGTCCGCGGGCTTTTAAGGGGTCGGATTTCGGCGTTTAAGGGGTCGGATTTGCCAAGTCCGGCTGTAGATGCTCTAATATAGACAACCCCACATCACCTTAATTACTCACATCCGCTGGATCAATATTGTGTGAGCCCAGGCACCGTTGGATTCAGCAGCAATTAGGCCTCTTCCCCACCTTCTTTCGTTCCAGCATTTACTCAAACTCCACTGCCAACCACCCACCTGCATATCAGTTTCCAATCCGGCTGGCTAGCTCTGTGCTAGATTAGGCATGCTTTTTGGACTTGGGATTCAAAGTCAAAGGTTTTGTTTGTTTGCTGCTAGGCACTCCAGAGGCTCCCATTGACAATCACAAATGACGTGCATATAGTATGTCTCCTTTCAAACTGAGCATACATGATTACTTCACTGAACTTCAAGTTTTTCTAATTATATTTCTTCATGCATAGAGGAACAGGGGCACTACATTTTTCCAAAGATTGTAGCTAAAGTATCTTTCTTCCATTGTAGATAGTAAGATTTTCTGTTAAATTCCTGCCTCAACGTGCGGGGAATTCATCTAGTTACTTGAGTAAAAGCTAATAGCTGTCTTGTTGTCAATACAGGGGAAGAAATATAATAGTTATCTTGTTTGAAAAGTACTGCACTCTGGTATTGATTACAAATGGATACCAAAATCAGTACTATACACAACAAGGTTGATCTAGAGCGCATGCTGCTTGATCGAAGTGCAGAGCCAACATACCTGCCGTTATCACTTTTAGAAGACATCACAAACTGTTTCTCCGACGATCAGCAAATTGGCAGCGGTGGATTTTCCGTAGTTTATACGGTCTGAATTGCCCCTGGCTAGTAAGCTTTCTCAATTCCAGTTGTAGTTGATCGACTCGATTGGTTGGTGACCTCGGGGCTGGAGTGGAAGTCGGAACAGCGGCTCTGGATTTCTCCTATGTGCAGTGTTGGCCTTGGTCGCTTGGGCGGTACTGTCATCGACTAGTTTGGTGCGCGGCCTCAGGGCGGTGTGGAAGTCGGAGCAGCCACTCCGGAGTCCTGTTTAGTGTTGTGGGTTGTCGTGTCCAGCCACTTGGGTGGCAGAGTCGCCAGCTCGGCTAGTGCGTAGCCTTGGGGCTGGCGTGTGCGTGTCTCGCAAATGTATCGGTTTTTGGCCAGTTTTCCTTATTAACCGGTCAATTATCTTCTTTTTAATGAAAAGGCAGAGCTCCTCCCGGTTCCTCAAAAACTGTAAACGACATATGCACATAATAGTCAGACCACCACATGTGCACATATGTAATACACGTTGTGATTGCAGGGAATGGTGGGAAAAAAGATGGTCGCTGTGAAGAAACTATCCCAAACGATGCATGAGCATAAATTCCACAAAGAAGTTGAATGCATTATGAAGGCCAAGCACAAAAACATAGTGCGTTTGCTTGGATATTGTTCTGACACGCAAGGGAGAATGGAAGATTATGAAGGAAAGCCTGTCATGGCAGATGTACGAAACTGGTGTCTCGAGTACGTACCAAACGGAAGTCTCGATGAGTATATTGCCGGTATGATCACAATGTTTACGTATTTATGTCTTTACTAAAGTCATTATATTGTGTTTGATATATTAGCAATTTTTTGAATAATTCAATTCATAATAAAAACAGAATCCTGATCAAATTACTAGTTTTAGGAAAAAATGTTTCTATTTTGTCAGACCAGATGCATGCAATAAAATAACAAGGTTTGGGCAAGTTAATTTTCCATCTTGTGGAAAGCAGAAGTGACCCACTATAAATTTGGGGAAGTTAATTAAAGATTGAGTGTTATTCAGTGCTCATTTCAGCATTTGAGGGTAGGTTGGGACATCTTTTAAAAAATAATTTAAAATGCTTTGCATGATCAAGCATATGTAGATTTACATTAAATTATCTCTAATATACAAAATACAAAAAAAAAATCCTCTACAGATGCATCTCGTGGACTTGAATGGAGAGAGAGGTACCAAATAATTAAGGGAATCTGTGAGGGACTACTTCATCTTCATGAGAAGCGTATCCTCCACCTAGATCTCAAGCCTAGTAATATATTAATTGATGTTCACATGGTACCCAAAATTGCTGATTTTGGCCTCTCAAGGTGCCTCGATAAAGACCAAACCCGGGCCTTCACTTCAAGCATATGTGGATCGCTGTAAGCCAGCCTCTTGACCGTTTTTTCTTTTCTTTTGTTTGACACATGTTCTTATATTTGTGTTCACATTCGTCGATCATACTTCATAAATCCTTTTGTAGGGGATATATGGCACCCGAATTCTTCACAGGACAAATCACATTTGCATCAGACATATACAGTCTTGGTATTATAATTATGGAGATACTGACAGGAGAGAAGGGGTATCTGGAAGAAAAGAATGTAAGCATAGCGTCTGCCCAATGTTAAGAATATATTTTCAAGTAAATTATGCGTACGAGATAGCTTAATTTGGAGAATTACAAAAATCATGCATATGCAGAGTACTACAAATGAGATCTTAATGCTAGGGCATAGACCAACATGGTTTAATTAAACATGCAAGGTGGTATACTCCCTCTGTAGAGAAATATAAGAGCGTTTAGATCATTAAAGTAGTGTCTAAACGATCTTATATTTCTTTACGGAGGGAGTACTAAAGGCAGAGTCATTAAGGTCGCATTTGTAGCACTCCACAGTTTTATTCTCATTAGTTTACCAAAATATTTAACTTTTCCACACGTGTAACTCTCAAAGACCTAAATTTGGACTGAAAATGATTACATTTTACATTTTAAATTGTGCTAGCCCGTTGTTTGGCTTATTGCACCGATGCGGAGTTGTTTTTTAGTTTTATACATGAACAACCAGCTCAGCCGCTAGCTCAAACCCATGACAACCCGTGATAAAAGACTAGTATAGAATCTACCTTTAGGTGAGATCAATGAGATCAATCTTTTTGAAGACACAAAACATGTTAAAAAATTATGAATTTTTTTGCAGACTCATGTTTGATGTACATTCTCAAAAAGTTTCAGCTCCTCATTCGAACTACACTTAGAGAACCAAAAAAGACAAAATCAGATGTAAATAGTGTCAAATACTATTCACCCAAAGCTGACATTATTCATAGTCGAATTTGTCTTTTTTTATTCTCTAAATGTAGATCGAGGTTTGAGCTGATTATTTTGGAGTTGTAGACATACCTCGCAGGTATGTTGTCAAAAAAATCAGAATTTTTCGGATTGTCTAAATATGAAATTTTGTGGTTGATCCCACGATTTCACCTAAAGGGCAGATCCTATTCTAGTCTCCCCCCATGTGTCCATGTGAATTCATAACGGTTACATATGATCTTCTCTTCTAGGCTTTCCAGCGTATTTCTTTTTTTTTCTCTTTCTATAGTAGCTATAAGTCATCTGTCAGTAGAGTTCCTATCTTGATCTGAACTCACCATTGCATCTTTAAAGGTTGTTGAGAATTGGATGAATCGGTTGGAGGCAGCAGGTCAAAGGGAGACGCAGTTGGAGCAAGTAAGAGTATGCACTACGATAGGGATAGAGTGCATGGACCCTAACCCAAAGAAGAGACCGTTTGCACATCATATAGTTAATAAGCTTGATAAAACAGCAAGTATAGTCGAAACTAGCATCACTAGTCCATCTGCTGAGCAGCAGGTTAGATCACTAAAAGAACAACACGGTCAAAGGAAAACTGTGGAGCTTTCATTTGAGTATCTCTCAAAAGATATGAGCGGGCGCGCTAAAACGGAAGAACCCATGGAATTTATTGGGGCATTCAGAGATCATTGGCGGCACGGGAAAGAACATCAGTGGTCACTACGGGGAGCGCAAGGTACGAAGCCAAATACCAGCCAACAACAAGGGGCGAGTACTTCTAGATCTAACTCTGTTGTGCTCAACAAGTTGAACATCTTCACTGCAAAAGCACGCAAGAATTATACGAGGAATGGTGGGCCTATGTTGGAGAAGATAGATATGTTGAAACTTTTCAAGAAGGAGGAGCTTAAGCCGGTTATAAAGGACAAGAACCGTATTGGAAGAGATGTCTTTGAAGAAGTTTACATAGGCCTTGTTGATAGGGTACCAGTCATAGTAAAGAAGCAGATCAGTGGTACTGTTCTACAAAATGGACAGTTTGCAAAGGAAGTCATCATCCAATCTCAAATCCTCCACAAGAACATTGTTAGGCTCATAGGTTGTTGCGTAGAAGTTGACATCCCGATGCTAGTATATGAATATCTCTCCAAAGACAGCCTCGATGACATTCTTCACAACACCAACCGCAAGGTACGTCTCAATTTGGGCGTGCGTTTAAATATTGCCACCGAATCAGCACGTGGTCTAGCTTATATGCATTCAAGGCACAATATCTTACATGGTAATATTAAACCAGAAAATATACTCTTGGATGACCATTTTGTGCCAAAGATCTCACATTTTGGCATATCAAGGCCGACGTTGAGAGGCTACAAACACACGAGAACAGTCAAGGGTGACGCTGCTTATATGGACCCAATATACCTACAAACAGGCCTACTTAGCGAACACAGTGATGTCTACAGTTTTGGAGTCATTATATTGGAGCTTCTTACCAGGAAGAAGGCCACACACTCTGACAATAATAGCTTAGTAAGGAATTTCCTTGAGAATCACAAGCAGAGTAGGAAATCAACTGATCTATTTGATGAAGAAATTGCATTGATGGAAGATCTGGAGCATCTTGACGATCTGGCACAAATTGCTGTGGAATGTCTTGGCCATGACTTGGATCTAAGACCGAAAATGACAGATGTTGCAAAGCGGCTCCGCATACTGAATGAATCCCGTGGCCTGTGGGAACACAAGTCCATGCATTTACTAGTTTAGTTTAAACTTTAAACTGTTGGAGCACGAAGTCCATATATGTTGGGTCGAATAAGCTTCTGATAGGTGTGTGCAATTATAGAGTGATGTGTGAGGATCGACGTGCAATTTATGTATTTTGCTGCTGTGAACAAGTCTTTGAAATCCTCTCCTGCTGTAAAACACGCTAAAAGCACACCGAAACGGGGAAAGATTCAAGCTCTGCAAAGTCGAGCGAGGCTAACTAGCGTGTATTCATAGTGGTTAGATTAAAGCTGATGGAGATCACACCAAACCGTTTGTCTGAATTCATGTGGCGATATAAAACATTCCGTGAGCATACGCAACTGAAACTATTCTGCGGTTGGTAGAGTTTCTACCTCTATCCCTCTTATGTACAATGCTGCTCTCAACTTTGCACAACTGACTGCAGTGTGCAGCAAGCAAAAGCACTGCAGAAGCATACAGCAGGCAAACCATTCATATGGATTGGCGTCGCGATATATATATGCAAACACCATGCCTTTGAGACGGCTCACAGATTGCTGGAGAGAATGGAGGGTGACAGTTTGCTGCCTCCTGGGAAAGGAAATTATTCTTCCTCCCTGTGTTTGGAAACATGGCTCATGCTTGTTCCTGGTCCGTTCCACCGAACCAAACAGACTTACTCCCTCTGTAAACTAATATAAGAGTGTTTAGATCAGTACAGAGGGAGTACTTGTAAATGAAAAGAAATTAAAAGAACTCCCCATGAATGGATCGAAGACCTTTTCAACCAAAAAAGAGGCTCCGAAACCTTGGGGATAAGTAAGTAGAGTATCGTTTGGCCTGGCCCAACCCAAACGCGCGCCTCGATCGTTTGGGCCGAAGCGTTTGAACCGTGTCGAACCGTCGATCATCGCCAAAGTGCCTGCCGGGCATGATCCGTCCATCCATCATCTCTACCAGGACAGCCATGACATACGGGACAGTCACACGTACTAACCGATCGACGTAGTACATACATGCAGACACGGGCACATTCATTCGGTAGGGCGGCGATGGCGACGGAATGAGAGTTGGGCAAGTTGCTTTCCGTGTACACGTTGCCTGCCTTGGTCTTTCCTTTTTAGCGGGAAAGAAAAGAAACGCGGCATGTGATGTGATCGATCGATCGACGCCAACCATCGGTCTATTTCCATTTTCTTTCTTGCGATTACGTGCCACTTGTACTGCGCTTGCGAGCTGCGGAAGCGAAGCAACCTCTGCTGTGCTGCAAGTGCAACTCGCCTCCCTTGCAGAGTCTGAATCTGCAATCCAGTACTGCTACAAACCAATCGATCCATCGATCCGATCGGCGAGGCGAGACCAATCAATCAATGCCGCTGCCGATGCTGCTGCGTGCAAGGAACACCCACGTACCACCACTGATAGATAAGATAGCAAGCGGTATGGTGTGCGTGCACTCCACCGCGCCCGCCAGATCGATCGATCAATTATCGATCCACCAATGCGTGTCGCTCACAGATAAATGCCTTGCCTGCCTTCTCAGCCAGTGCTAATTGTCCTGCTAAGGAGTATATTCAGAAGCTTGCTGGTCACCATCTAGATTAGCAATCTCTCTCCCTCGGTGTTGAGCATCGCGTCGCGTCACGTCGCTCGCTTTCTCCTGCCTGCCTTCCTTCCAAGCCAAACCCAGAAAGGGAAAAGATTCAGGCTCCTACACACCTCTGCCCCTACAAGTTCAGGTTAATTAATCCAAGTAGGTCAGCAAAGTTGACTCACTGTCCGACCGACCGATCCACCCTTGGTTGTTGGAGTTTTCAACGCAAAGCTTCTTTGCCTTTGCAGCCGCAACCGACCATGACCGCAGCAACCCCAGCCCAACAGATTCGGCTCAGCTTGCAGGGTTTTTTTTTTTTTTTGCAGCAGCAGCAGCAGGAGGAAAAATACAGAGAACCGAGATGCAGAGCAGTCGAGAATGAGAGAGTTGAGTCAGATTCTCCGGCCGTCACCCGGCAAACAAACACAACCGATTTCGTGTCCCGCCCGTTGTAGCATCTCGTCGGACGTGTATTCGGTGCATGTAACGGCGAAATAATCAGTTACAGCCGACAAAAAAGGAAAAGAAAAAAAAAACAGTCCCAGAATCAGTGGAGCAGCACATGATTATCGACACGCTACAGGCCGCAGCGATCCTGAGCCTGGGCTCAGATGTTTCGCCTATCAACAGTAGAATCGTTAAATTTGATGATATTTGGACATTCGACGAGGCCGTGGTAAAAATAACAAAAATTCAGGCGTGTGAGTAAGCTTGAAAAAACGCGAGCTGATTTTGTTTGTTTTGTGTAGGGCTACTCGAATATCATCTAACCATGAAATTCTACACGCTCCTAGAGTACTCGAGCATCTTCGATTTGAAAAATGTCAGATCTTTTGAATTTTTTTACTTTCTTTTTTTGGAATTTACTATTCTCACCAGGTGCAGATGAGCCAGACTCGGACTTGAATTATCGCACGGTACATTGCATACTACTGCTCTGTTAGTAAGTTCTACTTGCCTCTCCTGTGAATCCCTAAGGTAGGGTGGCGGCGCCGTTCTATCTCTTCCCCGATGAGATCATGGGCACCTCTTCCTTAGCCCGCCAATTCAGCGTTGGGAGAGAAGAGGGACATGACAATTTTTAGATCGGTGATGATAGGGTGAGATTTTCTGTTTAGATTTTAGTTTCAGTCATCAGTGGTGAGTATACCTGGCCATCCCTCGGGTCAGGCCGGGCCTAACCAAGCCCGAAGCAAAAAACCCAGGCCCGGGCCCGGCCCGGCCCGAGCGTCGGGCCTAAGAATCAGGCCCAAACCCGGCCCATCACTGCAAAAGCCCGCCGGGCCTTGGGCCGGGCCTCTTCGTTAAATAACAAATATGGTGGGCCCGGGCCCGGCCTGGCCCGGCCTTCGGGCTCAAAACCTAGGCCCAGGCCCGGCCCGCGGGCAAGACCGGGCCAGGCTTTTTCGGGCCGGGTCGGGTCGGGCCGCCCATGGCCAGGTATAGTGGTGAGGCGATGACACCGTCGTTAGCATGGAATAAGACATTCCCGTATTGTCATTGTTTTGGTGGTGCTTCTTGGCATCGCCGAGAGATGTGTGGAGGGTGGTGCGTTCCCAGATTTGGGTCTCCGGGTCGGGGTTTTCCTTCTGCAGGTTTCTCTTAGTGGTGTTGTCCATCGGACGAGATGGCGCGGCTCTGCTTCTTTGTCCTTCGGCTCCAGTTCCAACCAACGAAGGTTGGCCAGCTTTGGCCTTGTCAGGAGCGTGTGACGGTTGTGTTTCCCGACTCTGTCTAGCCGGACCTGGGGCGTTATACAACCCCTCTCCGGCATTCTTTTCTCCGAGGTGGCGATTTGCTACACAGATTGCGGTCGTCGGCATCTTCTAAGTCTACATCGACACTTGTTGTACAGGTTTCTGGGTTTAACCAAGTTTGCTTCGATGAGACGAAAACCCAGAGGCGGCAACGAGTTTTGCTCACGATGCGTCGTCGATTGATGCGGGACGAAGAAGACTCCGGCATAACCAAGAATTTGAATGTATTGTTCAGTTTATATGTATGATATTTTCATACTGATCCGTCCCATAATATAACATCGTTTTTGAAGCTATGATAGCTTGAGAAATGATGTTATATTGTGGGGCGGATGGAGTACTAATTACTCGAGGAATAATAAAACTCATTGGTTCGTAATAAAAGAAGCAGTTTTAACATGCTTTCTCTTACCTCCTCTTTTCACATGAGAGATAAGAGTATATATAAGATCTGAGCCGTTGATTTCATTAATTAGTGATCTGATTAACTCTTATCTTCTTATCTTACATGTAAAAAGAAGGGTTAAGAGGGAGCTTGTTAAAATTTGCCTTCGGTGTGACATGCTTCCCTGGATAAGGGAAGCCGGTAGGTACGGGCATGGTCTGATCTACATCGTGCACCATCGTTCTCAAAAAAATAAAATAAAAATCGTGCACCATGATTCGGATCAGATTAGGATTTTGATCAGAGTCATTAACAATTAAATAACGGGAAACGTTTATACGCGGTCGACCGGCTGAGTTTTCGGCCGGTCCGCACCGCTCACGCACGCACACACTCGTCTGCAGGTGGGCCATGCACCGAACGACCCACATACCCTTTCCCTTGTCTCTTCCGGGACGATGAGATCCACTCATTTCTTCCTCACGAACGAACACATCTTCTCTGGTCCACGAGCTCCGCTTCCTTCCTCTCCCTCCATCTGTAGGTGCTTACTCTCCCCCACCGGCGACAAGCTGTGCCGGCCAGCCATGGCAGCTCGTCGAGTAGCTGGTGCTCCTCCGCCATGGCAGCTCGTCAGTCCCAGCACCACACGCAGGACCCACTCCCTCTTTTTCTGCCCTCGGGGGTTCATCGAGTCCTTGCTCCTTTGTGACCCCCCCACCCCCGGACTGCACCGGTGCTGATGCTGCCGACTACGACCACCCGCTGCTGCTACCACGCTGTAGTGCAAGCTCCAGACCAAGTGGGCGGACGAGATGCTGGAACCGGCCTCAACGGGAGCTACAATCGGCAGCAATTTTTGCTACAAGTGGTGACGGTGTCCTGGATTAGGGGGTGCCAACCTAGTCGGCCCGTCTCCTCGGATGGGCCGATATGCCCCCGTATGTGATCAAGATGGACTCCCGAAGCCGCACATGGGAAACGTGATCAAGACTACCTCTACCGAAGACTTGCAGCACACTTCAAGATTATTCCAGCCGCCTTACTCCAAGATACCGACCTTGTAACCCTAGACACCCTCCCTGGCGTGTATATAAGCCATAGGGTTTAGCCCGTAGGGGACATTAGCGCAACATCGAACACCTAGCTATAGTAGTTAGACAAATATTACGATCTCGAGGTAGATCAACTCTGTACTCGATACACCTCCATTAATATAAACAGAAGCAGGACGTAGGGTTTTACCTCCATCAAGAGGGCCCGAACCTGGGTAAAACATTGTCTCCCTTTGTCCCTGTTACCATCGATCCAAGATCCGCAGCTCGGGACCCCCTACCCCGAGGTCTGCCGGTTTTTACACCGACACTGGTGCTTTCATTGAGAGTTCCGCTGCGTGATCACCAGAAGGATTGATGGTTCATCTGCAGATCAACTGCATCAATGGTTGTGGGGACGTCTATGCCCCAGGACAGCTTTTCGTCTTCGGCAACATGGTATTTTGCGCCGACTCGACGGGTCATCTGACCTCTGTCGAGAACTACGCCCCTGGTCGGATCGTGACCTTTGGCGGCCTCGAGTACACTGCGGATTCCCGTGGCGAGCTCGTCTTATCGGGATGGACTCCCGGCCGGATCGAAGGCTCGGCCAGTTCCGGAGGCTCGACTCCGGAACTGAACTCCGTCACGGTGCCCCTTGAGACTCCGGACGCCGCCGCTCCGGCCAGTCTCTCCCCGATTATCGGTCCGGAGATAGATCCGGCACCCACTTCTGAAATTACTCCAGCGCCAGATTCGATCCCGGCGCAGGAATCGGATCCATGCTTGGATTCCCCTCGAACCGGAAACATGTTCGACTACACACCGGGGCTGCTTCAAATCAGCCCTGCCTACGGCGCATCCATGGATCCTGAGGAGCTATCTCAACTCGACGAGATGCTCGACCGTATCCGGAGTATGTCCATCTCGGACGGCAAGACTTCGGTTTATAATCAGATCGGACTTAAAGCCGACGACAGGGAAATTTATACCCCACCTACCACCCACTTAGTTGCCACGGTCGATGATTTAACCGACGTGTTGGACTACGGCGAACCTTCCGACATGGAGGAAGATACTGATGGCCCCCTTGAGGACACCTTAATCCCGGTCAACACGGGCAGGTGGACGGCCACATCCACCTACGGTGTCTACATGGTGGATACCCCCAAGTCCCCTTCGAGACGTCGATGAAGACGCCGACGGGGGAATAATGGAGAACCTAGTGGCAATGACGCGACAGCCAATAACAATGATGCGGAGGACGGTGATGCCAATGACCACGAGGAGGACATTCAAGCCTCCCCCGCATGAGACGGCACACCAGATCGACCTCTTGAGGACTCTGATCCCGATGACCTCTTCGAAGGGGTCGACGACAATTACATGCCGGAGTCCGAGGAGGACGACAGCCTCGGTACCGAGGACTTCATCGTCCCCGAGGACCCCTTCGAACAAGAACGCTTCCGGCGACGCCTCGTTGCGACGGTCCGGAGCTTAAAACGCAAGCAGCAGCAGCTGCAGGAAAACACCGACGCGCTAAATGACAAGTGGGTTGAAGTGCTCTCTGCCAAGCAAGATATGGAAAACCGACGCCATAGCGCGCCGAAGTCCTACCCACGCAGGCGCTTACTACCAGAATTCGACGAAGAGCTCGCTGATGACCTCGATCGGCCCCCTAGAGGCCGGGACAGGCCAAGACGAGAAGACCAAGGTGAAAGGCCACCCCCACGCCGTCATGGTAAAGACCCCGTGGACAACCTGGATCCTCGCGACGCTCGACGTCGCATTGAAGAAAATAGGGCTCCTTCTCAGTCCATCTACGGATCAAGGGGACGTGCGCCCGCAGGGCCCAACGGCTACGATGCCTGGATGGACAGGAACGGCTGCGCCCGAGATCAAGCTTACTCGCGGCTCTCTCCCGAGACCCGACGAGACCCTCCTAGGTCCCGAGGTCCGGCTCACCCGATCTGCTTTACAGACAGGGTAATGGAACATGAGTTCCTGGAAGGATTTAAACCCATCAATATAGAGTCATATGATGGTACCACGGACCCAGCAGTTTGGATCGAGGACTTCCTCTTGCATATACACATGGCCAATGGAGATGATCTCCATGCCATTAAATATCTGCCGCTCAAACAAAGGGGCCGGCAATACACTGGCTCAATTGCCTACCTCCTCATTCTATCGGCAGCTGGGAGGCCCTCGAAGACGCCTTTCGAGCAAACTTCCAGGGCACATATGTCCGACCTCCGGACGCTGATGACCTCAGCCGCGTGACCCAGCAGCCAGGCAAATCAGCCCGCAAGTTCTGGAACAGGTTCCTTACTAAGAAGAACCAGATTATAGACTGCTCCGACGCCGAAGCCATCGCCGCTTTCAGAAACAACATCCGAGATGAATGGTTGGCTCGACAGCTCGGACAGGATAAACCGAGAACTATCGCAGCCCTAACTTCGCTGATGACTCGCTTTTGCGCGGGAGAAGATAGCTGGCTCGCCCGAAGTACCCACAACGGCGAGGCAGGCACCTCGGAAATTCGCGACGCCAATGGAAAACCAAAGGGCAATAAAAATAAGCGCAGGTATAAAAATGGCGGAAGCGACACTGAAGACGTCGCGGTCAACGCAGGATTCACCGGACCTAAATCCGGGCAGAAAAGAAAACCCTATAAAGGGAACAAAGACGGACCTAGCCAGCTTGACAGACTCCTGGACCGCCCCTGTGGGATTCACGGTACCCAGGAAAAGCCAGCAACCCACACTAACATGAATTGCTGGGTGTTCAAGCAAGCCGGGAAGATAGCGGCAGAAGGGCAAAATAAAACCCAACACCGCAGCGACGACGAGGATGAACCTCGGCAGCCCACTAATGGAGGGCAGAAGAAGTTTCCAAACGAGGTAACAGAGGTCAATATGATCTACGTCACCCACATCCCCAAGAGGGAACGGAAACGTGCACTTCGGGACGTATACGCGCTGGAGCCAGTCGCCCCGAAGTATAACCCGTGGTCGGCCTACCCGATCACTTTCGATAAGCATGATCATCCAACCAGCATCAGGCATGGCGGATCGGCGGCGCTCGTCCTGGACCCCATTGTTGATGGTTATCATCTAACACGCGTCCTAATGGATGGGGGAAGTAGCCTTAACCTCATTTACGAGGATACAGTTCGGAAGATGGGCATCGACTCATCTCGGATCAAGCCAAGCTCTACCACCTTTAAAGGTGTCATCCCGGGCGTCGAAGCCCGTTGTACGGGAACAATAACCCTCGAGGTAGTCTTCGGTTCGCCCGAGAACTTCAGAAGCGAGGAGTTAATCTTCGACATCGTACCCTTCCGGAGTGGATATCACGCGCTCCTAGGGCGCACAGCCTTTGCCCGCTTTAACGTAGTCCCGCATTATGCCTATCTCAAGCTTAAAATGCCGGGGCCTAAGGGCGTTATCACTGTCAATGGTAACACAGAATGCTCACTCCGGACAGAGGAACAGACCGCGGCTTTCGCAGCCGAGGTTCAAGCGTCCGAGGAGGCAGCCCGCAGCAGTAAACGTGCTGCCCGCTCTTTGAAGCGCGTCAAGGTTGCACACGTCGACCTCGGCCAGTTACCCCCGCACTCGAAATAGGGGTGCGGGCTCTTCGAGTGCCCTCTCTGTGGGCACTACGTCCCTAGGGTGCATAATTTCGCACTCAAGATCCCCTGGGATGCCGAGGAGCCAAAACAATTCTGAAGCGTCATGCGCGGGTTAACCACGCAATGGCGAGGCTTAGAGCCCCAGCGCAGGCAGGCATCTGTAAAGAAGCAACCGAAAATGCATACGTCTAGGTGGCCTTAACCACAGAGTGACTTCGACCACACCTCCACTCAAGGAGCTCGGTCAATCAAACACTTCGAGTGTATAAAGGGCCAGCAGGGCATCGACCTTCGCAAAATCTTCGTCTTCAATCAGGACGATCTGGTCAACAGCTCGGGAACGCAGACGTGCGGCAGGCTTCGGTCCGGATCCTTTAAAATCCGTTAGTAATTATCCGACCTGTTTTCCTTCCTCCTTCTTTAAAGTTTACATTGTATTCTTTCCATTACTCTCGTCCACAGGGCATGTACATGATTGATATTATGCAATAAAGAAACCGTGCCCTTTCAAGGTCCCTATTGTATCTCTTTATCAGCATAGCTCTGGAACGATGAAGTTCTCTAAACAAGATGCAATTGTATAACAAAAGTCCGATGTGTTCGGCGTCTCGGATTTTGGCCTTATATGCATCAGTTTCGAACCTAGATTTTGGTCAATAGTTGGGTTGCCCGGCTCCTATGTGTACCCCTTACGTTTCCGATGAATTCGGCTAAGGGCGTAACGGGAGAACCACTGCGATTGCACCGTCAGGTCAATTGGCGTGGCGCCTCAGTGGAGAAAGCCGAAAACTGACTATCTAGGTAAGCGTAAACTGGTCCGCCATCCGGAGACCGCGTCAAGCGATGTGATCTTAGAGATCACCCGTGTTAAACGAAGGACTTTTATTTTCTAGCCGAAGTGTGCTCTGGCCTCGACCTCGGCCACATAAGCCGAACACTTCCAACACCGGGGGCTGGTCATCACCCCCACAGTCAAAGTCCTATGGCTAAATGAAAGACATCAAGCCATCATAGTCCGATTGCCTAGTTCCTCTAAGTCATCGACCGCCCATGGGTACCGAGACGTCGGCTAAGGGTCACGTATGGCTTAGGGAACACCCTTTGTATGACCTACACTGGGGCTGAAGCCGACGACTGGCCACTCTCATTTTAAAAAGTCATATCGGAGGAATAATTAAATTACTAAATAAACACATACGGAACTTCAAACCATTTTTCATTTCAAACGATAAAGTTTTTACATCATACACCCCGGCATTCCGGAGTACCTAAAAATACATGGTGTCCTTAGGGCACATGGCCTCGGTGGTCCGAGCTCCTGCCTCCACCTCGGTGAAGAACTGCTCGGCGGTCCGCGGCTTATCGGCAGGGGGGCCAGCAGCACATATCTCCGCATCAACTTTGCGAAAGTGAGTCTTCACGCAAGCGTACGCCCTCCGAGCCCCTTCGAAGCACGCGGACCTCTTCCAGCGGTCAACGCAGGGCACGGCATCTCGAAGACGAGCTGCCAGACCGAAGAGACTCCTCGGCATGGCTTCGGCCGGCCACAGAGCAACGCAGAGATCTTGGAGTGTTGGCCTGGTCATGCGGAACAGCTCGACCAGCTGCTTCACTCGATGATTTAGCAGCTGCGCCGAGGGGGACCCTGGGAATTGACCCCAGAAGGCTTTCTCCGCCTCATGACCTGCCAACTGGCCGAAATAGGCCACCGCATCCTCTGCACTCTGCGGGAGATCCTCAAAGACCTCTGCGGAACGCCATAACTGGGTGAGCTCGACACACCCTTGGTTGCCAAACGCACACTGCAGCAAAAATATCTTACCCGAGGCAATTTGTTCCACTTGCTGGAGCACCTCGCGGTCCACACGAGCCGAGGTGTGGAGTTCGGAGTGGGCATGTTGAAGCTTCTCGAGCTCCTCTTTCACGCGTCGCCCCTCCTCCTGAAGTTTGTCACGTGCTTCAAACACGCCCTTCAGGGTCTCCTCGACCTCCAGCACCCGTGCCTGGTGCTTCTCCCCGGCCGCCTTCTCGGCGGCCCGCGCCTTCTCGGCTTTGAGCGTCTCCAGCTCCGCTGTCAACATATTTAAGTCTTAGTTGTTTTCCTCAAAATACAACACACACAGCAAAGTTTCACCTTGTTTACCTTGAGATCGCTCAAGTCTCTTGTTCATATCTTCGGAGACGGAGTCCGGAACCAAGGTCGATACCTGTAGTATAACCAAATCATTGTTAGATGCAAATGGCCTAGACCATCAACATGTTCCAGGACAGCCACTTCGGGTAGCGTCCTAGGGGCTTATTCACAGGCTCCTACTTATTCAAGCGACCCCGATGACGGTTTCTTGCAACCGACTTCGGGCTCGGGGGCTACTCACTCATTATGCCGTTTAGCAGGCTACATTTTTATGTCCTCGAACTAATTTCGTAAAGACAAAGCAAACCGAATGCGCAGAAGATGTACCTCGAAACCTGCTACAAGGTTTTTGAAGACCTCGTGTAGGCCGGCCTCTGCGGACCAGTAGCCTTCGAGCGCCGTGCCTATCAAGGCGCGGTGCTCCTCCTTAAGGGAGCAGCCCTTTAGGGCCTCCTCCACCTCCTCGGCCCACCCCGCGCCGGTCCGTCCTCGGACAGCAGGCTGGGGTGGAGGGATGACCTCGGATGGATCCACCCAAGGAGCCCCCATCTGTAAAGGCGGTGCCGAGGTAGACTCCGGCTGGGCCGACATCTGACCCAGCCCTTCTTCGATGACCTCGGGGCGCTTCGTCCCCTGGTCTTGTTGGGCCGAGGTTTCAACCTCGGCCATGATCACCGCATTGTCGGCCCCCGCTGTATTGACCTCGGGGGCCAGGATGGATGTTGCCTCCCCCAGACCGACTTGCATCGGGGGAGAAGCAGCGGGCTCTGTAGTCCCGCTGGCGGACGGTAACCCGTCCAAGGAGCCGCTGGGGATTACCTTCGGCGGTCTACATATGAAAAGTCGCTTCTGTGAAGATTTCCTTTGATGAAACAATGACTCAAGCAAGGGAGACAAGGATAAGGGCTTACCCTCGAGGCGCCGGCTTCTTCCTCCCCGTTTTGAGGGGGTCTTCCTCTGAGTCACCGGAGAGCTCGGCTCTCTCCGACAACTTAGCGGCTTCAGATGAGGCTCGCCTCAGCCGCTTTTGGTCCTTGGGCGGCATGCCCACGTCGGCGTCTTCTGACACCGACCTCTTCCCCTTCGGGGGGGGGGGGGGGGGGAATCTCCTCCTCGCCCTCCTCGACGCCGCCGTCTTGAGCGGCGGAGGTGTGGGTCTCCTCTGATCGGGTGACTGAAGTCCCCCGGGTCCGAGCACTAGACCTCCCTGTTTGGATCTTCGTCCCTTTGGAAGCCACCACATGTGGCTCCTCGGTCAGAAACGCCGAGAGCAGGGGAGTTTGGGGTTGTTCCGGCAATGGGGCTGGGCATCGTACCCCCTTTACCCATGCCGACCACTTCTGCAAAATGTCAAAACATGACGGCTCAAATAAAGACTTTACTCCTCGGAGCAGTAAGCAAAGAATGAAAGATTGAAGGACGGAACCACTCACCGGGGGGGCCTCATAGCCGTGTTCGAGGCCGCGGTCCTCTCCCTCCTGGGGAATCTTGTCCTTGGCCAGCTTCATGAGCTTTGTCCACATAGTGGCCAAGGTGGAGCGGAAGAAGGTGTTGATGGTGTCCATGTCCTCGGGCTTCTGTGCTCACATTGGGGTGGCCCGGAGTTGGAGAGGAAGGATGCGGCGGTTGAGCATGACGTTGATGACATCGGCCAGCTCAGCCTTCCCCGCGGTGGTCCACCACTCGATCCTCTCGACCAGGGTCTCTACCTCTTCGGGCTTCCCCCAGGCGACGCCCTTTTCCTTCCAAGACTTGAGTTTCTTGGGAGGCCCGGCCGAGAAGGCCGGGACCTCGGTTTGACCAACGGCAAGGGGTTCGGTGATGTAGAACCATTCCTTTTGCCACTCCTTCACCGTCTCGATGAAGGTGCCCTTGAACCAGGTGGCCCCCTGGTTCTTGCTGATCATTGCCCCTCCGCACTCCGCAAGTTCGGAGCCGCTTGACTTCGGTTTAATCCCGAAGAGCTTCAGCCATAGGCCGAAGTGTGGCTCACAGCGAAGGAAGGCCTCGCAGACTGTTATGAAAGCGGCGAGGTGGAGAATGGAGTTGGGGGCTAAGTGATGGAAATCTAACCCGTAGTAGAACATGATCCCGCGCACGAAAGGGTGCAGCGGGAACCCCAGGCCTCGGATGAGGTGGGGAACAAAGACCACCCGTTCCCCGGCGTTAGGAGCGGGTACCAGCTCGTCGGCCTCTGGAGCGCGGGCGGCGACGTCACGGGCTAGATACCCCGCGTCGCGCAGCTCGGCGATGGTCACCGCTGTCACGGTGGAGCCGCCCTAGTGCCCCTTAAGGGTATCGGCCATGGCTGATGGGCAAATCGAGCTTGCGTACGAGAAAGGCGTAAGAGCTGTATCTAGGCGTTGGAGCTAGACGAAGCAGCAGCAAGGGAGGAATGGGAGTGTAGGCTATCGCGCTGTTCTCCCCATCGCCTTTATAAGCTTATGAAAGGCCAAGAGCCCCCTTTGCTGCGCCGATAAATTTGTGATTATTATCAAAGATGCCGTTGAAGCGTATGGGGAAACGAAATTTCGATGATATCCCTAAGAAAGCGGGCACGATCTCTGCCTCGACAGGACGTGCCAGTAAAGGAGCCGCCTCGAAACGCGATTTAAGGGGAGGTAGTAACTGCTCAACCTGTCATGGGGCGGGCCTCTCCGATAAAGCTGTCAGGCCGGATTGGATTGTTCATACCGGCACAGCAAGCCTTTGAGGCTAAGATACTTGCTCACCTCGGATAAGGGTACAAGCTCGGTTGGACCACGGATGTCGATGCTCTATTGATAGAATCCGAAATGTAAGGTGGAACTCGTCTGTCAAGCCGGAGACTCCGGATCCGAAGTGATGGTTCAAAGTCGTCATCGGCATAGAAGACCAGTTCGGGGGCTACTGACGGTGTCCTGGATTAGGGGGTGCCAACCTAGTCAGCCCGTCTCCTCGGATGGGCCGATATGCCCCCGTATGTGATCAAGATGGACTCCGGAAGCCGCACATGGGAAACGTGATCAAGACTACCTCTACCGAAGACTTGCAGCACACTTCAAGATTATTTCAGCCGCCTTACTCCAAGATACCGACCTTGTAACCCTAGACACCCTCCCTGGCGTGTATGCCATAGGGTTTAGCCCGTAGGGGACATTAGCGCAACATCGAACACCTAGCTATAGTAGTTAGACAAATATTACGATCTCGAGGTAAATCAACTCTGTACTCGATACACCTCCATTAATATAAACAGAAGCAGGACGTAGGGTTTTACCTCCATCAAGAGGGCCCGAACCTGGGTAAAACATTGTCTCCATTTGTCCCTGTTACCATCGATCCAAGATCCGCAGCTCGGGACCCCCTACCCCGAGGTCTGCCGGTTTTTACACCGACAAGTGGGTTTTTGTTTTGCTGGAATCAGTAACTTTTTTCTAGGATCTGTAATTGAGGGCATATGTTTTTTGCTGGAACCAACTTTAATTTTTGCTACCACCGTATATGTTTTTTGCTACCACCATAGATGTTCTTTGCTACTACCGTCTTTTCAATTTTTACCTTTTTGCTGGATCGATCTCTTTTTGCTGAAACCAGTTCCAATTTTTTTGCTACCATTGTCCTTGTTTTTTGCTGCTACTGTCTTTGATTTTTGCTACCAACTCCTCTCTTTGATTTTTTGCTGGATCCATCTTTTTGCTGGAACCAGCGAATTATATTTGCTACATCCAGCATTGATTTTTGCTGGAACCAGTCGTCCGTTGGCTATGACCGCCGGCGCGACAGAGCTGCAAACAGGGGTGGAAAAATGCTACAACTGGTATATAAATTTGCTACGGGTGGCATTTTTATTTGCCGGAACTAGTCGAGCGTCGGCGCGACGGAGCTGCATCCAGCAACATAATATGCTACATCCAGCATCTTTTTTTGTTGGAACCAGCACCAGCGTCGGATGGCCACACGACGTCATCAGAGTCACTACCACGGGCAGCTAGGGATGCTGCAACCAATGGCCGAGGTTGCCATGACCACGCCGGTGACGCTACAAACGACCACATGATGCTTGGGACGGCGACGTCTCCGTACTGCATCGGAGGCAGCATGCCTGCTTGCGACGACGGCGACCTGTTGAAGGACGAGAGCGGATGGTCGGTGAGCGCGGGCGGCCGGGGCGACGAGCGCGGATGGCCGGACGAGCGCGGGCAGCCAAGGACGAGCACCGGCAGCGGCGAGCGCGGAGTCCGCCATGGATGGGAGTTGCTGGTCAGCGCAGAGCCAGATGTGACGGGAAAAGATGGTGCGGGGAAAAGATGATGCGGGGAAATTAACGGTTGGAGGTGGCCTAATCCTAGGGCTGGGGGCCGACCGGCCGAAATTTTCGGCCGGCGCGCCGGCGCCTAGCAGTCGCCTTAAATAACACGCTGATAATATACAATAGTTCGTGTCCAATTACGAAAAGGAAAAAATAATTTAAAAAGCAGAGGAATCCCAGGAAGCGCTTCCAAGCAAAGTCAAGAACAGAGCATACCAGAGCAGTCCGTTGCAAGCTCCACCCGGAAAGCCAGCCCTCCCCACGCTATAAAGCCCCGGGGAGAGTGGAACCTCCGCCAAATCCCCACGAAACCGCTCCCCACCATCGCAATGGCGACGACCTCGCGTCTCCTGCTCCTCCTCGCTGCCGTCTGCCTCCTCGCAGGCGCCGCGGACGCGCTCCGGCTGCCTCCCGACGCCAGCTTCCCGGGCGCGCAGGCGGAGCGCCTCATCCGCGCGCTCAACCTGCTCCCCGGCGAGTCCTCCGGCCGCCGCGGCGCCAGAGTTGGCGGGGGAGAGGATGTGGCGCCCGGGCAGCTGCTGGAGCGGCGGGTCACGCTGCCCGGGCTCCCCGAGGGGGTCAGCGACCTCGGCCACCACGCCGGTTACTACCGCCTCCCCAACACCCACGACGCCAGGTCAGTCAGTCAGTCACCTCCGCCGACACCCCCGCCGCCGCGCCTTGGTTCCCGCTCCTTTTCAGCTCCGGCCGATCCGCGACCCTCTGAAGCCAATCCGCTCTGCTTTTGCGCCAAAGTCCAAGGCTTTTTAGTCCGTAACGGCCGGCGGCCCGGTTTGCGCCGGCGATTGGGGAACGGTTTTCGGAACTGAAATTGACAAATTCCTTCTGCGAACTGCCGCAGGATGTTCTACTTCTTCTTCGAGTCGCGGGGCAAGAAGGAGGACCCCGTGGTGATCTGGCTCACCGGCGGCCCCGGCTGCAGCAGCGAGCTCGCCGTCTTCTACGAGAACGGGCCCTTCACCATCGCCAACAACATGTCCCTCGTCTGGAACAAGTTCGGATGGGACAAGGTAGTCAATCTCACCTTTAATTACCATGCACTTTATTAATCTTCTAAATAATGCTTTATACGTTTCGTGAAGAAAGAAACCGAGTGCTTTGCTTACTTACCACGTAACCGCTAAAAATAGTCACCTGAAATTTTGTAAGTCTGAAACTGTCGCCTAATTTTGGGTGAAAGCAACTGCTCTGAAGTCTGAACTGAAGTGTCTTTCCTGTGCCTGACTAGTGGTTCAGAATTTAGTAATTGTATATATCCATGGTTAAATTGATGGTGACGACAAGGTCAATTTGAGGTATTTGGGCTGCAGACAGACAGTCAGCTCCTGGATTATGTCAATTCCCTTATTATTAAGCCACTGTGGTCTGAGAATGGTCTCTGGTTTATCTTACCTCCTCCTGTGCTGATGGTACTTGCTGCCTGCAGATTTCGAACATCATATTTGTTGATCAGCCCACCGGGACTGGGTTCAGCTACAGCTCCGATGATCGCGATACCCGTCATGACGAGGCAGGGGTCAGCAATGACCTGTATGACTTTCTCCAGGTACTGTTTTTGGTCCAAGATGCAGTTTACTTCTGTACTTTAAAATTGATGGTGACGAGATGATACACTACTGTAGAAACTTGGTTAATTCATTCAATTAGGAACATTTTAGCAAGATATGCTAAAATATCCTCTAAGTGTAAGATAATAATCATATAACGACATAAAGGTATAATAAACACATCAGGGCACTCTTTTATTTATAGTAGTTGGTATCAGTTAATAATGCTCATATATAGTGCAGTTGTACTTTCTTAAGGCACAACAATTCCGTTACGATTGGATACTCCCACCGGAGCATAACCCATTTTTTTTCTGATTAAGTGCATTACAAGATGTTTTCCGTACTTTCTGCATTTAGTGCTAGCTATTTCTGCACCCCTTGATCCACCAGAACAACAAATATGTATCCCATCCACCTCTTTTGGCTAACTGTCCCAAGACTTAGGCAGGTACCCTCCTACTGATATGCCTAACCGTGTGTTCAATCTTTCCATTGTGTGAATTGGTGCCAATGCCTGATATGTTGCTGTTGAACTGCATGCCCCTCCTGTGCCGCAGAAATTAGTCACTCTGGGATTGGGAACTTGCTTATGCAAAAATATGAATATAGCAAATTTGACGGCATAGCTTCATTAGAGGTGGTAAACGATGATTTACCTAAAATTTAGCCCTCAGATCAGACCAGATGAAGTAGAAGAATCATGTAAGATAGCTGTGTATTGTTCTAAGGTCTGATTATTTAGATTCTGTTGACTTGATTGAAAACAGAGAAGTACTGTGTAGTAATTATTTGTTCTGAACTTCCATTTCAGGTCTTCTTCAAGAAGCACCCGGAATTTGTAAAGAACGACTTCTTTATAACCGGAGAATCCTATGCTGGGCACTACATTCCAGCATTTGCAAGCCGAGTTCACCAGGGAAACAAGAAAAATGAGGGCACTCACATAAACTTAAAGGTAAGATCCTTTACCGAAGTTTGTGTTGCCTTTAATTCTCTATTGATGATTTTATTCTTTCTTAATATGCATCTCTCCTATTTGTATTATAGGGATTTGCGATTGGTAATGGTCTCACAGATCCGGCAATCCAATACAAAGCCTACACAGACTATGCATTGGACATGAACCTTATTCAGAAAGCTGACTATGAAAGGATCAACAAATTCATCCCACCATGTGAATTTGCAATCAAACTTTGTGGTCAGTACTACATAAATGCTTTTGAACTAAATGCTCTGTTTCCTTGTTATCATTTGCAAAACATAAGAGCATTGTGATGCCATTGCCTGAGAATAACATGTATATATTTCCAACTGTCAAACTTCTTGAAAGTTGAATGAATCCATTTATAGGGTATAAATGAGGTTAACTAATGTTGCATACACTTTTTTGGTTAAAAAAATAAAGTTGTCTACACAGTATCTAGGAGTATTTTCTACCAAACAACGCATTTTTTTTAACAACCAAACAACACATTCAAATCACATCCTGATACCTGAGGATTTCTCCAAGTTAAAAGAAAATGTCCCTAACGACATACTTATGTTTCAGGTACAGATGGGAAAGCATCTTGCATGGCAGCATATATGGTCTGCAATACCATCTTCAACTCTATCATGAAGCTTGTTGGTACAAAGAATGTAAGTGAGAAATTGATGTTAATTTTACTAATAGCATCAGTAGACTAAGACTAAGAAACATATTATTTGCGGTTATAAACTGAAACTTGTTAATGGCCTCTTTACAGTATTACGACGTTAGGAAGGAGTGCGAAGGAAAACTCTGCTACGACTTCTCAAACTTGGAGAAGTTCTTTGGTGATAAAGCAGTCAGACAGGCAATTGGAGTAGGTGACATTGAATTCGTCTCATGCAGCACTTCAGTTTATCAAGCAATGCTCACAGACTGGATGAGGAACTTGGAAGTCGGCATCCCAGCTCTACTCGAGGATGGGATCAATGTGCTCATATATGCTGGGGAATATGACCTTATATGCAATTGGCTTGGTAAGGATATGTTGAAGCCGATATGTTTTTTAGAGTCATTTTGCAAATTTGCTTTGTCATAACTAATTACGTACTGAAATGTTCCCCGTTTATAAGTAGCTGCATATAGCTCGCGTTTTGTGACAGGAGCTTTACAGGTCCTTTTCTAGGTGAATAGGAACACCAGCATCCCAGTTCATGAACCCTACTGAACTTAAACATGTTAAAATAAAGTTTATGCTTAGCCTCATGTTCTGCATTATCACATTATTTTATCTATTTCATTTAATATGTCAAGTGTAACACTGTTTATGTTTGAGCAGGAAACTCAAGGTGGGTCCACTCCATGGAATGGTCTGGTCAGAAGGACTTTGCCAAAACTGCTGAATCATCGTTTTTAGTAGACGATGCCCAAGCTGGAGTCTTGAAGAGCCACGGGGCACTCAGCTTCCTCAAGGTTTGCGATCAAGCACTTTTTTCACTTTATCTCGATACCCACTGCTCTGTTTTTTTTTTTTTTTTTGAGGGTACTGCTCTGAAAATTAATCCAAAAGAAGTTGTCCCATTCATTTTGTGAACAAACTTGGTGTAACAGTAAAGGTGCCTAGATGGCCTAGTAAAGCCTGGTCATGACTTCACGCTGACATGAGTCAACTGAAGCGAGTCTAGATAGATGAACAGAAGCGAGTACTTAATCACTAGATCATGGATGAACAGAAGCGAGTCTAGATAGACGGACAGTCTAGATTACTGACATCTGTTTGTGTGTGCAAATAAATGCAGGTGCACAATGCTGGCCACATGGTTCCGATGGACCAGCCGAAGGCTGCCCTCGAAATGCTGAGGAGATTCACGCAAGGGAAACTCAAGGAGTCTGTTCTGGAAGAGGAGCCAGCGATGACGTTTTACGCCGCGATGTGATCGACACCGACCAAAGAAGGGGGGGAAACTCGCTAGGTAGCCTGCACGCGTCGCCGTTGCGGTCTCAAGGAGTGTCTGTATGTAGCTACCTGTTTTCCTTCCATGTGCCCCTCTTTTTCTCTGCACTGTCTCAGCTGGATATGTATAGTCCCTAATAACAAAAACGTTGGCCCTGAAATGTAACTGCACGGTGTATGCTTGATGTTGATGAAGGATGGAATGCACCATGGGGGCGATGTTTCAGAGCCTTGCCTGATGATTTAATCATGTCCATGTCCATGTGTGCGTCTCTCCCTTTCTCGCTTTGATCTGGCGAAAAAGAAATACTTGCTGGATCATTTCATATTGTGAAGGACCGCTCCCTGGGACTCACACACAAAGGCTCATCATCCCCTTCTTCCAAACAAAATGCAGATCAATGCTTACATTTGCTAACAAGATGACTGACAGGCTGTGGCATGCAACAGCAGAATCCCTGGGCTGCATCCATATCCATGTTGATGCCAACGGCGAACCTACGTGTAAGCTGTGGGGCCGGCTGACCCCACAGCTTTTTTGAAAAACAGCCTGGAATAACTGTTCATTCACTGTTCATCATGAAGAAAAAAATCAAAAAAATTCCATTGACCCCACATATTATTGAGGCTGGCGCCGCCACTGGTTGATGCAACAGGGAAGAAAAGGTCGGCGCAATGCTATGCTATCCAAGTGAGACCAAAACACAAAAGGTAATTGAGCAGGATGAATGGTGAAGTGCTGTGGCATGAACAAAATGGAAGTTAATAATAGGATGTTTGGTTGGATGCGGATGAAGAAGGAAAAAAACTACTGGTGAGAAGAAGCACACCAGAACAAAAATTAACAAGTTTGAAAGCCCCCGGTGAGGATCGAACTCACGACCTTTCCCTTACGAAGGGAACGCACTACCACTATGCTACGGAGGCTTTGGCGAGCGGTGTAGTTGGTGTTTGTCTGAACTTTGGAAATGTAGTTACAAGGCATAAAGACACATTTCTTTCTGCATTTTTACAGAGCAGCTTTGTCCCATGATTCTCACGCCATCGCACTAACGAGTAGTAGCGATCTCAGCGGCTACAGAAATCGAAGCCATATCGAGCTCCTCCTATACCGATCGCCCACGTAGGCGAGTAGACTCAGAACGGCGATAGTAGGGGTCAGGGAAGTGCATGAGTGCGCCAAGGACCAGACATAGGTCACAGAAGATTTGACAATTCATGGCAGCTCAGATATAGATGGCGGGTGGGCGTGTACGATGTGCTTGTCTGCTATGGTATGTGAGCCGTGAGCATCCGGTCGTGGAATGGTGGGCAAAATGAGCGAGGATGAGATTAATCATAGGAACTTCTTGATGCCTCCCATGCTTAGGATATAGAGTAATTCATAGGCCGAAAACACAAGGAGGAGATGTAACATGTTGTTTGGACGAGGAGGGGAATTATAGGTGAGCACAATGCTTAGCTCGTGGCACGAGAAGAGGAAGTATATATGGCATCTAAAAAGCTAAGGATATGTATCATCTCTCTCTTGGGAGGGAGGGAGGCAGGTGGCCAAATGAATTTGTCATAAATAAATCATAAATAAAAATATATTGGATAATGTCCAATACATCAGCACAAACCATCTTAGGAATTAAATGCCCGAGAATTTAATGTTGCTAGCAAAATATGTTAAATGTCCAAATAATAATCATGAATAATATAAATGAATACTAGCACATACTTAAACCATCTTAGGAATTAAATGCACATTTTAATGTTGAAGTCATTTTGCGTAGTCGTTTCGTCATAACTAATTAAGAACTGCAGTGCCTTCCATTTGTAAGTAGCCGCACATGGCTAGATGTTTCCTCCACATGACGATACTAGCACCAGCAGTACTGTATTCCTACCATCGCAACTCCCCAAGCCATAACTTGCATAGCAGTTTTGAGACTGAAAAAAACATGGTAACAAGACGTTGCCTTGGGAGAAGGTTGAGAATATCAGGACGTTGAGTTTTCACTGCAAATTGCAACTTCAGTATCGATCCTTTTTAGGTGAATAAGACACGAAGACTGCATCCCATTTTATGAAACATGTGTAACAAAAAACAGTTCATTCTTAGCCTCATGTTCTTCACTGTCTCACACATCCGTTGTCAGATTATTCGATGCATTGCAGTTGCAGTTAATATATCAACTTATCACGTGTAATAATAGTGTTTATGTTTGAGCAGGAAACTCAAGGTGGGTTCACTCCATGGAATGGTCTGGCCAGAAAGACTTTGCGGAATCTCCAGAGGCACCGTTTTTGGTAGACAAAGCCCAAGCTGGCGTTTTGAAGGGCCATGGGGCACTAAGTTTCCTCAAGGTTTCTGTACAAGCACCTTTTTTTTCCACTTTATCTGAATACCTACTTCTCCAAATTAATTCGGAAGAAGCCAGTCCGCCATATCCCATGATTCGTACTCCATCCTAGTAACGAGGAGCAGCTTCAGAAGTTGAAGCCATATCCGCCTCCAGGGAGCTCCTCCTACCGATCGCCCACGTAGGCAAGCAGAGTCGGAATGCCGATAGCAGGGGTCAGGGAATTACATGAGTGCGCCAAGGACCAGACATCGATCACAGGTGAGTCGACGATTCATGGCAGCTCAGATATAGATGGCGGGTGGGCGTGTACAAGGTGGTCGTCTACCACGGTATGTTAACCGTGAGAATCCGGTAGTGGGATGGTAGGAAAAATGAGTGAGGACGAGATAGGAACTTCTTGACGCCTCCCATGCATAGGATAGAGTAATTAATAGGCCAAAAACATAAGGAGACGTAACATGTTGTTTGGACGAGGAGGGGAGTTGTATACTTGTATGCGAGCACAATACTTAGCCCGCGGCACGAGAAGAGGAAGTATATATTGCATCTAAAGGAGCTAAGGATATGTATTGTCTCTCTCTCTCTCGGGAGCGAGGCACGTGGTCAAATGAATCTGTCATAAATAAAGATATAACGGATAATGTCCAATGGTGGTTCATCAGCACAAACCATCTTACGAAATAAATGCCCAAGATTTTAATGTTGATAGCAAAATATGTTAAATGTCCAAATAATAATCGTGAATAATATAAATGAATGCTAGCACATACTTAAACCATCTTAGGAATTAAATGCGCATTTTAATGTTGAAGTCATTTTGCGTAATCGTTCCGTCATAACTAATTAAGTACCCCAGTGGCTTCCACGTGTAAGTAGCCGCGCATAGCTGGATGTTTCCTCGACAGGATACTAACACCAGTACTGTATTGCTACCATCGCAACTCCCCAAGCCATAACTAGCATAACAGTTTTGAGACTGAAAAAAACATGGTAATAAGACGTTGCCTTTGGGAGAAGGTTGAGAATATGAGACGTTGAGTTTTCACTTCAAATTGCAACTTCGGCATCGTTCCTTTTTAGGTGAATAAGACATGAAAGACTGCATCCCATTTTATGAAACATGTGTAACAAAAAACAGTTTATTCTTAGCCTCATGTTCTTCATTATCTTAGTCTTACACATCCGTCGTCAGATTATTCGATGCATAGCGAGTGAAAAACAAGGGCATCAGAAGAACAAACAATAAGAATGAGGGATTGAAGTCCGTTTCCTTCGTATCGTATTTCAACGGATCGGGTAGTTCTAGTCTTTCTTGATTACTCCTTCCTTTTTCCCATCATTTAACATAACATAATTAAGAAACTGTTTGATGGTCAACGGAATGTTGCAGTTAATATATCAACTTATCATGTGTAATAATAGTGTTTATGTTTGAGTAGGAAACTCAAGGTGGGTTCACTCCATGGAATGGTCTGGCCAGAAAGACTTTGCGGAATCTCCAGGGCACCGTTTTTGGGTAGACAAAGCCCAAGCTAGAGTTTTGAAGAGCCATGGGGCACTATGTTTCCTCAAGGTTTCTGTACAAGCACCTTTGTTTTTCCACTTTATCTGAATACCTACTGCTCCAAATTAATTCGGAAGAAGCCAGTCTTACATGGCCCTGTGTAACTTACTGATAGGTATTATTGTGTGGCATGTGTAGCTTACTGACATGGTTTCGGTGGACCAACCGAAGGCCGCCCTTGAAATGTTGAGGAGATTCACGCAAGGGAAACTCAAGGAAGCAGTTCCTGAAGAGGAGCCAGCGACGACATTTTACGCCGCAATGTGATCGGCACTGACTCAAAAAGGGATTGTAGCTTCCTGTTTCCCTTCCATGTACCCTCTCTTTTCTCCCCGGTGTTTTAGCCGGATATGTATAGCCCTAATAACAAGAACTTTGGCCCGGAAATGTAACTGCATGATGTACGCTTGATGATGATGATGATGAAGGATGGAATACACCACACCATGGGGGGCGATGTTTCAGAGCCTTGCCACATGTTTTAATCGTGTCCATATGTGTGTGATCTGGACAAAGAAACACTTTCGGGTTTTATTTCATCTTCGGAAGGGCCACAACTTGTTTGATTCTCTTGGGCAATGTGCTGCCTGATCTGCATGATTACTCACCGAAGACTCACAGGCAAAGGCTCATCATCCCCTTCTTCCAGACAAAATGCAGACAAGTGAATCGATGTTCAGAACTTCAAATGCACCATGGGAAACAAAGTGGTCCTCACATTTGCCATGGGCTGGTACTTGGATGCGGATGAAGAAGAAAACTGAATGGTCTGAAGAATGATGAAAAAATACCCGGCAAATAAAGGAAAAAAAATTAAGAAAGCCCCCGGTGAGGATCGAACTCATGAGAAACGCACTACCACTATGCTACGGAGGCTTCGACGAATGGAGTTGATATTGTTCCTGAAATTGCAAACGCCATTACAAGGCATAAAGGCGATTCTTTCTACGTTTACAGAGCAGCTTTATCCCATGATTCTCAATCCATCCCAGTAACGAGTAGCAGCGACCTCAGTAGCTACAGAAATCGAAGCCATATCCACCTCCAGGGAGTATCCTCCTGCCATTCGCCCACGTAGGCAAGCAGACTCTGAATGACGATAGTAGGGGTCAGGGAAGTGCATGAGTGCGCCAAGGACCAGACATAGGTCACTGAAGAGTCGACGATTTATGGCAGCTCAGATATAGATGGCGGGTGGGCGTGTACAATGTGCTTGTCTGCTACGGTATGTGAGCCGTGAGAATCCGGTCGTGGAATGGTGGCCAAAATGTGTGAGGACGAGATTGATCATATGGAACTTCTTGACGCCTCACATGCTCAGGATAGAGTAATTAATAGGCTGAAACACAAGGAGGAGATGTAACATGTTGTTTGGACGAGGAGGGGAGTTGTATGTGAGCACTGTACTTCGGTCGCGCACGAAGAGGAAGTATATATGGCATCTAAGGAGCTATGGATATGTATCATCTCTCTCTTGGGAGGGAGGGAGGTGGCCAAATGAATCTGTCATAAATAAATCATACATAAAGATATATTGGATAATGTCCAATGGTGGTACATCAGCACAAACCATGTTAGGATTTAAATGCCCAAGATTTTAATGTTGATAGCAAAATTTGTTCAATGTCCAAATAATAATCGTGAATAATATAAATGAATGGTAGCACATACTTAAACCATCTTAGGAATTAAATGCACATTTGAATGTTAAAGTCATTTTGCGTAATTGTTGTTGGAAATAATACATGGACACATGCATCAGTTCAAAGAATTCCAAGTCAGATGCATGAGCTATCCTGTCACGTAACAAACTTAAGTTTCATGCATCACGTCGTTGGCCGTTCGGCAGCTGCAGCTCCTTCCCGAGTCTTCAGGCAGGACGTGTGCATTATCTACTGCTCCTTCCGAATCTCCTGCTTCCAACGAGTGCACCGCATCGCTCGGCAAGACGTTTCATTGAAACGTTGTTTGTTGGACTGCTTCATGGAGAATTCCCTATAAAGGGCAGATAGCATCGGGAGAAAAACTACATCTCATTCCATCTTCTTCCTTGTATACCACAAGTGCTGAGCCGCCTTCTGAACGAAGCCGGCCGTGCTGTCCGTCGTGCAACGGCAGTCCGGCGAGCGGTGTCTCCGTGACTCCGGCCGCATCCTTCGACCCTGCACGGGGGCGGTCTAGAGTTTTCTGGGCAGCGTTCGCGCGACCGCTCCTTCGTCAACGTCTCTACGAGATCGTCTCCGGCAACCGCTGCTTCGTCGACGTCCTCGAAGACATCGTCTCCGGCGACCGCTGCTTCCACGACGTCCTCGACGAGATCATCTCCGACAAACTCCATCGACGACCACCAGTGCAACGACGTCTAGACTGTAAGTTGCATCTGGCCATTGCTAATACTAGATAAATCTGTGCCTGCTCTAGTTGATTCCCGATCAGGTGTATCTAGTGTATATATACATAGATTGTTTTCTGTTCCTGCCGCTAGTGGATTCAGCCATGTCCTATGCGTACTGTGGACTCTGTATCTCCATGTTAATCTACATGTTCTACATCTCGGTTGACACTAGGATGGTAGACAGTCCTAGATTATCACGTGATGTTTATATTTGCATGCTAATCATACATGGATGGGTGCTATCAATCTGCTCTTTTCTGAATTTGAGTTGCATGCTTCTGAAGAAAACCATTTGCATGTTTAACCTGCTCATGTACGTACTATTTAAAGGAATTAAATTAATGATAAATTGTATACTGTATGCAACATTCCAGAAAACTCTAGAGTATCAATTTGTCATGGATGCTCATGTTGCGGATTTGATGAAGCCTGAAAAGTTTGCCGGTGACAACTTCAAGAGATGGCAGTCCAAGGTGCGTCACTACCTCCTGTCCAAGGGCCTGTGGTGGATTATCCCACAGGTTAGGCCGCTGACTCATCAGCAGGCAATGGACTTTGAGTTAGCGAACGACACTGTTGTGGCTGTCATGCTGTCGCTCCTTGAGAACCAACTCTATGATGTATACCATGGGTACACGTCGGCAATAGAGCTTTGGGAGGCGCTGGATCGCAAGTACGCGGTCTCTGACGCGGGGCGCTGGATTTATGTGGTTGAGCAGTACCACGATTTCCGCATGGTGGACGGCGTATCCGTCGTCAAGCAGGCTCATGATCTTACATCGATTGTGAGTGAGTTGGCTCAGTTTGATGTTCAGGTCAATGCCAAGTTCGTGGTGGGGGGCATCATTGCCAAACTCCCTCCTTCATGGAGAGATTTTGCCACCACGCTTAAGCACAAGAGGGAGGCAATGAGGGTTGATGACCTGATTGCTCACCTTGATGTGGAAGAGAAGGCACGTGCTAAAGACACACCTTCTATGGCACATGGCGGTACCTCAAACGCTAACTTCGTGCAGAAATCTGGTGCTAAGTTCAAGGGCAAACAGCAGAATCCAAAGGCCAAGAATACAACCAATTTTAAGAAGAAGAAGGATGGCATAATCTGCTATGTATGTGGTGAGCCTGGCCACAAGGCCAATAAGTGCCACAACAGGAAGGGCAAGAAGGGTGGACAGCAGAACGGACAGAACTCTGTCAACATGGTTGTTAGCGAGCCCAGTACTGCAGGGTATGATTCGATCCCTGTTGTCTTAATGGCGTGTCAATCCGCTGATTGGTGGGTTGACACGGGAGCTAACATTCATGTATGTGCTGACCTTAATTTATTTTCTTCTTGTCAGGCTGCAAGCGGTTCCTCCATCTTGATGGGAAATGGCTCAGGTGCTGCTGTACGTGGAGTAGGGAAGGTTGACCTGAAGTTTACATCAGGAAAAATCATTTCCTTAAAGAATGTGCAGTATGTGCCTTCAATAAAAAGGAACCTGATTAGTGGCTCTCTTTTATGCCGAGATGGCTTTAAATTGGTTTTTGAGTCGAATAAACTTGTTATTTCCAAATTTGGTTTATTTATAGGAAAAGGCTATGAGTGTGGAGGCTTGTTCCGCACATCTTTGTTGGATTCTGAGAATAAATTTGTTCACAACACTATTAGTGTTCTTAATACAAATAAAGATGCATCCATTTGGCATTCGAGATTATGTCATGTTAATCTTGGTAGCATATCCCGCATGAGCAGTTTGAATTTAATTCCTAAATTTTCCGTAGTCAGAGGTTCTAGGTGCCAAATTTGTGTGCAAGCGAAGCAACCTCGGAAGCCTTTTATGGCGGTCGAGGAAAGAAATACGGCACCACTAGAACTAGTTCATTCCGATCTTTGTGAGATGAATGGAGTGTTGACTAAGGCAGGGAAAAGATATTTTTTATCTTTTATTGATGATGCAACTAGATTTTGCTACCTGTACTTACTTAAAACTAAAGATGAAGCATTGAACTATTTTAAAATCTACAAGGCAGAGGTCGAGAACCAATTAGATGGAAGAATTAAACGTCTAAGGTCAGATCGAGGTGGAGAATATGTTTCCAGTGAATTTTCCCAATTTTGTGCGGAGCATGGAATAATCCATGAAGTGACGCCGCCCTACTCACCCCAATCAAATGGGGTTGCCGAAAGAAAGAACCGCACTCTAACGGACTTGGTGAATGCCATGTTAGATAGTGCAGGTATGTCTAAGGCATGGTGGGGTGAGGCTGTCTTGACCGCTTGTCATATCCTTAATCGGGTTCCCACTAAAAATAGTGAGGTGACCCCATATGAAGGATGGGGAAAAAGGAAACCCAATCTCTCGTATTTGCGTGCTTGGGGGTGCTTGGCGAAAGTCAATGTACCGATAACCAAGAAACGTAAACTTGGACCTAAGACGGTTGATTGTGTCTTTCTTGGTTATGCACACAACAGCGTTGCCTATAGATTTTTAGTAGTTAGATCCGATGTACCGGATGTGCCGGTAAACATGGTGACGGAATCTAAAGATGCTACATTTTTTGAGGATATATTTCCCATGAAAAATACAGGAGCATCATCTAGTCAAGCAAACGTTAATCCAACTCTGGAACTACCAACTCCTGAAAATTGTGGACACACAAATGTGGAGAATGACAGTGAAGTGGCTCCACGAAGGAGTAAGAGACCAAGGATTGAAAAATCATTTGGTGACGACTTCATTGTGTATCTCGTGGATGATGTGCCAAAGTCCATTTCAGAGGCATATGCATCTTCTGATGCAGAGTACTGGAAGGATGCAGTCCGTAGCGAGATGGATTCCATCATCGCGAATGGGACTTGGGAGATCACTGACCGTCCATTTGGTTGCAAACCAGTCGGATGTAAGTGGATCTTCAAGAAAAAGCTTAGGCCAGACGGTACTATTGAAAAGTACAAGGCAAGGCTTGTGGCAAAGGGGTACACCCAAAAAGAAGGCGAAGATTTCTTTGACACTTACTCACCCGTTGCAAGATTGACCACTATCCGTGTACTATTGTCACTGGCTGCCTCGTATGGTTTCCACGTTCATCAAATGGACGTGAAGACGGCTTTCCTTAATGGCGAGCTCAATGAGGAGATCTATATGGAGCAGCCCGATGGTTTTGTAGTACCCGGACAAGAAGGCAAGGTGTGTAAGTTGATGAAATCTTTGTATGGCCTCAAGCAAGCGCCGAAGCAATGGCACGAGAAGTTTGAAAAAACTTTGACATCCGCGGGCTTTGTTGTGAATGAAGCCGATAAGTGTGTTTACTATCGATTTGGTGGGGCGGATGGTGTGATTCTATGCTTGTATGTTGATGATATACTCATCTTTGGAACAAGCATTAGTGTTGTAAATGACTTAAAGTCGTTTTTGTCCCAGAGTTTTGACATGAAGGATTTGGGAGAGGCTGATGTAATTCTAAACATTAAATTGATCAAGGGTGAGAATGGAATTGCTCTTACACAGTCTCATTATGTGGAGAAAGTCCTAACCCGCTTTGGGTTTATGGATTGTAAAGATGCTCCCACACCCTATGACCCTAGTCTAAAGCTTAGAAAGCATGATGGACAAGGGAAGGATCAATTGAGATACTCTCAGATTCTAGGGTCTCTTATGTATCTGGCTAGTGCTACTAGACCAGACATCTCATATGCTGTTAGTAAATTAAGCCGGTTTACATCTAATCCGGGAAATGATCACTGGACAGCAATTGAGCGTGTAATGAGATACTTAAAGGGAACCATGTCTTACGGGATTCACTATACTGGGTACCCAACAGTACTTGAAGGGTATAGTGACTCAAATTGGATCTCAGACGCAGATGAGATCAAGGCCACAAGTGGATACTTATTCACTCTTGGTGGTGCTGCCATCTCATGGAGATCTTGTAAACAAACCATTATAACAAGATCAACCATGGAGGCAGAACTAGCAGCACTTGACACGGCCACTGCTGAGGCGGAGTGGCTGCGTGAGCTTTTAATGGATTTACCGATAGGCGAGAAGCCTATTCCGGCTATCCTTATGTACTGTGATAACCAAACAGTTCTCACAAAGGTTAAGAGTACAAAGGACAATATGAAATCCAGAAGGCATGTGAAACGACGCCTGAAATCCGTCAGAAATTTGAGAAACTCCGGAGTAATTGTGGTGGACTATGTCCACACCACGAAAAATCTGGCGGATCCCTTTACAAAGGGTCTATCACGAAACGTGATCGAAAATGCATCAAGGGAAATGGGGTTGAGACCCATATGAGTTACACTGCAGCGGTAACCCATCCTATGAGACCGGAGATCCCGTGAAGTAGGTAATGGGAAAAACAAGTTGTCAGTGTAATGGGAGAGTGCAATTCTAAAACCCATTCCCGTTGGAGATGCAGTACTCTCATACTGTATGGTAGGATGACATATGTCTTAATGCGCTTTGAGGTCCTTTAACAAGGCGAGGTACTGTCCTACGGGGTACACTCGGAAAAGCACACCTATATGAGCCCGACTATGAGGTCGTAGTCTATGAGACTTGGGAACTCTCTAGAAAGCTCATGAATAGACACAGGAGCATGACCGTTAAAGCTCCAACCAGAGGCCTAGTTCTTGGCGGCCCAGTATTAGCAAAGTCTTGAAGGGAAACTTATTCGCAGAAAGCTAACAATTCAAGGTCTCGTCCATTGTCTAGCTGCGAGTGAGTGGAACTTGAAGTTCTAGACGTTAGTTCAACCCGAAAGGGACTGTCGTCAAAAAGCTGATATATAAACAGCATTGTGGTATATATATGATTTCTATCTTCTTCTAGCTCTAACACCTGTCATTGGAATTGGTGGGGACTGTTGGAAATAATACATGGACACATGCATCAGTTCAAAGAATTCCAAGTCAGATGCATGAGCTATCCTGTCACGTAACAAACTTAAGTTTCATGCATCACGTCGTTGGCCGTTCGGCAGCTGCAGCTCCTTCCCGAGTCTTCAGGCAGGACGTGTGCATTATCTACTGCTCCTTCCGAATCTCCTGCTTCCAACGAGTGCACCGCATCGCTCGGCAAGACGTTTCATTGAAACGTTGTTTGTTGGACTGCTTCATGGAGAATTCCCTATAAAGGGCAGATAGCATCGGGAGAAAAACTACATCTCATTCCATCTTCTTCCTTGTATACCACAAGTGCTGAGCCGCCTTCTGAACGAAGCCGGCCGTGCTGTCCGTCGTGCAACGGCAGTCCGGCGAGCGGTGTCTCCGTGACTCCGGCCGCATCCTTCGACCCTGCACGGGGGCGGTCTAGAGTTTTCTGGGCAGCGTTCGCGCGACCGCTCCTTCGTCAACGTCTCTACGAGATCGTCTCCGGCAACCGCTGCTTCGTCGACGTCCTCGAAGACATCGTCTCCGGCGACCGCTGCTTCCACGACGTCCTCGACGAGATCATCTCCGACAAACTCCATCGACGACCACCAGTGCAACGACGTCTAGACTGTAAGTTGCATCTGGCCATTGCTAATACTAGATAAATCTGTGCCTGCTCTAGTTGATTCCCGATCAGGTGTATCTAGTGTATATATACATAGATTGTTTTCTGTTCCTGCCGCTAGTGGATTCAGCCATGTCCTATGCGTACTGTGGACTCTGTATCTCCATGTTAATCTACATGTTCTACATCTCGGTTGACACTAGGATGGTAGACAGTCCTAGATTATCACGTGATGTTTATATTTGCATGCTAATCATACATGGATGGGTGCTATCAATCTGCTCTTTTCTGAATTTGAGTTGCATGCTTCTGAAGAAAACCATTTGCATGTTTAACCTGCTCATGTACGTACTATTTAAAGGAATTAAATTAATGATAAATTGTATACTGTATGCAACAATTGTTTCGTCATAACTAATTAAGTAGCCGCACATAGCTGGATGTTTCCTCAACAGGATACTAGGTCTTTCTGAATAATTAATGAAATGGTTGCATGCATCGCCCAAATGTAGAGGCCGGTGGTCATCCTCCTTCTCAAAAAAAGAGCACCAGTACTGTATTGCTACCATCGCAACTCCCCAAGCCATAACTAGCATAACAGTTTTGAGACTGAAATAAACATGGTAATAAGACGTTGCCTTGGGAGAAGGTTGAGAATATCAAGACGTTGAGTTTTCACTGCAAATTGCAACTTCAGTATCGATCCTTTTTATGCGAACAAGACACGGAGACTGCATCCCATTTTATGAAACATGTGCAACAAAAAACAGTTCATTCTTAGCCTCATGTTCTTCACCGTCTTACACATCCGCCGTCAGATTATTCGATGAATTGAAGTTAATATATCAACTTATCACGTGTAATAATAGTGTTTATGTTTGAGCAGGAAACTCAAGGTGGGTTCACTCCATGGAATGGTCTGGCCAGAAAGACTTAGCGGAATCTCCAGAGGCGTCGTTTTTCGTAGACAAAGCCCAAGCTGGAGTTTTGAATAGCCATGGGCGCACTAAGTTTCCTCAAGGTTCTGTACAAGCACCTTTTTTTCCACTTTATCTGAATACCTACTGCTCCAAATTAATTCGGAAGAAGCCAGTCTTACATGGCCCTGTGTAGCTTACTGACAGGTATTGTGTTTGGCCTGTGTAGCTTACTGACATGGTTCCGATGGACCAACCGAAGGCTGCCCTTGAAATGCTGAGGCGATTCACGCAAGGGAAACTCAAGGAAGTTGTTCCTGAAGAGGAGCCAGCGACGACGTTTTACGCGGCAATGTGATCGGTGCTGACTCAAAAAGGGATTGTAGCTTCCTGCTTCCCTTCCGTGTACCCTCTATTTTTTTCCCAGTGTTTCAGCCGGATATGTATGTATAGCCCTAATAACAAGAACTTTGGCGCCGAAATGTAACTGCACGATGTACGCTTTGATGATGATGATGAAGGATGGAGTACACCACACCATGGGGGGCGATGTTTCACAGCCTTGCCTCATGTTTTAATCGTGTCCATATGTGTGTCCCCTTCTTCACGATTACTGACCAAAGACTCACAGGCAAAGGCTCATCATCCCCTTCTTCCACACCAAATGCAGACCAGTGAATCAATGTTCAGAACTTCAGATGCACCATGGGAAACAAAGTGGTCCTCACATTTGCCATGGGCTGGTACTTGGATGCGGATGAAGAAGAAAACAGAATGGTCTGAAGAATGATTAAAAAACACATGGCAAAAAAAGGATTTTTTTAAGAAAGCCCTTGTGAGGATCGAACTCACGAGGGAACGCACTACCACTATGCTACGGAGGCTTCGACGAATGGAGTTGATATTATTCCTGAAATTGAAAACGCTGTTACAAGGCATAAAGGCGATTCTTTCAACGTTTACAGAGCAGCTTTATCCCATGATTCATACCCCATCCTAGTAACGAGCAGCAGCGACCTCAGCAGCTTCAGAGATCGAAGCCATATCCGCCTCCAGGGAGCTCCTCCTACCGATCATCCACGTTGGCAAGCAGAGACGGAATGACGATGGTAAGGGTCAGGGAAGTGCATGAGTGCGCCAAGGACCAGACATCGATCACAGATGAGTCGACGATTCATGGAAGCTCAGATATAGATGGCGGGTGGGCGTGTACAACGCGGTTGTATACCACAGCATGTTAGCGGTGAGAATCCGGTTGTGGAATGGTGGGCAAAATGAGTGAGGAGGAGATAGATCATAGGGAACTTCTTGATGCCTCCCATGCTTAGGATAGAGTAATTAATAGGCCAAAACACACAAGGAGGAGCTGTAACATATTGTTTGGATGAGGAGGGGATTTTTATGTGAGCACAATACTTAGCTTGTGGCACGAGAAGTGGAAGTATATATGGCATCCAAGGAGCTAAGGATATGTATCATCTCTCTCTATAGGGAGGGAGGCAGGTGGCCAAATGAATCTATCATAAATAAAAAGATATATTGGATAATGTCCAGTGGTGGTACAACAAAAACCATCTTAGGAATTAAATGCGCAAGATTTTAATGTGGATAGCAAAGTATGTTAAATGTCCAAATAATAATCGTGAATAATATAAATGAATGCTAGCACATACTTATAAGGATATGTTGAAGTCAATATGTTTTAGGCCTTCTTTGGTTCATAGGATAGGAATATCATAGGACTAGGAAAATCATAGAAAGTGAGATGACATGTATCTCAATTCCCATGGGGAAAGAGATGGCATTTGATGCATAGAATAGGAATTTTTATACTGAGTCTAGGTTAATGTTTTTTTTTTCTTTGAAATGTGAAGGATTGGTTCCTATCCTCTGTAGAATCTATTCCTACAAACCAACGGGCTTCGAAGGAATGTTTTCTATGAAAATCAATTCCTCTATAGAATTCCTACACAATTCCTACAAACCAAGAGTCATTTTGCATAATTGTTTCGCCATAACTAATTAAGTACTCCTGCAATGCCTTCCATTTGTACGTAGCCGCACATAGCTGGATGTTTCTACCATCACAACTCCCGGCCATAATAGCTAGCATAACGGTTTTAGCATCTCGTTTTGTTTTGAGACTGAAAAAACATGCTAATAAGACTTCCTTGGGAAAAGGTTGAGAATATCAAGACGTTGAGATTTCACTGCCAATTGCAACTTCAGTATAGATGCTTCAAAGGCGAACAAGACACAAAGACTGTATCCCAGTTTATGAAGCATGTGTGACACTTAAAATCTTCTTCAACTTTATGCGTGGTCATCTAGGCCAGCTCTCAGGCTGCCAAGAGCTTCACGGTGACTGGCGTGTGGGCCTCCCTAGGGTGCAGCCTTTGCAAGCGTTCTTTGGATTTGATTAACGGTTTCTTTGCTTACGTAGTGCATAGGCCGGGAGCTCTGTATAACGCTCTTCTGGGATGGCCCAGAACATCCATTTGCGCGCTCCCGCTTGAGAAAAAACTAACATCCGCTCTGAAGAAAACCAGCCAGAGAAATATCGACAGCTCTTGGTTCTGGAAAACAGACTATCTAATTTTGACTTCAAACAATATATATGTAAGAAAAAAATCATAAATTTTGAAAAGTATTTATGAATTTTTAACAAGTGTTCACAAAATTTTAAAAATGACTGAATTTATAAAATGCGCATGGATTTCTAAAATGTTCACAAATTTTAATGCTCAGGAATTTAAATAATCATCACGAATAACTACTGCTATTGGAAATTCTTGCTTAAATCTGACTGATATAATATATTCTAACTGTACAACTTATAAAAAATAATATAACACTTTTTCTTCCTTGAACCCTTTAGTTTTAGTTTATATATTTTTTTACTATTGATTTCTTTTTATCCATAATGGATTTACATGGACTAATACATGAGATTGGTCGGGGAACACCAGTACCAACATGCCCCCTAAAAAAACCAGTACCAACATGCGCACCTTATGTAAATACCCACTGAGTTCACATATGACCAGACCTACGCATATCAGACCGCCGCCCACATCTAACCACACAATAGTACGGTGCTTATGTTGACCATCCCAGTGAAAATAAAAAATAAAGTAAGACACGGAAATGACATATGGACTACGGGTCTATAGCCGGGTGCAGCGGAGCGCGCCATCCCCTCTAGTACAGTTTATGCTGAGCATCATGTTCGTCCTTGTCTTGTATGACAGCCATCGGTAGATTATTAGATGCATTGCAGTTAAAGATATATCGACTTATCAAGCGTAACATTGTTTATGTCTGAGCAGGAAACTCAAGGTGGGTCCACTCCATGGAGATAATGCCCAAGCTGGAGTTCTGAAGAGCCACGGGGCACTCAGTTTCCTCAAGGTTTGTGGTCGAGCACCTTTTTTCACTTCATCTCGATACCTACTGTTCCAAAAATAATTCAAAAGAAGCGAGTCTAGTAGGTACATGGCCTGTGTAGATTACTGACGAGTAACCTGTTCTTTCTGTCCGTGCGAATGCAGGTTCACAATGCCGGCCACATGGTTCCGATGGGCCAGCCGAAGGCCGCCCTTGAAATGCTGAGGAGATTCACGCAAGGGAAACTCAGGGAAGCCGTTCCTGAAGAAGAGCCATCGCCGTTCGCCGGCCACGTTTTACGCCGCCGTGATGTGATCGTCAACACCGACCAAAGAAGGAAAAGAAACTTGCTAGGTAGCCTGCATGCGTGACGCGTCGCCGTTGCGGTCTCAAGGAGTGTCTGCTGTAGCTTCCGGCTTTCCTTCCTTGTGCCCCTCTTTTTCCCTTTACCGTTTCAGCTGGATATGTAATTATGTATAGCCACTAATAACAAGAACGTTGGCCCTGAAATGTAACTGCACTATGCATGCTTGATGATGATGATGATGATGAAGGATGGAATACACTACACCATGGAGGGCGATTTTTCAGAGCCTTGCCACATGTATTAATCATGTCCATGCATGTGTGTGCCTCTTTCTCTTTCTTGATTTGATGTGGCCAAAGAAATACTTTCGGATTTTATTTCATCTTTGAAATGACCAAAACCTGTTTGATTCTCTTGGGTAATTCGCTGTCTGATCCGCACGATTACTAACCAAAACAGGCAAAGGCTCATCATCCCCTTCTTCCGGACAAAATGCAGAGCAGTGAATCGATGTTCAGAACTTCAGATGCTAATCATGGATGGTATAACTAACAGACTGTGGCATGCAACAGGAGAACCCTGTAGGCTGCATGCATGCGTATCCATCCATGCGTGGTGATCTTTGAGATGCAACGGGGAAGAAAAGGCTGGCACAATGTTCAACACAAAAGGCAATTCAGTTGGACGATGGAGTGTTGTGACACGAGCAAATGGAAGTCACTAGGAGGTTCACTTGGATACGGATGAAGAAGAAAACAGAATGGTGTGAAGAAAATGAGAAAAAAAATTGATAGCCCGGTGAGGATCGAACTCACGACCTTTCCCTTACGAAGGGAACGCACTACCACTATGCTACGGGGGCTTTCGTGAATGTACTGCAAACTAGATTACTTATCAGAATGGAGAGCGTACGCGCTTCGGTGAATGTCAACGTCAATAGGTTACATCATGTACCAAAAACTCCAAATGCAGATCGTATACAGGATTTAGAAGACAAAAAGGCGATTTTTTACCCCACGATTCCACTCTAGCCTCGAAACGAGTAGCAACGATCCCTCCAGAAACCTAAGCCACATCCGCAATGGACCGGCCACGTAGACAACAAGCACGTCAAGGTCGATGGTAACGGTCAGGGCAGTACATGAGCGCGGCAAGGACCAAAAAACAATCGCAGACGAGTCGATGATTTGCCCATACTGGTATACAGATGGCGGGTGGGCGTGTGTGACGATCTTGTCTACCTTGGTATCTTAGCTACGAGAATCTGGCCGTGGATGAGATAGATCGTTGGGAGCTTCCTGGCACCTCCCATGCTTAGGTAGGATAGAGTAGTTAGCACAAGGAAGAGATGTAACATGTTGTTTGGGCGAGGAGGAGAGTTGTATCTGTGTGTGGAACACTTGACTAGTGGCACGGGAAAATGAAGTATATATATATGGCATCTATAGAGCTAAGGATGCGTATCATCTTTCTTATATAATGGGCAGTAAGGGAGGCAAGTGGCGGGACAAATCTTTCAATAATAAAGCTAGATAGATTGGATAATGTCGAACGTGCGTGTGTGTCAGCACAAACAATCTTGAGAATTAAATGCCCAAGATTTCAATGTTGATAGAAAAGATACACTACAATATAGTATGTAAGTAATGTGTAGTATGGGAGGCAGGTGGCCGGATGAATCTTTCATAATAAATAAATCATAAATAAAGATAGATTAGGTAATGACGAATGGTGGTGCTTTAGCACAAACCATCTTAGGGGCCCAAGATTTCATATTGATAGAAAAGGTTAAGGTAAAATATGTAAACAATAATCATGAATAACACAAATGAATGCTAGCACAAAAAATATTTATGTAGTTAATACTTTTGATATGGTTTTCCTCTCCCCCATGAGCCAGACACTACTAAAAAAAATCATATAGACGAGCCACCAAAAACCCTCCAGTGACGGTAGGACATCTAGCAGTCAGCGACTTCTGGTTAGTTGTGATTCTCGTGTAGTTCAGGAGAATAGTCTGAAAAGTGAAAGGAAACATCCAACACAATTGTGATGCTTGTCATTTAAAAGAAAAAACAGAGGCATGGCCACATAGCGTACAATTCTTTTTGATATTTGTGTTACTACTTAAATAGTAATCAAGGATGAACAAAAATGAGTCTAGATACACATGGTCGGTCTAGATTACTGACAAGTGGTCTGTTTCTGCCCATGCGAATGCAGGTTCACAATGATGTCCACATGGTTCCGATGGATCAGCCAAAGGCCGTCCTTGAAATGCTGAGGAGATTCATGCAAGGGAAACTCAAGGAGGCGGCTCCGGAAGAGGAGCCATCGGTCACGTTCCGGAAGAAGAGCGCCCTCCTATTCGTCTCTCTCCACGGACTTTCTCTACGATGGCGCCTCTAGCAACTGGTTCACCGCGCCGCCGACTGGATCGCTCGCCCACAGCTCCATGCTCGTCGCGTCGGACGTGGTGCCGCGGCCACCGTCCACCGTAGTCGCAGAGGCACTCTGTTCTCACTAATCATCGTCAAACTTGCCGGATGGAGCCATGTTGTGCCCGGCGTCGCGCGGCCGGCCTCCTCACAAGCACACTGCCAAGGAACTCTACTGTAACTATGCGTGTGATGCGTAGTTGTTAACTCATAATCACGTTGCATGTATGCAACCAAACACCAGGCACTTGCATCAGCCCAGCCAATGCATGCAACCAAACGCCAAGCAAAAATTGCTCCCCTAATGCAGGCAGCCAGGCAGCCAAACGATGTGCAGATGATGGTTTATTGTCTATTTTTTCTCAGCCAGGCCCAACTGGGATAAGTATGCAAAGTGTCAAAAACGATACGGACAACAAAATGCACCCTTGCTAACCATATACAAGGACGCATAAAATGACTGCATGATACGTGGGGGCAAGCGTTTTTCTCTCGTGAGGGGCGACTCCCAGGGCGACTTAGGTTTCCGCTGGTCCGCCGCCGGCCGCCTCCCCGGCGGCGGCGCGGGGGCCAGTGTTCTTTGTCCCAGGACGGTGCCGGAAGGTGTCGTCGCTGGTTTTATTGTCCCAGGACGCTGCCGTGAGGTGCCGTCGCTGGTTTTATTGTCCCGGGACGCTGCCGTGAGGTGCCGCCGCTGGTTTCTCTCTATACTACGAGTTCTGCTGGATTCCGTGGAGTATCTCAAGCAAGAAATTTTGAGGTCTCGTGAAGGAAGGTGTGCTCCAATCTCCTCAGATTGGATGCGTTTTTGAAGTAGTGGTGGTGTTGTGGGTACGTGATTGTTGGACGTGATTGGTTCAACTACCTGGGACGGTGCTGGGGACGCTTTTCTGTTTTCAAGCACGTACTGAAGAAAAGACCTGAAGCTGAAGCGTTCGGGTCCATGGATTCGGCGACCCCGTGACGGGTCGCCCGGAGCAATGAAGCTAATCAGCTGGAACTGTCGGGGCCTAATTGGGGCCCCGACAGTTCGTTCGCTTCTGGACATCCAGAGGCGACATGAACCGGATGTGTTCTTTTTGTCCGAGACACATTTGGATGAGGAAAGGGCACAAGTTCTGATGGAAAAACTTCGCATGGATCACCTGTTGATTGCGCCATGCACTGATGGAAGAAAGGGTGGGTTGCTTATGGTCTGGAAGAAGGAGGTTAGGATCTACTCCCGGACTACCACCCTCGATTTCATTGATGTTTCAGTAGAAGAGGCAAATGGGGATCTCTGGAGATTGACAGGGATATATGATGAACCCAACTGGGAGCACAAAGACCGTACGTATGGCATTTTAAGGGATCTGCATGCCCAATCAAGTCTGCCTTGGTTGGTGATTGGAGACTTTAACGAGATTCTATTTTCTCATGAGAAAGATGGGGGTGCCCCACGTCAGCAAACACGCATGCAAGCATTCCAGGATGCTCTCTCAGATTGTTCTTTGGAGGATATTGGCTATACAGGGGATAGCTTCACCTGGTTTCGCGGAGGGCTGCGAGAGAGGTTGGACCGTGCGGTTTCAAATTCAGATTGGATGCTTTTACATCCTTTTGCTGGACTGAATAATCTCGAGATGGGTAGATCGGATCATCGGCCAATATGTTTAGATACAGAATATCTAGCGGGTGTAGCTGACAACGGCAATGCTCATACAAAGAAATTTGAGGCAAGATGGTTAGCAGAAGAGACTGTAGAGGAGATCGTCAAAACGGCATGGCAGAAAGCTTTGCACCAAGGCTTATGTCCGACCGTGAGTTCAAAGTTAGATTTAGTTCACAATGACTTGCATCGCTGGGATCGACAGGTACTTAAAGAGCCTCGCCGACGGCTTCGGGAGGCACAGAAAGAACTAGATGTTCTCATGAGACAAACTCCTACAGAAGAGGTGAGAATGAAACAGAAGGAATTATCAGTTTATGTGGAAAACCTGCTCGAACAAGACGAGGTGTATTGGGCGCAGAGGGGAAGAGTCAGTTGGCTTCGCAAGGGCGATCGCAATACTGCCTTCTTCCATCACTTTGCGTCAGCTAGGAGACGGAGGAACCTGATAAAAAAGCTGAAGAACGATTCAGGTGGCTGGGTCGAAGGGAATGAGGACCTTCGGCCTCTCATCAGAGACTACTTTGGCGGCCTGTTTACGTCGAATGCAGAGGAGATCGACCCAGCTTTACTTAACTGTATAAAGCCTATAGTAACCAGCGACATGAATGATCTACTGATCTCTGATTTTTCTAGAGAGGAGGTCAAGAAAGCTCTATTTCAGATTGGAGATATGAAGGCCCCGGACCTGATGGACTTCATGCAATCTTCTTTAAAAGGTTTTGGCATATTGTGGGAGAAGAGCTCACAGATGAGGTACTGGATGCTATTAACAAGAAGAAGATTCCGGATGGATGGAACTCAACTAATGTTGTTCTTATACCCAAAGTGGAAAACCCCGAGGTAATAACGCAGTATCGGCCTATTTCCCTTTGCAACGTGGTGTACAAGATAATATCTAAGATGCTTGCAAATAGGCTTAAGAAAATATTGCCAGAGACGATTTCACCAACTCAGAGTGCCTTTGTGCCGGGTAGGCTTATTACTGATAATGTACTGGTTGCTTATGAATGCTTTCATGCGATAAAGAAGAGGACCCATGGGTCTAATGGTTATTGTGCTGTGAAATTAGATATGAATAAAGCATACGATCGTGTTGAGTGGGACTTCTTAGAGAAAGTGATGCAGAAGATGGGGTTTCATGATCTCTGGATAAAGTTGATAATGGAGTGTGTTTCTTCAGTTACATATAGAGTAAGGTTCAACAACACGGAGACGGAGGAGTTTATTCCTACCCGAGGACTGAGACAAGGGGACCCCTTGTCCCCTTATCTATTTTTGCTCTGTTCGGAAGGATTATCCAGCCTCTTATTTCATGAGGAGGAAATTGGGGGCCTCGAGGGGGTCCGAGTCTGTCGGAATGCTCCTTCCATATCACATCTCTTATTCGCTGATGACTCACTGATTTTGATGAAAGCGGATGAACATAATGCAAACACCCTGAAAAGGGTGTTGGACACTTATTGCCGCAGCTCTGGACAGGTTGTAAGTAATGCAAAGTCTAATATATTTTTCAGCCCTAACACGAGTGTCCTGGTTAGAGAAAATTGCTGCAGAATTCTGAATATTGATACAGAGGCCCTCTCAGATACTTATCTGGGCTTACCGACCATGGTGGGAGTGGATAGATCGGATTGCTTCCAACATCTTATAGACAGAGTATGTCAGAGGCTAAAGGGTTGGAAGGAGAAGACCCTCTCAATGCAAGGTAAAGAGATCCTGGTAAAATCAGTTGCCCAAGCTATTCCTTCTTATGCCATGTCTGTTTTTAAGCTGCCAAAGGGAATTTGTAAAGCAATTACAGATGAGATCTCTGGTTTCTGGTGGGGAGATAGTGATGAACAGAAGAAGATGCATTGGTTCGCGTGGTGGAAATTGTGTATACCAAAGAAGAAAGGGGGATTGGGGTTTAGGGATCTTCACAGTTTTAATCTTGCTATGTTAGCAAAACAGTGTTGGCGACTTCTCCAAAACCCAGACTCTTTGTGTGCACAGGTCCTCAAAGCGAAATATTATCCAGATGAAAATTTGTTAAAAGCTGGCCCAAAGAAGGGATCTTCCTATACTTGGCAGAGCATAGTGGCAGGGATCCAGACTTTCAATAGAGGGTGTATATGGAGAATTGGGACGGGATCTCAGATTGACATATGGAATGACTCCTGGATTCCAGCTAGTGCAACACGAAAGGTAATCACACCAAGGGGGGTGCTAATGCTCTCAAAAGTTGTTGAGCTTATTAATCCGCATACTGGCATGTGGGATGAAGAGCTCTTGAGAGACTGCTTCTCACCAGTTGATGTAAATCGGATTCTACAAATACCCCTAAACAGTAATATTGAGGATGATTTCGTAGCTTGGAATTATACTAGGGCAGGCACATTCTCAGTGCGCTCAGCATACTACAGAGAACTTGATCATCAGTTCGGGACTAGGCTCTCAAGGTCGGATGGACAAGGAAGTATCCAGGTAAATGGTATATGGAAAGATGCATGGAAGCTGAAAGTTCCTGGGAAAGTAAAACACTTCACTTGGAAGGTTCTACATGGGGTACTGCCATGCTTGGGGGTATTGGCTGCTCGCCACATTCCGTTAATGCCACAGTGCCCGCGGTGTAGGATTGGAATGGAGGATATCCAACACACTTTGTTTACTTGCTGTGAGGTCCAGGATGTGTGGGCTCGGCTGGGGCTGCTTGATACACTTCGGAGGGCGATCGCTGAAGATAGATCAGGGTCAGTAACGATGGGAATTTTAATCAAGCTGAATTCAACAACAGATGGCCTGCCGACTGCGGAACTAGTCTCTGTAGCGGCATGGTTTTTATGGTGGCAGCGAAGGCAGCTAGCTAAAGGAGTGCAGGTGCAATCACCTGAGAGGACGGCCATATCTATCAGAGCTTTAGCAACAAACTACACAAGATCGCTCACTCCAAAATTGCCAATGAGGCCGAGGGATCATATGTGGAAGAAACCTTCCTATGGCATGGTGAAAGTTAACGTCGATGCATCTTTTCATGCAGACACACTTTCGGGAGCAAGTGGAGCTGTTGTTCGAGATGACAAGGGAGATTTCATTGCTGCGGCTTCCTGGTTTATACCGCATGTTCGGGATGTTGATTCGGCTGAGCTCATGGCAATAAGGAATGGTATTTATCTTCTGTCAAGTATTGGATGCACTAAAGCAGACGTAGAATCAGACTGCTTGTTTGCGGTGGTGACACTTCAGAGCATGGATGATTATATGGGGCCTGACAGTGCTGTCGTAGCGGAGTGCAAGCGATTGTCCATCGACTTTAACAAACTTTCCTTCAAACATTGCTTCAGAGAAGCGAACCGGGTAGCAGATGAGTTAGCAAAACATTGCTTTAGTATAAGAGTTCCTGGTTCTTGGGATGATGTAATCCCGGACTTTATTTCTCATCTCCTTGTAAACGATACGAGCATTATTTGAGGAATAAAGTCTAATTTAGATCAAAAAAAAAAATACAAGGACGCATAAACATCACAGAATTGCAGACGTCTGCCAGATAAGGGAACACACTACCACTATGCTACCGAGGCTCCAACGGATGATGCAAATCTTTCTCCGGTATTAACAATAAGATCACCCTTAGCAATGGGGAGAGCATGCGTGCTCCCATGAATGAATGTCAAAAGGGTACAACATGTACCAAAAACTCTAAATGAAGATCTCACGGATTAGAAGACATAATGCAATTTTATTTTGCCATGAGTTGTGACTAATCCCTTAAATCACTAAGCTCCATGGGTAAAAACGCCTAGGAGCGATCCACATAATCGATTTGCGTTCCCTGCCTTGATTTTGACTTGGTCAAGCGCTGGGTGGGTCCCAATGATAAGTGGGAGGAGTCGGTCATACTCGCTCGCTGGGCAGCCGAGGATTGGACTCGGTCAAATCACACGCTCCCTTTCTTCCTCCCGTCTCTCCATCCCGCCGCCGCCACTTTCCCTACCCATCCCGCCGCCTCCTGCTTCTCTCGCCGGCCACCGCCGGGTCTCCTCTTGCCCCACTGCTACCTTCTTCTCCCCATCATCGGCCGTCTCCAGGTCTCCTCCTTCCCCACCGCCACCTCCTTCTCCCCATTGCCCGCCGCCCTGCCCAACTCCTCCACCACCGGTCCACCTTCTACGCGTGCCTATCCTGCGTCCCTGTGCCGCAGGCTCCACCTATTCTCCACTCCTTCGTGAGATTGACGCCTCTGCCCTCTTCCTTCTCACCCCTCCCCCCTCAGGCTATGGCTACTGCAGCAAGGCAGAGAGGTCTATCCCCCAAACCAGCAACACGTGGGGGCTGATGAGCTTTGTCACTGCAGGGTGTCGACGCCAGCAACGGCCTCCACCAGGTGGTATGTAGGTACACGAACTCCTTCACAATCTCGCCATCTCTCTTCTGCATTGTTTTCTCATCTCCAACATGTAGGCTACGCAGATGGGGACGGGTGTTCAATGGTAGAGTATGTGGCCACGATGAGGAGTTTCCGCCTCTCTCTGCCGGCCTCGATTTGATGCTTGTTAAGTACTATTGTTCATGTGTGATGTTACTACATATAGGTGGAGAGGATTTTCGTTTGTTTCACTTCTCAACATGCAGATGGGTTTAATTTAATTTCAAAATTTTACAACACGAAGATTAATTATTTCGGTCCACTCAAAGAAATTCAAAAGTTCATAGGAAAAAAAAATGTTCCTCTCATGTGGCTAGGAATACAGATTCACCACAAACCAGCAAGGGGGCACCATGCTGGACGTGTTCTCGTCGTGGCACTCATGCCACTCGCATCATCTCCCGATCGTGGAGTAGGCAGCATTTGCTACAACTATCCATATATATTACTAGACGAGAGGAGATCAATACATAAATAAATCACGGACAGATCCACCGACACGCCGATGTGGCTAGCGTGGAATGGATGTAGCTGAAGCGCGTGATGTGTCATGCGCCTTCGATTGTTCTTGTGCCATCTCATCCACACTGCACGAGACACTGTATCTTGTGCACGAGACCACAATGCTATGTATAAAGATCAATCAGCCTATATCATAGGAATGAATACCAACCATATAGATTTTTATTGTAAGGATAATTGCAATCGCTGCATTTTTTTTGTTCACATCCTACGGAGCTGCATAATTCCACGATTCCTACTCTATCCCTGAAAATGGTAGCAGTGATCTTTGGGGCGGATGTGCTCTCTTTTCGGCACGGTAGCAGTGATCTCTGCAGCTATAGGAACCAAAGCCATATCCGCTATAGATGCTCCGCGTAGTCAATCAATGTCGCAACGTCGATAGTAACGGCCAGGGTAGTACATGAGCGAGCCAAGGACCAGCCAACAATCTCAAACGACACGATAATTCACGAGAGATCGTATATAGATGGCGGGATGGCGTGCATTGTGGTTTTGTCGTCCTCGGTATGTAAGCTACGAGAATCCAGTCGTGGACGGGATAGATCGCTGGGAACTTCCTGACACCTCCCATGCTTAGGATAGAGTACTTCATAAGCCAAAAACACGAGGAGGAGATGTAACATGTTTGGGCAAGGAGGAGGGTCGTGTGTGCGGAATCCTTGACTAGTGGCACAGGAACAGGAAGTATATATATGGCATCTACAGAGCCAAGGATGTGTATCATCTCTCTTATATAATGGGAAGTAAGGGAGGCAGATGGCAGGATAAATCTTTCATTAATAAAGAGATATATATTGGATAATGTCGAATGTGTACGTCAGCACAGCCCAGCTTATTGAGAATTAAATGCCCAAGATTCCACTGTTGATAGAAAAGATACACTACAATATACTCACGAGACCAACCAATAAAAGGCTTTTTTTTTTGAGACAAACCAATAAAAGGCTAAAACGGGATGGTACACACTACTCACATGGGCCTAGACAGGAAATTCGGCCCAACTAGGGGGCCCGTAGAAAATGGGGGCCCTGTGCGAGCGCACAGCTTGCACATGGCCATGGATGACCCTGCTGATGGGGGTAGAGGGAGAGGCGTCGGTATCTGTTGTCGCCTTTGAGCCCACGATGCTTACGCGTAGGACTACCCTCAACTGGAGGAGAACTGTCGAAGCGGTAGGTAGGACGGCGACAACGCGTACCGCGGCGGCTGCGGCTGTGGGGAGGAACGCACTTTATGAGTTATGGAGAGAGGCATGGCGGTACAAGGGTACATGGCTGGACGGTACTCCCTCTGATCCATTTTTTTAAACGCGGTCCCTTAGGACCCGATTCATTAAAAAAGGTAGAATAGAGTTGCTCGGTTAATTAACGGAAACGCGGGCAAATACCATTACATCACGCCCGCAAGAAGGGCACACGGCCAACCTGGCACCTGCAAGACCACAAACACCGTCGAGGAGAGGAGGGCGTCGGGGTTGCCTGCAGTGTCATCGTCGTCACATCTCCCCGAGCAAGCAACCGCTACTTCGCCGTAGACGACCCGTCAAGACCCCGCCAAACAGACGACACACGAGGACCTCGAAGGCCAAAGCTCTGATTTTGCTGATGCGCTTCACGGGAGAAAGTTGCAAGCCTCACACTGACCTAGTCCAGCGCAACCTTCGAAGAGCACCGTCCGCTGGAACCACCCTCATGGAGTCACTGTTGCCACAGGTCCCTGCCACATGCAACTCCTACTTCTCTGCCATAGTGAGAAACAAGCATAGGCGCACCCAATGACGAATCGGACCGCCGACAACAGAAGGACAACCCGTGACCCAGCTCCGCACGTCATCATTGTTGTCATTGCATGAGTCGCAACGCCAACCACTCGCATCACCGGTTGGGCACCAGCCAACCGTGATTCCGTGCACGTCCAGCCCAGGGAAAGCGCGGGAGGAATAAATCCTCAAGACGACGCCCCAAGGGGGGAAACGACGTAGAAACGTCGCCGTCGTCCAACCTTGCAATAGGGCTATAGTATTTCACCCGAAGACGACCCCGAGGGTGGACAAGGTTGGAGAGCTCCACAACGACCCTTCAGGAAGGAAGAACGACATCCACAGACGCCGCGTCGTCGGCATCGGCACAAGCCATGTAGGCCATCGCCCGGAGCAACCTGCCTCCACACATCCACTTAACCAGCCACTGGCAGGAAAACCCGCTGGACCGTGCACCCCCGGCGTGATGGCGGCGCCACCACCATGCCGGAGCCATCTACCCCGCCACCAGCAAGCCGGCGAGCCAGATCTGGCCAGCACCAGCCAAATCTGGTGCCCAGCCACATCTGCGCCACACGAAGAGGCCGACACGCAACACGCCATCGATCTGAATCCAGCTCGGCGCAGGGAGAAGGGCCCGCCACCCCACTCTGTCACTCCGGATTGAGGCGCCAGATCCGCAACCCGCCGCCGAACCAGCACCGGCCGTGGTCGTCCAGAGGCCGGACCGGAAAGGCACCGCATGGTCTACCAGATTGGGGCCATCGGGACGCCGCCACCAAGGTTGCGCGACACATGCAGCCGACCCGAGCCTCCCACCACCGAGGGCGCGCACAACAGTGTGAGGGAACGCCCCACCGTCGCCGTCCGCCGGCCGGGCTTAGCCCGGTGGCATCTTTCGAGGACAGCGAGGGGAGGAGGAGCGACGGGAGGGGCCTGTGGCGGCGGCAGCTAAGGTTCGCCCGAGTTGCCCCCGGAGAATGACGTGGGCGGCACCTGTTACTCTTACCAGAAAAATAATAATTCCCCTCCGATCCATATTACTTGTCGCTCAAACCTATGTACGTAGCACTGAAATACATCTTTACCCTGGTCTACAGGAGATCACCGATGATGCTAACCACTACGCCCACGTCCAGTTCGTGATAACAAGTCGGGGCGAGACGTACCTGAGGCGAATGCATGCGGTTTTCCCACGGGTTTTCCAGGTTTTTTTGTTTGTTTTTGTTTTTTATTTTTGTTTTTCACGGGATTTTCATTGTTTTTCTCTGGTTTTATTGGTTTTTTAATCTTTTTTTCTTTTTTCATTGTTTTCTTCAGTTTTCTTTATTTCTTTCTCGATTTTACTGGGTTTTTCTGTTCTTTCCTTTTTCTTCGCTTTTCCTTCGGTTTGTTTGTTTCTTTCTCTTTTTCCAACAGTTTTCTTTGTTTACTCTTGGGTTTCTTTATTTTTATATATGCATTTTTTGTGTATATCTAATACAGTTTTCAAACACACGTTTTACATTTGTTAAATGCATGATTAACATTTTTCAAATACCAAACTAACATTTTCTAACATGTTTTACATTTGTTAAATGCATGATTAACATATTTAACTTTTTTATTTTCAAATGCCTCATTAACATATTTCAAATACAAAGTATATCATTTTTTTAATACAACATTTTTTCTATACGCATTTAACATTTTTCAAATACAAGTTTAACATTTTTCAAATACAAGTTTGACATTTTTTGAATACATGGTCAACATTTTTACATTACACATTTAAAAAAATTCAAATAATAGTTTCATATTTTTTTTGAATACATGGTCTACATATTTTCTATAAATATTTAACATTTTTCCAATACAAGTTTAATATTTTTAAACACATTGTCAACATTTTTTCTATGCATATTTAACATTTTAAAATTCAAAACATTTTTTAATGCATGGTCAATATTTTTTATATACTCATTTAACATTTTTTAATGGTTTATTAACATTTTTCAAATACTTGTTTAATATTTTTTTTAAATCTTGATTTTTTTTTAAAATACATTATCAATTTTTTTACACATTGTATATGTTTTGTATAAATTTTTCGTATACATGATCAACATTTTTCCTATCCACATTTAACATTTTTAAATGCATGATTAACATTTTTTAAAACAGTATATAAATTATATTTTGTAATATACTCCCTCTGTTTCATTTTATAGTGCGCATAGTTGCTAGCTCTTATACCAATGCAATGAGCGTGAGCTGTACTTTGTACCAAAATGACCCTGCATGCACGGTCTGCCCACACCCATGTGCAAGCGCTGCTGTGTGTCCCTCATTTCCAGGCAAGGGGTAACTTGTCCAAACCAGCATGCACGCACTACATTTCGGAATGTGAGCAAAAAAACTATGCACACTACAAAAGGGAATGGAGGGAGTATATGTTTTATAATTTTAGAAAGTTTAAACAAAAGTAAAAAAAAAACGAAACAGAAAATGTGAAAGAAAAAGAGAAAAAAAAACCCCGAGGATGTGCCCTTTAGTGCACCTGGGCCGGCCCATCTGGAGCTGCCCTGACGTGAGGGTTTCCCTAGGTCTCGCTTAAAGCGAGACATAGGGGCGCCCCGATCCAACGACTCAAAACTAGCTGAGGGAGGGCATAGCTAGCGTTGCCTGTTTTCTACCATCACAACTCCCCAACCCCAAGTTATAACTTTCCTCAAAAAAAAAAAAGGGGGGGGGGGGGGGGGGGGGGGCTGCTACGCGTCCGCCGGCTGATCTTTTGAAAAGATCGGCGGGTCGTGAACCGTCCGATTGTATGCCACGAGCCATCCGATCGTTCCTCTTTATTTTCTGCAACAAACGCTTGTTGCAAAACTCCGTTGCAACAGAATCTTTGTTGCAAAAGCATCTCCGACTTCTTCTATGTATTCCTGCAACAAGACCTTTGTTGCAAAAATTGTAAAAACATCTCCGGACTCTTCTCCAGATTCCTGCAACAAGATCCTTGTTGCAAAAATTGGAACAACATCTCTGGCCTCATCTCTGCATTCCTGCAACAAGACCATTGTTGCAAAAATAACTTCTCTGTATTTCTGCAACAAGACCCTTGTTGCAAAAATTACAACAACATCTACGACCTCTTTCTGTATTTCTGCAACAAGACCTTTGTTGCGAAAATTCCGCCTGAAGCACTTGTACTATCATGGCATGAATTTCATCCAAACCTCGATGATGAGCGACACATGCACATGTACCATCCGGGGCCTAGCATACAACGCCGGAACCTTGAAGTAAGCATGCCATGGATCCGGCTGATGAGGCATGTCCCATGCGTGAGGCAGCCGGCCACCGTTGATCTGAATCTTGCCAGACTTGTCCCGAGTAACCGATGCAGCACCACAGTTGGAGGAGAGAGGAGATGAGAGAGATGGATAGCAGCGTGGGCTCACAGGAGAGAGATTGGGGGGGGGGGGATGGAAGAAGACGGGGTGGACGAAAGGGAAAACGATTACAGCGAGATGCTTCGGGAATGGGAAGCGTGGTCATTGGTGTGAGGATAAGAACGAGCTGGTCCCACAGGCACACGCGTTGCAAGCGCGAGGAGGCGGATGGGCGATGAAACATCAGTCGGTTGAAGCTAATCATTTCCCAAAAAAAAAAAACCCCAAGTCATAACTAGCATAACAGTTTGGCATCTTGCTTTGTTGTTTTGAGACTATAAAACCTTTTTCCAAGGCAGCGTCTTATTAGCATCTTGGGAAAAGGTTGAGAATATCAACACGTTGAGATTTCACTGCAAATTGCAACTTAGATGCATTGTCTTATATTACATCCATCGTCAGATTATTAGATGCATTGCAGTTAATACATCAACTTATCAAGCATAACATTGTTTATGTCTGAGCCGGAGACTCATGGTGGGTCCACTCCATGGAACTGTCTGGCCAGAAAGACTCTAAGAAAGGCATCGTTTGTGGTTGATAATGCCCAAGCTGGAGCGCTCAGTTTCCTCAACAGGTTTGTGATCAAGAACATTTTTTCTCACTTCATCTCGATACCTAGCCCACTGCTCCAAAATAATTCCAAAGAAGCGAGTCTAGGTATGGTCCGTCTAGATTACTGACGAGTAACCTGTTTATGCCCGTGCAAATGCAGGTTCGCAATGTTGGTCACATGGACCAACCGAAGGCCACCCTTGAAATGCTGAGGAGATTCACGCAGGGGAAACGTAAGGGGGCGGGTCTGGAAGAAGAGCCATCGACGATGTTCTACGCCGCGATGTGATCGACACCGACCAAAGGGGTAAAAAACGAATGTACCCTCTTTTCCCCCCACAGTTTCAGCTGGATATGTATAGCCATTAATAACAAGAACGTTGGCCCTAAAAAGTAACTGCTTGATGATGTACGCTGACGATGATGAAGGTTGGAATGCACCATGACCATGAGGGTAGTGTTTCAGAGCCTTGCCTGATGTTCTAGTCATGCCCAGTCCATGTGTGTGTCTTTCTCTTTATCACCTTGATCTGCCCTAAGAAATACTTTTTGATTGATTTTATTTCATCTTTGAAAGGACCACAACCTGTCTGATTCTCTTGGGAAGTTTGCTGCCTGATCTGCACGATCACTGACCGTGACTCACACGCAAAGAAAGGCTCATCAGTCATCATCCCCTTCTTCCAAACAAGATGCAAGACAAACGAATTGATGTTCAGAACTTTGAGATGCATGATGGCAAGCTAAGTGGTCCTCAGATTTGCCAACAAGGTTAATTATGGTACAACCAACAGACTGTTGCATGCAATGACAGGGAGAACCCTGCAGGCTGCATGCGTATCCATGTGCGGTATCTTTGAGATGCAACAGGGAAGAAAAGGCTGGCACAAGGTTGAACACAAGAGGGAGTAGTTTAGTTGGATGATGGAGCGTTGTGAAACGGGCAAATGGAAGTTAGTAGGAGGTTACGTGGATCCGGATGAAGAAGAAAACGGAATGGCGAGAAGAAAAGGGACAAATATTTTTTACTGATTTTACTGAAGCCCCCGGTGAGGATCAAACTCACGACCTTTCCCTTACGAAGGGAAGGCACTACCACTATACTACGGAGGCTTTGACATAAGCTCGACAAACAGATCTCTCTTACTACTTTTGGGGAGTGCATACGTGCTCCGGTGAATGTCAATGTCAAAAGGTTACAACATGTAGCCAAAATTTCCGAATGCAGATCGTATATGGGAGCTAGAAGACATAAAGGCGATTTTCTTGCAACCCATACCACGATTCCTACTCTATCTCCGAAATGAGTAGCAACGATGTCTGAATGTACAGGAACCTAAGACATATCCGTGACAGATCGGCCACGTAGACAACCAGCATCACAATTTCGATAGTAACAGTTAGGGCAGTTCATGAGCGCGCGCCAAGGACTTCTCGTATACAGATGGCGGGTCGGCGTGTGCGATGATCTTGTCCACCTTGGTATCTTAGCTACGAGAATCTGGCCGTGGATGAGATAGATCGTTGAGAGCTTCCTGACACCTCCCATGCTTAAGATAGAGTAGTTGACACGAGCTAAGAGATGTAACATGTTGTTTGGGAGAGGAGGAGAGTTGTATGTGTGTGAAACACTTGACTAGTGGCACGGAAAAGGCAGTATATATGACATCTATAGAGCTAAGGGTGTGTATCATCTCTCTTATATAATGGGCACTAAGGGAGGCAAGTGGCTGGATAAATCTTTCATTAATAAAGATAGATAAATTGGATAATGTCGAACGTGCGCGTCAGCACAAACCATCTTGAGAATTAAATGCTCAAGATTTCAATGTTGATAGAAAAGATACAGTCCCTCGCAAAAAAAAAAGATAGAAAAGATACAGTACAATATGTAATTTTTTTTTTTGGAAAAGGAGGTTAAAACCCTCGGCATCTGCATCAATCGATGCATACGGCCATCTTTATTTATTATTCAACAAAGGTCTAACAAGAACATACGTCAAGCCACCCGAAGCCACCACCCACACCTACAAGACTCGATAATGTGGAGTGCTCTCACTCCCCATATCTAAAACCGGTGCCGTCGCCGATCCATCCACATAACGTATCGGAACCAACAGCCGGTGCAGCAGACCTAAAGCGTACACCACATGCACACGATTTAGACGCCGCCATCATCACCGGACCGTTGACCCATCTTCAGGAGAGAGATCCGCATTATCCTTGCCAGTCCGTCCATCCGTCGACGCCACCACGGCGCCCAACGGCGCCACCGCCCCGCGCTCGTTATGGGAGGCGGCTGGCCGGATGAATTTTTCATAATAAATAAATCATAAATAAAGATAGATTGGGTAATGACGAATGGTGGTGCTTTAGCACAAACCATCTTAGGGGCCCAAGATTTCATGTTGATAGAAAAGGTTAAGGTAAAATATGTAAACAATAATCATGAATAACACAATGAATGCTAGCACAAAAAATGTTTATGTAGTTAATACTTTTCATACGGTTTTCCTCTCCTCCATGAGCCAGACACTACTACAAAAATCGTATAGACGAGCCGCCAAAAACCCTCCAGTGATGGGTAGGACATCCGGCAGTCAGATACTTCCGATTAGTAGTGATTCATCGTGTAGTTGAGGAGAATAGTCCAGAAATTGAAAGGAAGCATCAAACACAATTTTGATGCTTGTCATTTAAAAGGAAAAAACGGAGGCATGGCTACATAGCGTACAATTCTTTTTGATATTTGTGTTACTACTTAAATAGTAATCAAGGATGAACAAAAATGAGTCTAGATACACATGGTCGGTCTAGATTACTGACAAGTAGTCTGTTTCTTCCCATGCAAATGCAGGTTCACAATGTTGTCCAGATGGTTCCGATGGATCAGCCGAAGGCCACCCTCGAAATGCTGAGGAGATTCACGCAAGGGAAACTCAAGGAGGCGGTTCTGGAAGAGGAGCCATCGACGACGTTCTACGCCGCGATCTGAACATCACCAACTCTAAAAAAGGAAAAAACTTGCTAGGTTGCCTGCACGCGTTGCTATTGCAGTCTCAAGGAGTGTCTGTCTGTAGGTTCCTATTTTCCTTTCATGTGCCCTCTTTTTTCCCCTTTAACGTTTCAGCTAGATATGTATAGCCCTAAGAACAACAACGTTGGCCCTGAAATGTAACTGCGTGATGTATGCTTGATGGTGATGATGGATGGCACCACGGGGGGCGATGTTTCAGAGCCTTGCCTGATGTTTTTAATCATGTCCATGTGTGTGTCATCTCTTAGTTTGGCCCGGTGGCTAGTCGCTGTAATGAACAGACCTGTTAGTTTCTCTTAATGAAAATCACAAGGGGAGACCTTCTTTTGTAAAAAAAATAAGTGCCCATGTGTGTATGTCTCTATTTCTCGCTTTGATCTGGCAAAAGAAATACTTTTGGATTTTAATTCGTCTTGGAAAGGACCATCGTGTTCGATTTTCTTGTGCAGTCTATTGTATGATCTGCACGGTTACTGACGGTGAATTACACGCAAAGGCTCATCGCCCCCTTCTTCCAAACAAAATGCAAACCAGTGAATCGATGTTGTAGCCCCTTGGGGCTTTGTACTGGCTCTCTTGCCACCCCTTCTATCTTTCTGATACTTCTTTCCATAATGTATCCTTGAATTTTTTTTTGAATCGATGTTTAGAACTTCAAACACAAGTGGTTCTCAAATTTTCCAACAAAGGTTAATAACGGGTTGGTACAATGTCATCCAAGCGAGATGAGAACACATGAAGTAATGGAACTGTTGTGACATGAAAAAATTGTAAGTTTATATTGCATGAAGAGGGAAATAGACTGGTAAGAAAATAAAATTGAAGCCCCCGGTGAGGATCAAACTCACGACCTTTCCCTTACGAAGGGAACGCACTACCACTATGCTACGGAGGCTTTGTCGAGTGATTTTAATTTTGTTGCGATATTAATAGTATCATCGTTAGCAATGGGGGCCTTCCATGAATGAATGTGAAAAGGTTACAGCATGTGCCGAAAAATTCTAAACGCGGACGAAAGTTAGAATACATAAAGGCGATTTTTTTTTCTATGAGTTGTGACCAATCAAAGTACACTGTTCATGTGAGTGTTATACTACCTAGAGGCTAGAGCAGATTTTTTTTGTTTCTCTCTTCACTCCTCAACATGCAGACGGATTTAGTTTAGTTTATAAAGTTTCACAACACGACGGTCCATTATTTCGATCCACTCAAAATGAAATTCAGATGTTCGAATAAGAAAAAAATGGTCCTGTCAAGTGGCCCATGAACACAGACACCATAAACCATCAAGGGAGCAGTGTGCAAGCTGTAGACGTGTTCTCACAAGGATGCCCATGCCACTCGCATCCTCTTGATCGTGCACCACAATGCTATATGCTATGTATAAAGATCAATCAGCTTGTATCACAGGAACGAACACCGACCGTGTGATTTCTAGCATACAAAGCTGCACAATCCCAGGATTCCTACTCTATCCCTGAAACAAGTAGCAATCTCTGCAGCTAGAGATTCCTAAGCTATATGATCCATGACTGATCGACCAAGTAGGCAGAAAGAGCCCTGATGTCCAAAGTAACGGCCAGGGCAGTACGTGAGCGCGCCAAGGAGAAGACAACAATCACAGACGAGTCGGCGAGTCATATCAAATCGTATACAGATGGCTGGTGAGCGTGCGTGCCGGTGTTCTTTAACTTGGCATGTTAGCTACTAGAATCTGGTCTTGGATGAGATAGATCCTTGGGAACTTCCTGACACCTCCCATGCTTAGGATACAGAAATTGGTAAGGCAGAATCGCAAGGAGGAAATGTAACATGTTGCATGGGCGAGGAGGAGAGTTGTATGTGAGCGGAACATTGACTGGTGGCACGGGAAGAGGTAGTAGCTAAGGATGTGTATCATCTCTCTTATATAATACTCCCTCCGTCTCAAAATAAGTGTCTCCACGTGGAGACACTTATTTTGGGACGAAGGGAGCAGTCAGCAAGGGAGGCAGGTGGCGGGACAAATCTTTCATTTATAAAGATAGATAGATTGGATAATGTCAAATGTGTACGTCAGCAAAACCATCTTGTTGAGAATTAAATGCCCAAGATTTCCATGTTGATGGAAAAGATACACTACAATATGTAAAATATGTGTAGCATGGGAGGCAGGTGACCGGATGAATCTTTCGTTAATAAATCATAAATAAAGATAGATTGAGTAAAGATGAATGGTGGTAGGTGAGCACAAAACATCTTAGGGGCCCAAGATTTCATGTTGATAGAAAAAATACTAAAATATACTCCCTTCATTTCATAATGTAGTGCGCCTGCGCTTTTCGAGATTTAAGTTTGACCATAAATTTAACCAACGTGGACGACTGCGGCGGGAGCAAAAATTGCGCGGGCGCACTACATTATGAAATGGAGGGAGTATATGTAATAATTGCGAATAAAATAAATGAATGCTAGCGCACAAAATGTGTATGTAGTTAATACTTTTGATATAGTTTTCATCTCCCCGATGAGCCAGAAACTACTACAAAAATCGTTTAGACGAGCGCCAAAACCCCTCTGGTGAAACGTAGAACAGAGAAGTGGGAAAACCATTTCCTAACCATATAAAAGGACACAAAAACATCACAAAACTGCAAGCATCACCTTAATCAAGCAATGGATTAATATAATATGCTCCGTAAGGGACCTTACAAAGGCAATGTATTAACATAAACCATCATCAATAATACATATGCAGAAGTCAAAGTAATAGTAAATCATTATTACAATAATCCGCCCATAGCTGACAAATCACACACAACAACACATAAATGAAGAATATGCGTAAGCAACATGAACATGTATATTGCTTTTATTTATTTCTCTATCTTACTCAAAGCTTGTAATCCATCTGAATACATGAGCTAGCACGGGTGTATGTGTACAAACATAATATGAAAACAAAAACTAAAGGATGTTGCAAAATAAAATATGTAATTAGAATTAAGCTAATGGTATTTTTTCAATCTTTTGTAGTAAATCAGTACATGCACACTTCAGCACATTCTTCATGGCTCATCATGCTAGCACACATGTACAAAAGCAAACCACGGAATGCAAAATCAGTACACAAATGTAAAGCAGCTCTCACATAGAAGGTGGTGATGGATTGATGATGATGAGGCTGGATACATTCGTTAAGGATGAGGGACATACATTCATCAAAGATGAGGGTAGTCGCGACTAGGCCTAGGGGGGATGTCAGTGTGCAGAAGCAACACCCACAGGAGGGTGATGAGCTCGCCGTTGCACCGTAGGCCCTCAATGTGACCCTTCACATTGTGTGATGGCGTGAGGTAAAGTATATCTCTGACTAAAACTTTTTTGGGATCTCCCACACCACCTCTTCGCCTTCGGTACACTATTCTTGACTTTGTCCTTGGGAATCTCTCTACATTCTAGCCTCCTCCACTAGATGATTTCCAAGTTCTGATCCTTGTCAACGACGTTTTGCAAAGTACCGGAACAACGACACAGTAACGTACTTGGAGTTTATGACAATAGGACATAACCTCAAGTTATCAAATGGACACAGGGAGACAATATTACCTAGATTTGGGCCCCCACGATGCGAATAACAACCCTAATCCTGCTTGTATGGAATTATACATATCAGTGAGTACAATATGGGGGTCCGACGACTTGTACACTAAGTCAATGGAATATTTGGTGGCCGATCTCGACGGTAGTATAAGATCGGATCTAATCTAGGCCTAAACTATGGGTTCTCTTCCATCTCTTGGTCGTCGAAGTAGAAGTTGCCCCCTCCTAGTCCTGGCGCACGGGAATTTATACTTGGTCTTGGATCAGTTTGGACACCTTCCTTTTCTAGTCTCCTAGTTGCGAACGCCTTAATCCTTTCTCTCTCGATCTCCTGATCATGGACGACTCGACCGCTCTCTTGTGCCATTGGTGGATTATTTTTTTCTATAACCCCGAAACAAAGGAGGGAGGGGGCTTGCCGTAGATGCTCTCCTTAGCACACACATGTCCCTCTTTAATGGCATGAAAAAGGGCCTGAGCAACTTTGACTGTGGCCTGATAACCCACAAGTATAGGGGATCAGTTGTAGTATTTTCCGATAAATAAGAGTGTCGAACCCAACGAGGAGCTAAAGGTAGAATTAATATTCCCTTCAGGTTCTATCGACCACCGATACAACTCTACGCACACTTAATGTTCGCTTTACCTAGAACAAGAATAAAACTACTTTGTAGGTGTAGTAGGATAAATTTGCAAGGATAAAACTAGAAGTACTTAGCGAGAATAAAACTACGAGTAATTTGCAAGATAATAAAAGTTAGTTGTTTAGTAGGAAGCTTTTGTAACACAAGAAAATGATTTGTCCCTAGGCAATCAATAACTAGACCGGTAATCATTATTGTAATTTTATATGATGGAGAGGCATGAGCTAACATACTTTCCGTACTTGGATCATATGCACTTATGATTGGAACTCTAGCAAGCATCCACAACTACCAAAGATCATTAAGGTAAAAACCCAACCATAACATTAAGTAACAAGTCCTCTTTACTCCCATACGCAACAACCCCCTTACTCGGGTGTAAGCTTCTATCACTCTAGCCACCCACTATAAGCGAATCATGAACGTATTGCAAAACCCTACAACGGTAATCCCACACGCTTGCGCGACACGGAGGGCACCATAGGACAGCACCAAAATAAAACATACAACTCAAACCAATCATGATCATCAATCAACCCATAGGACAAAACGAATCTACTCAAATATCATAGGATTGCCACATATCATTGCATAATAATATATAGCGTTAAGCACCATGTTTAAGTAGAGATTACAGCAGGGACAAGAGGTGTTACACCGCTGCATAGAGGGGGAGAGAGTTGGTGTTGACGGCGGCGAAGTTGTTGGTGTAGATCGCCGTCATGATGATTGCCCCGGCGGCGTTCCGGCGCCACGGGGAGAGAGGGGGAGAGAGCCCCCTCCTTCTTCTTCTTCTTGCTTGGCCTCCCCCCTAGATGGGAGGAGAGTTTCCCCTCTGGTCCATGGCCCCCATGGCTCCCGGAGGGTAGGAGCCCCTCCGATATAGGATCTCTCTCTCTGTTTCATGTCTGTTTTTTGACCCCTTCACCGTTTTTTATATTCCCGGAGATCCGTAACTCCGATTGGGCTTAAGTTTTGAGGGGATTTTTCTCTGGAAATTATCTTTCTTGCGGCGGAAGAAGGGCCCCAACCGACGTTTGAGGGAGTCACAAGGCAACACGGCGCGAACCCTCTTGGGCCGCGCCGTGTTGCCTTGTGGCCACCTCAGGCACCGTCTTGCATTGATTCTTCTTCCTAAAAGTCACATATATTCCAAAATAATTCCCCGTAAAATTTTATCGCGTTTGGACTTCGTTTGATATGGATTTTCTGCGAAACAAAAAACAAGCAGAAAACAGGAACTAACACTGGGCACTGGATCAATATGTTAATCCCAAAAATAATATAAAATGTTGCCAAAAGTATGTGAAAGTTGTAGAATATTGGCATGAAACAATAAAAAATTATAGATACGACGGAGACGTATCAGCATCCCCAAGCTTAATTCATGCTCGTCCTCGAGTAGGTAAATGATAAAAAGATAATTTTTGATGTGGAATGCTACCTAGCATAATCTTGATCATGTAATCTAATCATGGCATGAATATTATGACACGAGTGATTCAAAGCAATAGTCTATAATTTGATATAAAGACATCAATACTCAGGCATACCAACAAATAATCATGCCTTTCAAAATAAAAATGCTAAAGAAAGTTATCCCTACAAAATCATATAACCCTGTCAGGCTCCATCTTCTTAACATAAAGTATTTACCATGCACTACTGATACGTCTTCATCGTATCTACTTTTCCAAACACTTTTGCTCTTATTTTGGACTCTAATTTGCATGATGAAAGATCGTGGATGTCGCCTAGAGGGGGGGGGTGAATAGGCGCTTTAAAATAATTACGGTTTAGGCTTGAACAAATGCGGAATAAACCTAGCGGTTAATTTGACAAGCACAAAACCTAAATCGACTAGGCTCACCTATGTGCACCAACAACTTATGCTAAGCAAGATAAACAACTAAGTGATAGCAAGATATATAACAAGAAACAATATGGCTATCACAAAGTAAAGTGCATAAGTAAAGGGCTCGGGTAAGAGATAACCGAGGCACGCGGAGACGACGATGTATCCCGAAGTTCACACCCTTGCGGATGCTAATCTCCGTTAGAGCGGTGTGGAGGCACAATGCTCCCCAACAATGCCACTAGGGCCACCGTATTCTCCTCACGCCCTCGCACAATGCAAGGTGCCGTGATTCCACTAAGGGACCCTTGAGGGCGGTCACCGAACCCGTACAAATGGGACCCTTGAGGGCGGTCACCGAACCCGTACACTTTGGCAACCCTTGGGGGCGGTCACCGGTACCCGTCAAATTGCTCGGGGCGATCTCCACAACCTAATTGGAGACCCCGACGCTTGCCCGGAGCTTTACACCACAATGATTGAGCTCCGAGCACCACCAAGACACCAAGCCGTCTAGGGTGCCAAGGCACCCAAGAGGAACAAGCTCTAGGGTGCCCAAACACCCAAGAGTAATAAGCTACTCAACTTCACAACTTCCACGTATCACCGTGGAGAACTCAAACCGATGCAACTAATGCAATGGCAAGAACACACGAAGTGGACAAGTCCCTCACTCCCAAATCCCACCAAAGCAACAAAAGCTATGGATGAATATGAGAGGAAGAACAAGGAGAACACCAAGAACTCCAAGATCTAGATCCAAGGGGTTCCCCTCACTTAGAGGAGAAAGTGATTGGTGGAAATGTGGATCTAGATCTCCTCTCTCTATTCCCTCAAGAACTAGCAAGAATCATTGGAGGGATTGAGAGTTAGGCAAGCTCAAGAAGGTCAACAATGGGGGGAGAAATGAGCTCAAAGGATAAGAAAACCGTTGGGGAAGAAGACCCCTTTTATAGGGCCACCCCAAATCCAACCGTTACCTGTCTCAGCCCGCACAGAGCGGTACTACCGCTCCACAGAGCGGTACTACCGCTCGGGCGGTAGTAATTCAAAAAACAGCAGGCAACAACAAGAAACTGGAGCGGTAGTGCCGCACCAAGCGGTACTACCGCTCAACTTAAGCGGTACTACCGCTTAAGCTTTCGCAGGACAGAGGAAACAGAGGAAGTGGGGTAGCACTGGAACGGCAGTACCGCAACAAGCGGTACTACCGCTCCACTACCGCCCCACTACCGCTTAGGGAAAAATAACACCAGAAGAAAACACGGTAGTGCAGCGGTAGTAGGGGCGGTAGTACCGTGTCAAGCGGTACTACCGCTCCACTACCGCTTTACTACCGCTAAACGAAAAAGAATGCCAGTAGAAATCACGGTAGTGCAACGGTAGTAGGGGCGGTAGTACCGTGTCAAGCGGTACTACCGTGGTCCCGAGCGGTACTACCGCTTTGGTGACAGGTAAACTGCCCAGACAAACAATAAACCCTGAACTGCCATAACTTCTGCAAATGAGCTCCGAATTGAGCAAACTCAAGCTTGTTGGATAGAGGACGACAAATACTATCCAACAGCGACTGGTTATATTAAGAAGTGGCAGTAGAGAAAATACCAATGATATAGAGATGAGAAACCTCTATGAATGAAGAACCGGCATAAACTCCAACATCGAAAACATCATAGAAGATGCATATATGAACTCCGTTTTCGATGACCTCGAGCTTGTCATGAAGATGACCAAAAGCTCAAAGACTCACAAAGAGAAACACCAAACACAAACCAAGAAAGATGATGCAAGGATGCAATGGTTTGAGCTCTCTACGAAGATATGATAAAGCTACTCACTTGAGAGCCCCCCTTGATAGTACGGCTATCGATCCTATAACCCGGTCTCCCAACTACTACCATGAGACCGGTAAAATAGAAAACCTATCAAGGGCAAACCTTTGCCTTGCGCAAAGTCCACTTGAGCTAGATGATGACGATCTTGACCTCCTCAAGTTGGACCACCTTTCTTGATTGCGCCGGCTCGATGAAGACTAGCTGATTGCTCCCCCATACTCCACTATGGGTGAGCCACTCTTCGGCACATCTTCACAAGTCCATTGTCACCACAATGGACAGCAAGCTTCAAGCATGTGATCTCTTCGTGATGCTCCACTTGAACTTGCACACCGCAATCTTGATGACGATCACCACTTGATGTCATCCTCCATGGGTTGTGTGATATCTTCCTTTTGATGCACGCCCATGGAAACAAACCTAACCCCACAAAGAACTCTTGCATAGAACATGGGTTAGTACACAAAGCGTAATGGACAATGCTTACCATACCATGAGATCACTTGATCTCGCTCGGTACATCTTCTACGCTTTGTGTGTTGATCAATTTGAATCACTCTTCATATTTTAGTCTTGATCAACATGACCAATCTTTGGATAAATCCTTGAATAGCACCTTGGTCATCACATATTCTTCTTCAAATCACCTTGAGACCAACAAATGGTCTACAAGTCAAGCCTATGGACAAACCCTTCAAATATAACTCAAGGCAACCATTAGTCCATAGAGATTGTCATCAATTACCAAAACCAAACATGGGGGCAGCACATGTTCTAACAATCTCCCCCATTTTGGTAATTGATGACAATCACTTTCAAGAGAGTTTATATAAGGAATTAAGCATCACCATGAAAAGCAACAACTAATAATGCAAGAGCATGTGATGCAAATGCTTGGGAACAAAACCAAAGCAAGCATGAAGAAATAGCTCTCTTAATTTCTCCACAGAACTCTCTTGAACTTCTCCCCCATTGGCATCGATTGCCAAAATGGGCGAAAAGCTTAGAAAGCCAATATAATATGCGTTCCTCCATAAGGTGTGTATTTCTCAAAATATGAGTGAAATACAATACACATATCCAATGATGAGTAGCTGGAGGAAAACAAACTATATTGAGGATCCAAAGATTGCAAAAGGAAAGACATGACACAAAGACATATCAAGAGAGAAGCAAGCAATCAAAAGATCCGAAGGACCAAAGCATAAGACCAAAATCCTCTAAACTTCTCCCCCATTTGCAAATGGGCGAAAAACTTAGAAGGCCAACATAATGTGTGTTCCTCCATAAAGTGTGTATTTCTCAAAATATGAGTGAAATACTATACACATATCCAATGATGAGTAGTTGGAGGAAGACAAACTATATTGAGGGTCCAAAGATTGCAAAAAGAAAGATATGGCACAAAGACATACCAAGAGAGAAGCAAGCAATCTAAGGATACCAAAAGGACCAATCAATCAAATAATCCGATACCAATTGATAGAAACCAATTGAAAGATACCAATTGGACCAATCAATCAAATGATCCGACGAGCCACACGAACAACATATATTATGATAAGAGCAAAGGAGTGTTCTAAAGACATAGGGGAGCTCCCCAAGGTTCATGCACAAATTAGAATTTTTGCATTAAAATACAAAGTGCACAAACATGGAATCATCACTCCCCCAAAATCAATAGAAACTCACAACAAGTGCAAGTGTGCATATAGGAAACTAAGCCTAGCACTTGCAACTAACACATGGTTGAGCAACATGAAAGAGAGGCAACTTAGGAATAGGCTCAACCAAAACGATGTGTGTGAGTCATGGCAAAGCACTTGAGAAGACTAATATAAGAATGAGCATTAAGCATCAACATAGTCTTGAATAAATGAGATACAAGGTGCAAGACACATCCTTCCCACACACAACAAGCAAATGGGTTCACAAGCTCACAAAAAAAAAAGCGAATTAACTACAAAGCTTGTGACAACCCATGGTGAAGATAGGGAATGATAGTTTCATCAAGAGGAGGGATACCAATTGTTGATACCAATTGTTGATACCAAAAGACATGGTGAAAGCCTCATCAAGACAAGCAAGAGGAAAACAATCTTCACCACACAAGAGTGCAACAAAATGCAATGATATAAGATCCGTACTCAAGAAAAACGATTTCACGGAGCCACCAAAGAAATAAAACGAGAAAGACAAGGTGGTCGTGAAAGAAAGGATATCATCTAGAGATGTAATTTCTCTCAAGTGTATAAAGTTCTAGGTAGATGAAAATCATGATGATATCAATCCACAAAGAAGGATATACACACGAAATAGTTACAACACGAAGGAACAAGATATCCAAAAGGAAGTCATAAATATACCAATAAGATCTTTGCTTGAAAGCATAGCACATGGCTTAATATTGTCTTATTGTATATCAATGAACTCCAACTACACGAACATCAAAGACATCACAACTCGCAACAAGAGTTCATTGTTGGGATGCTTTGAGAAAGGAAACAAGTATCTGATACCAATTGTGAGAAACGAAGCAAGTATCACGAGAACGAATCAAGAGCATCATGCCATGATGCAACCTACACAAGGTTGAATGCAAGAAAAGTATGCATAAAGTTGATACTTGTTACCGGGACAGCTTTGGACGGATGTAGTAGGTACCAATTGAAGGTAGTAGAAAGTAGTTCGTTGATCATCCTAGCTTGACTCCAATAAGCACATGGTGACAACACCTTCCTTGTGAGTGAGCCGAGCATCCAATGCATCTCCACTTGTTCCTAGAACAACATCACAAACAAAATGGTACCCAAACTCATTGGGACCAAAGAGTTAGTGAACCAACAACACATAGGACAAACTCCACATAAATATGTGCATATGGATATGAAATTGAATTTCATGCACATCTTATCCAATTAGAGACATGGTGGAGTTTCCCCTATATATTGGGTCAAAGAAAGAAAACATGCCAAAGGAAATACATAAAGTAAATATGCATGCTTAAGACTTCCAAGAACCAAAGGGAGATACAATTTGGACAAAACACCAAGTAAACCAAGAAGGCACACGAAAGAGTGACGCAACTTAAGGTTGTCCAAATTATATCAAAGAACCAAATCAACACATGATTCAAGACAAATTGAAATCAACACATGGTTGATTTCAACACTCAACAACACATGAGAAGAGATGCCAATTGAAACCAAACCAAAACAACACATGATTGATAAGATACCAATTGGAAAATATACCAAGTGAAAATAAGATACCAAATGAAGAAATAATCACTTGAAGGATACCAAATAAAAGATACATCAAGGAATGAGATACCAAAGAAACACAACAATAAAAAGATATCGAACTCCCAAGAGAGAGGATGGTTCCAAACAAACCAATCCCTCTACAAAGTTTCATGATGGCACAAAGTACCAAAAAGAAACGGTATGCCTTCCACCAACACACACTTGATAAGGATCACAAGATGAGTGTTCTAAAGAAAATAGGATAGCTCCCCCAAGCGTTGTGCATTATAGAGAATTTGCATTTGAATACAAAATGCACAAGATGGGATCACCACTTTCACTAAATCTAGAAAAACACTAGACAAGATCAAGAAAAGAACAAGATCCACAAGTGGTATGGAAGACAATGGGAGTTGACACATTCCTTGGCAAGCAATAAGACAACTAAAAACAAAAGCCAATGTAAAGATGATCAACAATTTCTACCACATACAAGAATACCAATTGTCAAGAGACAAGAAGTATTTGGAATTAATTCCCGGAGGTAGATTGCACAGGTATCCAAGATCATCTTCACAACAAACAACACAAGCATATGACAAAAGATAAGAATTAAGCACAATGCTTAGATAGATATTCTTGATAGCTTCAAGTAGGCAACCAATCATGCAAGCAATGATTAGAATAACTTGAAGCAACCGGTTCCCAAATAAGATATAAAAGTACATATTGGAGGAAAACCATACCAAGAAAATCTCTTACAAACAAGATCCAAAGATGAGCAATAAAAGCATTTAAGCAAATTGGAACTTGTTTGAGCAACCATGCCACATAGGAACAAGATAATCTATACTATCAACTCTACGTGGCAATACCTCAAATGTACACATTTTCTAGGCTTGTAATATACACAAAGCATATTACTCCCCCATAATGTGATACCAAGGACAACCAAACAAGAGGCAATAAGAGGATACAACACGAGATAATTAATGGACTATTTAGAATTTGAATTTCTCATGAGAAGACATACCACATAGAGACTAGATAATCTTGCAATATCAATACTAGGTGGTATTCTTCATGTACACACATTTGTAGGTTCGTGAAGTGCACGAAGCACATCACTCCCCCAAAATGGGTTGTTCCATTAATCTCTCACAAGAGCCAACTAAGATATGAACAAGAAGCAAACAAGGCTCAACACAACACTCACACGTACATGATGTGCAAACCAACATCCCATACTTGATTACTCAAGATAAGCAAGCCGAAGGCACACCATATACAAACACATGCAAGGTACAAAACCACAAACATGCAAAGGGGCATGTAACTTTCAATTTAAATAATTTAAGTACAAGTTACCGCAAGGAGGCACATTGGATATAAGATAGAAACTTGATAATCCAATGACTTGGCTTGAGACAATATGAATGATGAAGTCCCCTTAATTCTTCATAATATAGCCAAGTCTCCAATGCCCTCCAACCACACCTATTGATCAAGTTTGAGTTTGTTGGTCCCCAACCCAGTTGGGTCCTAAGAGGTTAGTCACAATAGGCTTGGCTACCCAAATGGTTCTTTTCTTGACACCACTTTGAGTACCAATACATTTGGCAAACACATTGCCAAGTTTATCCTTCCCAAGAGAATAGATATCATCAATAATGATTGGGTTGGATAAGTTACCGTTAGTGCATGAAGAAGCAAGGTGACCCTTCTCACGACATAAGTAGCAACATCTACCCTTTACTTTCTTCTCAATTGATTTCTCAACTTGAGGAGCGTTGACTTGGGTCTTCTTGGGAAGAGGCCTTTCTTCAACTTGAGGTTGAGCATGAGATTGAACTTGTGGCCGCTTCCCTTGTTGCTTGTCACTATGGGGCTTCTTCTTCAATGGGCAAGATCTAACATGGTGCCCTTCTATCTTGCACTTGAAGCAAACAATCTTGGCCGAATTCTTGACTTGTTCTTGGCCCTTCTTATTGTTGCTCTTGGACTTCTTCTTCTTATTGGAGTTGAATCCAAGTCCACCTTTGTCATTGGGGGATTTTTGCACACTCAAAATATTCTTGAGTGTGGACTTCCCTTCATGACTCTTTTCCAAGTTTTTCTTCAAAGAAGTGACTTGGGCCTTGAGCTCTTTGATTTCCTCTACATGGTTAGTATCAACACAAGTACTAGAGGAAGTATAAGCATCATTGTTAGAGCAACAAGGCAAGGAAAGTAATTCATCACAAGATGTACCAATGTTATGCATAGAAGAATTACGAGGACTAGCACATGTTAATAAAGCATTTTTACTAGATGTAGTGCTAAGGTCCACATGAGGCTCACTAGATGTTACCTTAGTAGTACAAGCCTCATGAACTATCTTTAGCACATCATGGGATACTAGAAGATCACCATGAGAGCTCGAGAGCTTTTCATGACTTTCTTCCAATTTCCCATAATTGCTAGATAGCAACTCAAGTTGAGCCCTTAGCTCAACATTCTCCTTCAATATGGATGCTTCACAAGAAATAGAGTTAGTAGCACAAGCATCATCACTAACAACAAGAGGAGAAGGCAACTTGGCAAGCTCTTTAGCATATGAAGCTTGAAGTTGAGCATGAGACTCGGTGAGTTCAATGAGCGAACTCTTAACGACCCTTGAGCCATTTTCGAGGTGCTCAAAGTCCTCAAGGAGTTTAGCATGAGCAAATTCAAGCTTATCATTTTTAGTTCTAAAATCATTTGCCACCTCGAGAGCTCTATCATGGGATTCCTTTAATCTAGATAATTCTAGAGCAAAGGTCTCCTCAAGAGATTCCTTGGTGGTTTGTTCAAGTTCAAGAGCTTGAGATAGCTCCGCAATCTCATTAGCGTAATCACGCTCATGACCTTCCATTTTCTCAATGGTGGCCTCATGCTCCTCGAGATGAGATTCCAACTCCTCCATATATTTCTTGCCCTCAATGGCAATAGTCATAATTTCCATGAAGTTGGAACGAGCAATTTTATTCTTATGAAGAGCTTTAAAAATCATTTCTCCCTTAATTTTTAAGGAAGCAACATTATCATTCTCTTCATCATTATCCTCATCATCACTAGCATCAACATCATCATCAAGAGATATATTGGGGTTCAAAGGAGGAGATACCTTTGAAGCCTTAGCCATAAGGCAAAAAGCAATAGATGATGATGTAGGATCCCTTGAGGCCCCATTCAAGACCACATCTTGTTCCATGGAGTGTTGGGTTTCCTCTACATTGTTAGCACAATAACTCGAGGAAATAGATACATTTTTATCATGGCAACAAGATATAGCAAGCATATCATTATGAGATATAGTCAAGCAATTTCTACATGATATGCAAGGACTATCAACACAAGCATGTGAAACATTTAGAGTGCTCGAAGTGTTGAAGTCCAAAGATGAATCATTGCAATAAGATAGTGATGAAGAATCATCAACAATAAGCCCACTATCATCATTGCAATGAACACCACTACTCACCATAACATTACCTTGTGGCAAACCACATGTAGGTGAAGTAGAAGAAGTTGAGAAGACAACACGGCCGGAGGTGGAGGGAGAACAATCATCCCTACAAATCTTGGACACGCCATATTTGTCTTGAAGCTTTGTCCACAACTCATGAGCATCCCGAAACGGCATGAGTTGAAATATAACTACATTGCTCAAAGCATCGAAAAGCACATTAGAAGCTTGAGCATTGAGATAAGAGTTTTTCTCATCCTCTAAAGATAAGTTTTGAGAATCCTTTGGAGGAGAAAAACCCATATCTACAATTCGCTCTAAATTTGGGTCCATGACCCTAAAGAGATTAAGCATGCGAATTACCCAAACATCAAAATTTGTGCCATTGAAACTAAGAGTGTCAGAGAATCCTAATCCCCTAGTCGACATCTTTACTCTCTAGGCGGTAAAGCCTAATAAGGAGAGACGAGGCTCTGATACCAATTGAAAGATCGTGGATGTCGCCTAGAGGGGGGGGTGAATAGGCGCTTTAAAATAATTACGGTTTAGGCTTGAACAAATGCGGAATAAACCTAGCGGTTAATTTGACAAGCACAAAACCTAAATCGACTAGGCTCACCTATGTGCACCAACAACTTATGCTAAGCAAGATAAACAACTAAGTGATAGCAAGATATATAACAAGAAACAATATGGCTATCACAAAGTAAAGTGCATAAGTAAAGGGCTCGGGTAAGAGATAACCGAGGCACGCGGAGACGACGATGTATCCCGAAGTTCACACCCTTGCGGATGCTAATCTCCGTTAGAGCGGTGTGGAGGCACAATGCTCCCCAACAATGCCACTAGGGCCACCGTATTCTCCTCACGCCCTCGCACAATGCAAGGTGCCGTGATTCCACTAAGGGACCCTTGAGGGCGGTCACCGAACCCGTACAAATGGGACCCTTGAGGGCGGTCACCGAACCCGTACACTTTGGCAACCCTTGGGGGCGGTCACCGGTACCCGTCAAATTGCTCGGGGCGATCTCCACAACCTAATTGGAGACCCCGACGCTTGCCCGGAGCTTTACACCACAATGATTGAGCTCCGAGCACCACCAAGACACCAAGCCGTCTAGGGTGCCAAGGCACCCAAGAGGAACAAGCTCTAGGGTGCCCAAACACCCAAGAGTAATAAGCTACTCAACTTCACAACTTCCACGTATCACCGTGGAGAACTCAAACCGATGCAACTAATGCAATGGCAAGAACACACGAAGTGGACAAGTCCCTCACTCCCAAATCCCACCAAAGCAACAAAAGCTATGGATGAATATGAGAGGAAGAACAAGGAGAACACCAAGAACTCCAAGATCTAGATCCAAGGGGTTCCCCTCACTTAGAGGAGAAAGTGATTGGTGGAAATGTGGATCTAGATCTCCTCTCTCTATTCCCTCAAGAACTAGCAAGAATCATTGGAGGGATTGAGAGTTAGGCAAGCTCAAGAAGGTCAACAATGGGGGGAGAAATGAGCTCAAAGGATAAGAAAACCGTTGGGGAAGAAGACCCCTTTTATAGGGCCACCCCAAATCCAACCGTTACCTGTCTCAGCCCGCACAGAGCGGTACTACCGCTCCACAGAGCGGTACTACCGCTCGGGCGGTAGTAATTCAAAAAACAGCAGGCAACAACAAGAAACTGGAGCGGTAGTGCCGCACCAAGCGGTACTACCGCTCAACTTAAGCGGTACTACCGCTTAAGCTTTCGCAGGACAGAGGAAACAGAGGAAGTGGGGTAGCACTGGAACGGCAGTACCGCAACAAGCGGTACTACCGCTCCACTACCGCCCCACTACCGCTTAGGGAAAAATAACACCAGAAGAAAACACGGTAGTGCAGCGGTAGTAGGGGCGGTAGTACCGTGTCAAGCGGTACTACCGCTCCACTACCGCTTTACTACCGCTAAACGAAAAAGAATGCCAGTAGAAATCACGGTAGTGCAACGGTAGTAGGGGCGGTAGTACCGTGTCAAGCGGTACTACCGTGGTCCCGAGCGGTACTACCGCTTTGGTGACAGGTAAACTGCCCAGACAAACAATAAACCCTGAACTGCCATAACTTCTGCAAATGAGCTCCGAATTGAGCAAACTCAAGCTTGTTGGATAGAGGACGACAAATACTATCCAACAGCGACTGGTTATATTAAGAAGTGGCAGTAGAGAAAATACCAATGATATAGAGATGAGAAACCTCTATGAATGAAGAACCGGCATAAACTCCAACATCGAAAACATCATAGAAGATGCATATATGAACTCCGTTTTCGATGACCTCGAGCTTGTCATGAAGATGACCAAAAGCTCAAAGACTCACAAAGAGAAACACCAAACACAAACCAAGAAAGATGATGCAAGGATGCAATGGTTTGAGCTCTCTACGAAGATATGATAAAGCTACTCACTTGAGAGCCCCCCTTGATAGTACGGCTATCGATCCTATAACCCGGTCTCCCAACTACTACCATGAGACCGGTAAAATAGAAAACCTATCAAGGGCAAACCTTTGCCTTGCGCAAAGTCCACTTGAGCTAGATGATGACGATCTTGACCTCCTCAAGTTGGACCACCTTTCTTGATTGCGCCGGCTCGATGAAGACTAGCTGATTGCTCCCCCATACTCCACTATGGGTGAGCCACTCTTCGGCACATCTTCACAAGTCCATTGTCACCACAATGGACAGCAAGCTTCAAGCATGTGATCTCTTCGTGATGCTCCACTTGAACTTGCACACCGCAATCTTGATGACGATCACCACTTGATGTCATCCTCCATGGGTTGTGTGATATCTTCCTTTTGATGCACGCCCATGGAAACAAACCTAACCCCACAAAGAACTCTTGCATAGAACATGGGTTAGTACACAAAGCGTAATGGACAATGCTTACCATACCATGAGATCACTTGATCTCGCTCGGTACATCTTCTACGCTTTGTGTGTTGATCAATTTGAATCACTCTTCATATTTTAGTCTTGATCAACATGACCAATCTTTGGATAAATCCTTGAATAGCACCTTGGTCATCACATATTCTTCTTCAAATCACCTTGAGACCAACAAATGGTCTACAAGTCAAGCCTATGGACAAACCCTTCAAATATAACTCAAGGCAACCATTAGTCCATAGAGATTGTCATCAATTACCAAAACCAAACATGGGGGCAGCACATGTTCTAACACATGATTTGAATGAAACTAACCCGGACTGGCGCTGTTTTCAGCAGAACTACCATGGTCTTGTTTTTGTGCAGAAATCAAAATTCTCGGAATTGGACGAAACTTTTTGGAGAATTTTTCTGGAATATATAAAAATTATTGGCGCAAGAATCAACAGAAGAGGGGCCACCTGCTGCCCACAAGGCAACAGGGCCCGACCCCCCCCTAGGGCGCACCCTGATGCCTTGTGGGGCCCACAAGCGGCCGTCTGACCTAATTCCAACGCTATAAATTCACTTTCCTGAAGAAAAGAATAAGAGAAGAAGTTTCATCGCGTTTTACGATACGGAGCCGCCGCCACCTCCTGTTCTTCATTGGGAGGGCTGATCTGGAGTCCGTTCGGGGCTCCGGAGAGGGGGATTCGACGCCGTCGTCATCATCAACCATCCTCCATCACCAATTTCATGATGCTCATCACCGGGCGTTTGTAATTCCTTCGTAGGCTTGCTAGACGGTGATGGGTTGGATGAGATTTATCATGTAATCGAGTCAATTTGGTAGGGCTTTGATCCCTAGTATCCACTATGTTCTGAGATTGATGTTGCTATGACTTTGCTATGCTTAATGCTTGTCACTAGGGCCCGAGTGCCATGATTTCAGATCTAAACCCTTTATGTTTTCATGAATATATTTGTGTTCTTGATCCTATCTTGCAAGTTATATGCACCTATTACGTGTTATGATCCGCATACCCCAAAGTGACAATAATTGGTATTCTTTCTGGTGATTACCGTAGTTTGAGGAGTTCATGTATTCACTAAGTGCTAATGCTTTGTTCCGGTTCTCTATTAAAAGGAGGCCTTAATATCCCTTAGTTTCCTTATGGACCCCGCTGCCACGGGAGGGTAGGACAAAAGATGTCATGCAAGTTCTTATTATAAGCACGTATGACTATATACGGAATACATGCCTACATTACATTAATGAATTGGAGATATTGTGTATCGCCCTAGGTTGTGACTGTTAAATGATGAATGTCATCCAACATAATTATCATCACCGATCCAATGCCTACGACTTTCTCATATTGGTTTCTGCTAAGTTACTTTGTTGCTACTGTTGTTACACTTGCTACAAAACTGCTACTATTACTGTTACCGTCACTATTGTTACTGTTGCTATTGCTATCAAAACTATCATATTACTGTGCTACTAAATATTTTGCTGCAGATATTTTATCTCCAGGTGTGGTTGAATTGACAACTCAACTGCTAATACTTGCAAATATTCTTTGGCTCCCCTTGTGTCGAATCAATAAATCTGGGTGAAATACTATCCGCGAAAACTGTTGCGATCCCCTATACTTGTGGGTTATCAAGACCTTTTTCTGGCGCCGTTCCGGGGAGCATAGCTCTATTTGCTGAGTCACTTGGGATTTATATCTGTTGATCACTATGGAGAATCTGAAAGACGCTAAGACTAAGATCGTCCCCTCTATGACTAGAGGTGGTAAGGAACTGCCATCACACTCTGCACTTGATTCACCCTCTGTTTTAAGTAGGCTTGCGACACCATCACCTGTTATGCATTCTGATATGTCGCAAGTGATTGATGATACTACTTTTGCTATTGATGATACTCATGATGATGCTAGTACGATGCTTGATAATTCTGTGCCGCTAGGTGAATTTCTTGATGAACAACTTGCTAAAGCTAAAGAAATTGAGAATGCTGAAATTAATGAAACTTCTAAAAATTATGAATCACCTATTATGCCTAGTTCTCCTACTAGAGTTGAATCACCTGATGAACATGTTTTTGATAGGGAGATGGCTAGGGCCATTCTTGCTTGTAAGGATAGAGATGAAGTTAAAAATTTACTTGCTGAGTTGAAAAAAAAATCTATGAAGGAGAGAATGAAATATGATCCTAAGTTTGCTACCTCTCCTATATTTGTTACTGATAAGGATGAGTAGAGAAAAACCGGTGATAGAAGAAATTCTACATAATAAAGAGTATATGATGAGATACGTTTTTCATGATCACCGTGCCTTTGATAAGAATGCTAAAAAGGAAGTTCCTCACATACATATTATACAACAAGTTTTCAATGGTATTAATCAAAAGTATGCTTGGATTGTAAAAGGGAACAAAGAAGGGTTTAAAGAAAGTAACCTCAATGACCCTAAAATTTTGGTTAATGATATGTTCCCTATTGTTTTTGAAAAACCTTCTGAAGATCACAGCACTAAGTTGGTTACCACGAAAGATGACAACACTTGAAACTATGCATTATGCCTAGCTAGGGGCATAAAACAATAGCGCTTGTTGGGAGGCAACCCAATGAATAAAATAATTTTTTGCTTTTACTTTCTGTTTGTGTGTGATTACATGATTATAGCTTGTGTTATGATTGTGTTTTTATGTTTAAATTAGTGTTTGTGCCAAGCAATGCCTTTGGGATGATTTGGAAGATAATATGATAGATGCTGTTTGAAAACAGAAACTTTTGCGTCTAGTGCTGGAATTTTAATTTTTCGCAGGAGTGTCAACAATTGCTGAATTTTTTACACAGTATTGAAATATAAATTGCCCACGTTTTCCTAATTGTTTTAAAAAATTGGAGTTACAGAAGTATGACCATAATTCAGATCTTTACAGACTGTTCTGTTTTAGATAGATTCTGTTTTTGTTGCATAGTTTTCTTATTTTGATGTATCTATGGATCGTATTGGGGGGTATGAGTCATGGAGAAGTTGGAGTACAGTAGCATTATGCCAATATTAACTATGAATCAATTTACTACAGTACCTAGAGTTAAATATTTTTATGTTATACTAACGGATCTCACGAGGTTTCTGTTGAGTTTTGTGTGCTGAAGTTTTCAAGTTTTGGGTGAGACTACGATGGATAAAGGAATAAGGAGTGGCAAGAGCCTAAGCTTGGGGATGCCCAAGACACCCCAAGGTAATATTCAAGGAAGACTCAAGCGTTTAAGCTTGGGGATGCCCCGGATGGCATCCCTCTTTCGTCTACAATCTATCGGTAACTCACTTGGAGCTATATTTTTATTCATCACATGATATGTATTTTACTTGGAGCGTCTTGTGATATAGTTTGTTTGCTTTTTAGTTTGTCACAATCATCATTTCTGAACACACCTTTTCAAGAGGGACACACATTATTCGGAATTTGTTAGAATACTCTATGTGCTTCACTTATATCTTTTGAGCTAGGCAGTTGCTCTAGTGCTTCACTTATATCTTTTAGAGCACGGTGGTGGTTATATTTTAAAGAAATAGTTGCACTCTCATGCTTCACTTATATCTTTTTGAGAGTCTAATAAATAGCAATGGCAATTTGCACATGTTAAAAGAATGGTCTCGATATGATAGGTATTCAAGAGGGATATAATAAAAAAATTCATGTAGATCACTGAATATGATAAACTTGATTCCTTGCAATAGTTTTGCGATATTAAGATGGTAATATGTGGGAGGTATTAGTAGATGATTGTGGTTTAGTAAGAATAATTGTGTTAAGGTTTGTGATTCCCGAAGCATGCATGTATTATCTGTCGTTATGCTAAGAGGTTGGATCATGATTTATTATTGATTGTCTACCTTATGAGTGGCGGTCGGGGACGAGCGATGGACCTTGTCCTACCAATCTATCCCTCTAGGGGCATGCGTTGTAGTACTTTACTTCGAGGGCTGATACGTCTCCAACGTATCTATAATTTTTGATTGTTCCATGCTATTATATTATCAATCTTGGATGTTTTATATACATTTACAAGCAATTATATATCATTTTTTGGGACTAACCTATTAACTTAGTGCCTAGTGCCAGTTGCTGTTTTTTGCCTGTTTTTGGTTTTCCAGAATATCAGTACCAAACGAAGTCCAAATGCCACGAAACTTTTTTGAGATGTTTTTCTGGACATAAGAGACACTAGAAGCTTCGGGAGGAGACGAGAAGATGAAGCAGTGGCCCACGAGGCACCACGGTGCACCCTGGGGGCGCGCCCTGGTGGCTCATGGGGCCCACTAGGCTCCGTTTGACCTAACTCCACCTCTATAAATTCTCTAAAATCGGGAAACCAACAGAGGAATCCACGAAATACTTTTTCCGCCGCCGCAAGTTTCTGTTCTCGAGAGATCCCATCTGGAGGCCTTTTCCGGCACTCCGCCGGAGGGTGATTCGATCACGGAGGGGCTCTCCATCAACCTTGCTGCCCTTCGGATGATGCGTGAGTAGTTTACCATAGACCTTCGGGTCCATAGTTAGTAGCTAGATGGCTTCTTCTCTCTTTTTGATCTACAATACAATGTTCTCCTCGATGTTCTTGGAGTTCTATCCGATGTAATCACTTTTTGCGGTGTGTTTGTTGGGATCCGATGAATTGTCAGTTTATCATCAGATTATCCAAATATTATTTGAGTCTTCTCTGAACTCTTTTATGCATGATTATTATAGCATCGTATTTCTCTCCGATCTATTGATTTGGTTTGGCCAACTAGATTGATTTATCTTGCAATGGGAGAGGTGCTTTGTAATGGGTTCGATCTTGTGGTGCTCAATCCCAGTGACAGAAAGGGACATGACACGTATGTATCGTTGCTATTAAGGGTAAAAAGATGGGGTTTATTCATGCGTGAGTTTACTTTGTCTACATCATGTCATCTTGCTTAAGGCGTTACTCTGTTCTTTATGAAATTAATACTCTAGATGCATGCTAGATAGCGGTCGATGTGTGGAGTAATAGTAGTAGATGCAGAATCGTTTCGGTCTACTTGTCTCGGACGTGATGCCTATATACATGATCATTGCCTTGGATATCGTCATGATTATTTGCTTTTCTATCAATTGCCCAACAGTAATTTGTTTACCCACCATATGCTATTTTCAAGAGAGAAACCTCTAGTGAAAACTATGGCCCTCGGGTCTACGTTTATCATATATTAAAAATCCTAAAAATATCTTGCTGCACATTTACTTTATTTATTTTATTTTGTATTTTAGTTCAATCTATCTATCTATCACCATACAATTTAATCTTGCAATTAACCGCCAAGGGATTGACAACCCCTTGTTTGCGTTGGGTGCAAGGATTTGTTATTTTGTGTGCAGGTACTGCTAACGAGGTGTTGCGTGATTCTCCTACTGGATTGATAACCATGGTTTCATAACTGAGAGAAATACTTATCTCTACTGTACTGCATCATCCCCTCCTCTTCGGGGGAAAACCAACGCAGATCACAAGTAGCAAGGGCTAATAGACTTTCGCAATAAGTATGTGAGTTCTTTATGACTAATGTGAGTCCATGGATTATACGCACTCTCACCCTTCCGCATTTTGCTAGCCTCTCCGGTACCGTGCATTGCCCTTTCTCACATCGAGAGTTGGTGCAAACTTCGCCGGTGCATCCAAACCCTGTGATATGATACGCTCTATCACACATAAGCCTCTTTATATCTTCCTCAAAACAGCCACCATACCTACCTATCATGGCATTTCCATAGCCATTCCAAGATATATTGCCATGCAACTTCCACCGTTCTTTTTATATGACCCACATCGTCATTGTCATATTGCTTTGCATGATCATGTAGCTGACATAGTATTTGTGGCTCAGCCACCGTTCATCATTTTTTATACATGTTACGCTAGATCATTGCACATCCTAGTACACCGCCAGAGGCATTCATATAGAGTCATATTTGTTCTAGTATCAAGTTGTAATCTTGAGTTGTAAGTAAATAAAAGTGTGATGATCATCATTATTAGAGCATTGTCCCAGTGAGGAAAGGATGATGGTGGCTATGATTCCCCCACAAGTCGGGATGAGACTCCGGACGAAAATAAAAAAAAAGAAAAAAAGAAAAAAATGAATAAATGAGAGAATAAGAGAGAAGGGTCAATGTTACTATCCTCTTTTTCCACACTTGTGCTTCAAAGTAGCACCATGTTTTTCATATAAAGAGTCTCCTATGTTGTCACTTTCATATACTAGTGGGAATTTTTCATTATAGAACTTGGCTTGTATATTCCGATGATGGGCTTCCTCAAATGCCCGAGGTCTTCATGAGCAAGCAAGTTGGATGCACACCCACTTAGTTTTCATTTGTTGAGCTTTCATACACTTATAGCTCTTAGTGCATCCGTTGCATGGCAATCCCTACTTCTCGCATTAACATCAATTGATGGGCATCTCCATAGCCCGTTGATTAGCCGCGTTGATGTGAGACTATCTTTTTTTTTACTTCTCTTATTTACCCCTATCATCATATTCTATTCCACCCATAGTGCTATGTCCATGGCTTGCGCTCATGTATTGAGTGGGAGTTGAAAAAGCTGAAGCGCGTGAAAAAGTATGAACCAATTGCTCGGCTTGTCATCGGGGTAGTGCATGATAAATACTTTGTGTGAAGAAGATGGAGCATGACAGGATTATATGATTTTGTTGGGATAACTTATTTTAGCATCGTTATTTTGAAAGGCATGATTGTTTGCTAGTATCCCTGAGTATTGATGTCTTTATATCAAATTATAGACTATTGTTTTGAATCATTTGGATCATAATATTCATACCGTAAAAGAGATTACATGATGATGAAACATGTTAGGTAGCATTCCACATCAAAAATTCTGTTTTTATCATTTACCTACTCGAGGACGAGCAGGAATTAAGCTTGGGGATGCTTGATACGTCTCCAACGTATCTATAATTTTTGATTGTTCCATGATATTATAGTATCAATCTTGGATGTTTTTATATGCAATTATATGCAATTATATATCATTTTTGGGGACTAACCTATTAACCTAGTGCCCAGTGCCAGTTGCTGTTTTCTGCTTTGTTTTTGGCATTACAGAAAATCAATACCAAATGAAGTCCAAATGCCACGAAACTTTTTGGAGATTTTTTTTGGACAGAAGACACCTTGAAACTTCGGAGGAGGCCAGAAGCCTCACGGAGGCTTCACAAGGCAACAGGGTGCGCCCCAGGGGGGGCGTGTTGCCTTGTGGGGCCCACGTGACTCCGTTTGACCTAATTCCACTTCTATAAATTCAGAAATATTCGGAAACCACCCAGGAGCCAGAAGAAAAAAACCTTTCTGCCCCCGCAAGCCTCTGTTCTTCCGCGATCCCATCTGGAGGCCTTTTCCGGTACTCTGCCGTAGGGGGAATCGATCACAGAGGGCTTCTACATCAACCTTGTTGCCCTACCGATGATGTGTGAGTAGTTTACCGCAGACCTACGGGTCCATAGCTAGTAGCTAGATGGCTTCTTCTCTCTCTTTGATCTTCAATACAATGTTCTCCTTGATGTTCTTGGAGTTCTATCCGATGTAATCTTCTTTTGCGGTGTGTTTGTTGGGATCTGATGAATTGTGAGTTTATGATCAGGTTATTGATGAGAAATATTTGAGTCTTCTCTGAACTCTTTTATGCATGATTAAATATAGCTTTGTATTTCTCTTCGATCTATCGATTTGCTTTGGCCAACAAGATTGGTTTATCTTGCAATGGGAGAGGTGCTTTGTGATGGGTTCAATCTTGCGGTGCTCAATCCCAGTGACAGAAAGGGACATGACACATATTTGTATTTTTGCCATTAAGGATAAAAAGATGAGGTTTATTCATATGGCTTGAATTTGCTTCTCTACATCATGTCATCTTTCTTAAGGCGTTACTCTGTTTTTATTAACTTAATACTCTAGATGCATGCTGGATAGCGGTCGATGAGTGGAGTAATAGTAGTAGATGCAAGCACGAGTCGGTCTACTTGTCTCGGACGTGATGCCTATATACATGATCATTGCCATGAATTCGTCATGATTATTCACTTTTCTATTAATTGCCCAACAGTAATTTGTTCACCCACCGTATGCTATCTATTCGAGAGAGAAGCCTCTAGTGAAAACTATGGCCCTCGGGTCTGTCCAATCATATATAAAAAAACCAAAACTACCTTGCTGCAATTTATTTACTTTTATTTAGTTTAGTAATTTACTTTATCAATTTATCTCTATCAGACTTAATCCTTGCAAATAACCGCTAAGAGGATTGACAACCCTCTTATTTGCGTTGGGTGCAAGTGTTTGCTTTTGTGTGTGCAGGTGCTGCTCACTGGATTTTGTCGTGGTTCTCCAACTGGATTGATAACCTTGGTTCTTAACTGAGGGAAATACTTATCTCTACTATACTGCACCATCCTCTCCTCTTCGAGGAAAATACCAACGCAGTCTACAAGTAGCACTTGTTCATGAAGACCTCGGGCATTTTGAGAAAGCCCATCATCGGAATATACAAGCCAAGTTCTATAATGAAAAATTCCCACTATTATATGAAAGTGACAACATAGGAGACTCTCTATATGAAAAACATGGTGCTACTTTGAAGCAAAAGTATGGAAAAGGATAGTAACACTGCCCCTTCTCTCTTTTTCTCTCATTTTTTTCTTTTTCTTTTTTTTCTATTTTTTTTGTGGGCTCTTTTTGGCCTCTTTTTTTCTTATCTATTTATTTATTTCCTCACTAGGACAATGCGCTAATAATGATGATCATCATACTTCTATATACTTACAACTCGATACTTGAACAAATATGACTCTATATGAATGCCTCTGGCAATGTACCAGGATGTGCAATGATCTAGCGTAGCAAAGATATCAAAAAACAGACAAGCCATGAAAATATCATGCTAGCTATCTTACAATCATGCAAAGCAATATGACAATGAATGCTCAAGTCATGTATATGATGATGATGGAAGTTGCATGGCAATATATCTCGGAATGGCTATGGAAATGCCATAATAGGTACGTATGGTGGCTGTTTTGAGAAGATATAAGGAGCCTTTTGTGTGATAGAGCGTATCATATCACGGGGTTTGGATGCACTGGCGAAGTTTGCACCGACTCTCGAGGTGAGAAAGGGCAATGCACGGTACCAAAGACGCTAGCAAAATGCGGAAAGGTAAGAGTGCGTATAATCCATGGACTCACATTAGTCATAAAGAACTCACATACTTATTGCAAAAGTCTATTAGCCCTCGAAGCAAAGTACTACTACGCATGCCCCTAGGGGGTAGATTGGTAGGAAAAGATTATCGCTTGTCCCCGACCGTCACTCATAAGGTAGACAATCAATAATAAATCATGCTCCAACTTCTTAGCATAACGACAGACCATACGTGCATGCTTCGGGAATCACAAACCTTAACACCAATATTCTTACTAAACCACAATTATCTACTAGTACCTCCCCCATATTACCATCTTAATATCACAAAACTATTGCAAGGAATCAAACATATCATATTCAGTGATCTACAAGTTTTATGTAGGATTTTATGACTAACCATGTGAATGACCAATTCCCGTTGACTCTCTAAATAGATATAAGTGAAGCATGAGAGTTTAATTCTTTCTACAAAAGACCACGCTCTAGTAAATATAAGTGAAGCAAAAGAGCATTCTACAAATAACGGTTTTCCTAATGTAGAGAAACAGACATCCAAACTTCAAATGATATAAGTGAAGCACATGAAGCATTCTATAAAGCCATACTCAAAAGATATAAGTGGAGTGCAAAGAGAATTCTATAAATCAACCAAGGACTATCTCATACCAGCATGGTGCATAAAACAAAAGGAAAAATAAACACAAAAGACGCTCCAAGAATTTATGCATATCATGTGAACAAAACAAAAATTGAGACATACCGATAATTGTCGAAGAAGAAAGATGGGATGCCTTCCGGGGCATCCCCAAGCTTAGACGCTTGAGTCTCCTTGAATATTTACTTGGGGTGCCTTGGTCATCCCCAAGCTTGAACTCTTGCCTCTCCTTATTCTTCTCACATCAATATCTCCTCGATCTTCGAACACTTCATCCACACAAAACTTAACCGAACTTTTTATTAGAGGGGTTAGTACATATAACATCAAATCCCATTATGTCCTGCTGTAACATTATTGTATAATTATAATCAAACATTACCCACTGTATGCTATCACAATTCTATGGCTCCCAAATCAATGGGGCTCAACAAGATTTCAAACATACGCAAATAAAGAAACTATAACAGCAATCTGTGAAAACAGGACATTCTGTAAAGATGCAGATGAAACATATACTTCTGTAACTCAAAAATTTCTGAAAAATTAGGACAAAATAAAAAATTTGCATATCAGTACTCTGTAAAAATTTCAGAATTTTGGCACGTTCCAGTAAAATATGAAAATTCAAACACTACAGCAAAAGTTTCTGTTTTTCACAGCACACACCAAACAAGCAATTTAAACATCCTAAAGGTAAATCTTGGCACATTATTTTTATAATACAATGGATTTGTACAAGGGGATAATTATTTTTGTTGAAAATTTTCTATAATTCAAGATTCACAAAGTTTCCATGGGCATGAACAAAGTTCAAGGCTAGCCCCCACTTCCACATTGCTCATCTGTCTCACTGTCACTTTTCCTTTTGAAAAAGTTTTAGGTTCCCCTCTATATTTTTTTGTTTTTAAATTTTTTATAAGCACACAACAGAATAAAATGACTCTCTAAAACTTCCGGGTTGTCTCCCAGGCAGCGCTTTCTTTAAAGCCATTAAGCTAGGCATAAAGTGCTCAAGTAATTGATCCACCCAGATCCCAAGGTATATCAAAGCCAATTTTAATTAACAATGATTTGTAATTTAGTAGTGAGCACAAGGCAACATATATCATGCAATGACGAAGTCTAACTCTCTTCCTATGCATCGGCATGTCATAAAAGAACAAATCATGCACATCAAGTAAAGGCCAATGCATAGTATAAACAGTTTCTTGCAATTTTATCATATTGGAAACATAGAGAGGAGGAGATGTAGTTCCTCTCTCATAATAATTGCAAGTAGGAGCAGCAAGCACATGCATATTATATCCATCAAAATCATTATGTGCAATACCAAAACGCAACCCATCAATATAATCCTTAATAAGTACAAACTTCTCCGATATAGTATAGTTTGGAGAATTCAAAAAGATAATAGGACTATCATGTGCGGGTGCAATAGCAACAATTTCATTCTTAACATAAGGAACTATAGCAAGTTCATCTCCATTAGCATCATTCATATTAGCATCATGGCCACAAGCATAGCAAGCATCAATTTCATCAAAAATGGATATTTCAAACGATTCAAAGGGATCATAGCAACCATCATAGCATTCATCCTTCGGTAAGCATGAAGGGAAATTAAACAATGTATGAGTTGAAGAGTTACTCTCATTAGAAGGTGGGCACGGGTAGCTAATCCACTCTTCCTCCTTTTGTTCTTCGCTCTCCTCCTCATCTTTTTCATCTAATGAGCTCACAGTGTCATCAATTTCTTCTTCCATAGATTCCTGCAAAATATTAGTCTCCTCTTGGACAGCGGGGACTTCCTCAATATATTCTTTAACATAAGCATTAGAAGCATAATTTTCATAGCAATATTTAAGTATGGCAAAATTTTCAGATTTGTAAAGAGTAGCATCACACTTTTCAATCAAAGAAGCAATTTCATATGCACCCTTAAAAGCAACAAATTCTTCTATTTGTTCAATATCGTAGTAACTATAAACACCTTTTGCATAAGAAGATAAGATTTCATTATCCTTAAACTCACATTGGAAGCGAAGGTGTTTTTTAGGGTTTTCAGAACAACAAGTAAAATCATGTATTTCGCATAAATTCCAAGCATAGCAATGCAAACTATTAATTTGATGCCATAAAAGTTTCCCTTTTTGAGACAAGCGGTGTCGCACAAAATAAGCATGCTCATCTAATGATTTTCCCTCAACTAAGCTAGTTGTGTTCTCAGCACGAGCAAAAATGGATCGAAGATGATCCAAGTAAAAAGCTTCAGCAGTATGGTAGATTTTGGGTGGTTCCTCAACCACCGGGTTAGCAAGTACAACTAATTTTTTTTGGTATTTTACGTTTCCTACCCATAAATAAAGATAGAAAACAAGAGCACAAAATAAACACTACTTAGAGATAAAGCCAACAAGCGCACACGAGAATATTCACCCCACGCTATTGCTCCCCGGCAACGGTGCCAGAAAAAGGTCTTGATAACCCACAAGTATAGGGGATCAGTTGTAGACTTTCTCGATAAATAAGAGTGTCGAACCCAACGAGGAGCTAATGGTAGAATTAATATTCCCTTCAAGTTCTATCGACCATCGATCCAACTCTACGCACACTTAACGTTCGCTTTACCTAGAACAAGAATAAAACTACTTTGTAGGTGTATTAGGATAAATTTGCAAGGATAAAACTAGAAGTACTTAGCGAGAATAAAACTACGAGTAATTTGCAAGATAATAAAAGTTAGTTGTTTAGTAGGAAGCTTCTGTAACACAAGAAAAAGATTTGTCCCTACGCAATCGATAACTAGACCGGTAATCATTATTGCAATTTTATATGAGGGAGAGGCATGAGCTAACATACTTTCCGTACTTGGATCATATGCACTTATGATTGGAACTCTAGCAAGCATCTGCAACTACCAAAGATCATTAAGGTAAAAACCCAACCATAGCATTAAGTAACAAGTCCTCTTTACTCCCATACGCAACAACCCCCTTACTCGGGTGTAAGCTTCTATCACTCTAGCCACCCACTATAAGCGAATCATGAACGTATTGCAAAACACTACAACGGTAATCCCACACGCTTGCGCGACACGGAGGGCACCATAGGACAGCACCAAAATAAAACATACAACTCAAACCAATTACGATCATCAATCAACCCACAGGACAAAACGAATCTACTCAAACATTATAGGATTGCCACATATCATTGGATAATAATATATAGCGTTAAGCACCATGTTTAAGTAGAGATTACAGCAGGGACAAGAGGTGTTACACCGCTGCATAGAGGGGGAGAGAGTTAGTGTTGACGGCGGCAATGTTGTTGGTGTAGATCGCCGTCACGATAATTGCCCCGGCGGCGTTCCGGCGCCACCGGGAGAGAGGGGGAGAGAGCCCCCATCCTTCTTCTTCTTGCTTGGCCTCCCCCCTAGATGGGAGGAGAGTTTCCCCTCTGGTCCATGGCCGCCATGGCTCCCGGAGGGCAGTGTTGGGTAACGCAACCGAAAACAAAAAATTTCCGACCTACGTACCAGCCCAGGATCACTATGGAGACTGCATACAAGGTTTGATCTGTTTCGTTACCGACTCGTAGCGCAGCGGAAGTAGAGTCGATGACAATCGGCGGTGCAGATCCCCGCAGCTAGGATTTACAACCTCCCAACCGCGAGGATGTATACCCTCATCCGCCCCCGGACAGCCCTCCGGGAGGCGGTCGGACAGTCCCTCGGACGGTGTCACGGACAGCCCTTCGGGAGGACCATCGAAACTCGGACAGTCACTCGGACAGCCCTTCGGGAGGACCATCGAAACTCGGACAGTCACTCGGACAGCCCTTCGGGAGGCACTCTCAAACTAAGACCGAAACTACGATCTCTCTACAGAGTTGCACACATACGGTCTCAACTATCCGGCAGGGCTTCGCTGTCCAGAACTAGTTCCTGCCGGAACCCAGACAGCCTTTCGGCTCTACGAAACTATTTCGCTGGGAGGGAGAGAGAAGCCAGACAAGTCTATGGCATGTGTATGAGAGCAAGGATGAGCTTTGGGCTGCCCCCTCCACCTCTATTTATAGGAGAAGGAGGGGTGGAGGGGCTGAAATTTCAGCCACATCCATCCATGTCATCTCCAAGATATTTTGGAGCAAAAGCCCAAAAAGATGGCTTTCCAAAAAGTAATCCAAAAAGCACTTTCACTATTCACGACGACATATTTCAGCGTCCGTTCGAACTGAAAATATTCATGTGGGCTTAGAACATTTCCAGTACCCACTAAAATAATTTTCAACGCGATCCGAAACAATTCCGGTTTAGTGATTTTCATCTGCGAAAGGCATCTGAAGCGGTTCCGGCAGCTCCGGAACATTTCCGGTTTCCATCCCGGAAAATTCCAGAAAGTTTCCAGAACGATTCTGGCACTCTCCAAGAATTATCAGGCATGTGCCGAAACCATTTTGACTTTATGGTGTACTCCGAAACAACTTTTCGGTTTAGTGATTTTCATCTGTGAAAAGCAACTAAAGCGGTTCCGACAGTCCGGAACATTTCCGGTTTTTGTCTCTGAAAAATCTCAGAAGTTACCGGAACAATTCTGGTACCTTCCAATAATTTCCAGGCATGTGCCGAAACCAATTTGACTTTATGGAATACCCTGAAACAACTTTTCAGTTTCACCGGAACTATTCCGATATCCTCTCCGGAACGTTTCCGTTTCGTCCGAAACTTTTTCGGTGATTTTCTCTCAGACTCCCTGTCTAGTATTCAGTAGATAGATGACCCTTAAGCGTGTGACCCTATAGGTTCGGTGAAGCATAGACATGACCCGGAACCCCTTCCGATCAATGATCAACATCAGAGCCGTGGACACCCATATTGACCCCTATACCCACACGAATGAATATTCGAGTGAACCTCTAGTTGCCGTGTGCTATTCCTGTTGCTTCGCGATATGTTACAAATACCCGAGGTGAGACATGTTGGCATCCCCGCGGATCAACAACTTGTCCACTATGCCAGTTACCTCGTTACCGGTATTGTTCTCTTATCTCGTTACCGTGTTCCGGCATCCCCGTGATCAAATCACAAAGTGTCTGGCCAGACGATGATGGATACCGTAACACCGAGAGGGCCCAGAGATATCTCTCCATCGTCGGAGGAGCAAATCCCAATCTTGAGCTATCAAGTTACTTGACATACTTTTCCATGAACCCGTAAGCCGCCGTAATAGCCACCCATTTACGGATGACGTTTAACAAACCCCAAAGTTCATGAAGCAAGCATGAAGTAACTCGATACTCTCATGGTCTAAGGAATTATGCAAACGTTAACCATCTCTGTGTTATTAACCATTAACTTATGACGAATGAATCTCATAGCATAACATCAATTCGGATCGATTCAACACAAATGTTCTTCTAACATTGTGCCCTCAAAATTGCCGGCATAGCCATGCCCATGATCAGAAAAACAGGATCATCATGCAATACTTGAGCCAGTCTTAGAGGCCAGACTAGGAATACATTTTACCGTTTATTATTCCACACGTGCATATGAGTCTTCCTCCGAGCCTCGTGGTTATTGTAGACTCGAGAACCATAGCAGTTATAGCATGGAACATAAACCTAATTATGAACAGGGAGATAATCATTAACATATATTATTGCCTCTAGGGCATATCTCCTACAGACTCCCACTTGAACTAGAGTCAATAATCTAGTCAATGCTAATGCACTTTACACCTATGGCATACTGGTGTAAAATATGCTTCGCTTGTGGTATAGCCTGATGTCCAACGGATCTGACGACTTCAGCTCCGTGTGTAACTTTGCATATCCTCGTGTTTTCACGCTTTCACAAAATTCATATTTTGTGTGGACTTGGCTTTGCATATGTGTGAATCATTGGTCGAAACCTGATTCCTCAGACTGAGCTATGGAGCAACTATCTGCAATAGTGTCCCATAGACAAAGCCATCTTGGAACCATACTAAGTTCATGAATGAACTATATGATTCAACAACTTCTTTGTCGCTTCTTAAGCGTCAACATACTTAGCCTTTGTTATAGAATTCGCCACAGCATCTTGTTTGGAACAATTTCCAACTACCGTGCCACCATATTGTGTATTACACAAAAAACCCTTAACTTAAATCGAAAATCGCATGGAGCATTGATGAAGACTGTATCGATGTAATTACTTACAACGAGCACTTCATAATCTCTGCTTGCGAGAAAACATGTCATCAGTACTACTCTAGTACCTAATGACATCTTTCACTGTTGTCCTATGATCAGTACTTTGATCACTATGGTATCTATACTCGCAACAACTTTGGAGTATTGGACATATCTGGTTGATTTACATACCATGAAATACATGATTAATCCAAACACAAGAGTGTGTGGAATCTCCATCATGTATTTTGCTCATCAGTGTTTTGAGACACCGAGTCTTGCAAAACTCTTTCCATGTGACTTCGGCAAGAATCACTCCTTGGCGTTTTTAAATGCTAAAAAGTTTTAGCATCTTGTCAATATGTATTCATAGCTTAGCCCTATTAGGTAAATCTATCTCCATAGATCATCATGCCTAATATTGAGGCTATTTAGCCTAAGCACTTCATCGAAAAACTATTTTCAAATGAAGTCCTAATTCGTGTCAAGAAATTTATTTCCAATTAACAATGTGTCAAGTACACAAGGTTTTTAGAAATATTATCATGCTCCCACTTACTTTCTTGAATCACAAGCATCTTCGATATCCATTTGATGAAGTCAAAACCCCTTTGACCATTCCATCAAAAACGAAGATTCCAACTCCACTTTGCTCTCTTCTGTCCATCGCTGGAACTCTGAAGTTTGCATACTTACTAGCATCCTCTGGATCGACAAATTACTTTGGACTGTATCACATACAAGTCCTAGGTTTCATTTCCATCATATGGAAATCCTTTTGTCATCCATGTTTCATATCTCATGATTGAAATATGTATTAATTGCTAGTTTAACCCGAACCGACTTCAAGCATCGCTATGGTGAGACAATCTCATCGTAGTCAACTCCTTGAACTTGTTATTGCAACAAGTCGACCTTTATGGATAAAACATTTTATCCGTATCAGTTTTTAGTTTCATAAATATTCGTTAGACTCTAAGCCTTCCGAAAGGTGTATCAAGATTTTAATCTTGAAACATTTATATGGAAACTATCTCGGATTGTATTGGCATTTAGCCAATTCCGGAGTCAGGGCCCATCACCGCTTCCTTGTGTATCGTAGGTATACTGTTGTCCAACAACAATATCTCGTTTGCGCACCTGAGAGGTTTGCACAAGCCTTGCCTACGGGGTTCAGCTGCAAGTTCGACCGAAGTCCATACATTTTATTGTAGAGACTTCCGAATCAGTCGCAGTAGGAAACTCCGGAATCACTTCCAAGGTTTCTTTCCTTTGATCTGATGACGAAGATACTGGTTATCTCGTCGAGTTGCACTGTCCTCCCACTCACCTTTTATAAGAACTATTCTCTTCAAAAGCATACCGTTTTGTGGCAAGATCGTTTGCCTCGGTATAGTGGTGGGGGAATACCCAATGACTTGGGATGACCTACAAAGTAGCACTTGTCTGATTTGGAATAGGTTTGTAACCTTTTACACAAGCCCCATATTCCAAATGTTAAGAAAAGATATAACATGGTTGGGCATACCATACCATGGCGTCATTTCAACAGACCTGATGGATCTCTTTTCAGTATAAAAGCCGCAGTCTCTAAAGCATTACTCTTTAAAAGGGATAATGGCAAATCTATTTATGTCATCTTTGATCTTACCGTGTCATAAATGGTTCGATTACATCTTCACGGACTTTTCACTTGCAGTGGTGTTCCGGGAGGTGCAAGTTATGAAACCCCTTTCATAACTCATCAGACATTCGCTAAACTTGTAACTCAAATATTCCTTTCTGCAATCGAATTGTAGAAACATAATTTTCTTGTTACAATAACTTCTAGTTCATTTTCGAAAACCTTCTGAATGAATTCAAAAGATCCAGACTTACGTCTCAACAAGTAAATATCCATATATCTACTTGATTCATTTTTGAAGATAGATAAATCCACTACTTGCAACAACATTTATTGGACTACACACATCATAATGTATGATCACCAATATGTTCTTTGCTCGTTCCTTATGGCCTGTGAACGGTATTTCAGTCACTTTACCTTTCAGAGGAAAGTTGCAAGTGTCAGATGATTCAAAATCAAATGACTTCAAAATCCATCATAATGGAATTTTCCATGCGGGTTTCTCCAATCTGACCAAATGCAGTGCCACACTTGTGTGGTATTCTTTTAGTCTTGCGACATTTAGCGTCAGTGTTATGGATGTATCATATTTCCATCAATATTCATAACATACATCCCATCTAGGATGGAAGCATGTCCCTTCATGTTATTCATAATACTGAACAACAATTGTTGTTTTTATGAACAACTCTCTTGCAACAAACATTGTGCAATGGGCTAGAGTGTATGAAACTCTAAAATGAATTATGAAAGTAAACACAGAGGTTATGTATTATTATCAATATTCATAACATACATCTCATTCATAATGAAAGTATGGCCCTCATGTTATTCATAACACCGAACATCAAAAGTTCTCTTATGAACAACCTTCTTGCAAGATACCTTATGCAAAGGGCTAGAGTGTGAAACTCTAAAATGAATTATGAAAGTAAATACATAGGGAATACACCTATGGAAGGCATAGTAACATTTACTATGTTCCCTGCGTGTATCTAAACCTCATTCCTGGCTAGTCTTTCAGGCCATAGTAGTTCTTACATCGAGTTGCAACAGAATGCAATCGAGCGGGTATCTTTGTGATTAATTCACAATACCCAAGAATTAGTGATTAACATGTTTAACCATAATTCCCAAGAACTATATCTTTGACCAGCCTTCTATACATCAAAAACCTGTATAACATTCATACATGAGCTGGATATTCCAGTCTTCTTTCCTTTTGCCTTTATACTTCTAACAGTTTAACTTTTAGTATTTCTCCTACTCTCAGAAGAAGCATCCAACTTAAGAGTGGCATTAGCCCCGGACTTCCTAGGCGTGAAAGTCTTACTAACACCCTTCGGACACTTCCTTTCTCTTTAAGTTGTTGTTTTATTCACCTTTCATCATATGACAGGCGTTCTTCTGGATCCCTCTCTTATCAGTCTAATGCATAGTAAACTCCTTTACTAATAGTTTGCAAACAAACATTGCTTTGGATATCTTATATCTTTTAGCCTTTGTCTGTCTCTGAAAATGATTTTCAGATTCCATGAATATCACATAACTATCCAAACTTTCGAAGTTCGGGTCTCATGGAAGCAAACGTATTGCACTTGACTGAAAACGGAATTCTAGCTTTTGGATCGAAGGACGAGAGTCACATGATCCATAGCATTAGCGGGAGAATACCGAAAACATGTGATAGGACAAAGTCCTTCTTGGCACACTTGAGGACAATCCTCACATTACGTTACCAACCGTAAAGTTTTAACCAGATGTTTAACAGCTATTTAATTTTAATAGGGAAGGTGGAAACGCGAGCCATTATTCTACAACTATTTTGCAAATCACACTTAGACAGTGTTCAAAATTAATTGCACTGAGAATTAAAAGAAGTTAATTCAACAGTGCGCTCCCACTCAAATCAATATCTCTCATAATTGATTGTGAGTGATACAAGATCCGCATTTCAATTCGACGCCATTGACGGGTTCATCACTGATGACGTGAATTTCAATCGGTAGGCCAACTTGCCAATCAGATCTCTATGTGACTCTTGTTCATCTTTCGATGCGTGTGTTCCGAGCTCAGGACTGTCCTGCCTGAACGTCAAGACAACCAAGTGATCTCGCTGCGAGGTCTGACCTCACCCGCCTCACACATCCCTAATCGTTCGTACTCATGTGTACATGTCGTACCCCGAAAAGTTAGGTGCCGTGACGGTGCTACACTTGGGAGAACACTAACTACTTGATATTTTTGTGAGAGATCACCCTAATAAAAAGCGACTACCGCGCAATCAAGAAGGGTGCATCATAAGGGATAAACATCTCAGGCAATTCATAATAGCATGATATGGTATAGCCCTTTCTGACGGAGAAGTCTTTCATTTCTTCGTCTTCGGCATTCGCGTTGGTGTTCACCTTCGCGAAGATTGCCACCACCTTGTCGATGCACCAGATAATATTGCTATCTCTATAGCTAATAAAATAAGTGCATTACATAAGGTTGACACGCAGGTCATTAAAGTGCAATCATATGGCTCCAGCCATCATGCCGAATCATGACACACAGGTCATGTTAATTACATCATATAGTCATCTCATACATAATCAAATTAATATGAGACTTGCTATACCACATCACATGCACATGCAAACCATCCTGCAAAACCAAGTTAGACGCCTCTAATCGGTTCATGCAAAATTTTATTTTACGCGGCTTCTAAGGTTTCGAAACAAACCGAAGCTACCAACGTCCATCATCAAGCATGATAATCCAAGTTGCTAGATTAACTTTCCAGTGTGTATTAAACACGAGATAATAAAATCTCGAGCCCCATACTAAACTTCGTCATACGCGTGACCCCCGTGCAGATCACATCTGCATTGCCCTTTCGTCTGCGAAACATCCATCTTTCTTTAACTATGGTGGAACCCAAAGAACTGTTAGCACTTCGTTGATCTGTCAATCAGCATACTCAGGAGCAGCATTAAAGGATCGCGGATTGCCAGAACTTTCTGAGATTCCACCATGCCGTCAAGATCAGGACTACGCAAATTCAGGGGAAGCAACAGGAACATCGGGTAACAGATTTCATCTGCTACTCGCACAAATAATTTTCAGTAATAGAACTCATCTACTACCTAATTATATTGTGCAACACCCATACATCTCTATGTATTCTAGATCGCAACCTGCATCTACGCATAGCACGGCTCTTGATGCCACTGTTGGGTAACGCAGCAGAAAACAAAAATTTCCGACCTACGTACCAGCCCAGGATCACTATGGAGACTGCATACAAGGTTTGATCTGTTTCATTACCGACTCGTAGCGCAGCGGAAGTAGAGTCGATGACGATCGGCGGTGCAGATCCCCGCAGCTAGGATTTACAACCTCCCAACCGCGAGAATGTATACCCTCATTCGCCCCCGGACAGCCCTCCGGGAGGCGGTCGGACAGTCCCTCGGACGGTGTCACGGACAGCCCTTCGGGAGGACCATCGAAACTCGGACAGTCACTCGGACAGCCCTTCGGGAGGACCATCGAAACTCGGACAGTCACTCGGACAGCCCTTCGGGAGGACCATCGAAACTCGGACAGTCACTCGGACAGCCCTTCGGGAGGCACTCTCAAACTAAGACCGAAACTACGATCTCTCTACAGAGTTGCACACATACGGTCTCAACTATCCGGCAGGGCTTCGCCGTCCAGAACTAGTTCCTGCCGGAACCCAGACAGCCTTTCGGCTCTACGAAACTATTTCGCTGGGAGGGAGAGAGAAGCCAGACAAGTCTATGGCATGTGTATGAGAGCAAGGATGAGCTTTGGGCTGCCCCCTCCACCTCTATTTATAGGAGAAGGAGGGGTGGAGGGGCTGAAATTTCAGCCACATCCATCCATGTCATCTCCAAGATATTTTGGAGCAAAAGCCCAAAAAGGTGGCTTTCCAAAAAGTAATCCAAAAAGCACTTTCACTATTCACGACGACATATTTCAGCGTCCGTTCGAACAGAAAATATTCATGTGGGCTTAGAACATTTCCAGTACCCACTAAAATAATTTTCAACTCGATCCGAAACAATTCTGGTTTAGTGATTTTCATCTGCGAAAGGCATCTGAAGCGGTTCCGGCAGCTCCGGAACATTTCCGGTTTTCATCCCGGAAAATTCCAGAAAGTTTCCAGAACGATTCTGGCACTCTCCAAGAATTATCAGGCATGTGCCGAAACCATTTTGACTTTATGGTGTACTCCGAAACAACTTTTCGGTTTAGTGATTTTCATCTGTGAAAAGCAACTAAAGCGGTTCCGACAGTCCGGAACATTTCCGGTTTTTGTCTCTGAAAAATCTCAGAAGTTACCGGAACAATTCTGGTACCTTCCAATAATTTCCAGGCATGTGCCGAAACCAATTTGACTTTATGGAATACCCTGAAACAACTTTTCAGTTTCACCGGAACTATTCCGATATCCTCTCTGGAACGTTTCCGTTTCGTCCGAAACTTTTTCGGTGATTTTCTCTCAGACTCCCTGTCTAGTATTCAGTAGATAGATGACCCTTAAGCGTGTGACCCTATAGGTTCGGTGAAGCATAGACATGACCCGGAACCCCTTCCGATCAATGATCAACATCGGAGCCGTGGACACCCATATTGACCCCTATACCCACACGAATGAATATTCGAGTGAACCTCCAGTTGCCGTGTGCTATTCCTGTTGCTTCGCGATATGTTACAAATACCCGAGGTGAGACATGTTGGCATCCCCGCGGATCAACAACTTGTCCACTATGCCAGTTACCTCGTTACCGGTATTATTCTCTTTTCTCGTTCCCGTGTTCCGGCATCCCCGTGATCAAATCACAAAGTGTCTGGCCAGACGATGATGGATATCGTAACACCGAGAGGGCCCAGAGATATCTCTCCATCGTCGGAGGAGCAAATCCCAATCTTGAGCTATCAAGTTACTTGACATACTTTTCCATGAACCCGTAAGCCGCCGTAATAGCCACCCATTTACGGATGACGTTTAACAAACCCCAAAGTTCATGAAGCAAGCATGAAGTAACTCGATACTCTCATGGTCTAAGGAATTATGCAAACGTTAACCATCTCTGTGTTATTAACCATTAACTTATGACGAATGAATCTCATAGCATAACATCAATTCGGATCGATTCAACACAAATGTTCTTCTAACATTGTGCCCTCAAAATTGCCGGCATAGCCATGCCCATGATCAGGAAAACAGGATCATCATGCAATACTTGAGCCAGTCTTAGAGGCCAGACTAGGAATACATTTTACCGTTTATTATTCCACACGTGCATATGAGTCTTCCTCCGAGCCTCGTGGTTATTGTAGACTCGAGAACCATAGCAGTTATAGCATGGAACATAAACCTAATTATGAATAGGGAGATAATCATTAACATATATTATTGCCTCTAGGGCATATCTCCTACAGACTCCCACTTGAACTAGAGTCAATAATCTAGTCAATGCTAATGCACTTTACACCTATGGCATACTGGTGTAAAATATGCTTCGCTTGTGGTATAGCCTGATGTCCAACGGATCTGACGACTTCAGCTCCGTGTGTAACTTTGCATATCCTCGTGTTTTCACGCTTTCACAAAATTCATATTTTGTGTGGACTTGGCTTTGCATATGTGTGAATCATTGGTCGAAACCTGATTCCTCAGACTGAGCTATGGAGCAACTATCTGCAATAGTGTCCCATAGACAAAGCCATCTTGGAACCATACTAAGTTCATGAATGAACTATATGATTCAACAACTTCTTTGTCGCTTCTTAAGCGTCAACATACTTAGCCTTTGTTATAGAATTCGCCACAGCATCTTGTTTGGAACAATTTCCAACTACCGTGCCACCATATTGTGTATTACACAAAAAACACTTAACTTAAATCGAAAATCGCATGGAGCATTGATGAAGACTGTATCGATGTAATTACTTACAACGAGCACTTCATAATCTCTGCTTGCGAGAAAACATGTCATCAGTACTACTCTAGTACCTAATGACATCTTTCATTGTTGTCCTATGATCAGTACTTTGATCACTATGGTATCTATACTCGCAACAACTTTGGAGTATTGGACATATCTGGTTGATTTACATACCATGGAATACATGATTAATCCAAACACAAGAGTGTGTGGAATCTCCATCATGTATTTTGCTCATCAGTGTTTTGAGACACCGAGTCTTGCAAAACTCTTTCCATGTGACTTCGGCAAGAATCACTCCTTGGCGTTTTTAAATGCTAAAAAGTTTTAGCATCTTGTCAATATGTATTCATAGCTTAGCCCTATTAGGTAAATCTATCTCCATAGATCATCATGCCTAATATTGAGGCTATTTAGCCTAAGCACTTCATCGAAAAACTATTTTCAAATGAAGTCCTAATTCGTGTCAAGAAATTTATTTCCAATTAACAATGTGTCAAGTACACAAGGTTTTTAGAAATATTATCATGCTCCCACTTACTTTCTTGAATCACAAGCATCTTCGATATCCATTTGATGAAGTCAAAACCCCTTTGACCATTCCATCAAAAACGAAGATTCCAACTCCACTTTGCTCTCTTCTGTCCATCGCTGGAACTCTGAAGTTTGCATACTTACTAGCATCCTCTGGATCGACAAATTACTTTGGACTGTATCACATACAAGTCCTAGGTTTCATTTCCATCATATGGAAATCCTTTTGTCATCCATGTTTCATATCTCATGATTGAAATGTGTATTAATTGCTAGTTTAACCCGAACCGACTTCAAGCATCGCTATGGTGAGACAATCTCATCGTAGTCAACTCCTTGAACTTGTTATTGCAACAAGTCGACCTTTATGGATAAAACATTTTATCCGTATCAGTTTTTAGTTTCATAAATATTCGTTAGACTCTAAGCCTTCCGAAAGGTGTATCAAGATTTTAATCTTGAAAACATTTATATGGAAACTATCTCGGATTGTATTGGCATTTAGCCAATTCCGAAGTCAGGGCCCATCACCGCTTCCTTGTGTATCGTAGGTATACTGTTGTCCAACAACAATATCTCGTTTGCGCACCTGAGAGGTTTGCACGAGCCTTGCCTACGGGGTTCAGCTGCAAGTTCGACCGAAGTCCATACATTTTATTGTAGAGACTTCCGAATCAGTCGCAGTAGGAAACTCCGGAATCACTTCCAAGGTTTCTTTCCTTTGATCTGATGACGAAGATACTGGTTATCTCGTCGAGTTGCACTGTCCTCCCACTCACCTTTTATAAGAACTATTCTCTTTAAAAGCATACCGTTTTGTGGCAAGATCGTTTGCCTCGGTATAGTGGTGGGGGATTACCCAATGACTTGGGATGACCTACAAAGTAGCACTTGTCTGATTTGGAATAGGTTTGTAACCTTTTACACAAGCCCCATATTCCAAATGTTAAGAAAAGATATAACATGGTTGGGCGTACCATACCATGGCGTCATTTCAACAGACCTGATGGATTTCTTTTCAGTGTAAAAGCCGCAGTCTCTAAAGCATTACTCTTTAAAAGGGATAATGGCAAATCTATTTATGTCATCTTTGATCTTACCGTGTCATAAATGGTTCGATTACATCTTCACGGACTTTTCACTTGCAGTGGTGTTCCGGGAGGTGCAAGTTATGAAACCCCTTTCATAACTCATCAGACATTCGCTAAACTTGTAACTCAAATATTCCTTTCTGCAATCGAATTGTAGAAACATAATTTTCTTGTTACAATAACTTCTAGTTCATTTTCGAAAACCTTCTGAATGAATTCAACAGATCCAGACTTACGTCTCAACAAGTAAATATCCATATATCTACTTGATTCATTTTTGAAGATAGATAAATCCACTACTTGCAACAACATTTATTGGACTACACACATCATAATGTATGATCACCAATATGTTCTTTGCTCGTTCCTTATGGCCTGTGAACGGTATTTCAGTCACTTTACCTTTCAGAGGAAAGTTTCAAGTGTCAGATGATTCAAAATCAAATGACTTCAAAATCCATCATAATGGAATTTTCCATGCGGGTTTCTCCAATCTGACCAAATGCAGTGCCACACTTGTGTGGTATTCTTTTAGTCTTGCGACATTTAGCGTCAGTGTTATGGATGTATCATATTTCCATCAATATTCATAACATACATCTCATCTAGGATGGAAGCATCTCCCTTCATGTTATTCATAATACTGAACAACAATTGTTGTTTTTATGAACAACTCTTTTGCAACAAACATTGTGCAATGGGCTAGAGTGTATGAAACTCTAAAATGAATTATGAAAGTAAACACAAAGGTTATGTATTATTATCAATATTCATAACATACATCTCATTCATAATGAAAGTATGGCCCTCATGTTATTCATAACACCGAACATCAAAAGTTCTCTTATGAACAACCTTCTTGCAAGATACCTTATGCAAAGGGCTAGAGTGTGAAACTCTAAAATGAATTATGAAAGTAAATACATAGGGAATACACCTATGGAAGGCATAGTAACATTTATTATGTTCCCTGCGTGTATCTAAACCTCATTCCTGGCTAGTCTTTCAGGCCATAGTAGTTCTTACATCGAGTTGCAACAGAATGCAATCGAGCGGGTATCTTTGTGATTAATTCACAATACCCAAGAATTAGTGATTAACATGTTTAACCATAATTCCCAAGAACTATATCTTTGACCAGCCTTCTATACATCAAAAACCTGTATAACATTCATACATGAGCTGGATATTCCAGTCTTCTTTCCTTTTGCCTTTATACTTCTAACAGTTTAACTTTTAGTATTTCTCCTACTCTCAGAAGAAGCATCCAACTTAAGAGTGGCATTAGCCCCGGACTTCCTAGGCGTGAAAGTCTTACTAACACCCTTCGGACACTTCCTTTCTCTTTAAGTTGTTGTTTTATTCACCTTTCATCATATGACAGGCGTTCTTCTGGATCCCTCTCTTATCAGTCTAATGCATAGTAAACTCCTTTACTAATAGTTTGCAAACAAACATTGCTTTGGATATCTTATATCTTTTAGCCTTTGTCTGTCTCTGAAAATGATTTTCAGATTCCATGAATATCACATAACTATCCAAACTTTCGAAGTTCGGGTCTCATGGAAGCAAACGTATTGCACTTGACTGAAAACGGAATTCTAGCTTTTGGATCTAAGGACGAGAGTCACATGATCCATAGCTTTAGCGGGAGAATAACGAAAACATGTGATAGGACAAAGTCCTTCTTGGCACACTTGAGGACAATCCTCACATTACGTTACCAACCGCGAGGATGTATACCCTCATCCGCCCCCGGACAGCCCTCCAGGAGGCGGTCGGACAGTCCCTCGGACGGTGTCACGGACAGCCCTTCGGGAGGACCATCGAAACTCGGACAGTCACTCGGACAGCCCTTCGGGAGGACCATCGAAACTCGGACAGTCACTCGGACAGCCCTTCGGGAGGACCATCGAAACTCGGACAGTCACTCGGACAGCCCTTCGGGAGGCACTCTAAAACTAAGACCGAAACTACGATCTCTCTACAGAGTTGCACACATACGGTCTCAACTATCCGGCAGGGCTTCGCCGTCCAGAACTAGTTCCTGCCGGAACCCAGACAGCCTTTCGGCTCTACGAAACTATTTCGCTGGGAGGGAGAGAGAAGCCAGACAAGTCTATGGCATGTGTATGAGAGCAAGGATGAGCTTTGGGCTGCCCCCTCCACCTCTATTTATAGGAGAAGGAGGGGTGGAGGGGCTGAAATTTCAGCCACATCCATCCATGTCATCTCCAAGATATTTTGGAGCAAAAGCCCAAAAAGGTGGCTTTCCAAAAAGTAATCAAAAAAGCACTTTCACTATTCACGACGACATATTTCAGCGTCCGTTCGAACTGAAAATATTCATGTGGGCTTAGAACATTTCCAGTACCCACTAAAATAATTTTCAACGCGATCCGAAACAATTCCGGTTTAGTGATTTTCATCTGCGAAAGGCATCTGAAGCGGTTCCGGCAGCTCCGGAACATTTCCGGTTCATCCCGGAAAATTCCAGAAAGTTTCCAGAACGATTCTGGCACTCTCCAAGAATTATCAGGCATGTGCCGAAACCATTTTGACTTTATGGTGTACTCCGAAACAACTTTTCGGTTTAGTGATTTTCATCTGTGAAAAGCAACTAAAGCGGTTCCGACAGTCCGGAACATTTCCGGTTTTTGTCTCTGAAAAATCTCAGAAGTTACCGGAACAATTCTGGTACCTTCCAATAATTTCCAGGCATGTGCCGAAACCAATTTGACTTTATGGAATACCCTGAAACAACTTTTCAGTTTCACCGGAACTATTCCGATATCCTCTCCGGAACGTTTCCGTTTCGTCCGAAACTTTTTCGGTGATTTTCTCTCAGACTCCCTGTCTAGTATTCAGTAGATAGATGACCCTTAAGCGTGTGACCCTATAGGTTCGGTGAAGCATAGACATGACCCGGAACCCCTTCCGATCAATGATCAACATCGGAGTCGTGGACACCCATATTGACCCCTATACCCACACGAATGAATATTCGAGTGAACCTCCAGTTGCCGTGTGCTATTCCTGTTGCTTCGCGATATGTTACAAATACCCGAGGTGAGACATGTTGGCATCCCCGCGGATCAACAACTTGTCCACTATGCCAGTTACCTCGTTACCGGTATTGTTCTCTTTTCTCGTTCCCGTGTTCCGGCATCCCCGTGATCAAATCACAAAGTGTCTGGCCAGATGATGATGGATACCGTAACACCGAGAGGGCCCAGAGATATCTCTCCATCGTCGGAGGAGCAAATCCCAATCTTGAGCTATCAAGTTACTTGACATACTTTTCCATGAACCCGTAAGCCGCCGTAATAGCCACCCATTTACGGATGACGTTTAACAAACCCCAAAGTTCATGAAGCAAGCATGAAGTAACTCGATACTCTCATGGTCTAAGGAATTATGCAAACGTTAACCATCTCTGTGTTATTAACCATTAACTTATGACGAATGAATCTCATAGCATAACATCAATTCGGATCGATTCAACACAAATGTTCTTCTAACATTGTGCCCTCAAAATTGCCGGCATAGCCATGCCCATGATCAGGAAAACAGGATCATCATGCAATACTTGAGCCAGTCTTAGAGGCCAGACTAGGAATACATTTTACCGTTTATTATTCCACACGTGCATATGAGTCTTCCTCCGAGCCTCGTGGTTATTGTAGACTCGAGAACCATAGCAGTTATAGCATGGAACATAAACCTAATTATGAACAGGGAGATAATCATTAACATATATTATTGCCTCTAGGGCATATCTCCTACAGGCAGGAGCCCCTCGAGATTGGATCTCTCTCTCTGTTTCTCTTCTGTTTCACGTCTGTTTTCTGACCCCTTCACCGTTTTTTATATTCCCGGAGATCCGTAACTCCGATTGGGCTGAAACTTTGATGGGATTTTTCTCTAGAAATTATGTTTCTTGCGGAGGAAGAAGGGCCCCAACCGACGTTCGAGGGAGTCACAAGGCAACACGGCGCGACCCCCCATGGGCCGCGCCCTGTTGCCTTGTGGCCACCTCGGGCACCGTCTTGCGTTGATTCTTCTTCCTAAAAATCACATATATTCCAAAATAATTCTCCATAAAATTTTATCGCGTTTGGAGTTTGTTTGATATGGATTTTATGCGAAACAAAAAACAAGCAGAAAACAGGAACTGACACTGGGCAATGGATCAATATGTTAGTCCCAAAATAATATAAAATGTTGCCAAAAGTATGTGAAAGTTGTAGAATATTGGCATGAAACAATAAAAAATTATAGATACGACAGAGACGTATCATGGCCTGGTGAAAGTGCATTGTTCCCCAATGGTATTTTGGTGTTGATGACAATGGGCATAGTGAGGACTAATGTCGTTTATCAAGTTTATCTTAGTACATTGGTTGTTCGGTGGTTATTGAGGGAGATGGATGGTACCCTAATTCAAAAAGGAAAACATGTATTAGTTTTCCGAAGACTCAAAAGCTTTTCGGTTTTATTTGAGTCATAGAAAAGTCGCACTATTAAGAGGGGTCTCTCCTTGGATCTATGATGGAACTCATCTTGGTACATTCCTATGCACATCTCTGCCACCAAGATAGTCATTCTAAATATTTTCTATTTCCACCATATATCCTCTTTGGAAGCTATATCTGTCACTTCATTTTCATCCATGTTTAGGCTTCTTTACACCCTCCGGAAGTTTAGGGATCAACTTCCGGGAGCTCCGGAATCCAGTGCCACCTCGGCGTAGGCGACTAACGGAGTTTGTGATATCAACCGAAACTCACCCCTGGAAGTAGCTTCCACATCTAGAACCCTTGGAAGTGACATCAATGACTCTGGTGTCAGCCGGAGTGTGCTCCAAAACTGACCCCGGAATCCGGACACGCCGGAAATTCACTCCGAAACTTTCGTACTGTACTTCCTGGAGGTGTTTTGGGCACTCCAACAGGTAGAATTTGAGTGGCCTATATAAGGCCCACTTCTTCTTCCCAAGAGGTATCCTTCCCACCAACTCGAGTTGAGTTGTTTATCTCCTACTCAATCTTTGAAAGCTCAAATGCTCCATATCCTCTTGTTCCGTACACCTAGTCAATCCACTCTTTTGAGGGAAAAGAAATAGGATCACTCTTCCCACGCCCGTTGGTGTCGCTCTCACGCTGGTGCGGAGCTGCCAAAGGCTTCCACCGCCACCGGCCGCAGGGGCCTGTGCGCCGCCGCCGGCCGAGAGAGACAAAATAAAATGGGAGACAATGAACAATAGTGAAACTTGTATCCTTTTATTGATCATGTTTATAGTTTATATGACAAAAGGGATGCCTCCTTGATGTCCGTTTGAGTGGGCGCCGGTTCGAGAGAGAAAACCGACATGCAACGGTTGCGGGAGGCAACTGTTTTTTCTTTTCGGAAAGACACAAGGCATACTAGATTTGATTAATATCAAGGGAAACAAAAGCCAGTACAATAGACATACAACGCGAACCAACCTGTGGTTGGATGGTTAGGTGGACAGTGGTATCCCCAGCCCACCAGGGTTCAAGTCCTGGTGCTCGCATTTATTCTAGATTTATTTCAGGATTTTCGGCGATGCACATTCAGTGGGAGGAGACGTTCCCGTCGATTACGAGGCGCCTACGGTGACTTCGTAAAATCTCAAGATGATATGCCGGCTCAGTCTCTCGGAGGTGCTCATAGGGGTAGGGTGTGCGTGTGTGCGTTCATAGGGGTGAGTGTATGCGCGTATATATGAGCGCTTGCGTCTGTACTGTGTTAAAAAAAGAGGTAAAACTACATTAGAAATCATACCAGCCTTCTTGTTTCTCTGATTGTATGTCATTGGCTGGACATTGAAAATTGCACTGAACGAACAGTAAAAGAAAAAGACACATGCAAACCAATAATCCTACACCTACGAGGGGTTATGAAGGGAGTTGCATAACTTTCCTTCACTATAATTCTCTTCTCCCCCTGATTTTCAGTGGGTTGGGCCCCTCCCCCCTAATCCCAATCACAATCTACCAAGTGGCTAACCACGTAAACTTTACGTAACTCCCTTCGTAGGTGTAGCATTGCTCTTGCAAACGGAAAACCCCCTTAGCATGCCAGACTTTGAAGACCGCAATAGCCACCCGCCCCTTTAGCCGAGATCCAGAAATCCTTGAAGCAGCATCGGTTGGAGCATGTCACCCCACTCAGTACGGGTTTGCAATTCATCACCACTAGTTCAGAGGGTTGAAGAAACCGAATCATGCCATAGAACAACACGGAAGAAGATGCTAAAATCGCCGCATCAATAGCTAAACCAATGACTCTCCTTGAAAGACACACCGGCCGCCAAGATCTGAAGGGAACCAACAAACCCGGGGACACAAAATCGCACAGGTACTTCGTCAACGCCGGATCGGACGTCGCCGAGGTACGAAGAGACCTAATTCCAACATACCTTTGCCGTCACCAACCTCGTCGACGTCATGAGGAAATAAAAAATGCCCGTCGCCCGCGGTGCCGGACAGGGAAGAGGAGGGGGGCGGAGGCGTCGGCATGCAGAAGGTACCGCGGCGGCTAGGGTTTGGGCCTCGTGCGATCTCTCAAAGTCTATCCGGTTGGGACGCTGTTGAAGGGTGACGATCGTGAGGCGATGATGGGGGCAAAGATGTTGCGCGAGAATGCTGGGAACATGATGAGGATTTGTGCGGCGGCCAAGGACGAAACAGCTGCAAGCTAGAAGACTCTCTCTGCCTCCACTGCGATCGACGATCCAAAAAAGACCTTCTGCTCGTTTCGTGCTTGTTAGTATATGATGTTGGCTTCTGTCGTTTTTGGGGTCCCCTGCTCCTGCATGAGCCTTGTGTTGCTCAGCTTGTTGTGAGCATGTTCTGATGCTTGCAGTTCGTGTTTTGTCATGGCTATTTGTGTCGTCGGGTTTTCGCCCCATAGCAGGTGTCTCGCGGGCGAGCTCTTGCGGTGGGTTTCCCGGCAATGCTTGAACTCGCTCTCCCCTTTCCCGTCCCCTCAAATTTTGAACTTGGATGATGTATTTCCGTTATTCAGTTAATGGAAAGGGGTCATGCCCGGTTCAAAAAAAAAAAAAGATAAGGGAAGAAGAGTCCCCGCATGATTAACACGTGCTAATTGATCACAAACATGCGCATGTGTGGCCTGCGTGGCAAGCCGAGTGCGTGCCTATCGCTGATGAGTGTAAAACGTCTGAATCTCTCCCACCTCACTCGTCCCTCCCCCCTGAGTTCTCTCTGCTCATCCCCAACCAATTCCTCCTCCACCTTCCAAATTCCAGCGAGAACCACTGGCTGCGGACGGCGACGGCGTGCCGAGCAGCTGCCAGCCTCCCCTTCCCCAGACCGGCCGGTTCTCCCACGAGCTCCCGTCCGCCGCCACCCAGCAGAATCCATCACCAGGTAAGCCGTCCTCATAGGAGAGTGCGGCGAAGAACCCGCTCCCGCCTCGTGAGGCTTGGATGGCCACGAGAGCTTTAAGGGAGGTGGTGGGGAGGAGGAGGGTCGGAGCGGCGGGGATTGGAGGGGGCAGACGCTTCTCCGACAGCGCCGCCGCTGCTGCTGCTGCTGCTCCGGCGGGGGCGGCGGAGAGGGGGGATGGGGGAGCGGGGAAGGCGGTGAACCTGTTCACCGCCGTCAACCAGGCGCTCCACATCGCGCTCGACACCGACCCGCGGTGAGGCCCCCGCTGGTCCTAAATTATCTGATAATCTAACATTTCTTTTTGCTGTGATATGTTTCCTCTATCAAATGCAATTTTGGCCAAATGACTGCTAGGATGAAGGATTTCTACTTGTTTTGGACTACTGACTCTAGGAAAATGTCTAACCGAGTCGTATTGTTTCATAAGCTAGTCTATGAGAAAGCAATGAGTTATCTGAACATTCCCAGATAACAATCCATTTGAGTTAGTTATACACGCATTCCAGTGAACTGAAGATGAGTTTCATTTTGACAGCTCTTATGTCTTTGGAGAGGATGTGGGTTTTGGCGGCGTCTTTCGCTGCACAACAGGGCTAGCTGAACGATTTGGGAAACAAAGAGTATTCAATACACCATTGTGTGAACAGGTGCATCTTTACTTGCCGTACCTGCTTAAGCTTCTGGAAACGCTACAGTAAAATGTGAAAAAAATTAGTGTTTACAGTCTGTTTGCTTATGGCTTATGTGTACCAGTGCACTAAATCCTTAATTCAGCATTGCTCAAGTTCTGGAAAAAATAAAAATAAAAACAATTAACAACAGTCACACTACATGAATATACAATGACACATCTTTTTCAAATCCAAAACCAGCACACAACTCTGAAAACAAAAATGATAGACCAGATCTGAATTTTGTACTATTCACAGCCTGATTTATCTTTTTCGTTTTGTTTATGAAGGTGTAGACAAGAGTTGGAGTTGAAATTGTGTGTCATGATAGATGTGTATTATCATTATGTCATGATTTGTTTTCGGACTTTTTACTTTTTAGTGACATTCAGATGTGTTTTGATGCATTCGAGTGCACTAGTACGCCTTAAGTGTGCTTGTGCATGCTATATCCCGTGTCCTGACCAGTGACCAGTTCTTCTCAAACAGGGTATTGCCGGATTTGCTATTGGCTTAGCAGCGATGGTGAGTCAAAGAGAAAATTGAAGGTTTATCTGTAACAATACTTTTCAGGTTCCTTGATTTACCAATAGTAATTTGTTCATCAGTTTTTTGCAAGTTCCACAGTTTTAAAACATACATCTTACTAGTAATTATGATTCATGTCACTTGAATTTGTGGAGCCTAAAGATTCCTTTGAATGGGAGAGTGGATATGCCGTATATAATTACTTCATTCATTTCAATCAAAATATTTACATGAAACAGTAACCTTACAATCCACCTTTCACCCGAAAAAAAGGAACCTTGCAATCTTGCATCAGTGAGTAACTTTTTACAAGTCACTGAATCACTATTCACTTCTATCTTCGCAATGGAAGCCTCATATTATTTGCTTATCTTCGACATGCAGGGCAATAGAGCTATTGCCGAAATCCAGTTTGCAGATTATATCTTTCCAGCATTTGATCAGGTATGTCTTTGATTCCATTCAGAATTATTTTACCTACTAGAGTTCTTTCCTTATGGACAGCAGACACTTTGAAGTAGTTGCTATATGGACTGCATTATATTACTGAGTTATCTCAGTTGATGGAAGTACCTTGTCTACTTGTTGCCAGAGATTATTGGAGCTTCACTTTCTTAGTGAACTCTGGACTCTGGATTGATACTGTTGCATTCAGTTGTAAAACCATTTTAGTTCTTGAACATTGTCAAGTTGACTCAATTTATATAAGTTTGATCAATGTCTTGTTCCAACCTGTTCATACGACTTCTGATGCAGATTGTCAACGAAGCCGCTAAATTCAGATACCGAAGTGGAAATGAATTTAACTGTGGAGGTAACTATTTTTTCCCTGCAGAAAAAAATAACTGTTTCCCATTTTGAAAGGGACGTTCCATGTCCCATGCTGATTTTCATGTTATTTAATGGTGAAACATCCTGAAGTTGCCATCCCTTTTTCTAGGTTTAACAATTCGATCTCCATATGGTGCTGTTGGACATGGTGGTCACTACCATTCACAGTCACCAGAGGCTTTCTTCTGCCATGTTCCTGGCCTGAAGGTTAGTCTGTATATCTAACGCTCTCTGTCCAATAATTGTAATCATTTACAGTAAATAGTTAGGATACAAGTGGAAACCACATTGCCTAGTTGACTAAGGATTTTATTTGTAAATCAGGTAGTATAACAATATCAAGCATCATTTTCCGGTACTCCTGTTTGATGCTCTACGACATTTCTGAAATTGTATACAGAAATTTCTATTCTTGTTTCCTGAGTACCAAGAAAAATGCAATTTCAGGTTGTCATACCTCGGAGTCCACGTGAGGCCAAGGGACTGTTGCTGGCCAGCATTCGTGACCCAAACCCAGTCATCTTTTTCGAGCCAAAGGTAGAGCAAAAATTTGAAAGAAGTTTCTCAGTTGGTTAAGACTCGTGTATATCCATGTTGTAGAATAAGTGCAAGAGAACAGCTGATGTACAATATTTAACTGATTATTGCGGAATGCTCTTACAAGCAGCTTTCCTCTGTTCTTTACAGTGGCTGTACCGTTTGTCTGTTGAAGAAGTTCCTGAGGGGGACTATATGCTGCCTTTATCCCAGGCAGAAGTGCGTACATCTCCATCCTGCATATTGTTTTGGTGATGAGGGAACCCAAAAATATTTATGCAACTTTTATACTTTAGGTGATCCGCAAAGGAAGTGATATAACACTTATTGGTTGGGGCGCTCAACTTGCAGTGCTGGAACAAGCATGTGAAGATGCTTCAAAGGTCAGTTATTTTAGTTCTTTGATGCAAAATTCAGTTAATGCTTCCATGGCCGAAACTATAGAAAAAAAACTAACATATTCGTATATTGTCGATGAAATAGAAATAACAAAACATTCTGATTCCATTTGCCCTGAATCAACAACTGCAAGAAAAGTTGGAGCCACTTGATCTTGATTATATATATGATTAGCAGACAGTTGGTAAAGCACTCGAACACTTTTCAGAATGCACATGCTAATCTAGATCTAGGAAGACTGGTTGCATTTCACTTTTAAGGATTACCACCTATCACTGTAGAACCCCAATTGTGACTACAGCCGACCATCATGGCATAGCGATAATACCAAGGTTGTTCTGGCTATCCACATCATTTAATGGCAAGTCATTGCAAATTATACTTGTGTGTCTTGGTGTAGCTTCTTGGATGTTACCATCTTGATTCATCTCCATGTCTTCATTACCTTGTGCAGTGTTCCATAAACTGTGTGTGACTATCAATCAGTACATTTATTCCAGGATGGAATTTCTTGCGAGCTCATAGATCTAAGAACACTACTTCCATGGGACAAGGAAACGGTTGAGGCCTCTGTCAGCAAGACTGGAAAGCTTCTTGTACGTTGCCTCCTCTTTGGGCGTATTCTTTACTCCATTGTCATATTTTTCCCGAGAATACTCCATTATCATCATCATCATCAGTGAATGAAGTACTATCACATCACAGGTTAGTCATGAGGCCCCGATCACCGGAGGGTTTGGTGCGGAAATCGCTGCATCCATTACTGAGCGCTGCTTCCAGAGGGTAGGGTACTAACTCTTTAAGCTGTTTAATAGAACAAAGAAAAACCTTAACACATCAGAGCAATAAATAGCAGTTACATAATCATCCCAAAACTGACGTGGTCAAAATCGCTCAAATATATGTGTTGCAGTTAGAAGCGCCTGTCGCGAGGATCTGTGGCCTCGACACTCCTTTCCCTCTTGTTTATGAACCATTCTACATGCCCACAAAGAACAAGGTAATTAGTGGGATCAGTGATGATTTGATCTTTGGCTTCGCTGCATTGGTATACACACATCTCTGACCCTGATGTGTTGGTTGGTTGTTGCAGATCCTGGATGCAATTAAAGCAACTGTAAATTATTGAGGTTCTCCCGCAAAAAAAAATAAAAAATAAAAAATAAAAATACTGAGGTTGGTGCAGGAGAGCACAGCAAGCTGGTATATATTGCTGTATGTAGAAACTGCCATTATGTATGTGTGTGTATAAGTGACTATATATTGCTGGTTCGTGGCCTAAATGCACATCCACAAACCAGTTTTATCCGAGACAACACCAATAAAATTGCAAATATTCTGCAATTGCCAGTCCCTCCTTATTAAAACAATTTCAGAGAGAGAGAAGAAAAACAAGTTAAATGCTTATCTCTACTATAAAAATGGCAGTTGGTGATGATGGTGTGCCTGCCTCTGTGCCATCTTGACCATCCGATCTGGAATGTAAGGCTGAAATTGAGGCGGGTAGTCCCTGATCCACTTAACTGCACTTTTTGCAAAAACACCCCACACATTGGACAGTTTTGTGGAGAAGACATCCGAAACACAACGCCAAAAATCTGGAAGTTTCTCCTTGTCTGGCAAAAACAAACGAGCCTTCGAGAACTCCTCCCAATTTCCTCGCCGCCGTTCGCAACGACCGCCAGAGTTGAGTTGCGTGGGGATAGTATATTATATCGTAGTTGTAGTTAAGATCTCACTAAATCGGATTTTAGTTTCACGCTTCCCCGGTATCTCTCCTTCTAGATTTGGCCGTGCAGGCTGTCGGAGAGGGAGCCATGGCGGCGGTGGCTGCAACTCCCCAAGTCTCTCTGTTCTCCCGTCCTGCCACCCCTCATGGTAAGGATTTCCTTTTGGAAGACTATGCGCAAAGAATGGGACGAGCCCAACTCACGGCACAATCTACCCACGCGCACGATTGAGCCCGGACTTTTCTTCTCTTCCCTCGGTGATATTCCGCATCAACCCGCCGAGAAAGATGGTTGCGCCATCTAGGCCTTTGCTCCCGGCCACCCGAAGCCGAAGGTCGAGGCCGCCGTTGCCAAGGACGTCGGCCTGCGGGCGCTCCATGCCGTTGTCCGCTGGCATGGCGTGCTGAATGCTGCTCGCTCCATGCCGCCGTTGCCAAGGACGTCGGGCTGCGGGCGCTCCATGCCGCTGTCCGCTGGCCCGGCCAACATCAGCCTCCTGCCAGCCGCGACGTCCGCGTGCTCACGGAGAGCGGTGGCGTTCAATACAGACGAGGATTATCCATTGTTTATTCAGACGAGCAGTGCAAGCTCTGAACCATACATATTACGTAATGAGGACGCCCCGCCTTTCTCATGTTCCGGGGACATGCGCTGCCCGTGCAGCGAAGTGTCAGCGTTGCTTCCTCAGCGATGATTGACGCGTCGCTGCTGTCGTACTCCGCATCCAAGCTTCGACGCGGTAATTCTCGCCGGCGGGTATGCACACATATATTTCATCCTCAAGATTTGCTTATTTGATCAACTTCGATCTGCAGTAGTTTAAGCAGATCTTTTTTCAGATAGATAGGCTAATCAATAGCTTTATACTTGTACAATCACTAGGAATGATTACTTGAAGAGGCGTAGGCAGTCTGCTCTAGCAAGGAAATGCAAAACTGATTTCACAAGAGAAGTAGAGCTGATGGCCAGGCTCTGGCATGGCAACCTTGTTTGCCTCCTTGCTTACTGCAATGAAGTCGACAAGCCGATACTCATCTACGGCAACATGTCGGACATCAGAATGGATCTCTACATATTGCCGATACTCCTCCCTCCTTGCTTACTTGTATAATTTGTCTTCCCTATGATCAGAATTTGGATCACAATAGATCATTAAGTTCTCTTCTGCAACTATTAGTTTATTGTTGTTCTGTGCCCCAATACATAAGTACAACTCATTGCTACATGGGCTAGAGTCAGGGAAACACCATAAGTTGCATGTAGATAAAGTTCTGAATAATAGAGCTGCAAATTTGGACAATACGAGTTCAGAGGAAGCTTGTATGCTAGACATGGTGAGCTCCAAATTTTTTTGAACTAGCATTTCCAATAGTTCAGAGCTGCTACTTTACTGCCAGTATTAGGGGTGTTATTACCTTCGGAAAGATACAGAGCTCCAGCTTCCTTCATTTAGAAAAAGATTGGGGGCGAGGTTTTGGCTACCGAGGGGCACTTTTTTCTCGTGAGTCACCGAGAAACTCGGTTACCACGGTTACCACGAAATTCCAAGCAAATTTCAGACGATTTTTTATGATTTTTTTTGAATCCGACCAAAATTTGTCAAAAAATCATTCAAATTCAAAATTTCAGTTTTTTTCGCTTGTGAAGTTGATTTCTCATGGGGTACTGGGAAACGCGGTATCCACCCGGTAACCGGTTTTCTCGGGCGGTACCCAAAACGCTGATTGGGGGTATCTTGTACTAGCACATTATATGATGTTACATGTTCTAAACATGGCTTCGTGACCATTGCAATATTTTTTACTTCTCTTACTGATCATTAGATCTTTATATGTTTGCTTGAATGTCTCAATGTCATTTCTATTGCGATTTAACTTCTTATGATGTTAATTTTGTTATACATCGCATACATTTTAGACAAACTTAATTTATACAGAGGATAAGTAAGTGATTATTGCTAATTTTGGTATATGAACTTGAGGGTCTGCCCATATTCCACTTGCTTGTGTAATCCAAGGCAATGTTCTCGCATAAAACACAGTAAGGTAATGTCCTCCTGTTTCGACTAGCAAGAATTTGACCATCAAATTATTATTCTGTTTCAAAGGTTAATCATGTTGCCCAAGAGGCCAAGACCACTATGAGCCCACCACATGCTTTGAACGGCAAAGGGGAAGGGGAGGGTCTGGTTGCCTATCCATGACAAAACATGAATTGTGATGCAAGAACTACAAACTGTGTTGGCAGTTGGAATATTGATAGACCAATAAATATAAAAAAGATGTCATTTCTTGTATCAGTTGCTGAATTTCCCTTATTGCTTGTGATTCATAGTACGAGGATATTTTCAATGTTTATCGTATTTGATAGAAACTAGCTATTAGAAATGGGATATTTTGAATGTGATGAAGAACTGTGTGCTACGTGATAGAAACTAGCTATTAGAAACGGGATATTTTGAATGTCATGAAGAACTGTGTGCTACGACGGAGAGACGTGAAGTGAAGCCAAGTTGGGTGAAGGGCGGAGATGAGAGAGTTAGGAAGAAAGACTTAACAGGTGCGGTGGCAAATAACACGACACAATCAAAATCAGCATGTGTGTGCTTGAAACCAAACATCTCTTGATTATATATTTATTGTTCCGTAGCAACGCACGGGCAGCTAACTAGTAAAAGAAAAAACAAATTGGAATCTTGCATTAAAACAATTTCATTACCGCAGGGAAATGAGGAAACCCCTGTGAATCAAAGTGTACCTAAAAGTTTTACTTGGTGAAAACGGAGTCTGGATACTACACCCATGACCTATCTAGTACATCTTAGAGAAGGAGGATGGAAGCTCTTTGTGCTAATATAAGCTATCATTCTTTTAAAGGGATATCCTTGGCCTCTGCATTATCATAATGCGCACATCCATTTTATTAATAAATTATTCAAAGTAGGTAAATTTCATTTAAAAAATCCAAAACGGTCAATAAATGAGATTGCATGACTAATACATAATTTGTTGCTGGCTTGCTAGACAAACTGGTTGAACTAATCCAATGCTTGATAAGTAGACTGGCACTCGTAGTAATTTACAACATGTTATGATGGAAATCACTACATACACTCACTCATTCTTCACGGCTTATCATGCCAGCTTACATGTAAACAAGCACAAGACAGAATGCAAAATCAGTGCACAATGTAAAGCAAGCTCACACTCAAGGTTAAGGTGGTGGTTGATGTACCATGATGAGGGCGGATACGTTCACCATCAAGGATAAGGGATGTCGCGACCAGGCCTGGAGGTGATGCCGGCACAGACTGGAGGATCAATGCATGGGGCACCTTCTTCTCGGCTGCGCTTGAGCAGGCGGGCTGCCGCACGCGTTGAGAATGGGCAGATGATTAGGAACTCCTAGCATTTTTTTGACAGAATTTAGGAACTGGTAGCTAATAGTAATGATTGGATAAGTTGCATTTCGTTAGGGCAGAGTGCAAATAACTCAGCAGTCGACAACGAATATAATCGCGTCACGCAACATTTTCGTGATAGCTACGGAAGGAATGGCGCGATTTCCTGAACCATGCAAATCGTGCGGCAGATTTTAATCAGCGTTAGCGCGGCTGTTTCGCCCGTGATTTAAAATCGTGACAGTTGATCTGTTTGCTCTTCACTAATGGGAGCATTTGGCACTGTTAAAAGTTACTGTCGCCCTGTACTGTTTTATTAGTAGTACAACAGCACTTCTTCACAACAACAGAAAAAAGGACGCGCATACCACCGGCAATGTTCAACTCCTTTGGATCGTCCAAAACCAATTACTTGGAGATTATCAGATTGTAAAAACGCACAAAGGCAAGAGGGTATGATCCACTTCATTCTGCAACCACACTGAAGGTGAACCGTGTTCCTTATGCAGAGCTTGCTCCTTCCACATGATTTACAGTATACACGAGGATCTGGTTTGGCACATTCACCTCTGGGAGCTCCCCCACCGACCGTCCATGTAGGCAGACGGAGCTGCAGTGCCGATGGTGGCTGTCAAGGCAGCCCACGAGCGCACCAAGGACTAGACAACCATCACAGGGGAGTCGACAGATCACGAGAGCTCAGCCGTTGAGGAGGAATGGGCTGTACCACAAGCTCCCTTTTCTCATTATGTTAGGTGCGGGAATCTTGTCTTGGAGTGGTAGCAAACTTGAGTGAGGACGTGATAGATTGTTGGGAACTTGCTGACACCTCCCATGCTTAGGATAAAATGATTGATAAGCCAAGACAACGAGGAGGAGATGCAACATGTTGCTTGGGCAAGGATGAGAACTGTATGTGAGCGGAACACTTGACAAGTGGCACATGAAGAGGAGGTATATATGGCATCTATGTACAAAGCCAAGGATATGTGTCATCTCTCTTATAATGGGCAGTAAGGCAGGGTCGTACATGAAAAAACGGAGGCCCGGTGCAATATCAAAATGTGGGCCCTCAACTCTTTGTTTCTTTTCTTACATTTTTCTATATTATCATGACTTATACTTCCCGATTCTACATATACTGCAGAAAGTAAAACAAAGAGACAAATAAAGACTGAAGATAGAGATAAAATGAAATGAAGCAACCTTAGACTGATGTGAGAAGCAAACTATGGGGCGGCAACTTGTGTGACTCTAGTTGCTCTTCTTGATGAGCCAGGATGTGGCTAACAAGAACTTATAGTCTTCAACTATAGTCGAGGCTCCATTTAATGTTGATGCACGCAGGTAAGAGGCCTGGCAACAGGCGGCGAAGGAGGTCGAGAGAAACGTTGATCTGTAGATGGGGGATTAGAAGTGGAACATTAGCACTGTCGACACAGGTTTTCGCCCCGCTTTATATATAAAGCAACGAACCAAAGTACATGGCCGAACGATACAATATGATGGGGAGGCCCCCTTACAAAGCAGATCAAAATACAACATGAGCCTAGAACAAGCCAAATACCGCGCGGAGGCCCGAACAAAGACCCCCAAGCTCTGTGGCAACACCCTCAGGAGGGTGACACTACTAGGAGAAAGCCTACTAGTAGCGCTGGAAATACATATAGTAGTAGCGTTGGGTCCAGCGCTACTGCTAACGCGCTACAGCTAAGTTGTAGCAGTAGCGCTGGTTAGAGAAGCGCTACTGCTAAGTACAGTTAGCAGTAGCGCTGCACTGACCAGCGCTACTGCTAACTATCTGTAGCGCTGCAGGATGGCCATCGCTGCTGATATCCCAGCGCTGCTGCTATATGCTAATCCAGCGCTGCTGCTAGTATTCCTATTTTCACAGATTCATACCCCCCCTCTACGTATTTGTGATGTATTTGTACAGGCTCTATACAGTAGTTTCATCAGATCACAATAAACATACAATATTCTCTTCATATCATACACATAAAGTAGTCTCGTCATACCATCATCATCATCATTCAACACAAATATCATCACATCTCGAAAATAGCGATACACAAAAGTCATGTCATGTCTCGAATAAGTGCAACTGCATGGTCATGGCACACACACAAGTTTCTTGGGCTCCGTCCCCCGATAAATGATGCAATCGTTGATGCATGCGTGGTACCTAAAGTGCGGCAAATCAAAAGGGCAAACGATTTTCTTGGCCTCCTCAACACTAGTAGTACACAGGTTCCCCGCGGGAAGAACTTTATTATGTAGATACTTCAAATGCTCATCGAGGCTTTTGTCTGTCCATTTGTTTTTGGCCTTCGTCTTTAGAAGTTCGAGCGTGAAACTCAAGCGGGTGACCTCGGGATCGCAACCGTCATATAATGGAGTCTTCGAGTCTACTTCAAGTTGCGCCAGCTTGGCCTCCTCTCTAGAAGCAGCTCTCTCGCTAGTCGTACTCTTGCGAAGGAGGTCTCGAACATGAGGGTCCTGCACGACTGCACTTAGTAGCGTCGAAGACTGCGGCGTGACCGCCGCCTCTTCTCCGCCATGTCCGGACTCTTCTTCGCCGTGTCCGGAATCTTCTCCGCTGCCGTCATTTTCAGACTCTTCCCCGCCGCCATGTCTGGCGCCATCGTCTTCGTGTCGATCGGTCATCTCTTCGTCTAGCCCCATGTCGTTATTCCCTGCCATGTGGACGTCCTCATCATCATCATCTTCACTTATCCACCGAGTATAGCCATCCATGAAACCATACATCAGCAGGTGCGCCTTCAAACTGCCACCATCAAAAGGGTCCAAAAGGACTCCTTCTTTGCATCTTGTACACGGACATCTAATCCTAGTCCGATTATTTGCATACATGTCCAACACCGCGGATTGCATGTATCGCTCCACCTTCCATCCACTCACCTTCATGACCGACTGCACGGTATAACAAGCAAAAGGGTTATAAACAAAATGCATGCATGCATGCAAAGTCATATAAAAATTTGGCATGACCTTGCCTAAAAATAGGACATATCGAGTTTGCTCGAAATTCACCGAAACGGAAATAAATCGACATTTCGGCAAAACATAAGCATCTCGGGGGCATGTCACTCGCACAAATCTCTCCATTATCCCAAACACACATATTCCCATTCACACACATATTCCCATTCTTGAAATGAACAACTTTGTACTCACCTATCTCCCGAGAGAGACCGATCGACCGGATGAGGCCTTTCGCTACCTATAGGGATCGAAAGTGTGGATGGCTAAATAGCTAGCTAGATCTAGCTAGTTGTTGGGGAGGAGAGATGACTCTAGCCAGGTAACTAATGGAGAGGGAGAGAGATGAGCTAGCTAGATCTATATCTAATGGAATGGAGGGAGAGCCAAATAAATGAGGTAGGGGGGCATTTATGGAGCTAGCTAGAGATGAGAAGGCCATTTATGGAGGAGAGTTATGGTGGAGGGGGCATTAATGGGGAGAGAAGAGAGGTAGGAGGAAGAGAGAAGAAGGGCAACAATGGTGGAGAACTAACTTAGAGAGGGGAGAGGGGAAAGTAGGGGGAGAGAGGGCAAAGGGGGAGGAAGGGAGGGGGGTGGGTGGAAAGGTGGCACCAGCCGCAACTAGCAGTAGCGCTGTTTCCAAGAAAGCGCTGCTGCTATTGTACTTAGTAGTAACGCTTTCCAGCAAAAGCGCTACTATTAAGTGGGACCCATTAGCAGTAGCGATGTTGTAAAATAAAGCGCTACTGCTAAATTCTTAGTAGTAGCGCTGTTTTCTGGACAGCGCTGCTGCTACAGCTAGCGTCGGTGGGAGCGTTGGGTCCCTCTTAGTAGTAGCGCTCTTTCTGAATCCAGCGCTACTGATAAATGATTACTTGTAGCGCTGCCCAGGGCCAGCGCTACTGCTAATTAGCAGCAGCGCTTGCTTATTTCTAGCGCTACTACTGATGTCCTACCTATAAGCATTTTCCTAGTAGTGTGACGGCGCGAAGCGTCGCCGCTGCCGAGTTTGAGAACAGACAAAGTTTTTCACCGCGAGCCCTGGCATAGGGTCAAGATCCACGACGCCGTCTTCAAGAAACAAGCGGCACCCACGGGCTTCGCCGGCGCTAGAATCGTGGAGCTTTCACTCGGACACTCACCTGCACCACCAAGAGGAAGATGAAGAGTAGGAGAGAGCCATGCACAAGGAAAGACTAGTTAATTAATTTTTGCAAAGTCCCATGTACTAGTTGGCTGAGTTAATTTTTTGCCTAGAGAGTAGCACTAGTACTAGTTCTACCTAGTACGATTCCATTCTTTGATTATTCAACCCTCAACGCTACCTGCTTCTAATTACTATCAGTTAATTAGTATACCCAACCCAGGGCGACTGCCTACCAGATTACAACAGTCGAGGACCGAAAGGTCACGTCCCGAGTCGCTCCCCAGGGCGACTGCGGGGCGAACCCTTGCGCCGCCGCAGGTAGATCCACACGGGTCCCCTGCCGCCGCTGCCGCTGGCGTCGGCCGGGGTGGCGGCGGGCCCAGAGCCAAAGGCGCCTGGGGATGGATGGAGGCGGCGACGGCCCGTTGATGCTGCTGGGGCGGAGATTGACGGCGCTCGTCCGTGCGCGGTGGCCGGGGCGGAGCCCCTGGTCATGGCTGCCGTTTGTGGTGGGCTGGAGAACGGGACGTGCGCGGCGGCCTGTCTCTGGTCTGCTCGCGGCGCGACGACGGATGCCGGGGCGGCGGCTCCGGGCGGCGGATCTGGTGGTGGCCTCCTTGTCATCTAGATGAGAGGTCGAGCGCGGCTGACCTTGGGGCGGCGCGCAAGGGATTCAGGCCCTAGTGCCCGGATCTGGCGGTCGCGGCGGCGGTTGCCGTTGTATGGGCGACGACATCGGCTGGCACGGCGGTGGGTTCTCCCTATAGAGCCCGAAATCGGGGCGGCGGCCCCTCTTCTTCGACGGTGGCGGACTCCGTGGACGTGTGGGCGTCTCAGAGTCTGGATCTTGAGGTGGCGACGGCCTTTCTGAGGCTGGCGGCGGTATGGGACGTCCCCTCCATCAACAGATCGGGTTCGATGCGGCCCGACAGGTGACACATGTGCCTCTTCCGGAGAGGTCGAGCAATGCCAGACGCCGGCAAGTGAAGCCACCGGTGGATGCGCCGCCGGCGGATGCTACGCGCGACGTCTTATGCGGAGACGTCAAGTCATGCCTGCTAGCGGCTGGTGTTGTACGGTGGCTCTAGCGGAGGTGTCATGTTTAGCCTGGCACTGCTGGATCGAAGGTGGTGCGACAGTACCGGGAGGCAGGCGGTATGGGACGTCTTTGTCTTCCGGTGTCTTCTCCGGAGGTATTCGGCTATCGAGGCGTCGATAGTCGGGTAAGGGTTGATGGTACAGACGGCCTCACAACGAATTTGTGCACTCCGGTGGAAACACATGATCTCTGATCAGGCTATGTCGACGCGCGCCTGCGTCGTGACCTTGCTGAAGGTGGTGGATTGAAGCTTGGCTTCGGGGATGAGAATCCAGAGTTCAACTTCGTGTTGGACTCGCCATCATCGGCGCACGTGCGGCGATTCCTTCTTGAAGGCGTAGTCTAGGAGTTGTGTATTTTTCGTTTCTGATGTCATCTTGTAACATAGGGTTAGTGGCTATCTGGTAAAGCTACTGTCGCGAGGCATGCGGCCTTAGGTTTTTTGTTCGTTTTTTTTTTCCGGGTCGATATTGTTCGACTGCTGGATTTGCATTATTAATAATATATGGCGGTGTGCATCAAGAGATGCAGAGGCCGGGGGTATTCCTTCTTTTCGAGAAAAAAAAATTAGTATACCCAACATGTCAAAATTTGGGGCCCCGATGATTTGGGGGCCCTGTGCAGGCGCACACCCTGCACAGGTGTGTGGTACGGGCCTGCAGTAAGGGAGGCAGGTGGTTAGATGAATCTTTCATAAATAAATAAAGATAAACAGGTAGATTGGATAATGTCGAATGGTGGTACTCAGCACAAACCATCTTGTTAAGTTTTTTTTTTTCAACGGATCTTATTAACAATTAAATGCGCAAGATTTCAATGTTGATAGAAAAGATACGCTAGCTAATGTATGTAAATAATGTGTAGTATGGGAGGCAGGTGGTGGCCGGATGAATGTTTCATAAATAAAAATAGACTGCATACAATCCTTTTTGCTATTTGTGTTACTACTTTAGAAACGAATGAGTTTGCAGTGAGCAAAACTCTGGGTCGGTGCACATATAGCTAGTTCTAATGATCATGGCAAATCTACAGGAACATAAAACTGCAAGCATCTGCCTGATAAGGGACCTAAATCATGCAACGGATTCACATATGCCGCACAAGGGACCTTATGCAGAAGTGCGAGTGATAGTTGGATTATCTTCTATTCTTAAATAGTAGCTATCTCCCACTACCTAATTTTCCTTGTGTTTTGGTGCTGCCACGTCACTTGCTGATGTCATCTTTTTTCCACCAAAGATTTTCCTTTTCCATCACACCGCTCATTAATTTCTTCTCCCCGCCCACGTACTTTTTCCCCCGAAAGCCCATGACGCCGCTCGCTGGGCTTCCTTTTTTTTTCCATCGAATGGTTCCCATAGGAGCCCTTCCTTCCTTCTCCGCAAGCGATTCCCCATCGACAGCTCTGCTCCATATCTTCCTCACGATCTGGAGCCCAAAGGATTTCCCATGGCTGGCTCGCCCCCTCCTCTCTTCTGCACAGCAGCCCCTCTCCCTCTTCACCTCCCCCAATCTCTATTAACTCCCACTAGGCCATTATTCTCTTGCAACGGCCAAGAGGAACGGATGGATTGGTAACCGGCGCGATTCCTCTCCCGTTTAAGCAATGGATCTACCCTATTTTCGTCGTCTTCACAAATTCTTGCCCACGCCACTGTTCAAGATTCGCTTGGTTTCGCCTCGGATAATTAGCAACCTTGATGGGATGAATTTGATGTTTCGATTGTGGAAACCCATCGCCTGATGATGTCGTCCGTGTGTGGCCGGGACAAAGTTGCAGCCCTCGACGCGGCGTTTCCTCTCCGTACCAGGTTCTCCCTGCAGCGTCCTTCTCATGGTGTCTGTTGATTCTTGCCCCGCTCATCCAGGTTTTACTCAAGAGGAAAGATAAGATAGCCTACGGTCAGGTTCTTAAATCCAGCGTTTTGCCCAATGCTCATGCATGTATCTTTATGCAGTGGAAATAATAGCGATTTTCTTATTCCAGTATATAGACTGGGTGCATGCCCTTTAAATACCATGGATTTTCATAGTGGATTATCTTTTCTATCTTCCCAATTGACCTGCAGCTAGCAGACTGGTATTTGTAACTTTCTTGCGATGAGATAACTATATATTAACTGATTTTGTATTCGCCGTTGTCATACACCCATATTGGATTGAATTTTTCTTCTGCCATGCGATGTTGCTTGCTTTCAGGCACCTATGCAGGTTTATAATCCAGATATATATGTTTGATATTTTACTTCAAAACTGTAATTTTCATTTTGCAAATTAATCTGCAAATTAACCAGTAACACAATTAGTTTGATGCTGTTTGGCAATGCAGATATCGATGTTTCCATACAGTGTTTGTCAAACCATTTGATTTGCGTGCATGCGTGCAACTGAATTCCTCCAGGAAGGCATGTGTTCTTTTTTACTTATTTTCTCCCTTTGTTCATCCAGATAGCATTTCTGTGTTATGGTGCTTATCTTCATCTCTGTCCTAAAATGCATTCATTTTATTTGTTATTGTACTTGCCTTCTGTCTCTCTCTGCGCTATAAATCATGACCCTGTACATCTTACCCTTTTGTTTAGGGAATTCGGCCCCATTCATATTAACTTATTTGTTTCCCGTTGCATTGTACTCCAACTGGAATTCATTTATTTTGTTTGATGATGCATTGAAGCTTACATGATGCTACTTTGTGGTATATCTTTTTTACGTGGAGTCAACAAATGTGAATCAACACTCGGGCCACACTCCGAACAACGAATAACCTAAAAGTCTCATATTATCCCGCGGCAACGCGCGGGGCATCATCTAGTTGGTACAATAAGCAGCCCATAGCATACAAATCACACACCACAACATTACACAGGAAGAACATGCATGGAAGCATCATGAACACACATGGTGCTCTTTACTTATTTCTCTAATCTTTCTCAAAGCTTGTAATCCATCTGAATACATGAACCAGCACGGTGTATGTGTACAAAGAAAATTATGAAAAATAAAATTAAAGGATGCCGCAAAAATAAAATCACTATATTGATAGATTGATGTAGTGTCCAGACAGAGCTACTAATATGTAATTAGGATTAGCTCATCTGTTGTAGGAAATCAATACATGCACACTCGCTCGTTCTTGATGGCTTGTCATGCCAGCACACATGTAACAAGCACACACTAGTAGAAAACAGGGCTTTGGTCCTGGCCAGATCAGAGCTTTAGACCCGGTCGAGTTATGAACCGGGACTAATGGGTGCATCAGTCCCGGTTCGAGCGGCCAGGGCGCCGGCCGGGCCTCGGCAGGCACTAGTCCCGGTTCGTCTGACCCCTTTCGTCCCGGTTCCAGACACGAACCGGGACTAAAGGTCCTCGCTCCTGGCGCATCCCCTTTAGTCCCGGTTGGTGGCTGGAACCGGGACTGAAGGTCAGTCTTCTGTCCCGGTTCTAGCCACCAACCGGGACTAAAGAGATGCCTATATATATGATCGCCCCTGCCCGCTCACTCCTCTGTTTTTTGGCTGGCCGGCGTGTGGGAGGTGTGTGCTGCTCTGCTCTCACCTCCTATGCACATGAGGTGTTCGATGAAATGCCCGAGCCACACTTAAGCTTTCTCCTCTCCAAGCTCGACCTCCAAGCTCCATTTTCCTCAAGATTTGTCTAGGTTTGGCGGTCCGTCCCGTCCCGTCTCCGTCCTCACCGTCGTCGATCGCCCGCGTCGATCTCGTCGCCGGCACCACCGTGGTGAGCCTCTTGTTCTTATCTTCTTTGTAAAAGAAAACATTCTTACTTGTATGATTTAGATAGCCACTTGTATAATTTTCTTACTTTTATTATTGTTTCTTATTATATAGTGCCATGGTTTTGGTATCCGCCCCCGTTGGCTCTCGTCCAGTCTATGATTCAGATGTGGTATATTATCTTTTATAACTATTTGTTTCATTTAGTGTTTATGACAATTATGCCACCAACTTGACGTAGATGTTTTTATCTAGGAGGTATGTGAACCGGAAATTCCAACCGACTTGACAATTCTGCTCGAGAGGTTAAATTTAGTTGAAAAAGAAAATGATATTTTGAAAGAAAAATTGAAAAGAATTGAAGAAGAGAAGATGGAATTGGAGTTGCATGTTGCCGATGTCGTCGATGATCACAAGATCAAGATGGATGCAATGCGCTTGAAGATTAGAAAGATTAGAAAATATGCCATTGATAAACAGGCTTGGTATCATTATGCTGTTGGTTCAATTATTACCTTAGTTGCGATTTTGATCGCATTTGTTGTTGCATTTAAATGTTTTACATAGTTGTATGTTAGTTTCAATGTATGTTTTAATTAGATGCTCTAGAGAGCTGTATGTTGTTCTATGAGAACTATGTGTGAACTTTATGTATTTTTTTTTAGTAATAACATTTGATCACTACTGTACTTTGGTTTTAATGTGATGATGAACTTGTATTAATTTGGTCATTTCTCTATTAATTCATGATGTTCTGTAATGGTTTTTGATATACTTAATTATATAATGCACGCAGATGAACCGGCAATGGATGTACGGTGACCGACGCACCTCCGACTACATTACGGGCCTGCATAATTTTCTCGAAGTGGCTGAGGCAAACAACAAAATGGTTTTATGTATTGTCCATGTACTGTCTGTGGGAATACGAAGGATCACTCTTCCTCGAAAACCCTTCACTTCCACCTGCTTGAGAAGGGTTTCATGTCACACTATAATGTTTGGACCAAGCACGGAGAAAGAGGGGTTATGATGGAAGAAAACGAAGAAGAAGAGGATGATGACAACTATCCTATGTTCCCTGAATACGGTGATACTGCAACGGGGGAAGCTGAAGATCAAGAGGCACCAGATGTGCCCGATGATGATCTTCGCCGGGTCATTGTTGATGCACAGAGAAGATCGCATGTTAGAGGATCACAAAAAAGGGTTGTACCTAAATTGCGAAGATGGCAATACAAAGCTCGGTACCGCACTGGAATTGCTGCAATGGAAGGCAGAGAATGGTGTAACTGACAAGGGATTTGGGAAGCTACTGAAAATAATGAAGAAGAAGCTTCCAAAGGATAACGAATTGCCTGACAGTGCGTACGAAGCAAAGAAGGTTGTATGCCCTCTAGGATTAGAGGTGCAGAAGATACATGCATGCCCTAATGACTGCATGCTCTACCGCGGTGAGGAGTACGAGAATTTGAATGCATGCCCGGTATGCGGTGCATTACGGTATAAGATCAGACGAGATGACCCTGGTGATGTTGAGGGCGAGCGCCCCAGGAAGAGGGTTCCTGCCATGGTGATGTGGTATGCTCCTATAATACCACGGTTGAAACGTCTGTTCAGAAACAAAGAGCATGCCAAGTTGATGCGATGGCACAGAGAAGACCGTAAGAAAGACGGGAAGTTGAGAGTACCCGATGATGGGTCGCAGTGGAGAAAAATCGAGAAAAAGTGGTGGCTGGACTTGCATGTGACGTAAGGAACGTATGTTTTGGTTTAAGTGTAGATGGCATTAATCCTTTTGGGGAGCAAAACAGCAATCATAGCACCTGGCCCGTGACTCTATGTATCTATAACCTTCCTCCTTGGTTGTGCATGAAGCGGAAGTTCATTATGATGCCAGTGCTCATCCAAGGCGCTAAGCAACCCGGCAACGACATTGATGTGTACCTAAGGCCATTAACTGAAGAACTTTTACAGCCGTGGAATAAAAATGGTGTACGTGTGTGGGATGAGCACAAACAGCAGGAATTTGACCTACGAGCATTGCTGTTTGTAACCATCAATGATTGGCCTACCCTTAGTAACCTTTCAGGACAGACAAACAAGGGATACAACGCATGCACGCACTATTTAGATGAGACTAAAAGTATATATTTGGACAAATGCAAGTGTACCTGGGACATCGTCGATTTCTTCTGACCAAACATGCCTTAAGAAAAAAAGGCAAGCATTTCAAAGATGAGGCAGATCATCGGAAGAAGCCCGTCCTCCGTACTGGTGCTGATATACTTGATATGGTCAAGGATTTAGAAGTAATCTTTGGAAATGGTCCAGGCGGACAATCTGTTCCGAATGACGCTGAGGGACGCGCACCCATGTGGAAGAAGAAATCTATATTTTGGGACCTACCCTATTGGAAAGACCTAGAGGTCCGCTCTGCAATCGACGTGATGCACGTGACGAAGAATGTTTGCGTGAACCTACTAGGCTTCTTGGGCGTGTACGGGAAGACAAAAGATACACCAGAGGCACGGGAGGACCAGCAACGTGTGAACAAAAAAGACGGCATGCATCCAAAGCAGTATCAAGGTCCTGCCAGCTACGCTCTTACCAAAGCAGAAAAGGAAATCTTCTTTTAATGCCTTCTCAGTATCAAGGTCCCGTCTGGCATCTCGTCGAATATAAAGGTAATAATAAATATGGCAGAGAAAAAAATTCCAGAACCTAAAGTCTCATGACTGCCATGTGATTATGACGCAACTGCTTCCGGTTGCATTGAGGGGGCTTCTACCAGAAAATGTTCGATTAGCCATTGTGAAGCTATGTGCATTCCTCAATGCAATTTCTCAGAAGGTAATCGATCCAGAAATCCTACCAATGTTACGTAATGATTTGGTCGAATGTCTTGTCAGTTTTGAGTTGGTGTTCCCACCATCCTTCTTCAATATTATGACGCACGTCCTAGTTCACCTAGTCGACGAGATTGCCATTCTGGGTTCTGTATTTCTACACAATATGGTCCCCTTTGAGAGGTTCATGGGAGTCTTAAAGAAATATGTTCGTAACCGTGCTAGGCCAGAAGGAAGCATCTCCACGGGCATCAAACAGAGGAGGTCATTGGGTTTTGTGTTGACTTTATTCCTGACCTTAAGCCGATTGGTGTCCCTCAATTGCGGTATGAGGGGAGACTGACTGGAAAAGGCACGCTAGGAGCGGATTCAATAATATGTAGGGACGGGCATTCTTGGGCTCAAGCACACTACACAGTTCTACAGAATTCTACCTTGGTGACCCCGTATGTCAATGAACACAAGAATATTCTACGCTCCAAACACCCGGAGCAGTCTGACGACTGGATTACATGTGAACACGTCAGGACTTTCGGCAGTTGGTTGCAAACACATCTCATGGGTAACACCAAAGTTGTAGATGACCTATACTTGTTGGCCAGGACACCATCTTCGACTGTATTGACTTACCAAGGGTACGAGATAAATGAGAATACATTTTACACGATCGCCCAAGATAAAAAGAGCATCAACAAAAACAGTGGTGTCCGCTTTGATGCAGCAACCAATAGGGGAAAGGACACATATTATGGTTACATAGTGGACATATGGGAACTTGACTATGGACATGATTTTAAGGTCCCTTTGTTTCGGTGCAAATGGGTCAATCTGTCAGGAGGCGGGGTACAGGTAGACCCGTAGTACAGAATGACAACAGTGGATCTCAACAATCTTGGGTACACAGACGAACCATTCGTCCTAGCCAATGATGTGGCGCAGGTTTTCTATGTGAAGGACATGCCTACCAAACCGAGAAAAAGAAAAGATAAGGAAGCGAATACATCATACGATGAGCCAAAGCGCCACATAGTTCTTTCAGGGAGAAGAAACATCGTGGGAGTGGAGGACAAGACAGACATGTCTGAAGATTATGAAAAGTTTCATGAAATTCCTCCCTTCAAAGTGAAGGCTGACCCAAGCATCCTGTTAAACGTTGAAGATTATCCATGGTTACGGCCAAATAAGCAAGGGACACACGCGAAGAAAAAGTGAATACTTTCTCTCTAGTGAAGACAACATATCAGATGGTACGATTGTTATGCTCCACAAATGAAATCCCTTTGTAATAGATGAGTTTTCGTCCGAAATCCTGATACTTCGAAAGAGATTGTCCAGTTTGTACACGAAGTGCATCCAGTTTTTGCCGTAACCCTCCCAACTTTTTAGCACATGCTATGTGGGTGAAATTATGATACCATGCCAAGTTTCAACCTTTTCAGAGTTCATTTGTAGTGCTTTTCAATTTCAGGCTCATTTAGCTCAAAATAAATCATTAAATGCATGAAAAATAGCAAATGAAGTCAGAAAAGGGTTGAAAATTGATGATGTGCCTTTGAATGGTGCATATTGAACGCACAAAAAGTCTGGAGTTAAAATATGTTAAAAAAATGAAATCCCTTTTGTAATAGATGAGTTTTCGTGCGAAACCCTAATACTTCGAAAGAGATTGTCCAGTTTGTACACGAAGTGCATCCAATTTTCCCGTAACCCTCTCAACTTTTTAGCACATGCTATGTGGGTGAAATTATGATACCATGCCAGGTTTCAACCTTTTCAGAGTTTATTTGTAGTGCTATTCAATTTCAAGGTCATTTAGCTCAAAGAATGAACTAATAGCAAAAAGAATGAACTAAAAAGCTTTTATAAAACTCTAATAGCAAAAAGAATGAACTAAAAAGAATCAATTAAAATATTTTGTTATGATCAACTAAATAGAAACTATAATATTCTTCAATAGCAAAAATAATCAACTAAAAAGAATCAAATATTAACTAAAATTATCAAAGTATTTTTGTGTTAAAAACTTTAATAGCAAAATGAATTTTCATAAAATATTTTTTGTTACAAACTTTAATACCAAACTAAAAAACTTTTATAAAACTCTAATAGCAAAAGGAATCAACTAAAAAGAATCAATAAAAAATAAAACTTATGCAACTAAAATTATATAAAATTTATGCAACTAAAATTATATAACTAAATTATATAAAATTATGCAACTAAAATTATATAAAATTTATGCAACTAAAATTATATAACTAAAAATAACATATGCAAAAAATAACATTGAAAATTTAAAAACATATATGCAAAAAATACAAAAATGCCCGCCTACTAAGCAACCACGGCCTGCATAAGACTAGAAACCCTACATATGGGCCAGGATGTAGGCCCGTAGTGCAAGCAGGCCCAACAGGGCGAGAGGTAGGCATGTACTGCCTGCAGTAGAGAGGAGCTCGAGAGGGTAGCCGCAGTAGCGCTTATAAACCACTCCGAGCTCCTCTCAACTAGCGAGGTGGGACTAAACTTTTGGCTGCGGAAGCACCAGCCCTTTAGTCCTGGTTGGTGGCTCCAACCGGGACTAAAGGCCCCCCTTTAGTCCTGGTCCGAGCCACCAACCGGGACTAAAGGCCTGTGCTTCCCGCCCTTTGGGCTGGTGAAAATCACCTTTAGTCCCGGTTGGTGGCTCCAACCGGGACTAAAGGGGGGCCTTTAGTCCCGGTTGGAGCCACCAACCGGGACTAAAGGGCTGTGTATATAAGCCAACACTTAGGAAATTTTCCAAACCTCCTCCTCCACTCCAGTTTTTGATCTCTCCCTCTCCCCTGACGGCGCCGAACCACCTCGACTCCGCTAGGCTGCCGGAGCTCGCCATCCCCTCCGAGCCGTCCCCGAGCCTGCTCCTCGTCGCCGCCCCCGACGCCATCCTGGACGCCGTCCCCGAGCCCGCTCGCATCCCTGAGCATCGCCGTGCCCTCGAGCCCGTCCTCGTCGCCGGCCGGACCTCCTCGCCGAGCCCTCGCTGCCGCCGCTCCCCGGCAACGCCGCCCCCGCTGTGAGCCGTCGCCGCCCCGGCCCGATGCATATCTGGACAGAAAAAAAATCAAGAAAAACATATAAATTTACTGTATATATCTTTTATGATTGTTTAATTAGTATATATATGTATGTTTATGTATGTATGTATATGTAGAAGTTTTTGGCGACGTGCGTGAATTTGCCATGGTAAAAATTTTAGTGTATATATATGATTGTTTAATCAAGAAAAACGTGCGTGAATTTGCCATGGTTATATTTTTAGTTTTTTTTTCAATTTGAGATGTTGTTAAATAGCTATGTGAGATGTGCTCCAAAATTGAGATATGGAGGAGGCCCCAACGATCGCCGGAGGAGTCGTCCCCGACGATCGCCGGAGGAGGCCCCGACGATCGCGGAGGAGTCGTCCCCGACGATCGCCGGAGGAGGCGTCCCCAACGATCGCCGGAGGAGGCCCCGACGATCGTCGGAGGAGGCCCCGACGATCGCCGGAGGAGGAGGCCTCGACGATCACCGGAGGAGGCCCCGACGATCGTGAAGGATTCGTCCCCGACGATCGCCGGAGGAGGCCTCCCCGTCGATCGCCCGAGAAGTCGTCCCCGACGATCGCCGGAGGAGTCGTCCCCGATGATCGCCGGAGGAGGCACCCCCGACGATGAATATTGTTTTTCTATAGACTTGGTTAAAATTTACTAAGTTTTACTTTGCCTAAATCGGGGAGAGGCAACTTTACTAAATGGGCATGATGATAATGAAATTTACTAAGGTTAATTATGGAGAGAGGGAGTAACAACTCATATATTCAAAATTTACTCCCGATCCGCTCGCCCGACCAACTCTCGAGGCCACCAAAACCCTAGAAGAAAGAGCGTTGTCGATCTCCTACGCCCTCCCGCCCCTACCCGTTTGTCGAAGGTGGCGGGTGGGGTCTTATATATAACGCTACAACAATAATATTGATTTATTCGGTAGGCGGCATAGGTCAATGGGTTAGAATGGATAGTTCGATCTCCTGCATAGCGATTGTCGTAACTCTCTCGGGAATTCAACATATCCCCGATAACTTCGACATGAGGGGGGGTCCGCAAAGTATCCTCGACGACCATGAGAGAGGCGGTCCGCAAAGTATCCTCTCTCGAAAGATAGGACGACTCATCAGACATGAGGGGGGAGGAGTCCTCGACTATCGTCTGAAACTGACTGTTATAAAACTTGTGAACTTTGCATGATGTTTGCCACTAATCCATTGCTCATATGCATATGATTCCTTGTTGTGATTAGGTCTATGTTTGCCACTAATCCATCTCTCATGGTTGTATATTGTCATGTTGTAATATTTGCAGAAACTATGGACAGAGACTTAGAAAAAGAAGAGTTGTTGGGGGATATAATCAGCAACGGAGGTGATATCACCTTGTCGTTTCTCAATGACACCGTTGGTGAGGAAGGAGATTATGACGGCTCCGATGATCGAATGGAGGAGGAAGAAGATCATGACGGCTCCGGTGATCGAATGGAGAAGGGAGCCTTAACTGTTGCAAAGTCCGGCGAGGTGTATATATATATATATATATATATATATATATATATATTAATTAAGCCTCTGTTGACTAGATGCATTAATTGTTTTGTATGTACATATATTAACGCTTCTTTCTTCTTTTAGCCCTCCAGATCGAGCCAAACTTCGGTAAGGAGACGATGCCCGAAGAAAAGGTTGGGCAATGATGAAAGGTTCATGATCGAAGAAGTCTCTCGAGATGGCCAACCGATTGCTCCCAAGCGGATCAAAGACAATTTTATACATCAGTGCAGAGTTATTGTTAGGGACAGCGTCCCGATCAACATCCAAGAATGGAATAAGAAGAAGGACCCTGAAGTTTCTTATGTCCACGATAGACAGAAAGATGATCTTTGGAACTCGCTGATGACAAATTTCAGCCTACCGCCAGAGGAGGATCCGAATAACCCAGTTATACAGCGAAAAGTCAAGGCGTTTGCTCTTAAGAAGATGGTAGAACTATTCAAGAACTGGAAGAAACTATTGAACACAAAGTTTGTCGACAAAGACGAGACTCCAGAATTCACCGGTCAATATGAGAAGATAAGAGATCACTGGCCCGCATTTGTGGCCTACAAGAAATCGGAGAAGGCTAAGCAAAGGTCATAGATAAATAAGCAAAATGCTGCAAAGAAGAAGTATCATCATGTTACGGGGTCAGGTGGCTACAGCAAAGCCCGGCCTAAGTGGGACAAAGCTGAGAACGACCTACTTGCTAAAGGGGTCCAACCAGCAACATTGAACTGGCCAGATCAGGCAAGGACTTGGGTATTCGGGGTTGGGGGAACTTTGGACCCAAAATTAGGGAAGTGTGTTTTCACGAAAGCTCAATTTGAAACACCCATCAAAAAGCTTGAGGAAGCAATCAAGGAAGCGCAGGAAGGGAGGTTCCATCCCGACAGAGGGAAGGACGAGCTGTCAAAGGCCCTCGGGAATCCTGAACACCCTGGACAAACACGAGGCACATCAGGCTCCATTCCGTGGGTGCATGGATTTCCCGACAGCACTGGTTATAGAAGCCGAGGGAGAAAGAAGAAAGAGGAAGCAGACCAAATGCAGAAGATGGAACAAAGATTAGCAAAACTAGAGGCACTTGAGAGCCAGCAAGCTACCGGCCTACCATCTCAGCGGCACGAAGATCCTTCATTGGATACTGCCCACAAAGCTACCCCACCATCTCAGCGGAGAAGTAGCGTGGCTTCCACGGAGCTTGTTCAGCCTGATATCACGGCTCGTCGCTACCCCGTGGATGGTATCACGAAGAATGAACATTGTGTGCTAATGGCGAAATGCCATAACCTGACCTTGAAGGTGGCGGCCGGCTATGTCCGCCCTCCTCGACCTGATGGAACTTTCCATTTCGCTTCGATTCCAGATGGCTTTGCTATTGTCGGGGTGGATGAAATAACAGACGGATTTGAGGGGCTGGAGCTTGAGTACCCTACAGCTGAAAGGAAAACATCTTGCTTCCAAACTGGACACCGCCTCAGCAGACTCAGCCGGAGGAGGCCCCTCAGCAGACTCCTCACAGTCTAGCTCTGCTATCTCCGCTGCCTCAGTCGTCTCCGGCGCATCAGCCGTCTCTGCCGCCTCAGCGGACTACGCCGCCTCAGCCGTCTCCGCCGTGTCAACGGACTCCGACGGAGGAGGCCCCTCAGCAGAATCCTCCTCCGCCTCAGCTGTCTCCGTCGCTTTAGCGGACTCCGCCTCCTTCGCCGCGTCAGCGGACTCCGCCGCCTCAGCAACAACGGCGGAAGAGAGCCGCTGCCGCTCCGGCGGCTAGCAGTACAACAGGAAAGAAATTCAGAACTGGTCCAAGCCTCAAGGCTCCTCCCAAGTTACCATATGAGAGGACTGACGAGGAAAACAAGGACATCGTGGCTTCCGAAGTGAAGGCCCGTTTTGAACGGAAACGTCCACCTCCAAAGGAGAAAATAGATCCGGTAAAAGTGGACCACACTCTGGATGCCCTTAAGCGACCACCACCGCCTCCGCCGCTATCAAACTATGACCGCATTATTGAAAAGACATTTGATGCAGCGGAGCGGTCGGGAAGTACGAACAGTGCTACAAGACGACGAAGTGGGAAAACAATTCCCCAGCTCGGCGAACAGGAAAAGCAATCGTGCCCCCCGCTCAAGGTGTTTAGCGATATCGCTAATGTTCCGGCGCGGGTAGCGCCCGGTACCACTCTTGCTGATTACTTACCCGATGATGTACAGTTCGAAATGGCTGAGGTAGTAGCGCCGTTTAGATACGAGGCCGGGAAGCCTCTCGTCAAACCTGCGCAGCTCCCGCATCTATCAACGATGATGCGAAGATTACATAACTGGTACTTGGAAACCTGCAAGGATGGGACCGACAGTATCTTGCTGGGAATTAAAGATGAGCACGACTTCATTGGAGTCGACCTGATGTACGTTGAATTTGAAGAATTATTTCAGTTATACAATCAAGATGCCCTCGACAAAACTCTCATTACTTGCTATTGTCTATAAGTATTATTTTTATAATTAAGTGTCTAGCTCAGCTCGTTCATTGCATGTATATATAATTATCCTCACTATATTGTGCAGATTGAAGATCGTCGAATGCAAAAGATGACAACTCTATGACATTGAGTTCATTAACCCAAATACCGTAAATGAATTTTCGGTACAAAAGAGTCCCGACGAGACTGAGGAAAACTTGCTAAAAGCGTTACTTCGACATCAAAACAAAAGGGAAATACTCTTTCCTTACAACTTCAAGTGAGTGTTAATTACTGTCTTGTGCATATTCTGTTTCGCTTACTCGAGGTTAAGTGTAATTGATGACTTGTGCGTGCGCAGCTTCCACTTTATTCTACTAGCCATTCAGCTTGACGCGGGAAAAGTAACTGTCTCCGACTCGAGATGTAAAGAGCCTAAGGGTTGGGCGGATATGAGTGAAATGCTCCAGAAGTAAGTTCAATCATTATCGCACCATATCGGCAACTTTCGTTCATTTTCTGATATCAAGTAATCATTTTCTTTGCCGGGCGGGGTTTGGAAAAAGTTCACCAGAATGGTATCGGGTCTAGAGAAAAAGGAGCTGCGATTTACACACCCCAAAGTAAGTAGTACTAGCTAGTTCCGCGCATCTCTCATTGATTCTAGTTTCATCAATACCATTATCATGCTTGATTATCATTTTGATTGAACTCTATTCTCGTAAAGTGCTTGTGGCAGGCACCCGGAAATAATTTATGTGGATACTACGTTTGCGAGTTCATTTGCTACTCGACCTCTGAGTGGGGCAGATCTTCACGACAATTTGAAATACGTAAACAATATTCACAATTTTATTTTATTACCATCAATTGTGTTGAGTTTCATTCATATATATGTATTGACCCCCTTCTTTAAATTAGATCTGGGAGAAGCGGGACGAACTCCTACCACATGATCGCATAAAAGCAATTCAAGAGGAATTGGCGGGATTCTTTGTGGACCACGTCATACCTAAAGACGGAGAATACCATCGGGAATTGCAATGCGATTTTGGTAGATAATGTTAGGGATCCTAAGAGATGTTATATTGTATATATGCATCAACGTGTACTATATGTAGTAGCGTCGAATAGATATAGGAAAACTTGTTGTTCGACCAACAAGCACGGAGAAAGATAAGTCACTTCTCTCTATATATTGATCATGACGATGTTGTGTAATTAATGGTTCCTTCATTGCTTACTAGCTAGCGTCGAGTTCTCTCTATATGTAGTAGCTAGCGTCGACCAAGCACGGAGAAAGAGCGGTCACTTCTCTCTATATATATGTAGTAGCTAGCTAACACAATATGAAACCCCTAAACCCTCCAAAACCCCTAAACCCCTCCTTTCAAAAAAAAAACCCCAGCGCCTGGCAGCTGCTGACGCGTGGATGCCTTTTAGTCCCGGTTGGTGTTACCAACCGGGACTAAAGGTCCTCCTGCCTGGGCGACCCACAGCGGCCACGTGGAGCCCCTTTAGTTTCGGTTCATAACACGACCGGGACTAAAAGTGTTGGGCATTAGTCCCGATCGTTTTGTCCCGGTTGCAGAACCGGGACTAAAGGCCATCTAGAACCGGGACTGATGCCCTGTTTTCTACTAGTGACATCACATGATGCAAAATCAGTACATAATTGTAAAGCAAGCTCTCACAGAAACATGGTGGTGGATGGACGACGGATACATTCATGAAGGACGAGGGACGTCAAAAGAAGGCCTGGAGGTGATGCTCGCGTGCAGAAGCAGCGCCCACATGAGGTAGAGTGATGAGCTCGCCGGTCGTCACCACGCCGCTCGGCTTCAATGTGGCCCTTCACATTGTTCGATGGCGCGAGGTAGTTACCAGAACTCAAGGAAGGAATAAAGAATGCCGCCATGTGACGAAAGCCATCTAAAGACCGTGGCTTTCCAGTTGCTTCACACCGTTCATGTCATGTGCCTTTTCTTTTTTTTATATTCCTTCTATTCTCGTGGGAGACATCAAAGATCATACAGTGCAGTACAGCTGCCTGAAACACAACTTAGTGTCAGCTAAATTACTTGAATAGCTATAGCATGAAAACGAAATTTGTAAACAAAAATGGAGAAAACCTTATTAGGCAGGGCTGGCAATGTTTCGCAATATAAAATGAGTATAAATCATTATAACTAATGTTATGTACGGATAGCACGAATATGAGTTACCAACCTCTCTGAACAGCTAGGTATAGTAGGAAAGCTCATAATCGGGTTGTGATTACAATAAAATCACGAATATGTACAGATTTACTTAACAAACACTCCATATCCAAACAGGAATTGGAATGGGCTTTGACTTGATTCCAACTAGCAATTACTGCTTCTAAAGGTGAAACTTCACAATAACATTACTTTCCGAGGATAGATATCCTGTCTGACGGACGATTTCTACTCTTTTGCTTTCCAGTGGTGTTGTCGTCAGGAAGGCCAATCAGGACAATGCTGTTAGACTTTACCAGCATGCTGTTAACTGCAGCAATTAACAAAATAATGCCGTTAACTGCAGGGAGGGGCTGCTATTAGATTTTACCGGCATGCTGAAGCATGTCTTTTCTTTACAAGTCTTGTACTCACTACTGGGATAGAAACATACGCCGGGTGCCACGGACACTCGACAAAGGGCCAAATCCCGCCGGCAAAGCCTTTGCCGAGAGCTGCACTCGGCAAAGGCCACCCGGCGTACAGCTCTCAGGCAAACAGGACTTTGCCGAGAGCCAATTGTCGGGCACTCGGCAAACACTTTACCGAGTGCCAGACAGGTTATACGTCGGGTGCCACGAACACTCGGCAAAATAACATAAGAATATAACATCAAAGATTAATTCTAAGCAAATTTATCATGGTGGACACTCTCATGGGTATTTCGACTTCCGGTGATGGTCGAGCTGCACAAGCTCGTCATGCGTACTCAAGGTATGACATGATGAATTTGCCCAGATCGACCGCCATCGTCAGACGTCGATTTCTCTTCCTCCATGAACAACTCTCATTTTTCAAATATGGTGGACACTCTCTGGTGGTTGTATATATGGTGGACACACTCTCACGGATATTTCGACTTTCGATGATGGTCGAGCTGGGCAAGCTCGTCATGCGTACTCAAGGTACAGGATGAACTTGCCTAGATCGACCGTCATCGTCAAAAGTCGATTTCTTTCCTCCAAGAACAAATCGCATCTGTCAAATATAAGAAACTACAACAAAAAAACTAGTACTAGAAACTATAAGAAACTACAAAAAAAACTACATAGAAAAAACTACAAACAAAACTACTACAAAAAAATTAATGCATCAATCCATGCATCCATACATACATATATACATTCATTCATGCATGCATTCATACATTCATGCATCCATACACATCCACATAAACAAAAAACAACAAACAAAACTACTACAAAAAAAAATCATGCATCAAACCAAGCATCCATACATACATATATACATCCATGCATCCATGCATTCATCCATTCATGCATCCAAACAAAACAACAAACAAAAAACTAGAAAAAAATTACAAAAAAGGGGAGGGGGCTCACCAAGAGGGTGGACGGGATGGAGGGGGCGGGCGCCGGCGGGGTGGAGGGGGCGGGCGCCGGCGGGGTGGAGGGGGCGGGCTCCGGCGAGGACGGGGCGGCGCGCGGGCCGCCGACGGGGTCGGAGGGTCGGGGGGGGGGGGGCGGCGGGGTCGGGGGGCGGTGGGGTCGCCGGAGCGCCGGGAGGGGGGGGGGCGAGGCGCCGGCGGGGCCCGTGAGGTGGGGGTGGGGGGTCGGGGCGCGCGCGGGAACGAAATGAGCGAAAATAGAACGCGGTGTAGTTTAAGTGTCTAGCTGACCTTTACCGAGCGTCTGTCGGTGGGGCTCTCGATAAAGGTATAAAACCTAGATCTAGGGTTCATACCTTTACCGAGAGCCACTCTCGGTAAGGCATAAAACCCTAGATCCAGTTTACACCTTTACCGAGAGCCACACTCGGAAATACTGTCTTTACCGAGAGCTGCACTCGGAAACAACAAGCCACCTCCGCGAGTGACCTAGGCATGTCACAAAGACATCACGTAGGATTTTCCATGCCGCTTCTGGGCATGATTTCATGTGCAGCCTTGCGGATCTGCAATTTCCGGCGGTAAAACCCTAGCGGTGCAATAAATGTCTCAAATATTGCAGGAGGGTCCAGAAAATGCGGGGGTCTGGCACGTGTCATACGATGGACTCCTTTGAGAGCACGGGAAGTTTCGAGGCCAACGGAGCAACAGGGTCAACACTTCCTTCACAAACCGGACACGTTCCCTATCGGTACCCAGAGACTAGCTGGGAGATGGTGCGGTTTACAAGCGACCTCAGTGTAGGCTTAGTCGAAACGCGCCCAATTTTTTACCACACCCTGCATGGGCCGTGTCATGACACTGTGCAAGATCCCAAGCAATTCCACCATCGTACGATTTTTCAAGGATTTTAACGGTCGCGTGAGGCATGTCACGGAGGTAATTTTGCACCCCGGTTGCTGGGCCTGCCCCTCCCTCATCGGCACGTGGCCTAGGCATGTCACAAAGACATCACGTAGGATTTTCCATGCCGTTTCTGGGCATGATTTCATGTGCCGCCTTGCGGATCTGCAATTTCCGGCGGTAAAACTCTAGCGGTGCAATAAATGTCTCAAATATTGCAGGAGGGTCCGGAAAATGCGGGGGTCTGACAGGTGTTATACGATGGCCTCCTTTAAGAGCACGGGAAGTTTTGAGGCCAACGGAGCACAGGGCCAACACTTCCTTCACAAACCGGACACGTTGCCTCTCGGTACCCAGAGACTAGCTGGGAGATGGTGCGGTTTACAAGCGACCTCAGTGTAGGCTTACTCGAAACGCGCCCAATTTTTTACCACACCCTGCATGGGCCGTGTCATGACACCGTGCAAGATCCTAAGAAATTCCACCATCGTACGATTTTTCGAGGATTTTAACGGTTGCGTGAGGCATGCCACAGAGGTAATTTCGCACCCCGGTTGCTGGGCCTGCCCCTCCCTCATCGGCACGTGGCCTAGGCATGTCACAAAGACATCACATAGGATTTTCCATGCCGCTTCTGGGCATGATTTCATGTGCCGCCTTGCGGATCTGCAATTTCCGGCGGTAAAACCCTAGCGGTGCAATAAATGTCTCAAATATTGCAGGAGGGTCCGGAAAATGTGGGGGTCTGGCACGTGTCATACGATGGCCTCCTTTGAGAGCACGAGAAGTTTTGAGACCAACGGAGCAACAGGGCCAACACTTCCTTCACAAACCGGACACGTTGCCTCTCAGTACCCAGAGACTAGCTAGGAGATGGTGCGGTTTACAAGCGACCTCAGTGTAGGCTTACTCGAAACGCGCCCAATTTTTTACCACACCCTGCATGGGCCGTGTCATGACACCGTGCAAGATCCCAAGAAATTCCACCATCGTACGATTTTTCGAGGATTTTAACGGTCGCGTGAGGCATGCCACAGAGGTAATTTAGCACCCCGGTTGCTGGGCCTGCCCCTCCCTCATCGGCACGTGGCCTAGGCATGTCACAAAGACATCACATAGGATTTTCCATGCCGCTTCTGGGCATGATTTCATGTGCCGCCTTGCGGATCTGCAATTTCCGGCGGTAAAACCCTAGCGGTGCAATAAATGTCTCAAATATTGCAGGAGGGTCCGGATAATGCGGGGGTCTGGCCTCCTTTGAGAGCACGAGAAGTTTCGAGACCAACGGAGCAACATGGCCAACACTTCCTTCACAAACCGGACACGTTCCCTCTCTCGATAGTTCTCATGCATACAAAAAAGTCAAACAAACAATTAACTGAATTAATAAAAAACGTCGGTATCCATCATTAAGAATGAATTGTCACTATGAATCGTCTCTACCCTGAAGAGGTGAGAAGATTCATAATGACTGTCCATTCTTTAACAAGAGTGTAATGAAGACCGACGCATGCTTTTTGTGGACTATCCGTCTATTTAAACCGGTCCTGATGGTCCTCGTTAAGCGAGGTGGGACTAAACTGAGCTCCCACTAATATATAGATCGATGAAAAAGAGGAAAATAAAAAATTCCTGTAATTATTGCTTTGCCGAGTGCCTTCCATCGGGCGCTCGGTAAAGATGCGCGACCGTCAGAGAGCACCGTCAAACCTGTTGTCCTTGCCACGTGGCAAATTTTTACCGAGAGCTGCGGCAAGCCTTCGGTATAGGTGTGGCTTTTGCCGAGTGCTCGTGCTTTGCCGAGAGCCACTCACGTCATAGGTGATGTTTGCTGTGCCCTCGACTCTGCCGAGTGCTGCTCTCGGCATACATATCCTTGCCGAGAGCCTGTGATTTGGCTCTCGGCAAAGAGCCTTGCACCCAGCGTATACGCAATTTCCAGTAGTGACTATGTGTGCACACATCATTTTGACTGTGGTAAGAGTATGTGGTCCAATATGAAAATCACTCTTATGGGTATATATGAAATAATGATATGCGTATATATAACTTGAACTACTTTAATACTCTTTCTCATGCGAGTTTTATTATTATTCATGAGCTTTACAAGGGAATGTTAGCCTAATACATAAGTTGGTTAACTAAGGGTATGACATGACAGACAACAAAGCAAACTACCCAGATTTATCTTTTCCTTTATATCCCTGTGACCACTGAATGCAGCAAGCAAAGAATCTGATGATGGATCCTGATATGCAGAAGCAAAGAATTCACAGCTTTTGCTTTTGAGAGGGAAAGCAAAGAGAAAAGCAAAGCAAGCGCATGGAAAGCAGCTAATGTGGATGGATATGCATGGGCCGATGTTTCCATAGTAGCTAGCTAAACTTGTATCCGTTCCTCGATACGCCGGGGCGTGCAACTTTCAGTTTGCTTGTGTGGCGTATCAAGGCTTGCGCCAGTGCGGCAATTAACCAAGGTAACTACACCAATCCACTGCATGTGCATATCTACAGATTGATTAATTGCTTCTCCAGATTTATACCTTCCTTTGAACAAAGCATCATGTTATAACTTCTCCAAATGATGCGGTTGATCTCGTGCTTTATTTAGGAAAGGAAAGAAATTGCATCCTTTCAGTTTGTTTGTGTAGCGTATCAAGCCTTGTAACACTGCAGCAATTAACCAAGGTAACTACACATGCATATCTGCAGATTGACTAATTGCTTCTCCAAATTTATACCTTCCTTTGAACAAAGCATCATGTTATAATTTCTCCAAACGATTGTCTCAATCTCTTGTGTTTTAGGAAACAAAGCAAATTGGCTCCGAAGAATGTTGCAGACCAATCTATATATGGGCTAGAGATTCAAAACGGAACGGCTGACATTCAAAGGATTGGTTCGTCATGCCGGAGGTACATAGTCCATGACGCATGCACCTCGATCTTCAGTGATTAATGCTGCAGATATTGACTTACTTTGTTTCTTTTTTTTTTTGAGGGACTCGCTTTGTTTCTTTAGCTAGTGAGCTCAACCGACCACGATCTTCATTAGTTTTATTCCTTCATAGGAACCTTTTCACTTTCAGTTATGACGCGCCTTGTAGTTTGAAATAAAATAATTAAAAAAATAAGGCTAAAGTGATAATCCTAAATCGATATTCTTATTGTTGACTGATCATTGCAGAAGATCACGCTCCAAGCAAAAAACATCGATGCTGCAGCAGGAGAGATAATTGGCATTTTTGAGGATACAAGCAAAGGAAATGTGATCTTTGTCCGTGGTTGGCATGGACTTGGGGCATCAGCAGCACTCAAGGCAGTAGCGCAACGCCTGAAATCATCAAAATCAAAGTTTGACAGGGTTGTTCATGTGGATTGCTCGCTGTGGAAAAGCAGGAGGGCCCTGCAGAAGGCAGTGGCGGAAGAGCTGGAGCTTCCGCCGTCAATGATGGCCATCTTTGATCGTCAGGATGAGGAGGATGATTTCAGTGGGATAGACGAAGGCTCTCGAGGGGTGATAACAGATATCAGAGCAGAAATCTTCAGAAAGCTTGCTGGCAGTAGATTTGTGGTGATATTTCACAATGGAAGTGACAAATACATTTTTGAGTAATAAGGTGTTGTGGACCTGGCATGGGAGGTTCCGACCCGGTTTTGGACCCAAATTCGACCTCAATGAACTAGGAAACATGAATCGTCATAGTGATGTTGTTGTCAACTATTCTGATGATGATTGCATCCGTGATGAAGCATTATTGGAAGAGGCCAAGGAGGTTGCCACTTATATAGGTATTCCAGAGCCTTACATGAACCCTATCATAGTTGAGAAGTGCTTCCAGTACTTGGGATCTCTACGTAACTTCATCTGGATGAGGCATTATTCAAACTGCTTGGTATGCGATGGGATTATACAAGGGCAAGGGGATACATCGGCATGGGGAGTTGCTGACGCTCTAGTGAGAAACCTGCGTATGGACTTTATTGATGCTGATGTTCGTCATCACCTGCTGCAGTGCAGGCCTTGTGACCGCTGGGTTCTGCTGGAACGCAAGAATGGCCTGCTACCTGATGAGACTGGCTTGGTGCTTTCTGAGACGACAACCTTTTTCGTCGTACCTGAAGCCTACAGCAACCAGAGGGCGACATTACGAGATGGGATATTCCAACATTCACACAGCAGCAAGCTGCGTGTGTTACAGCTCTCTTTCTGCAGCTTCAGTTTTGAATCGCCTCCCTTCCTTTGTTGCAGCCAGCTAAGATTCCTCCTGCTAGAAGAATGCATGAATATCCCATCTGATAAGCATCCAAGCCACACCGAAGACATGTCATGCTTCCAGAAGCTATGGGTGCTGATGCTGAGGTGTACAAAGTGGTATCGATTACTATCAGAAGAGATGATGAACTTTATGGCTGACCTCAGGGAGTTGCATGTAGATAGAGTCGATGATTGGAGCATAAGTGATTTACGTGGCAGGTTTCCTTCCCTTGTCAAGGTCCACGTATGGAAATGGAAAGACTACTTCCCAACCTACCACTTACCTGACCTGTCTAGCGCAAGCTTCCTTAAGACAATCGAACTTTACAATTGTGTTGAACTGGAACAAGTCGTCCCTGGTGTGCTGCCCCAATCGCTCGAGTCATTCACCTTCGCAAGTAGTTATGATGTCGCCAAGATATCTAGCATTTCCTTCCGGGGTTGTTCTCAGTTGAAGAGTATACTACTGCAAGGACTTCTATGGAGACTCCTGGTGCTGGATCTCTCAGGCACAGCTGTGAAAACCGTCAACCTCAGAGAAGCGACAACTCCAAACCTCAAACGTCTCATCTTGCTGGGCTGCAAGAAGCTCCGTGCAATATTATGGCCACCAGAAAAAGAAATGACAAAGGTTTTGGAGGTGCTGCAAATCAACACCATACAATCTACATCACCTGGCCAATCTACATCATCTACTGCAGCTGTGGAATCATCATCTGTTCATGTTGCTACTGCTACTGAACTGGGCATCAGTCCACATGCGTCCTTTGACTTTAAATGGTACATCTCCACTAGGGATACCAGGATCCTTAGGTCGCTTCAACCAGTTAAAGGATATATTGAGCACAATCATGTATATATGAAAATGGATTCATCTCCCACACCTAGTGCTACTGTTGGTGACAGTGAAGCTGCTGAAGGAATCCGGAGTCTGTGTCAGCCTGATAATTATTTATATGCAAGTGATGCCTTCTTTCAGAGCGACCTACAGGCTGGTGATGATGACGAAGGTGCAATCAGCTGGATGTGGGATTGCCCAGCTATTCCTACTCCAACGGCTCAAGACTTGTATGTTCACTTACAAGATAATCAGGGGATGAAGAGGGGATTACTGCAGCAACAACAGAGCAACATCGACGGAATTAATATCAGTGCTGACTCACCCTCTTGCCACGTATTTAACAATGCTCGCATGCTTCACGTTCATGATAGCTCCTCCATCACTTGCATCACATGCCCGCAAGGTTCATACTGGAGGAGCCTTGAATGGTGCCGAGTCGAGAGGTGCCCCGAGCTGCGTACTGTCTTTCGTACTGCCCAACAAAGTGAGGGTGATAGCTTCTGTCATCAGCTGAGCACATTCTGGGCATCTCAACTCCTGAAGGCACGCTACATCTGGTATTGGAGTGCAATGCGTGTGTTTTCCTCTGTACACATAGTACTGTTGCACCTGGACTATTGCCCTAGGCTCATACACGTGCTTCCCTTGTCTGAGTTTGTGAACACTTTGCCTTGCCTGGATACCCTGGAAATTGTGTGTTGCGGTGATCTTAGGGAGATCTTCGCTTTGGACCCTAAGCAAAAGGAGCAGAAAGTTATACAGTTTCCCAAGCTAAGACGCATCCACCTGTATGAGCTCCCCAGCCTGCGGCGCATCTGTGGGAGCAGGATGTCCGCGCCCAACTTGGAGACCGTGAAGATCAGGGGCTGCTGGAGCCTCAGGTGCCTTCCTGCTGTCAGCGGAAACAACGAGAAGCTGCCTTGTGTGGACTGCGAGAAGGAATGGTGGGATAGCCTTGAGTGGGACGGGGTGGAGGCGAACCACCACTCTTCACTGTATGAGCATAGCCACTCGTCATACTACAAGGCCCAGCTGCCAAGAGGCACCGTGCTAAGGTGAGATACATATGGCATATCTCTCTTTTCATCGCTAACTCGCTTAGAGTGCCAGCCAGCATAATTCACCATTCTAATTTGTACTACTCTAGTTCCGATACTATGTACTCCTATGTGTAGTGAACCAATCATCTCATTGACGATTTGTTTTCGCTACACTGTAGGTAATCAGTTCCTTCCATGGGACATGAGCATCGATTCTGTCATCCTGTGGTGCTCCCTACGCATCGGTTGTCTTCGCTGCAGTGTATGGATTCATGTTGTTTTTCCCTACTGAACTTCAGGCTTCGTATGTTCTGTTTATTTTAATTTTCTAGAAATCACACAGCTTGTAAGAACTCTACGCTTGAATAAGAATTGGATTTCAATTTTTTGTCTTGTCTTTTGCTTATTTTCCTTCTATGGAAATGGCGCAACCACAACTTGTAAGAACTCCATGCATGAATAAAAATTGGCAGTAGTGCACACATTGTCTGTCTGATCCTTCACTCTGTTCTTTTTCTCTCGCCATCCAGAAACCGTCAGTGCTCCATTTGGGCTATGTCTGTGGATACTGCCATCACCTTATCGACCAGCATTGCCATCGTCTATGACGCCTGCAGTCATCACCAAGCATCAGTGCGTGTGGACCCAAATCGTCGCCACAAGCAGCTGCAACATGCAAAGCCAACGGCCAAGCGAGTGCATGCGGGGCGGCTATACTAGACGCGATGGCGCGAGTCGTAGCAGCAGCAGGTCCTCATTTGCACGGACCTGCTGACAGTGCTGAGCAGTAAGAATGCACACTTGCGAGGCAACCTCTGCTTTACTTTCCTCACCACCGACCAATATCTCCAGGTATGAGGCTGTTCTCCTATCCCTCCTCATGTACCGTATTGTGTTCAAGAGCGCGTAGATCTGGGTGCACGATCATCGCTCGTGTGCTTCTCTTATCCATTCATTTCACTTTTTTTTTACTGAATCTATTGTAGCTTGTAAGTCCACATAATTTATCCCTGAAATACGAAGTGTTGCATTCTGGAGCATATGCTTTACATTGTTGGCCTTTTTCCTATGAAGCAGCCAGTTCATAAACTGAAATCCAAAATGTTCACATCGTTGGCCTTTTTCCTAGGATAAAGTTTGGATAAAAATTATTTATTTTAATGATATTTCAGTTTTAGTCTAGAAGCGAATTAATTCAAATAAGTGTTACCTACATGCATGGCCGAATAGTTAATTAGCAGGAAAAAAAATACAAAATATAAAATGTGAAGGAACCTAGCACCCAAAGGCACGGATCACCATGCAGATGAGAGTGCAATGATAAACTATGTGTGCATATAGTAATGATCATGTAAAATTTACATGCAGTTCACACTAGCAGAAAAGTAGGAAACACCATTATCCTAACCATAACAAGGTCACAAAAGCATTGCGGCGAACAGAACATAAAATGCAAACCCTGCCAAAGAAGGAACCTTAATCAAGCAATGGATTAATATAATATGCTGCATAAGGGTCCTTAATCACGCAATGGATTAACAGAAATCATCACCAACATTTATGCGGAAGTCGGAGCAATAATTCTCAATTATTATTACAATGATCAGTCCATAGCTGAAAAATCACACACCACACCACAACACCACACAGGCTGAAAAATCACACACCACACCACAGCATGTAAGCAGCTGAGCAGGCAGAGTGCTCATCGTCACACTGCCCAGGCTGAATGCACTCTCTTATTCATTTCTATCTTGCTCAAAGCTTGTAACATACATCATATATCCAACCAAATGATGGATGCTTACTTTGATTCGTAATGGCTCAGCTGACCAAACCAGCCAAATCAAATCAAACAAACTCGAGGATGCACCGCCACACCATGGCAATGCAGATCCACGTTGTTGCAGACGCACTGCACCTCGGCAGTGCAGACGCAAAGCACAAACCAAACCAATCAAAACAACATGAATAGGGAAAGCAACACGAAACCATACACCGCAGCGAAGACATCCGCTGTGCAGGAAGCACCACAGGATGACAGGATCGACGCTCGCGTAGAGTCAACCCATGGAAGGGACTGGTTACCTACGGTGCAGGAAAACAAAATCGTCATTGAGATGATTGATTCACCACACACACACATAATATCAGAACCAGAGTAGTGTTAGATTGGACGGTAAATTATGTTAGAGTTATCGATGAAAGGAGATATGCATCATATGTATCTCACCTTAAAACTGTGCCTCTTGGCAGCTGGGCCTTGTAGTATGACGAGTGGCTATGCTCATAGAGTGAAGAGTGGTGGTTCGCCTCCACCCCGTCCCACTCCAGGTTATCCCACCAATCCTTCTCGCAGTCCACACTAGGCAGCTTCTCGTTGTTTCTGCTGACGGTTGGTAGGCTCCTGAGGCTCCAACAGCCCCTGATCTTGACGGTCTCCAAATGATTGCAGGAGACCGACTTCATAGAATCTGAACACTGACTGCACAGGATACTGTGCGCTTCAGAGCACAGGAATTTTACAGAGCATGGTGGTAGCACACGAAGTTTCAGAGAAGAGGAAAATTCAGACAACATGGTAGGGCTGCATACAGAATTACAGAGAGCGTGGTTACTGCAGGTTTCTTACCACATAATGTAAGCAAAGGTGTTATTAACATGTAAAAGAAGTATACAGACTTGGTAAAATCAAGGGCATACAGAATTACAGAGAGCGTGGTTACTGCAGGTTTCTTACCACATAATGTAAGCAAAGGTGTTATTAACATGTAAAAGAAGTATACAGACTTGGTAAAATCAAGGGATACATCGAATACCGGCTGCATAAGATACTGTGAATTTCAGAGTACGGGTATTATACAGAACATGCTAGCACGCAGAATTTCAAAGAACTTGGGTTGCTGCGGGTTTCTTACTCGAATTAGGCTTCAACAGGAAACAGAGAGCGGGCTAGGATTTGAGACCTTGCTACTGTTCTAGGGTTTAAGAGGGGAGGAGGAAGAGTCGCCACAGCCGTTGGGAGGGTGGGAGGGGAATGGGAGTGAGGAGTCGCCATGGGAGTGAGGCGGAAATGAGAGGGTCGATGCATCTGGGAGAAAATAAGCCGTGGGACGGACATAGGGTGAGGAGAGCGCCATCGGAGATTGGGACCAATAATAAGCTTCCTTTTTTCATATAGATACTTCCTTGAATACCAATAATAAACTCGCATGAGAAAGAGTATTAAAGTAGATCAAGTTATATAATTCTATATAGCCATAAGAGTAAATGACATTTTGGAGCACATACTCTTACGGTCTTACCACAATCACAACGACTTGAAAAGAAAAGGCATGCTTCAGCGCGCCGGTAAAATCTAACAGCAGTCCCTTGCTGCACGTATATCCTGATTGGCCTTCCTAACGACAACATAGACCACCACTGGAAAGCAAAACACAAGAAATGGTCCGTCAGGCAGGATACTAATCCTCGGAAAGTAATGCTATGGTGAAGTTGCATCTTCAGAAGAGCTAGTCGTGTCTGCACCATCAGATTCACCAGGACATGATAGATGCCAACTTAAGAGGATATGAAGCAAATGCAGACATGGTGAGAGAATAATCAGCCATAAGCATTTATCAGAAAAGCTAATTACAATGTATGAAGGCAAATTTATGGAAGGAAACTCAGTTCTTTGATCTTGCAAGCAGGAGTAGATTTTTAAGGGCTAACCTGGACTACTACTTCCTTCAGTTCAGCATGAAGGTGAAAACCTGTATCTTTAGTACAGGAAGGGGGCCACATCTTTTGGGAACTAATGTCACAATTTAAGGTCAGAGAACTGTTGGAGCAAGTGATAGCATATCGAGCCAGAGGTTAACTTATAGGTACGGAGGCATGTCCTGCTGGTGTTGTTTGCAGGGGCGGATCCAGTGGGGGTGGCATGGCACCCCCTCCTAAAATGCAAAATTTATTTGACTGTATACTAGTTAGGCTAATCTGCGTGTATTACATACAAGTGCTCAAATGCGAGTGTCAAGCTTGGCACCCCCTGCTGTGAAATTCCAGATCCGCCACTTTCGAGATGGAAAACTTTGGACACGTGATATCTAGCAGATTGTGTGCGTCACATATTCACATCTGAAGGATGTCAAGAAGACAGTATCTTCTTTTATTTACACTAGTAAGCATGCACGTGCAACGCACGTATAAAAATGAAGTCGGTCACAGATACAATTATGCCACATGCAAGACATACAAATGATCTTGAAAAGCGCATCTAGATATCAGATGCACGTCTCAAACAAAATGAGTTCGCATGATGTAAACCTCGCTAAAATAAATTTTACCAATAAATTCGGATGGCTACAAATTGTTGTCATGTCACTCAAAATACTTTTTCAAAACGGCGACATATTTGTGTCCTGGTGTCTTATGCCCAACGATATGGGCGCACGTGTAACACATGATCCAGAAAACATGTCTTCATATAAAATGCATAATCACACAATAATTGTATTATAATTTGTTACAAAAATATATTTAAGAAACCAGAACTAAGCATCTCTTGAAGGTCCATCTTTTGAAGCAATGAAGGTCCATCTATTGATGTGATCTATGATGTTTCCTTCAATTGGTGAGATATTATTTTGAGCTTCATTTTCTTCATACTTTAAAATATGCACCAAAAATTGCTTTCTTAGTTCAAAACCATCCTACATGTGCATCATACAACATTGTTATAACAAAATAATGTGCAATGTGTATACAAATAAGCATGGTGTACATACTCACCTGGGGTATGGGAAAATATAGCTTTCCATCGCACAATGAGTGCATGAAACTAAACACCAAATAACCCGACAAGGCACTGTATGTATAAAAATATTACATCGTGTGTTGAATAAATCAATAGATATTGTAATGCATTGAAAAGATTTATACCTATGTGAGTTTGTCGGAACAATAGGAACTTTCCATTCCCATTTAGAGATATCGTCTTTGAATGCAGGGTTTGCAACTTGGAGCGCATGGTTTAGGTTGCTGATGACCACAGTTTTAAGTAAAATCTTTCCCAGATTAGGTATTGGTATCGGATCCAAAATTGAGACAAGTTTTTTATTCTGATCAAAGACAAACAATAGGAATATCCCAAAAATATCCCACGGCAATAAAATCTGCAACGATGCATACGTTTAAAAAGACATGAAATATTTACCAAATAAACCACTGTTATGAATGCAAAATTAAAGAATCACATTGTGAGATATGGTACACATTGCTCTCTGGCCAGCTAATAAACAATCGTTTCAACGTAGCAATGTCCATATTTTCACGACGACTCGAGTCTCGTGCATAGTAAGACATGGACTAAAATAAAAATAAGAAAACATTAGTACTATGAGGCAAAATGTAATACGTGATTATAGTAACTTACACAAAAATGTAGATCCATGTAGTGAGATGGAATGTCTCTGAAAAGCTGGACTTCGTGGCGCGCTAGTATCAGTACCGCCATGTTAAAACAATCAACATCCATGCATTCATCATGGCTTAATATGCTTTTTATCTGTCTCAAAGTTAAACTAATGGGATAAGGATTAGAGCTTTTCACCCATTCGCTCCTGTAAAATCAAAATTCTGTCAATTATAATAACATAAGAGTAATTTATTATAGTACAAAATGAACTTGAAAATATGGCTTACTTTAGTAGATCGACATCATCAACCATACTGATGAACAAGCAAAGTTCATCTATTAAGTCATCGTTAGTTGGATTGAGAGACGGTGAAAGGATAAATGATTGTGAGATGGGCTCAACTTCCGACGATGTACTCGATGGTTTGAGGTTCTCAGATGATCCTTCCAAAATCATACAATTTGTTGGATCTGTGTTGTTTTAGTCATCTTCAATGTCTCGATTTCTTATATTATCATCATTCAATTCCGAGTCCACTAAAATGACGGCTAGTTTTGTTCTAAAATTTGTGATATCATCCTATTAAAATAGTAATGAGAGTTAAATAATGATACACCCTAGAATAAGTATAATCACACTCTTCGTCAAATACCTGTGTAGGAGAGTCAGTCAAAATATCTCCTGTGAAGTACTCCATCAAATTTACCATCCACAGACCACAAGATGACCTGCATGATTACAAAACTTAAATATACTCAATAATTTTTTATAGATATTTATATAAGAAATATTTTAAAATCATCAAATGGTCATGACTGTTACAAGTCGTGATAATAAAAAAAATCCCACCAACGCAGGTGAATCGGACATGTCCTATGAAAAACAATGTAGTATTATTTTAGAAGATTTTTTCTTTTGTTTGGACAAGCCCGCACTGACTCATAACCCCTCTCTGGTTACTGCCTAATGTTGAAGATTAGTAAATAAGTAGTATATAAAAAAAACTGAGTCAGTCAGCTAAAAAAAAATCACTCACTCACATCTCTTCTTCCCCGCTCCCCATTCTCTCCTCATCCCTCCACAGTCCACACGCCTCCTCATCCATTCGTCACCACCGCCGGCGGCCGCCCCTCCCCTCGTCAGCACCGGTGGCGGACGCCCCTCCCCTCGTCACCAGCGCCGGCGGCCGCGCCTCCCCTCGTCACCAGCGCCGGCGGCCGCGCAGGCCCCTGTTCTGCCCCACCCCTCCCCGCCCCTCCCCTCCCCTCGTCACCATAGGCTCGTGCTCTGCCCGCCCGTGCGCCACGAGCTTCCCTTCCCCCTGCTCGGGACGCCATCAAGGTCCGGTTTCAACTCTTCTTCTCCCCTCGATCTGGATGCTATGCTCCCCATCTTTTGTAGGAAGTCTGATTTGATTCTGTTTCAGGACAATAAAGTATGTTTTCTTGCTGTGTAATTTGGAATTTTTTTCGTTTGGGGTTAACTAAATTTCTGCTCATGATGAAAAAGGTTAAGATGATTTATATTGTAGTGAGGGCTCAAGATAGCAGGACTGTTGTGCTCTTACAATAGCAAACTGCTCATATTTCTGCTCATAGTAGTTAGACTTGGTTTAGCAAACTCTCTGTAGCTGTGAGCCTGTGAGTCTGTGACTATGTAGTTATGTAGAGAACTGAGAATTAGGTAAGCACGGAAGCTGTTATTTTGCTAAATGAATTCGATTCGGTTAGGAGCAGGAGGAGCTGCAGCTCGCGATGTCCAGTTCCTTCCTTCCATGGATGACCAGGAAGACCTCCGCCTGCTGTGCTGCTGCTCGGGACCCTCCCTATGCTTCTCCTCGCTCGTCCGGGTCCAGGTTAGTCTCTCCGACCCCGTCGCATGCTCGTCCCCGTCAAATCGGTGCATAACTGAACTTTATTCTATAGTCTGTATACTTTCACATATGCATATTATTCTTAATTACAGAGAAACTTCTTTTGTGATGCAACTAATGGGGACATACAAAAAACACATAGTGTGGATTGCTTTGAGTTAGAAGGTATACCCATCTGTTTGCAGCTTGCTCTTAATACACTCTTGCCTTGGCCATGCCTTGATGTTTAAGTCTTTCCACTTATCAGATTTTAGTTCTATTTGAAGTGATGCATATTGGAATACATTATCCAGTCCTTCGAGCTGTTGCATGAATATATTACAAACTATTAGCATCACAACCGAAGAACAAAGCCAGAAATCGTCTTATCAAAAGATAGTGCAGTGGGACTAATAACTAACCATAGCGGTGAGGTCTTTGCGGTTCATTCCTGGGCCTAAAGAGTCAAGCACCTGGATACATCGCTTCCTGGCATTTATAACTGCTAGGTACCAATGAAAGTCTTCAATGTTAACTGGAACAAATATCTGAAGAGGGTTTGTGTTAGCTTAGTCCCATCCATACAAACATTCGTTCTCGATTGAATTCATAGTAATATCATAGAAATATGTATGGAACCGAGACTCACCATATCATGTTCCAAATAAGTTGTAGCTCTCTTTAATACCCATCTTGGTGCGTCATCCTGTATATATCTGAATTCCTTTATCAGCTTAGAGATGCATGCATTCTCTAAGAACACACTTCCATCTGACCTCATCTGTAAATGCTCTTTAGCACTTATGCAATGTATGTATGCGTCTATGATCTACAACATCAAGTGCACACCCTGGTTATAGGAGATAATAGGAACTTATGTTAAGATAGCATGATCTTGTCATAAAGACACATATACTTACTTCGTCGCCAACAAATTCTTCGGCAGTTAAAAGACGTACTAACTGTTTTTTTTTTTTGAGAAATGAGTCCTCGATGCTCACTAAGTTTCTTTTATCGTTTGGTTCAGACATGATATTTTGAATCACGAACCAATCATCGCCGGTGCAGGCATAATCTATCATAATGTAAGTAATTTTTTTATTAATAACGAAGGAAATAAATGTAGCAAAAGCGAGGGATGACATAGAAGGATTTGTCCGTGCCTTCTGGAGCCACCACGTAGTATTGTGCCTTCTTAGGTTTGTTATGCAGTCGTATAGGCTTCCCTGTTTGTGCCCTTTCCATGACGGACGTTTGTGCAAATTCTTTCTCCTCGCTTGCCTCCATTTGTTCACTTGTTTCATTGAAGGTTAATTCCTGGAAGCAACATTACAAAGAATAATGGGTATGGCTGATATAATATAATATTGAATTAGAACTATTTGGGACATAGTTGGAAAAGAAAAGATGCCTGCGTCACTTCGGAGTCTTCGGAATCACTGGAAGGCGTGCTGTGCTTTTTCTCCACTTCTTCTTTGTCGGTTGTTCCATTTGATTCTGCCAGCGTGTCACCTATAGTTTTTTCCCTTTCGGTGCCAAATGTTTGTGCTAATTCCTCATCCCGGGCTGGCTGCATTTGTTCACTTGTTTCGTTCAAGGCCAACTTGTCCCCTATAGTTTCTGCCCCTTTGGTGTCGAATGTTTGTGCTAATTTATCGTCTTGAGCTGGCTGCATTTCTTCACTTGTTTCCTTGACGGTTAATTCCTGAGAGCAACATGCCTTTGTCTCTTCGCAATCTGTGGCCTGTGTGCTATTCTTTTTCTCTACTTCATCTCTGTCGTCTATTCCATTTGATTCTTCCCCGCTTAGTAACTGAAACACACAACAATATAATATTATCCAGTACTTGTAAAAGAGCAAATTTGGTGAAGGTGAGTACAGAATTGTAGGTATGATATTATTTTACTATATATTACATATTGTTTTGTCCCCTAGAATAAGAATAATAATGACATGTGAAATTAAAAACCGCCTTTGTCGACTCGGGGTTTGTATGCTTGTGTTAGGATATCACCTCATCAATCTGCATATTTTCTGTACCATCCATGATGCCTTGTTCTTCTAGTGCCTTTGTTGACTCGGTGTTCATATCCTCGTCTTTGGTTATCATGCCTTCAATCTGCATATTTTGTGTATGCTCGTCCTTGGCTTCCCTCACGATGTTTTCCTGAAAACCAAAGCATATATTATTCTCAGCATATATTATTCTCACGCCGTACACATTCGACCCCTATGTTTTGTTAGGTTGAAAACGATCTTATATGTTGGGACGGAGGGAGTACATCAGAACTAAATTTCAGTATCTATTTCTTTGTTTAATTGTTCAGTCAACCTTTTGAGATTAACTTGCGTGACTATTCTCTCTAGTAATCAGGTGGATGTTGCCGAAAGAATTTCCTAAGTGACACAGAGCATCTCTGTAATTCTGCGGGGGCACACAGGGCATGTTAGATGTGAAATTGTGAGTAGGATGTAATTACAGAGAGATATCATTATTACCATGATGATAGCAGATTGATCCGCAGCAGACATGGGGGAGGCCATGACCTTGTAGATGTGTACGGCAAGCTGGACAGACTTGTGGTGGAGGAGGCCGCCGCGGTGGAGGGGTGTGAGGTTGCGGCAATTCTTTGCGAGAGAGGATGAAGGAAGGAAACCCTACAGTGCAAAACCCGTTGCTTCTTTGGGCTCCTGATCGAGAGATCGTTCCTTGTAGGCAATATTTTGCTCGCAGGGCTGGCGCTGCAGCTGTCTTTCCCCCCGATTCTTCAGCCCATTACGTTCTGAATAGACAAATAATAGATCATGATATGGCAAAACAATTGGGCCATACACCACGAAGTTGATAGTCATTACCCTGTGATACAGCAGACTGTGTCTGTGTTTCGTTATGTAGGCCATTGATCTCAGATGCGGCTATTCTTTTCTGTTTGTAGGCTTCACGACGTCTCTTATTTATCTCATCCTTATTTTGTGCATAGCGCTCTCTTTCCCTCTGCCTTTTTATTTCCTTAGGGTCTGCAATTCATGTCACAGTTCAAGAGATAAGCAACATAAACGAATTCGAATGATTGGGTTATGATCATCATTACCCAAGGAGGGGGTGTTGCTTATATCTTTGAACGGGGTGCGCGGCCCGTTGGGAGTGGTAGGGGCCATACGAAGTCCTTAAACCATGTAAATGGCAAAATGTTATAATACAATGCTTTTTGAAGACATTGTATTGCAGGAATAAAGATAGACTACAGTTTTAAATTTCAATGCCATCACGTGACTCCTGATTGAGAGGATCAGAGGAGTTTCAAATTTTAGTTCTGACTATTTTTCTGATCGATTTTCCAGACACAAGCTTTGTTTTCCAGAGACAAGATTTTAGTTCTGACTACAGATATTCTGGTTTTGATAAATTTCAGAATGCCAATGCTGATGGTTCTTTTATAACTCGCAGAATGGCAACAGGAGCAATTGAGAACGCACCTGCGTTGCAGAGGAGTTCGTCGACGCCGGCGCCGCCGCGAGGCAGGACAGCGTGGAGGTGGCGTCGTAAAACCTGAGGAAGTCTGGACGGCGGCGGCAGCGTCTAGAAGCCTGATGAAGTCCAGAAGAGTGTAGACCTGTGCCGGCGAAGAACTCGTCGTCGCGGCCGTCGTCGGATGCCTCGCCGGCTGCGCAGGGCGCAGGTCAATCTGGACGCCTGGATGGCATAATAGAGTTGCCGCTAATTGTGCCTATTTTTTCCTGTACGGTTCAACAACTCAGGAGGAGATCACGCGTTGTTTCCTTCTATACAATCACTGCGCCTTTTTTTTCTCCTATTCTACAACTCTTGCGGACGTGGGCTGGGAGATTTTCGTCTGCCCTTTAAAATTGGTAGACACACTTGCGATGAGGCTTTGCTTCAACGGTGACTGTTAGATATAAAGTACTGAGGCTGATCGTGTGTCTCTCATTGGTCGTGGGTGTTCTGGGTACATTAGGTGGGGTGCGTGTAGGGAAGAAATTGTTTGCTCTTTTTATAGTAGTAGAGAAAAGACGGCTCAGATATTCTACTGGAAACAGCAAGTGTAGCTTCCAGAACCAAATTGCATACGTAGCACCGCTGTAGTCAGTCGTGATCAGAAATTAACAACCCATTCAGCCTAAATTTTTACCTACAGAGTAAGGAGAGGGAAGATAACCAGCTTTGCAACATTAACACAATACAATTATTATCCTCTGTTTCGATGTCAGTATTGAGCTGAAGGAGATTCGAAGAGTGGCAACACCAAAACTACGAACGAATTGCAACGAACCACAGATGTTAGTAAGGTGCTAGCATGTACCAGAAGTATACCGACTTGATAGAATCTGAACACTGGCTGCACAGGATAGACAATATGCGTTTCAGAGAAGAGGAATTTTACAGAGCAGGCATATGCATGGTAGCACACGAAGTTTCAGAGAAGAGGAAAATTCAGACAACATGGTAGGGGCTGCATACAGAATTACAGAGAACGTGGTTACCGCAGGTTTCTTACTCCCACATAATGGTAAGCAAAGGTGTCATTAATTAACATGTAAAAGAAGTATACAGACTTGGTAAAATCAAGGGTATACATCGAATACCGGCAGCACAAGATACCGTGAATCTCAGAGTACGGATATTATGCATAACATGGTAGCACGCAGAATTTCAGAGAACTTGGGTTGCTGCGGGTTTCTTGCTCGAATTAAGCTGCGACAGGAAACAAAGAGCGGGTTAGGATTTGAGACCTTGCTGCTGTTCTAGCTAGGGTTTAGGAGGGGAGGAGGAAAGGGCGGCACGGCCGTGGGGGAGTGGGAGGGGAATGGGAGTGAGGAGAGGAGGCGGAGATGAGGGGGTTCGGGATGGGAGGGTCGCTGCATCGGGGAGAAAATAAGCCGTGGGACGGACATAGGGTGAGGAGAGCGGCTGCTCTGCTCATGGGGGAGGGGGGAGGTAGGGAGGAGTGAGGCTGTGGGGAAGACGATGGGTTGAGTCCTTGGCCCAGCAAGGCTTCTCCGCTGGCCGCCGCCCTTCCGCGCCGCCCCCGCTCGTCGGCCTGCTGTCCTCCCCTCGCGCGGAGCTTCTCGACTCGGGGAGGAAGAAGCGGGGGGAGAGAGAACGAAGCAAGAGATGCGGAACCTTTTTTTTTAGGCAAAGCAAAGCTGAGAACGAAGCAAGAGCTAGATGTTCTAGAGTGCATATCAGGTGACACGGGAGCTAAAATGCTCCCATGCTACGATGTGATCTTGGCCATTGGCTCTCGCATCCAATGGTCAGCCCAGGTGCCCCAGAACATTTTCAAAAGAGCCCTTCAGGAAGACCATAATCGCGCCCTGGTCCGCAGCCCCCAAATGTTGACCGTTAGATGTGAGATCCAACGGCCGAGATCGCATCATAGCATGGGAGCATTTTAGCTCCTGTATCACCTGATATTTTCCCCGGTGTTGTATCTAGAATTAGCTACTCAGAGGGAAGAAATATATATACACGTGAGAAAGAATTCTCACCTCATAGATTTTGTTTCAGAATTGGATCCATTTTCGTGGTAGCATGGCAATATGAGAATTAAGGATCCGGCACCATGAGTCCGCTCTATAGGGCTGTATTCTCGTAATTCTTATGTATATCATAGAGGCGATGAACTGCAGAAGAACACGACCACCCACTACTAGGGAAAACCCTAGCAGTAGCGCGGGGTTTTGGCATAGCAGTAGCGCGGGTGGGCGCGCTACTGCTACGGCGCTACAGCTAACTCTTAGCAGTAGCGCGGTTCCCACCCGCGCTACTGATACCCAAGTTTCGCAGTAGCGTGCTTTGGAGAACCTCGCTACTGCTAAAAGTTGTAGCGCGCCTGTTTACCACGCGCTACTGCTAATGCAGCGCTGCTGCTACACACATGCCCCGCACTCTTGAACACAAGACGGTACATTAGGAGGGATAGGAGGACAGCCTTGTACCTGGAGATATTGGTCAGTGGTGAGGAATGTAAAGCAGAGGTTGTAAGAGCAGAGGTTGCCTCGCAAGTGTGCATTTTTACTGCTCAGCGTCAGCAGGTACGTGCAAATGAGTACCTGCTGCTGCTACGAGTCGCGCCATCGCGTTCAGTATAGCCCCCCTGCATGCACTCGCTCGGCCGTTGGCTTTGCATGTTGCAGCTGCTTGTGGCGACGGTTTGGGTCCACATGCAGCGATGCTTGGTGATGACTGCAGACGTCATAGACGATGGCAATGCTGGTCGATAAGGTGATGGCAGTATCCACAGATATAGTCCGAATGGAGCACTGACGGTTTCTGGATGGCGAGAGAAAAAGAAGACAGTGAAGGATCAGACAGACAATGTGTGCAGTACTACCAATTTTCATCCATGCACAGAGTTCTTACAAGTTGTGGTTGTGTCATTTCTATAGAAGTAAAATAAGCAAAAGATGAGACGAAAACTGAAGTCCAATTCTTATTCAAGCGTAGAGTTCTTACAAGTTGTGTGATTTCTAGAAAATTAAAATAAACAGAACATAGGTAAACCTGAAGTTCGGTTCATGCATAGTCAGACTTAGACCACAACACATACACAAGACAGGTTAATTTCATTTTCATTTTCATATTGGTAATGTTAACCACGTTATATCTTCGTTATGTGGACCTCTCGTGGACAGGATTGTGGACCGAACCAGAAGGCCTTGCACATCACGTTATAGCTTAGAGTAGTTAGAGATATTCCCTCTTTAAATCTCTCTCTCTCTCTCTCTCTCTCTCTCTCTCTCTCTCTCTCTCTTATCTAGATTCCCTCTGTAATCTCCTGGTTCGGTTGTGTTCTCACGTACGATTGTAAACCCACGAGGGACTCCTCCCTCGACATATCAATATAAGCATATGCGGGCTCTCTATTGAGGGTTGAGACGTTTCATCATAATCTTACATGGTATACAGAGCATGCCTCTTCCAACGCATCTAGCTCATCTTCTTCGACCCACCTTCCCTACCCAGCAACCATGTCCACCTCCACCGCCGCTCCCACCTCCGGCCTCAACTACAACACCTCCGAGCCTCTCACCAGGACGAACTACGTCCTTTGGCGAGCTCAAGCACGATCCCAGATAATGGGTGCCGGCTTGTATGGCTACATTGATCAAACCCTAGAAGTGCCTCCCAAAACCATAGCCACCAAAGACAAAGATGGCAAGGATCAGGTGCTCTCGAACCCTGCCTATGCCGCCTGGCTCATTCAGGACCAACAAATCATCGCCTACCTCCATCGCAACCTCTCCAAAGAGGTCCTTGTTCAGGTGGCGTCCATGGAAAACTCACACGCGATCTAGACGGCGCTGGCCAACATGTTCTCGGCCGTCTCCCTCTCCCGTGTCAACAACATCCAGGCTGCCCTCACCAACGCCCAGAAGGGCAAGCAATCTGCCTCGGCATACTTCGGGCACATGCGTTCCCTCTCCGATGAGCTTGCGGCAGCCGGCAAGCCGATCGGGGAACCGGAGCTCATCTCCTTCATCGTTGCCGGCCTCGACATGGAATATCAACCCCTCATCTCTGCACTTGATGTTCGCACCGAACCCATCACTGTCGACCACCTCTTCTCTCTGGTGGCGACGGCTACTATCACCCAAACAACTCCGGATGTACCACGGCAACGGCGCTGGCGGCTTTAAAACTTCTGCGAACGCTGCCTCCAGAGGCCGCCAAGGGGGTAACAGAGGAGGTTAATGATCCCAGAAAGGCGGGGGCAGTAGCGGCGGATCACGGAGGCGGTGGCTACCCAGGCGGTGGCAGCGGCTATCTAGGCGGTGGCGGCGGATATCAGGGAGGTGGCGGTGGCGGCCATCAAGGCGCTGGCGGCAGCGGCGGCTACCACAACAGTGGTGGAGGCTACGGCTATGGTGGCGGCTATCACCAAAACAATGGTGGTGGTGGCTACCAGGGTGGTGGTGGCGGCGGCTACTATCACCCAAACAACTCCGGCAACAACAATCATCGGCGTCCCCCTCCAACAACAATAGGGGACGCAACTTCCAAGGTTATGAAGGCTATGAAGGAAAGTGCCAAATTTGTAAGAAAACAAATCATCTTGCCAAAGATTGTGATTGGCGTTACGCTGATGATAATTCCCAGAAAAAGAAAATTGCAGCTGCCGCAGATGCATCCTATGGTGTCGATACCAATTGGTATATGGACACAGGTGTAACAAACCACATCACTGGAGAGCTGGACAAACTAACCATGCATGAGAAGTATCGTGGCCATGATCAAGTTTACACCGCCAACGGTGCAGGTATGGAAATTAGTCATATTGGTCAATCATTTATCAGAACCCCACAAAAAAATCTTGAGATAAATGAATTTCTGCATTCTCCTAATGCTTCCAAAACTTTGCTATCTGTCCATAGAATTGCCCTTGATAACAATGTCTTTCTCGAGTTTCACCCATTCTTCTTTTTGATCAAGGATCAGGTCACGAAGAAAATTCTTCATAGAGGTGTCTGTGTGGAAGGGCTTTATGCGCTTCCTCAATATTGCCAATACAACAAACAAGTGTATGGTGCCATCAAGCTCTCCGCTGAAAGGTGGCACAATCATTCAGGTCATCCATCTTTTGCTACTGTTCATCAAATTCTTAGTAGGAATAAACTCCCAGTTGATGGGGAGAGAAACTCAGAAACTATTTGTGATTCTTGTCAAAAAGCGAAAAGTCATCAGTTACCTTATCATGTTTCTACTAGTGTGTCTACCAAGCCATTGCAACTTTTTTTTCTGATGTCTGGGTCCTGCACCCACTTCTGTTGGTCGACACTCTTACTATGTGAGTTTCATTGATTACTTTAGCAAGTATACCTGGATCTATCTCCTTAAGAAACGTTCTGATGTGTTCCAAGTCTTTCATAACTTTCAAGCACTCGTTGAACGAAAATTTGATAGCAAAATCATTGCCATGCAGTCAGACTGGGGTGGTGAGTGTGAGAAACTAAATTCTTTTTTTCAAGAGATAGGTATTTCTCACCACGTCTCATGCCCACATGCACATCAACAAAATGGGTCAGCTGAACGTAAACATGGACACATTGTTGAAGTTGGCTTAGCTATTTTAGCTTCAGCCTCCATGCCACTTAAATTCTGGGATGAAGCTTTTCTTACTGCCGTTCATCTTATTAATATGTGGCCTAGTCGCACTATCTCCAATGAAACTCCTACTGAATGTCTTTTGCATGTCACACCAGATTATACCACTCTTCGAGTCTTTGGTTATGCCTGTTGGCCCAATCTTCGTCCCTATAATACTCGCAAGCTTATGTTCCGCTCTAAGCAAATTGTATTTCTTGGGTATAGTGCTCAACACAAAGGTGTCAAGTGCCTTGATGTATCTTCTAGTCATGTATATATCTCACGTGATGTCGTGTTCCACGAAACTGAATTTCCTTTTGCTAAGCTTCATCCCAACGCCGGTGCTCTCCTTCGGAAAGAAATACTTCTTTTTTCCTTCCCATCTTTCCGGTGTCGATCGTGGGCGTGCTGATAGTGATGATCTTTTATTGACTAATATTCCTTCTACTGTTTCACTTGCGTTTGGTGCTACAGGAAGAAACAGTGCAGAAAATGGTGTATCAAATGGTGAAATATCTGCAGCAAATAATGTCCAGGAGGATTTTGTGGCACCTGGGGCTGATCCGATGCGATCCTCCTTGGGATCGGCGCGTCCGAGCGCGTCAGATCCGACAGAATCCGTCTCGGGATCTCCGGCGCGTCAGGTGGCCCGTCCCAGCCCACTTTCCCCTATGCAACACCAACCTGGACTCGCCACGCGGCGGACTGCTGCTGAACCCGCCCCCACGGGTGCGCTCTACCAATCGGCGCCCGGGGCCACCCCGACCATGCGGTTTGGGCCTGTCCCGCTGGTCTACGCCCGGCGGGAACCGCGTTCCGCTGACACCATGCCAGGAGGGCCCGGTGCGGGATCCCACGACGATTCCGTCCTCTCGCCTGGATCTTCTACGCCCGGTTCTTCTGATGTTTTGGTCACACCAACTGAACCTGCTACAGCCGATCCGACGGGTCCGCGTGGAGATGTTTCCTTGGGATCGGGTGGATCCTCTGCACATCCGGACGCTGCAGCGCCTGGATCTTCTGTGCATGCGCCGTCACCACCTCGGACACGCCTCCAATCAGGAACATTATAGCCCGTAAATTATAAAACCAAGTACAATCTTGTTGTTTCAGCTTCTTCCACAGGAGAACCACGCACTGTTCATGATGCTCTTGTAGATCCAAAGTGGAAGAAGGCCATGGATGATGAATTTCATGCTCTTCAGAAAAACCATACATGGCATCTAGTTCCTCATCACCCAGGTAAAAATGTGATTGATTGTAAATGGGTGTTCAGAATTAAAAGAAGGTCCGATGGTACCATAGACCGCTATAAAGCCAAGCTTGTCGCTAAGGGGTTTAAGCAAAGGTATGGACTCGATTATGAGGATACATTCAGTCCTGTTGTTAAAGCTGCCACCATCCGTCTTGTTCTCTCTATTGCTGTGTCCAGAGGATGGAGTCTCAGACAGCTAGATGTGCAGAATGCGTTTCTCCATGGTGTTCTGGAAGAGGAAGTGTACATGAAGCAACCTCCTGGATTTGAGAACCCCGACAAACCTTTTCATATCTGTAGGTTGGATAAATCCCTCTATGGACTAAAGCAAGCCCCACGAGCATGGTACTCTCGCTTGAGCTTGAAGTTGCAGGCACTTGGTTTTCTTCCATCCAAGTCTGATACATCCTTGTTCATTTACAATAAATCAAACACAGTCATTTTTGTGCTTATTTATGTTGATGACATCATTGTTACGAGCTCTTCCAATGAGGTAGTCACCGCTCTTTTGTGAGATTTGAACTCTGCATTTGCTCTCAAGGATCTAGGGGATTTGCACTTCTTTCTTGGCATTGAGGTAAAGAGAAATAAAGAAGGTGGTCTTCATTTGTCTCAAGAAAAATATGCAACTGATCTTTTGAGCAAGGCGGGATTGCAGGGCTGTAAACCCTCTCCAACACCACTATCCAGCTCAGAAAAATTGTCTCTTACAGTGGGTGATCTCTTGAATCAAGAGGATGGCACCAAGTACAGGAGCTTGGTAGGTGCACTTCAGTACTTGACACTCACCAGGCCTGACTTTCTTTTCCAGTTAATAAAGTGTGTCAGTTTCTTCATGCACCCACTACAACTCACTTGACTGTTGCTAAACGTATACTGAGATATGTGAAAAACACTTTTAAGTGTTGGTCTGACTTTCAGCAGGTCCTCCTCCACTCTGGTTAGCATTTTTTCTGATTTTGACTGGGCTGGATGTTTGGATGATAGGAGATCGACAGGTGGCTTTGCAGTTTTCTTTGGTCCTAACTTGATCTCATGGTGTGCAAAGAAACAGGCAACTGTGTCACGCTCCAATACTGAGGCAGAATACAAAGCATTGGCCAATGCAATAACAGAGATCATATGGGTTAAGTCCATGCTCAAGGAGCTTGGTATATGTTACACACAAACTGCATGTCTTTGGTGTGACAATCTTGGAGCCACATATCTGTCTGCTAATCCTATCTTTCATGCAAGAACCAAGCATATCGAGATTGACTATCACTTTGTGAGGGAAAGAGTTGCTAGTAAAGAGTTGGAGATTCGATTTGTTTCCTCCAAAGATCAACTTGCAGATGGCTTCACAAAAGCTTTATCCACAGGACCGTTTGAAGAATTCAAGCGTAATCTAAACTTGCGTTGTTTCGAAGTTTAGATTAAGGGAGGGTGTTAGCCACGTTATATCTTCGTTATGTGGACCTCTCGTTGACAGGATTGTGGACCGAACCAGAAGGCCTTGCACATCACGTTATAGCTTAGAGTAGTTAGAGATATTCCCTCTTTAAATCTCTCTCTCTCTCTCTCTCTCTCTCTCTCTCTCTCTCTCTCTCTCTCTCTCTCTCTCTCTCTCTCTTATCTAGATTCCCTCTGTAATCTCCTGGTTCGGTTGTGTTCTCACGTACGATTGTATACCCACGAGGGACTCCTCCCTCGACATATCAATATAAGCATATGCGGGCTCTCTATTGAGGGTTGAGACGCTTCATCATAATCTTACAGGTAATATTCAAACAGAATGGAGTTATTCCCGCTTTTTGAAAAGAGAGGCGCCAAGAAAAAGGAGGTGATTTCTCAATATCTGCAGTAGCCTATGAGAAAAAAGAAACTGTGCTATATTTTCTGTATGCAAGAACAAATCTCACTTCTTCCCCAAACAACACAGCTCAAATCGTCAAAAGGACATGGGAAATTTGAAGGGGGATAAACAGAGAAACAGAGAATAAGGTGGGAGGATGTTTCTCTAAAACTCTGATTCTTCTTATCTCCTTGGATACAGGGAGAGAGGAAGGAGGACAACCATATTGTGGTTCCTACCAGCAAAGAAACATAGAACAAGAGCACTCAATTATTATCCCCTTTTTTTGAGAAATTTTCTTATCCGGTTTGTAAGTAACAATAAGAGCATCTCCAACAGACGCGCGGTTGCGCGGCACGCTAAAGTTTTTTTGCAGCGCCAAAATAGCGTTTTAGTGCGGTGGGCTGGTGTTTTGCTTTACCAGAAGCGCAAAAACACGGTGCCCAATCCGGCGGCCCCACCTGCAGCAGTCCAGATTTTGCAGCGCGCGCGAGCGGCCACACCAAATAAGCAGCGCGCGATGCCGTTTTCCTCCGCGCGCTGAACCAACTTTACCGCACGCGCGATTTTAGCGCGGCTGATGGAGCGCCCGTTTCGGCCCCGCGCGCGCAATAAAGCGGTTTTTTCCAGCGCGCGGCTAAGATAGCGCGCATGTTGGAGATGCTCTAAGAGTTTGTGTGATTGTTCATTGCCATGAATCTCCTTGGATAGTTATTAAAATGACAAAAAACTCACAACCCAACAACTAGCCTACTATCTCCTTTCTCAGGCAGTGACCAAACCAAAAGACAAGCAGGTTGCTACAACCAAGTAAATGAATACACGTGCATCAGAAATTGATACGTAAGTAAATAAACACACTAACGAAAACAATATCAAGCACAAAATGAATGGAACGGTGGTGGATCGAGCTCTGCTTCTGGCGTTCCTCTGCCCCGAGGGGACGGGCGCGCGTCCGCCTCCGTCCGTGTGGCGGTGACGGGAGCGGGGGTGAGGCATGGCTAGCGCTGCTAGGGTAATCCGCATCGGCGGGTCAAGCTCCGGTCCGCTGCCGTGGAGCCAGCGCCCCAGGAGATGGCCGCGCGTGGAGAGAGACTTCTCTGTTCTTTCGCCTGATGCATCGCCTCCTCGATTTCAAGCCACCTCCGCCTAGCCGACGCCGCCGGCTCGTCTCCCCCTCCTCCCGCAACTTTTGGCCATGGACCGACTAGCTACACCAATTAGGGCATGTACAATGGTGGCATACGGATACAGACGTCCCATAAGAAAAAGTAGCTTCAGGCATCTACATTGATTTTTTTTCTCCCCGATGCAAGCTATCACTTGTGGGCCTCATCATAGAATAGAAAATAAATACTCCTACTCCACATGCATCTCTACTCTCCACTTCAACTTTTTCAGCTTTATGCACCGGACCACACTTTTTCTCCCCAAGCACCCGCCTCCTGCAGAGGATCCCACATGGCTTGTGGGGCATCCGATCCTACATGGCCTGCGGGGCATCACCCTGGGGCTATGCATTGGCCATGCCCTTAGGCGGCGGCGGCCGCTAGGCTGAGGAGATAGCGCGAGGGCGACAGGAGAAAAGGGGATCCGCGAGTGACAACAACGCAAACCTCTTTTTACCAGTTACGGTATGTACCGGTGGAGCATCCACCGCACAATGGCTTTAGGATCGGTGCAGACATGGTCCCAGTTCATAAGTACTTGAAGTAATCGCGCGCTTTGCGGCGCCGCTTTTCGCTGTCATTGTTGTTTAGAACGAACAACAAATTAAAAATAATTAAAGCATCTTGCTTCATACATAAACATCAATAGGCAGTTGCATTGAGCAAAAATATATCAAATTAAAGCTCAAATAATTTTAGATTGAAACCAGTGCCCGCGCAGCTCCAATGCTACCCCTCACAGCACCCGCGGCTGACCACCTCCAGCGGCAGCAAGAACGGAAGGGGGAAACAGTGCCGAATCGATTCCCCACAGCAGCAGCGCCGACGCAGCCGCACAAGCACCAATCGTGACGGACCAACTCCAGCAGCAGCAAGAATGGAAGAGAGGAAACATCCGGAACGCTCGCCACAGAGGCCACAAATGCCGCCCACCACGCCGCAACACACCCCAGCCCCTATCCTTCCCACGCCAGTAACCGACCATCGATAGACACGCGGCCAGCGAGGAAACCCCCAGCCGCCATGCCGCAGACCACGCCTTTCATCAGGGGAAAAGACCAGGAAGCCCACAACTCTGTGTTACTTACATCTAGGGCCCACAAAACAGTAGAGGCCCAGGGGCGCGACTGAGTCAAAATCAGATGCCAAAATCAGCAATGTTGTCCTCAGTTGATTCTGGGCTCTCTAAAACTAGGAAGCTTAGTGTTTTAGAGGATAATCTCTGTATTGTCCAACTCTCATTCTCGTATCTCAACAGTTAAGTCAAATCAGTGGTCCCATCCACCCCCACCTACGCATGCATAACACATCTTCTCTCCATGCATGACACAGACACATATAATCACTCTCATCTCTCACCCAGTAAATTCATGTCCTTTTATTTCTCTTTTGATAATTTCAATCATTCATATCTTTTAAATTACACATTTATTTTTGAAAGTTTTTATATATTTGAATTCCTAGCGACGAGACCTTTCGAACACGACCAATCTTCAATGCATTTAAACTACTGTCAATTTTACCATTTCAATCAAATTTATGTTGACTAAAACTATTTTCTTTTTAAAAATGAGTGGAATATGTTTTATGAAATGAGTAAAATCTATTTTTGAAAGAGGGAAATCTATTTTTGACAAATGAAAATTGTTTTTTAAGTGAATGAAATCTGCCTTTTTTGAATAAGTGAAATAAAACATTTTGAAATGAGCGAAATAAATGTTTTGAATGGGACAAAGTCCCTGTTTTGAGATTACTGAAATATGTTTTCCAAAATATGTGAAATCGTTTTCTTGACATGAGTGAATTCTATCTTCTGAAAATCTGTTTTCTGAATGAGTACTTTGTTTTTCAACAGTGAAATCATCTTTTGGAATGAGTGAAATCTGTGTTTTGAAATAGTGAAATTATTTTTAATTGATTTAAATTTAGTTTTGAAACGTGTGAAATTGTTTTTTAAATGATAGTTTATTTAAATAAGTGAAATAACCATTTTGACATAAGTGAAACCAGATTTTGAAATGAGCAAAATCATTTTTTTCATACACATGACACATATGTTGGTGTGAAATACGTGAAACTTGTTATTTCAAAGTTTTGAAACTAGTTATTTGATAAATATGAAATATGTGTTTTAAAAAGAACGAAATCACTTTTCCAAAATATGTTTTTTTACTGAGTGAAATCTGTATTTTGAAACGACAGAAACTTATTTTCTTAATTGTGTGGAATTATTTCTATAAAATGAGTGGAATCGATTATTTCAAATATGCGAAACTGTTATTTTTTAAATATACGAAACTATTATTTTTCAATGAGGGAAATACTGCTATTGAAACGACTGAAATGAGAGCAATGTGTTTTTCAAATGAGTGAAATACTGCTTTTGAAACGAGTGAAATTATATTCTTTCAAATGGGTGACATCAAATTTATAAGTTTAGTGAAATCGGTGCTTTCAAATAAGTGAGTTCAGTGGAAAATGTTTTTTAATTTGAGCCAATCATTTTTTTAAACAAGTGAAACAATTTTTTTAATTAGTGGATTCCATTTTTCTGTATTCACTTAAGCAAGTGTTTTGTGAAATACGTTAACTCAGTGAAATACATGTTCTGAAATAAGTGAAATAAGTTTATTTAAAATACGTGAACCAGGTGATTTTGTAATGAGTGAAACCTTTTTTTAAAACACATGAAAATTGTTCTTCTCAAAGGAGTGAAATGTGCCTTTTCAAATTAGTGAAATACTTATTTTGAAACGAGTGAAATTATATTGTTTTGAAACGAGTGAAATAGTAAAATTAAAACTTGTTCAAATCTTGTTCTGAAGATCTTCTCGCTATGAATTATAATATATTAAAAATTTCAAAAACGGGGTTATGATTCAAAAGATATCTATCATCCAAATTTTTAGTATGAAAGTAAATAGAAGTCTTTTGGAAAAAGCTGCACGCATGGGGTTCACGTCAGTACTTGTTAGTTGTATTCAACGGGTATAAGGACAGTAATCAATTTGCATGTCTATATTGTGTCAGACCGCACGAATCTTCATGAATTGCATGGACCGTGGATTTCTCACCATTAGCTACCGGAACCGTTAAATTTACTTTTTCAGCAAGGGCTTCTCAATAGATTCAGGGCTTCTCTGATTCGTGGGATAGAAAACACACGAATAGGAAAAAACACAGAATTGCAGCGGCTTCTATTTGCAGGAAATGTTTGAAAATCGCTATTCCACCTTTTAAGTATCATGAACAGTGATATATGTGAAGATCATGCATCTCAGTCAAATTCAAATCTATTTTTCGATATACTCAAATTGGATGGATCTTCCACCTCGTTAGCTAAGAATAGCGCGCTACAAAATATAGCGAGGCCCTTCTCCAAATGCTACACAAGTTATAGCGTGCTATATTTCAAAACAGCGTATGCAATTTTTTTTTGCCAAATATATCCAAAAATAAAGTATTTCAGCAACTAACTTTTCGTAGGAGCAATACATATATCACTGAGGACGATAGTGTTTGCTTAGCGTCGAGGAACCAAAGAAATTTGAAGACGCAAACACGGAGGAGTGTTGGCGTCGTGCTATGGACGAAGAGTTGGGATCGATCCGAGACAACAAAACATGGGAGCTCGTGGATCCTCCCAACGGTCATAAAGTCATATGGCTCAAGTGGGTGTACAAAGTCAAGAAAGATGCCAAAGGAAACTTGGTGAAGCATAAAGCAAGGCTCGTAGCCAAAGGATACGTGCAAGAGCAAGATGTGGACTTCGAGGAAGTGTTCGCTCCCGTTGCAAGGATGGAATCAGTGAGGCTACTTATAGCTCTCGCGGCTCAAGAATCTTGGAGGCTACATCACATGGATGTAAAATCCGTGTTTTTGAACGGGGAGTTGAAAGAAGAAGTATATGTGAAGCAACCACCGGGTTACATCAAAAAGGGAGAGGAACACAAGGTGTTGAAACTACACAAGGCATTGTACGGGCTATGTCAAGCTCCTCGGGCGTGGAACATCAAGCTTGACCGTACACCGATTTCTCTTGGTTTTGAGAAAAGTCCCTGGAGCATGCTATGTATAAGCGAGGCAAAGGTAAGGATCGATCGTCTCTTAGTTGGCATCTATGTTGATGATCTATTGATAACCGAAGCAGATGAGGAGGAGATTGCTAGATTCAAGCTACAAATGAAGGAGCTTTTCAAGATTAGTGATCTAGGGCTCTTGACCTACTACCTCGGGATCAAGGTACAACAAAAGCCGGAGGGTATCACACTATGCCAGGAGGCATATGCAAAGAAGATTCTTGAAAGCTGTAGCATGGAGGACTGCAAACCAACTTATGTTCCAATGGAGCCTCGACTTAAACTTAGCAAGAGGAGCCAAGAAGCCGCGGTTGATGCAATGGAGTATAGGAGTGTGGTCGGAAGCTTAAGGTATCTTGTAAATACACGACCAGACTTGGCCTATTCCGTTGGCATAGTGGGTCGATTCATGGAAGCACCCACGACGGAACATTGGGCAGCTGTGAAACAAATACTCAGATACATCAAAGGGACAAAAAATTTCGGTCGTGTCTATTTGAGAGAGAAGAGGAAGGAGATGGTGGAGCTACTTGGCTACAGTGATAGCGACATGGCAGGAGATGTGGACGACCGTAAAAATACCTCAGGCGTGGGATATTTTCTAGGAAGAAGCATAGTGAGTTGGCTATCACAAAAGCGAAAGGTGGTCGCATTATCATCCTGTGAAGCAGAGTATATTGCAGCTGCAATGGCAGCATGTCAAGGTGTGTGGCTAGAAAGGCTACTCGGTGACCTCACAGACAAGGAACCGGAATGAGTGGTGCTCTATGTTGACAACAAGTCTGCGATTGCCCTATGTAAGAATCCAGTGCATCATAACAGGAGCAAGCACATCGATACGAGGTATCACTACATACAGGAGTGCGTGAAAGATGGCAAGATTGAAGTCAACTACGTTTGCACCGACGATCAGATTGAAAGCAATAAAGTTACATGAACGACACGTTCCTGTTGCAATATGTTGAACATTGAATCCTGCTGCACATGTTCAGTTAGCTAGGTGTTCTTTTTTCAGTTTCGTCCAAGGAAAAAAAAATAGCGTGCTACAGCAAAATAACGCCGACCTGAAAATATGCTTTTTTTTTTGCAGGGTTGAAAATATGCTATTAGCGTGCTATATCGCGCTATAGCGTGCTATTAGCGAGACGTTGTACACCGGTATATTAGCGAGGCAATTCTCAATACGCTATAGCACGCTATTTTTTTCAATGGTTTCGTCAGAATAAGCTTCCGTGCGCTGAGTGCCTGTTCTCGTGCACGCCTGTAGTTGTCGTGTAGTTTGTTTTAGCATGCAGTAGATAGCATGCTGCTGCGTCCGTTCTCGTGGGATGGCGCGAGATCATGGCGGACATGGCGGCTTCAGAGGCAACGTGGAAGTGGCCGTGGGATGGCACGGCTGTTACGCTCGATCGTGGCCTGTAGAATAGGTCGTTCTGTTGGTTGTAACACTATAATAAAGAGAGAAGAAAACGCTGCAAGTTGTTGCACGCAGCACAAATCACTCTGTATTAGTTCTTCAGTTTCAGAGCGACGAGAGAGTGCGAGAGAGAGCGCCGGCTGCAACGACACAATATCTCGACGTGTTGTTCTCACGTGAGCTCGAGCGATCGAAATCGATCAAGCCGGCGGCCGGGTTGTTACGTACGTGTGTGCGTGAGAATCCATCCACCTGCTAGTTCCTTGTATACGTGCACGTCCGGTGGAACTCAACACTAGCGACCGGCCGGAAAGAAGTCGGCCGTGGCTAGCTGGTTCGTGTGACTCGTCGGAGAGTACTCGACGGATCGCCACGTTGAGGTCGGGCTTGTGCCAAGTATCACCGAATTGGGGCGAGTCCACGTAGGGGAGGGCGGAGCAGCAGCATCAGCATCAACCTCCGGGCTAAGCCCGCATCCTGGAGGCACCCCGCGGCAATCCAGCAGCGACCCGCGCAGGAGCGGGACGGTCAGCAGCACGCATCCCGGAGGCGGGCTCCCGGACCACGATGGATTTGAGACGAGGCGGAGGCGGAGGGGCTTCAGGTGATGGAGCCGAGTCGCTGGACGGTGGGAGCGACCCGGCGACCATCCCGGAGGACGAGCGGGAGAGCCCCGGGCGCGGCGACGACGATGGCGCATCTGGATCGGGAACCAGACCCAACGCCGGCGCAGGGGAGAGGCGCGACGGCGCAGGCGAACTGGATGCGGGAGGGGCGAGGGTGGAGGGCTTGAACGGGGGAGGTGGGAGGGCAGGGGGTGGCGGCGGCAGAGGTGGGGGCGGCGGCGGGGGCGCACGCGCGTGGGGCGCGGGCGTCGCGAGAGCGCTGGGCATCGCGAGTGGGGAACTACAGGATGAAGATCGCTATGTGGAGTTCGAAGCTAGCTTCTGAAGCTGATTTTGAGGACATTCATCCCATTCGTCATTATCACTTGCCTCCTCATTGCTTGTCATTTTTGTTTCGTTTGCCTCTCCTTTCCCCTACGGTAAGCTTGGGAACGCGCGTACTAGTGAGGCGTCCATGATTAATAAGAAAGCACACCCTGACAATGCATCATCGAGGAAATTGTTCCAATATCTTCTTTTTGTCTCCTTTACACAGAAGATTTTTTGTGCTCCTGCATTTTTTTGATCGATTTTAGTAGGATGCTATAGCAGCTAATTAATGAAAACCACTGATAGAGAAGAAATATGGAAGCTCGTTGTGCTACTGTACCACTTTCTTGGTGAGTGGCGTGTTGGTTTCTCATGTTTGTTTTTCAACATTTTCATTTTGAAAAGCAATAATCGAATCTAGACCGATAAGCAGATAGCACTATCTTTTGTAGGAAACAAATACAACAATCACTCATTCTTGATGGCTCATCATGCCAGCACACATGTAAACAAGCACAACACACATGACTGACAATATAGAATGCAAAATCCGTACGCAATGTAAATCAAGCTCACACAGGTGGTGGTGGATGTATGATGATGATGAGGCCGGTCATCATCTAGGAATTGGGATGTCCCGACCAAGCGGCCTGGAGGTGATGCCGGCGTGCAGAAGCAGAGCCCACAGGAGGGTGATGAGCTCACCGCCGCGCCGCAGGGCTTCAATGTGGCCCTTCACATTGTCTGATGGCGCGAGGTACAGTATCATCTCTGACCAGAACTCCGCCAGGATCTCCCACACCGCCTCTTTGCCGCTGGTACGTTGTTCTTCGCTCTGTCCTTGGGAAGATCCGTGCTCCACCAGCTGCTTTCCAAGCTTTGATCCTATTTTTACCACATCCTCTTCCGTCAGCTGATTTGCAGGGCTCAATCCTATCTCCACGATCTCGCTGGAGTTGTAGTTGGAGTTACAGTTGACATCACCAAAAGACTCAAGCAAATCTGACCTTGATGACGTTGCACCACTACGGTTGCACACTTCTTCGATACATTTCTTCACCTTCTGGTAGCGGCGCTTCGTCCAGGCGGCATTGTCTGGCAGCAAGTCTGGAGCGTCTGCCACCAGGTGTGCACAGTACCGTGAGAAGCTAGTGGCGACGACCATGTTTGTGGTCGGCGCCGAAGCTGAAGCCGGCGAAGAACATTTGAGCTCAATGAGGAATGTGGCAATGTACCATACAAGGATAGTATCCGTGCTGGTGGTGACTCTGTCGTAGCATGCCCAGGTGAAGTTAGGGCACCGGCGCTGTACGGTGGCTACACCGTTGCTCAACTTCCCGCCACTCTTCTTCAAGGATTTGATGACGGCATCCTTCACATCTGGTGAGACCTTGATCACAGGCTTGTAACGGTTCTTCCTAGGGAGGAAGATGTGCTTGAACAAATGACCCGAGGGAAGACTACTAGGCTTGAGGAGAAGGTTTTGCCCGATCTCATCCTTCCAGTGCACTGGAGATTTGCATCTTAGCAAACATGGACAGATTATCCGGGACCAACAAGATCTGTTGATGTAGTGGCCAACCATGCTTATCTTGGTCCAGTTAGAGCGCACATTGGTCACCATCTCTGCTATCTCGATGGAAAAAGTGACCAAGGTGACAACAAGGACAAGTAAAAGCAAGATGTAGCTCTGGTTGTCAGTCCAGGCGGGCAGGTGTTTCCACCTAGCCACTATGACTGTGGGGATTAAAAGCAATAGAAACATGAGGATGATCATGCAAATTAAGGCGGACAAGAAGAAGTGGAGAGCTGCGGACCGTGCACCCAGAGAGGCCACCGGGAGTGGGGAGTAGTAGAAATCACTTGCGAACGAGAGCTCGCTGGAGATCACCTTGAAAATTCTCCCGTGGTCATCTTCCTGGCCGAGCAACCCATCGCAAACGAAACGGAAAGCCCGGCTAGAGCCAGCCTCGGCCAACCGGTAGCCGGCGAACTGCCGGCGCAGGCACTTGAAGAGAGATAAGGAGAGGCAGAGATCCTTGACCTCTGGGGACAAGCGAGGACATGTCCAGACTTTGTCCAGTGTGACAAGACGACTCAATTTGTCGTCTTCCTTGACGTGATACCCTTGGGGGCTTTCTTCCACGTCCAGTTCCTTCTCTCCCGTCAATATGAGACGGGGTACCGGCACCAAGTGGTCTTCTTGTTCTTGGAGCTGCGCCATGTAACCCTCGATCAGCTGGGCGTTCCGGCCGACCGTGAAAGAACCATTCGCGCGCTGGAAGGTGACAAGCCTGAGCACCATTCTGGCAACACCAAGCGCAAATAGCAGAAATATTGAGAGATCCATATACGCCGCCAAAACGATGTGATCGTGGTAATGCGTGAAGGGGTGGCGGTCATGTTTTAGTTTGGCATATGCGAGAAGTATGTAGTAGATGACGAGGCCCGCCAGCCAGAGAGAGGACACGAGGCTCAACATGGATGGCCGGATCTTTTGGCTATCAATGTTGTCTCCAGCCGTAGGTGAGGCAACAGCAGCCACTGCCAGGGCAGTCATGTCAGCGTTGGACTTGAGAAATTGGAGGAGGACCACCATCATAAATAGATACGGCCGGGACAATTCGGATGACATGTGGGTGGTCAAGTACGAGAAGATGTAGGAAATAAGTGAAAAATATACAGCGGAGGCGCCCAAGAGGAAGTAGCGGCCGAGCTTGTCACGGCTGATACGGCTCCGGCGCGAGCTGAGACACCTCAGTAACACCACAAGAACGATGACCACAACAAGAGGGATGTCGACCTTCATTACTGCCATTGGGTCTGGAACCATGTCTGCAACACCAAGCTGCTGCTCGTTAGATAAACATATACTGCTACTACTAGTATAAGCTTAATTAGGACACCAAGCTGCTCGTTAGATAAACATGTACATCTACCTGAAGGCTGAAGAAGAGATGAGACGAGCTGCAGCAGCTAGCCTGCTGTACCGATACAGGATACAGGGTGCCAAACTTGTGAGCAGAAAATATGCATTCTTAAAGAAACCGTCGGGGCAAAAAAGAGAAGACACAACGATGCTTAAAGAGGAGACGTCGCAAATCTAAAGGAAGGAATAAAGAATGCATCGTTTCAACCATTTGATGATAGCGCAGGGGAATACTATACTATTCCCAATATTAAGCCAGGGGAATACTATACTATTCCCAATATTAAAGACCGTGGCTTTAACGCCCTCCGAATTTTTGGGTCACTTTCTTAAATTTGTGAAGGGCACAGCAGCCTGAAAACGAAATTTCTTAAATATCAATAGCATGAAAACGAAATTTGTAAAAAAAGAATGGAGAAAATCATTATCAGACAGGGCTCACAATGTTTTGCAAAATGAAATGGCAGTATACACTAGTGCAGATCGGGTCATCGCACATGGTTAAATAAACCTATCGCACACGCAGATGCGAACCGTTGCCCTGCGATGGTGTGCGATAGGGGGGTGTATCACACACGCTATAAGATAACCATGTGCGATAGCTCTGTCGATCGCACACGATACTCCCTGAAGTAAACGTGTGCGATGGGGTTAGCTATTACAAACGATCAGTCACAACAAAACGTGTGAGATCGGTCATACAGCCCACACGATTTGTCGGTTAGAAACGTTTGCGTTCGTACCCCGTATCGTGTGGGATGGGGTTATTCATCGCACACGATTCGATGCGGGGAATGTGTGGGTTACTTCGTCCATCGCAACGTTGTCTACGACAGAATCGTGTGTGTTGGCTCGTCCATCCCACACGCTCCCTTTGTCGCAATCGTGTGTGTTGCAAGTGGTCATTGCCCACGCAGCTTTGTACAGAACCGTGTGCAATGCAATGACTCGATTAGCAGGTTTATTAGTCCATTATTTAATCCCTGTAATAAGCAAATTCATATTTCATATCAACAAATGTTCACCACGATTTCATATCCAACACACAATATATTTCATATCCATCAAATGCCCACCAGAATTTCATAATTGATATCACAGTACTGTTAGGTTGATCTCCTCCCGATCGAGCCCAACGGTTCGACGGGACCTTGACTCGCGCCCTGATCGGGGGCGCCCAACCGAACTCTGGTTGGTGGGCCCCTGTCGCCACGCTACATAAAGAGGTGGGGGAGCCGGACGCACACGGTACGAGGTTCACCATGCGCCGCAGCCCCCCACCGACACCCCTACCGATCTAGGGTTAGCGTAGGCCGACGGGAAGCACCACCGCCGCCGCTGCCCACACACACACACGCCCACGCCGTTGCCCCTCCACCATGGCCACCGGCTCGGCCTCCTCAAGCCAAGGAGAAGGTAAAACTACTGATCTAATCTAGCCTAAGTAATTCCAGAGGTCCTATCAATGGTATTAGAGCCAGAGTTGGTTTAGGTTTTTCGGTAGTAAAGAAATCAAAGAATTGCTTCCCCTCCCGAAGATCCCTAAAATCAAAGGAGGGCAAAAGGGGAGAGATCTCACCGGCCAGGGCCTCGAGCTCGCCGGCAAAGGGCGCCGCCGCCACCAGGGCCGCGCCGTTCCTCTCGATCTCGATGCGCATCGGCGAGCCGAGGCATCAGGGAAGAAGAACACCACCCCTTCGGGGGCAAAAGGCACCACTACCGAGCCGCTTGATGGCGGCGCGTTCACCCTCGAGGCGCAAGGGGACAGCGGAGGGCCGTCGAGCCTCTCTCTCTCTCACTCTTGCCTGTAGGCTGCGGGGGATGGGGAAAAGAACAGGAAAGGGAAAAGAGGTGAGGAGTTCGTGGCGGTGGCGTCGCGCGCCATCGCGCTGTCGCCGGCGGGCCGCTCCACTCGCGCCGTTTTCGGGAGAGAAAGACGGGAGGGCAACAGAGTGAGGGGAGCTAGGGTTCGCGTGGCCGGTGCGGGCTGGTTTTGATCCAGCGATGGGCGCGGAGAACCGTTCGATCGAATCGGACGGCCAGGAGCAAGTGAGCTCGCTCGCAGCAGCAGGCCGGCTCGAGCGACGCGGCGCGCAGAGCAGGCCGTGGGCCGTTTTCTTCCGCTGCGGGCTGCGCGCGTTGGGCCGAGGCCGGGCTGCGCTACAGTTTTTTCTTCGTCTTATCTGTATTTTGTCCAAGTTTTTGGGCAAATTTTATATAGTTTTTTCTATTCAAATTAATCCAACAAAAATTTGTCTAGAAAATAGAAAAGTAAAAGAAATGTTTCTGAAAAGAATACAGTTCATGAATTTTTTATTCATGTTTTTCCGCTGCAAATAAATAAAAGTGCTCTTTTAAAAATAAATAGAACAAAAGTGCAATTAAAATTTAAAAGAGCATGTTAAAGTAATTATTGAAACAATTATGATCCTGTTATTTTTATGACCAACATTGTTAATAACATGATCATGATTTGTTGTTGTTATAAAAGGTGCATTTATTTCTACTTTTGCCCAACGGTGATATAGATTTAATTGCATAAACAGTTGTATGTTTAATTTTGATCAACGTTGGATTAATGCATGCAATTGTTGTTATGATCTCACTTCATTGTGATTTCAGCAGGTTTCCACTTGATGAGTTGCCTCAAGGATGTTCCAACCCTCAGAGGTGATAACTACACTGAATGGAGAAGGAAAATTGATTTGGCTTTTGTTTGTGCTGAGGTAGACTGGGTTGTGGACACCCCACAGCCGGTCAAACCACCAGAGCCAGTCAAAGGTGCAAAAGATGATGATGCTGCTTGGGCGAAAAGGCAGAGGGAACATGCTCCAGTGGAGATGTCATATACCCTCGAAAACCAAAAGTGGCTCACCGCCAATAAAAAATGCATGGCCTTCATAAAAAACACAATTGAGAATGCTATTGTGGGCTCAATTGCAGTGTGTACTTTCGTAGGGGAGTTTCATGAAAAGATAAAGAACCAGTTCACTGGTTCTTCAAAGATATATGCTACTCAGTTGCTAAAGCAGCTGGTGACAGAAAAGTACACAGGCGGTGGACATGGCATAAGAGAGCACATCCTAAGGATGAGCAACATGGCAGCTAAGCTTAAACCCATGGATGCGGATTTGGAGCTCAAGCCTGCACTCCTCGTTCACCTGGTTATGGCTTCACTGCCAAAAGAATTTGACACCTTTGTTGTCAACTACAACATGTCGCCTGAAAAATGGGATATTGAAAAGGCTATAGCCATGTGTGTGCAAGAAGAGGAAAGACTTAAAACCTCACATGGTGGTTCTCTGAACTATGTGAAGGATAATAAGAAAAAGAACTACAATCAGAATGGCAAAGGTTCCCCTTCAAAGCCACATGGAAAAGCTCAATATCAGCATCAGCAAAAGTCTTTCCCAGTGGACAAAGATACATGTCTCCATTCTAAGCAGACTGGGCACTACAAGAAAGATTGCCCTGTTTGGCTAAAGTCAATAATGGCAAAGAGAGGTAACAACGTTGTTTCCTTTATAAATGAATCCTTATATACACAGTTTTCGAAATCTACTTGGTGGATTGACTCAGGAGCAACTGTTCATGTTGCAAATTCATTACAGGGATTCCATTCGACGCGGACTACGCAAAGAAGCGAAAGATGCATTGAAGTTGCAAATGGAGTTGAAGCAGAAGTTGAAGCTGTCGGCGACATCTCTCTGGAGTTAGCTGATGGATTCACGCTTCTGCTTAGAGATGTTTTATATGTTCCTTCATGTCACAGAAACTTAATTAGTGTTTCATGTTTGGATAAAGATCATTATGAATGTCACTTTGGACATGGCAAGTGTGCCATATGGTTTAATAATACTCATGTGGGTGTTGCTTTCCTACACGATGAGCTTTATTTATTATCACTACGTGAAAAAGTGCATTCTGTGTGTAAGGTGAATGAGCATGTTCCCGCGTCGGATAAAGAACAAAAGAAAAAAAAAGAGAACTCATGACTCATCGAAATTATGGCACTGTCGCTTGGGCCATATTTCGAGGGGGAGAATAGAAAGACTAGTTAAAAATGAAATTCTTCCTCCATTAGAGTTCTCAGACATAGAGCAATGCATAGATTGCATTAAAGGAAAGTATGTAAAACAAATCAAAAAGGGTGCAAACCGTAGCACAGGAACACTAGAAATCATTCACACTGACATTTGTGGACCGTTTCCTGTGAAAAGTGTGGATGGCTATGACTCGTTCATAACATTCACAGATGATTACTCCCGATATGGTTATATTTATCCAATCAAAGAAAGATCTGAAGCGTTGGATAAATTTAAGATATTCAAAGCTGAAGTTGAAAATCAGCATGATAAAAGAATAAAGATAGTAAGATCTGACCGTGGGGGAGAGTACTACGGTCGGCACACTCCATATGGCCAAGTCCCTGGACCTTTTGCAAAGTTCTTACAGGAGACTGGCATAGTGGCCCAGTATTCAATGCCGGGCGAGCCTCAGCAAAATGGAGTAGCTGAAAGGCGTAACCGTACTCTTATGGATATGGTGCGCAGCATGATGAGTTACTCCACCTTGCCATTGGGATTATGGATGGAGGCGCTTAAAACCGCCATTCACATTCTTAATAGAGTACCAAGCAAGTCGGTGCCCAAAACACCGTACGAGTTGTGGACAGGAAGAGTGCCCTCCCTACAACACTTAAGGGTGTGGAGGAGCCCAGCTGAGGCCAAAGTGTTTAATCCAAATATTGCAAAGTTAGATTCCAAAACAGTCAGTTGCCACTTCATTGGCTATCCTGATAGATCAAAAGGTTTTCGTTTCTACTGTCCAGAGAGATACACAAAGTTTGTAGAAACAAGATATGCAGTCTTCTTAGAGGACGAAATGATGAGGGGGAGCATGGTAGCTCGAAAAATTGATCTTGAGGAGAAGAGGGTGCATGCACCTAATCCGATGATTCAGGAGCTATTTTTCTCACTACCTGTTGTACCTGCACCGACAATCCCCGAGGTTGCGGTGCAAGCACCTGTTGTAACTCCACCCATGACAACTATGGGAGAAGATCCGGAACCTGTCCGTCAGGAGCCGACTGAACCCGTCGTTGAGCATGAAAGGGAGGTGCAGCAGCCACTTTTAGAAGATGTGCCGGAAGGTGAGGCACAGAATGAGCCTAGGAGTGAGGCCCTTAGAAGGTCTACAAGACCCAAAAAGTCAGCTATTTCTACTGATTATAAAGTTTATAACACAGAAATAGTTCATATGGGAGGTGATCCCACTTCATATGAAGAAGCCATGAGAAGCCCTCACTCATCAAAGTGGCTGGAGGCAATGGAAGACGAGATGAAATCGATGAGTTTCAAAGATGTTTGGGACTTAGAGAATATTCCTAAAGGAGCCAAAACAGTAGGCTGTAAATGGGTCTACAAAACTAAGTATGACTCTAAAGGGAATGTAGAAAAGTATAAAGCACGACTTGTGGCAAAAGGATTTACACAAAGAGAAGGGATAGATTACAATGAGACTTTTTCCCCAGTCTCATGTAAGGATTCCTTCAGAATCATAATGGCATTAGTTGCGCATTTTGATTTAGAGCTACATCAAATGGATGTAAAGACGGCATTTCTGAACGGGGATTTAAAAGAAAAAGTTTATATGAAACAACCCAAGGGTTTTATCATGGAAGGCAAGGAAGATATGGGATGCCGCCTGAAGAAATCTATTTATGGATTAAGGCAAGCCTCTAGACAGTGGTATCTAAAGTTTAATGAGACAATTAAAGGATTTGGATTTAAAGAAAATATTGAGGATAACTGCATTTATGCAAAGTTTAAAAATGGGAAATATATTTTCCTAATCTTGTATGTGGATGATATCTTGCTTGCTAGCAGTGATGTTAGTCTACTGCAAGAAACAAAGAAGTTCTTGTCCTCAAATTTTGATATAACAGATCTTGGTGAAGCATCATATGTTTTGGGCATAGAAATTCATCGAGATAGGAAAAATGGAGTTTTAGGACTATCGCAGAAGGCATATTTAGAAAAGATTCTTAAAAAGTATAATATGCATGCGAGTAAAGCCACACCTGCTCCTATAGTCAAAGGCGACAGTTTTGGGAAATTCCAATGTCCCAAGAATCAGTACGAGATCGATCAAATGAAAGCAGTACCATATGCTTCGGCTGTTAGAAGTTTACAGTATGCACAAGTGTGCACTCGCCCTGACTTAGCTTTTATCACCGGGGTACTCGGTAGATATCAAGAGAATCCAGGCACAGAGCATTGAAAGATGGTAAAGAAAGCATTGCGTTATGCGCAAGGCATGAAGGACCACATGCTGACATACAGGAGATCTGATTCCCTAGAGATAAGAGGGTATTCAGACGCAGATTTTGCGGGAGACAGAGATGATAGAAAATCCACGTCAGGATACGTGTTCACTCTCGCTGGAGGGGCTATTTCGTGGAGAAGCTCCAAACAGTCAATAGTTGCATCGTCCACGATGTATGCAGAGTTTATAGCATGTTATGAGACCACGGGGCAGGCGATATGGTTAAAGAAATTCATACCCGACTTGAAAGTGGTAGATTGTATTGACAAACCACTAAAGATGTACTGTGACAACCAGCCCGCAGTATTCTATGCTCACAACAACAAGTCGAGTAATGCTGCCAAAACAATAGAGATAAAGTATTATGTTGTGAAAGATAAAATTCAGGATCACACTATAAGTCTCGAGCATATAAGGACAAAGGATATGCTTGCGGATCCGCTTACGAAAGGCTTACCACCCAATGTGTTCAAGGAACACTTAGCTGGCATGGGTTTAAGGGAAAGCCTATGATTCCTAGATAATGAAAGGCCCAAAAGGAACAGAATTTGTTTCAAAACAGAGAGGTATGTTGTAGCTGTCTGATTCTATCGGCAATTGAGCTGTGACGATGAAACATGTTCTATGTATTGATCTGTGATGAAACGAGTAAAGTATAAAGTATAAAGTTAAAAGGAAAGTTGAGATCAAGGGGGAGAATGTTAGGTTGATCTCCTCCCGATCGAGCCCAACGGTTCGACGGGCCCTTGACTCGCGCGCTGATCGGGGGCGCCCAACCTAACTCTGGTTGGTGGGCCCCTATCGCCGCGCTACATAAAGAGGTGGGGGAGCCGGACGCACACGGTACGAGGTTCACCATGCGCCGCAGCCCCCCACCGACACCCCTACCGATCTAGGGTTAGCGTAGGCCGACGGGAAGCACCATTGCCGCCGCTGCCCACACACACACGCCCACGCCGTTGCCCCTCCACCATGGCCACCGGCTCGGCCTCCTCGAGCCAAGGAGAAGGTAAAACTACCGATCTAATCTAGCCTAAGTAATTCCAAAGGTCCTATCAAGTACACCATATAGCTAGTACCACAGTACACAAGCACCAAATTAAACAAGTACCGCAGAAGCACTTCACATGTAACATCTAAATCCATGGCTGCGACACCAAGCTCCTGTTCGTTAGATAAACATATACTGCTTCCTACTAGTGTAAGCATAGGACACCAAGCTGCATGCACGTTAGATAATTAAACATGTACATCTACCTGAAGGGGCTATGTGGTCTGGATTATCCATGCCTAAACATGTACACCCACCTGAAGGCGCTATGTGGTCTGGATCATCCATGCCTGAGACCAAGCTGCTCGTTAGATAAACACTAGCAAACATGCCCGTGCATTGCAACTGGAAAAAACAAAATATCACGAGCTCCTTCCCCGGTAAGCCTGGCTCAAGACCACTCAACACCCCCCACCCACACACACATTTCCACATTCTGTATTTCAACACGGCGATCCATCGGTTTCGGCGCTTATCCTCCTTCTCGTTCTCACTAACGGCGAGCTTGGTGTCCGTCTGATCACAATATGTCTGAACTGATCAATCCCAAGACGATGAGCTTAGCGTGAGACGGCCTACGGCCATCGGGGCCCTCCTAGGTGCAGCCAGCGGAACAGACACCCAAAACAGATCCACGGCAACATCCTCCCGTGCGCGTGGGGTGCATTTTCTTCACTCTGTGCTATTTAGCCATTTGTCGTACATGCTCTATATCATATGTTTATCGTTTGTGCTCTCTTTTCTCTGCGACACAATTGTTTCTTGTTCCATCGTTCAATCGTTCGCAAATAGTTAGACCATAAGTGATGGAATTTATGTGGAGTTTTCTAACTGGGTGGAGGCACCGGTTGAATTGAAACATTATATAGTTGCAATTAACATTAAGCCGCAAACATAATTGGTGACGACATGAATGTTCAATTAGGATATTCCACAAAAATATATTAAGCTGCTCACTTATGATGCGACTATAGAAAAATTGAGCTTTTTCGCAACATAAATGTCTAGCTCAACAGTGCAACAATGGCATTCCCAGATTATTTTAATATTTGGATACTGTTTTCCTGCCAAAGTGATTTTTTGAATTTTAAATTATAACTTTTGCACAAAGAGTCTCCCAAATGTGTGCCAATTATTTTGGTTACCTCCCTAAATTTGAAGACTTTGTCAACTATATATTTAAACTACTCTATGTCTGTAGCAAAAGATGAAATGATAAAATAATGATTTCTTTCATGGAAACTAATTGCATTGTAAAAAATAGGGAGCAGAATTAAATTGGTTGTCTTCCGTTGGCATTGAGTTGGCCGGACCTCATGAAATCAACCCATGCTGGGTGTTCGTGTTTGGCTTGCGCCCTGTGTACATGTCGCCGCGTACCAGGCGGCCGTCCGTCCATGCATGTCCTTCACGGGGTCCATGTCCAGCTTCAGGCCTGTTATGTTTGACTTCAGGCTCATTATGCCGTGTAGGCTGGCCTTCCAGGCTCATTATGTCCAGCTTCGGTGGATGTAACTCATGCCCTCATTATGTTTATCTTCATGCTCTCCCACAAGCCCACACCTCACTTTGTTTATTAACCAAGGGACTTATTGATTGTCTACTCGCTGGCGTATATAAATTGGTGAGATTTCATGAACATCAGCGAGGTGGGACTAAATCATGACCAGCTTTTATATACTACGATGCTAAATGCGCTACCAGCCTGGTAGTTTAGCTGGCTCCGGAAGCCCAATCTAATACGAAGCCCAGGCTTACAATGAAAAGAGATTTCGTTTCTTTCTGGACAACAAACTTGTGCTGGGCGAGTTGGCTAGTTGGTTGTGCTGTGGATTGGGTATTCGTTGGGATATAGAGTCCGAATCTTGCACGCATGAATTTTTTTCGGGACCGACAAACAGACTATAATAAGCTATCCGAGCAAGGTACGAAATATGCGTGGACGGACCAAGCACCCACGATTTTTGTTCAGGACGGACAAACGGACTAATAAGCTATCCGAGCGAAATACGAAATATATGTGGACGGACCAAACCAAGAATATCACCTTCCTTTATTCGTATATATATATATATATATATATATATATATATATATATATATATATATATATATATATATATATAGGTAACTAGTAAACGTGCCCGTGCGTTGCAACGGGATATAAAACAATCATGTACCCTACCTTAGTAAACATGGCTCAAGACCCACACAGATTCACACCCTCTATTTCAACACGGTGGGGAAACACTAATAGCATAAACAGTGAATATGCAATATTATTAAGGCTTAACTTCCCAGTTCAGCTTGCATGTTGTGGAGCCTATAATTTAAATGATTAATAGTTTAATAGCGCCAAAAATACTTACAAAAACAAAGACCACACAAAAAGACCATATTTTAATAGACCGCAAGGAGTAACTAACATGTATTCCATCACCAACTTATTTGAAAGAAGAGGCTACGGACTTCTTTCCAGCTATCACAAGAATAAAGAAAATAAATCAAAAGAAGATATGTGGGAAATGATCTTAATGGAAATGTCAATATAGATGAATCAATGCTGCTATCTGAAAGTGTGTCATGCAAGTTACTGTTGCTCGAACGCCTACTTCATATGGACACTTCTTGATAAGAACATGATAAAAAATGAATTCAAACCCAACATATATTTAATAAATGATTATTTGAGAATGCAAAGCTACTTCACTACACCTACATTCACTAAACTTTTCTTATTTAGGTAAGTAATTTGGAGGAGACATATGCATACCAAAATGGTCGAGGGATTTGCAATATTCACCCGGCTCTTCTAGTCATCTTTCCCAAGCTTCAACCCCTACCTAGGAACCTGCAAAAGTATGGATGATAAAATCAAGCACTAACATATAAAGAAGTAAGGGATGTTAAACTAACATTCATTTCAAAGGAGAGGGTAATATCTGTTTTCGAAGTTGGTTGTCGGTTATAATGTATTTGTCCCAAAATCTACCACTGCCCGACACGTACACGGCACAAACACATAGACTTTTGGTCACCATGTCCTCTCTCTTTCTCTCTAATAATCATCAAAATTTAGGAACACGTTTGTTGATGCTGCACTGAATTGTATGAACATCGTTCTCTCTACATCCTCCTAAACCTGAAATATGCAGATGTTAGAAAAGTTCTAATTTGTATATATATGATGATATTAAGAAAAGGAAAAAAGAGTATCAAGAACAATTTCATATGTTTGGCCATCAGCCATTACAAACTTCGATATATCTATCTCTGCATATCGCAAACTATCACAAATGAAAATAGTATTTTTTGTTTAGCTGCTCCATGGAACAATTTCTCTATATACTAAACGTTCTCACAGATAACCAAAAATGAAAAGGCGTATCAAGACATGAATATGTGTGTTTGACAAAGTAATTACCAGTCTCTGAACCATACTGCTAAAAACTGACAGGAACATGGTCATGAACTCCTCCCCAACGATCTCTCTGAAACCAAACACTCCCTGACCTATGGTCCTCCTCCTGCTCACCTGCCTGCCAATCAAGAAAACATAGGACCTTCACATTAGCTCAGGGTCGCATATAAAGAAGTGACCAGCCATTGACTTACGCATGTCTACCAAGAACAAAGAAGAAAAATTAATAAACTGAAGGTCCAACGGTTAGGCTATTTTCCATTATAGCACAGATAAGCAAGTATACTTGGGATCAAGAAATCTAGCAGCTTCTAGTCAATACAGTAGCAACGTCTAGCAGTTTGTAATATCTCCCTAAACATCATCTACCCCGTAGCAAGCAAAGCAAAAAACACATCCCAAAAAAAAAACAATGTGTTTCTCTCGAACAATTTCACTCGCTTGTTTTCTTCACAGATAGCCTGCAGCAGCGGCACCACAATTTTTTCAGAGATAGCCTGCAGCGGCACCGCAATGTTTCCTCTATCTGAATCTTTCCCCTCCAAATCGATAGTAAGCAGTAGCCATGATCCCCTTTCTCTTCCGTCTCATCCAAGATCCAACACCTCACCAACGACGCCTTGCCCCCTAGCCTCCCCGCACAGAACCGCGTCCCCGGCGATGGCGGCAGAGGAGCATCTCGTTGACACGCTGGGCTCTGTGGACAGGCTGGCCTTGAGCCGCTCGTAGAGCCATGCACCAGATCAGGTATTGGAGGAGGTGGGCAGGCCATATCCAAGCGTGGAGGAGTCCGGGGTGGCCGGGGTCACCTCCTCGCGAGTCGAGACCCGACACGAGGACGACATCGGAGTGAGGTCGGAGGCCAGCGCATAGGAGGGGAACGACGACGACGGTGGACGGAGGAGACGCTCGTCACCGTCGACTGGGGAGTGACGGGTGGTGGTAGGGAAGCCACGACCACGAGCAGAGGAGGAGAGCTCCGCGTATCTGGTCGGCCGCGCGACACACGTTGGGTGGGAGGAGCTTCGTGTTATAGTAGGTGAGGCAAAAAAAAGGGAGCAGCGGGGATCGAACCCAGGTCTCCCCGGTGGAAGAGTATGGCCCTAGCCAGTCCGGTGCTCGTACAATTGTAATCTATCGGGGGTAGTGGTACATGGACCATACGCGACGGCCGGCGAGTAAAAAAAAAGTGAATCGTTTTTGCCATTACGGGTGGCATTGGTGGGTAATTATTGCCAACTTCGAGGGTTATTCAGATGACGGTGAACGAGCAGAAGCAATCCGTGCTTTATTATTAGGTAAAGATAAAGATATATATAATGCTGCCTACTAGTATAAGCTTAGGACACCAAGCTGCATGATCGTGAGATAATTAAACGTGTACATCTGCCTGAAGGCTGAAGAAGAGATGAGACTTGCTGCAGCAGCTAGCCGGCCGGCGGTACCGATACGGACACAGGGAGTCAAGCTTGTGAGCACAAGATATGCATTCTTACAGAAACCGTTGGTGCAAAGAAGAGAAAAAGAGACACAACCACGCCACAACGATGTTTTTTATGAGAGAGAGAGAGTAGTACGTGTTCATTCAAAGTTAAAGATACATAACCGACACACGTACGCACCCAGCAGAAGAAACCAGAAAGACAGGCGCCACAACACAAATTGCAGAAAGGACTTCAATAAAAGAAAAATTACAACCACACCCATAGAGGACCAAACGCAAAGAAAACCAACGCCGAGCGCCGCCGGAGAAGAGAGGGACGGGATGCCACCACACCCAGGCTTGGAGGAACACCATCGCAGGTAGCGCCGCTTTCTGAGTCGATTAAATGGTCCACCGCAAGCGGTAGAACCGAGGCGATGTGGCTTGTCGGCCAGGGCCCTACGCCGTGTCCGCCGGACCGCCGCCTTCATCCGACGCCGTCGATGAAGAAAAGCGGGCCCGCCTGCCCCCAACCTCCAACCCAGCGCCGCACCACCTATCCTTCTGGAGAGGCCGCCGTCGCCGCCAGAAGCCATGCTCGCCGACCAGCCGCATCCTGTACAAATCTCCCCCCATACCCTGACCGCGCCGGAGCGAGCACCGCCCGGGAAGGAGCGGAGAGGGGAGAACAAAAGACCCCAGTGGTGTCGCCACCGCCACCTCGACGGCCCCGCCCGGCCACACCGATCTCGCCGTCGCGCACGAACGACAAGAAAACCCTAGCCTCGCCACACCAGAGGAGCAGCAGGAATCTACCATCACCAGCCCCTCGACGCCGACCTCACGGCTGCCATCATGAAGAAGGCAGAGCTGAAACACACACATCCGATGTGACGCCGCCGCCTCCCTCAAAACGACGTCTCCAGGAAATCTAGTCCTACCCCTATACACACCACCCGAACAAGATCCGAGGTTTCCCCTCCCTTCCGCCACCGGAGCGACTGGCGGAGGGAGAGGGAACCCGCGGTTTCGCCGGTGAATGCGGGGGAGGAAGACGGTCACCTCCGGTTTCGCCTCTTCTTTACTGTAGTAGAGAGGAAGAGAACAGGAGAGAACTTAATTGTCAGACTACTACTGGTTGTGGATGCGAATAGACGCAAGGTTAGAGACAACGATGCTTAATGAGCGGACGGCACAAACCTCAAGGTTAGAGTATACTACTTATAACATATGTACATAAGGATCCTTTTCCTGCCGGCAGAATTCTTTGTCAACCGGTTCCCCCCTCCCACCGCGTCCCTCCACCGGGTTTTTTCGTCCAGCCGGTTTTTTTGTCCCACCACACCCTTTGTCCGCACCTTCCTGTACGCTAATCAATCACCTTAATTTACTTACCTTCTGCACCAATTTCACCTTAATTTACTTACCTTTTGCGTCAAATCCATGTATCACCGTAATTTACTTACCTTTTGCGTCAATTCCATAATTTACGTACCATGCATGACCCAGCCTACCAAACTATAAGGGCGGCAAAACCAAACTTCTAATTTAGGTAGGTAGTCATATTAATATGGGCAGAATTTGATAAACATTTATTTAACAATCATATTAATATGGGCAGGTAAATCACGGGCTAACGTACTAGAATATTTATAACTTGTTGCAATGCACGGGCAATTATCTCCATCCATCCCATATTAATTGTCGCTGGAACATGTACTTCCTCTCTTAAAAGCTGTGCTACTTAATCTGTCCCGTTCTAAACCTAACTTAGACCTCAAAAGTAACTTTAGGCTAAAGCAGTATGGTGGCGAGACAATCAGAGTGGCCCATTGCGGACCTCTCCCGGTAACAGACAGTGGACCGTTGGGCGAATTTGAATTTCCCTCCGTCCCCGTCCCCCCTCGCCGCCGGCCGCGGTCTCCGGTCGCCGTCTCCGGCGTGATGGCTGCCGCTGGTGCAGCCTCGCCGGCCGGTCTCACCGTGGCTCGCGCGCGGCCTGCCCCCACGCTCCGCATCGGCCGCTCTGAGACCCCCTGGGCCGATTTGGCCGAGAATGAGGCCGAGTCCGGCTCGTCGCCGTTGCGGCCGGGGCGCTCGGGCGCGGTCTGGGCGGCGGTCCCTGGCGCCTCCGGCTCGCGGTCCGTTGGGCGGGCGCGGGTGCCGCTAGCCCCTCTCCCTCCATCCCCCGCGTCGGACTGGCTGGCCATGGTTGCCGCGGCGGAGGGCGCTGGTCGCATTGAGGCCCCGGTCTCCCTCGCCTCGCTGCGCTTCGGCGAGTTCCTGATGGCGGCGCGCCCGACCCGTGCTCGGGGTTGCCCACGGTCACGTCCTGCTGCTCCTTCGGCGCGCTTCGCTGCCCCCGCGGCGCCGTCCGCACCCAGACTTGCCCGGCTCCATGCTCTCCCCGACGTCGGCGCTGCGGCGGAACCCGGCGTCCCTGCCGTTGCTGCTCTGCAGCGTTCTGGCCCTGGTCCCTCCCGCCCTGGTCCGTGCGCTGGCGCGGTTGCTCTGGTGGCCTTGGCGTCGGCGGCGGCGCTCGCGGCGGCGGGGCGCAACCCTAGGGGAATTGCTCTGCCGGCTGCGGAGCTCGGGCGGGCGGCTGCGCACCGTGGGCCGACTAGGGCCTGCGGTGTGGGCCGGCCTGGTGGACCATGGGCCAGCCTCCAGTCCCGCCGCCGTCCTGGGGCTGCCAGCTGGGCCGGCCTTGAGGCCTAGTGGGCGGCCTCCGCTGCGCGCGCGGCCCAGGACGCCTTGGATCTGGCCAACCGGGCGTGGTGGCTCGCCCCAGAAGATCCGGACCGTGGGGTCTGGATCCAACCGGGGGGGGGGGGGGGGTCCACCCTTCGGTCTTCATGGCCCGCGTCTAGGGTTGAAGTTCGTCGCCTCGCTCGGTTCGCCCGCTCCCTCCCCCGCTCGACAGCACCGCCTCTCACGTCTCCGCTCTGCTCGCCAGCTCCTCCGCCCGCCTCGTCCCCTTCTGCGCCCGCCCCCGCTTCCCCCTCGCCGCCTCCCTCTCCTGGAGCCCCCGCGCCCCCGCGCACCTACCTACAGGTGCTGATGGCCTGTGAATCCGGGGACGGCCTCCCCCGCCCTAAGCGCCCCCACGGGTCGGGCTCTGACTCGCGGCCGGCTCCCTCCGCCTCGGACCGCCGTGACCGGGCACCAGCAACGTATGCTGGCACCTCCCTCCGGCGCCCTCCTCCGCCTCGCGACCCAGCCCGCGACCCCCGCCTCCCCCTCCCAGGCTCCCCGGATGACGTGCGCCGCCTGGAGGCCGAGCGCCAGCGGGCCGAGGATGCTGCCCGCGAAGGTTCCCTCCGGCGCGAGTTGGAGGCACGGCCGCCCGCTGCCCCGCGCTCTCGGGAGCCTTCTGCGGACCGGCGTGACCACGGCTCGGACCGTCCCGTTCGTGAGGAGTTGCGTTCTCGGCCGCGCTCCCCGGCTCGTTCCGGCCGTGGCGATGCGCGGGATGGACGTGGTGAGGCGAGGCCGTCCCGCGCCGATGCCCCTGACTGGCGGCGGTCCGAGGACGCGCCTCGCGAGGCTCGGTCCCCCCCCCCCCCCCCCGCGCCGCCCCTCGGAGGCCCCTGCTGCTCTGGCCCCGACCAAGAAGAAGAAGAACAACAAGAAGAAGAAGACTTTGGGGGTAGCCACTGTTCCCGCTAGTGGGGGCGTTCCGGAGCAGGCGGCTCCGGCCACCCCCAATGCCCGAGTCGGCCGCACCAGATCACGTGAGGACACGTTGTGCATCAACTGCGGATGTGCTGGACACTTCCGCTCTGAGTGTGAGGCCCCCCCTCGTTGTCCCACGACCCTTGCCTACCTGGGCTACGGGACGGAGGGTGGCAGCTTCTACTTCGTCGATGCTGAGATCGAGGAGGAGTCGTCCCGCCCTCACCTGGCGACGGTCTCTCTCGTCCCTGACCAGCCCCTGCCGCTGTCCCTGGCGATCACCGCTGACCTCATCCGGGCCGAGCTGTCTACCTACATTGGCGACTTCAGAGACACCGCTTTCTCCTGGGAGGTGACTGAGACAGCGCCTCTTGTCTTCTCAGTCCCCTTCCCCTCCACCGAGCTTCTCCGTGTGTGCACCCACGACGTCATCAAGTGCCCCATCAACAAGTTCCTGATCTCTGTCCGCGCTGCTGTCGCGGAGCTCGACCCGATTCCGCCGCTCGGGCGGGTTTGGTCCTCGTCTACGGCCTTCCTCGGGGTGGTCTGAACACCCCCAGGGGAGGCAAGCTGGAGTACATCCTCAAGGCGATCTCCGAGCCGGTGGGCAAGCTGCTTACTGTCGACCTGTCCTCCTTGGCGGGCGAGGGGCCAGCCCGCATCGAGATCCTTTGCCCGGCCCCTGCCGAGGTGGACGGCTTGTCCCTGATCTTCTACTTCGGCTCGAAGGGCAAGCGGATCACGTTCGAGCTTGAGCTTCCGGAGCCTGAGGGCCTGCTCGGGAAGGTCCCTCCGCCCCCCACCTCCCCACTCTGATGGTGGTGGCGGCGGCGACGGTGACCTGTCTGAGGAGAGCTCTTCCGAGGAGGAGGAGGACCCCCTGGCTCCGTCAGCTAGCCGGAGTAGCCCGGCCGCCGTTGAGGGAGCTTCGGCCAGTCCGGCTGGTGCCGCTGCTCTCTCCCTCTCCGTCATCGGGACCCAGGCTCCGCTCCCGGTGGCTCCCACACCGTCCTCCCCAGCCGACATCCCTGCTGCGGACGAGGACTCCCTCAGTGTGGGGATGGATGTGCGCCCCCCGTCCTCTCCGCGCTCCCCGGGCGTTATCTGCTACTCTCGCTCTCCGGGCTCTCCCCCTCCCCCTCCCCTGGGATCCCCGGCGCTTGTCCCTGCGACGCTTCCCCCGCCGCGCCTGGAGCCGGCCTCTGCGTCCCCTTCGGCCGGCTCCAAGGCCGGAGTCGGGCTTTCTCCGTCGATCGCTGCTCGGCAGAGTGCCAGGCTCAGTCAGTCCCGGATGCTCCTGGAAGGCCGCGTCCCAACGATCCCGGAGAAGGCCGCCATGCGGGCGGCTGCTCGCTTCCTTCCCCCAGGTACTCCCCCTTCTCCCTCCGTTCCTTCCAGTTTTGGCTCACGTTTCATTGTTCCGGACTCGATGCCGTTTGCCCACCTGGGTGAAGTGGCCACCGACTGCGGCATTGTGTTCCGAGGCAAGAAGGGTCCCCGTCTAGAGCAAATCTCCGCCATTTGCGCCAAGGAGAAGCTTGATGGGGCGCTTGTAGAGGCTCACGCTCGTGCGGAGCGCGGCGATGCAAGCTCCCCGGCACCTACTAACCCTGACCATAGCGAGGTCGGGGCTAGCAGGGTGCCTCCTAGTGAGTCTGATGGACGAGTTGCCCCTCTGGCCCCTCCTCCAGTGAGGGTTTTGAGGGGCAGGCCGCCCACGCAACTCCACCCCAGTGAACACCAAACTATGGTGCGTGGGGTTAGTGTTGAGGCTCCTCTCCAGGAGCCGTCAGCTGCCAGGCGGTGCGACCGTCCGGCAAAGTCCTCCTACCGTCCTGCGATTGATGGGAGGGCTAGTTCGGCCCCACCCGAGGGGCCTAGGACTTCCCCATATGTTCCTATATGAAGATGCTCTGTTGGAACATCCGTGGCATTGGCCATCTTGGCCGAAGGCGTCAGCTTATCAAAAACATCCAGCAAGAAGGGATTGACATAGTTGGCCTCCAAGAAACAATGCGGCAGGATTTCTCCATTCCCGAACTCCAGAGGTTATCCCGCCACCAGTTTGCCTGGCAGTGGCTGCCCGCCTCTGGGCAATCCGGCGGCATCCCGCTGGGGGTTCGCGAAGATTCCTTCTCTGTCGAGGATATGGATCATGGGGAATTCTTCCTTAGTATGCTAATAACGGATAGACGTGTTAACCTCAACTGGGAGGTTATCATCGTCTATGGCCATGCGGACCATGCGAGGTCTGCGGACTTCCTCACTGAGATCAAGAATAAGGTTGACCGGTTTACCACCCCGGTGGTGGTTGCAGGTGATTTCAACCTCATTAGGTGGGCTTCTGACAAAAGCTCGCCTAATTTAGATCGCCTGCGAATGCGGTTGTTTAATGACTGCATCGCTGACCTGGCTCTGCGAGAGATTGCTCGAGTGGGTGCTAGGTTCACTTGGACAAATAAGCAGGTTCACCCCATCCGGAGTGTTCTAGATAGGGTCTTCGTTTCCGCTCAGTGGGAACTAATGTTCCCCCTTTGCGTGCTCAAGGCAGTCACGCGCATCGGCTCCGACCATGCTCCGCTGTTGTTCACCTCAGGGGAGGATTCCCCGCCTAGGCCGCGGCGTTTCCGCTTCGAATCCTTTTGGCTTCAGCAGCCGGGCTTCGTTGAGTTGGTCCGGACCCGTTGGCTTGATGCCATGGCTTCCCCTCCCCGTGTCTTCTCTGCTGTTGACGTCTGGCACCATTGCTCCAAAATGTTGAGGCAGTTCATGAAAGGCTGGGGAGCTAATCTCGGCGCTGATCTTAAGGCCCGCAAGGGGGGCCTTTTAGACGAAATTCGAGTCCTGGATGTCCTTGCTGATGGGCCTGGTCTATCCCCTGACGACTGGTCCAGACGTTATTACCTTGAGGCCTCCCTTATGGAGATCTTCAAGGGGGAGGAGTGATACATCTCCAACGTATCTATAATTTATGAAGTATTCATGCCATATTTATAACAATTCTATATGGTTTTGGTATGATTTGATTAGAACTAACCCGGACTGACGCTGTTTTCAGCAGAACTACCGTGGTGTTGTTTTTTGTGCAGAAATGAAAGTCTTCCAAATGAGCTGAAACTTTTTGGAGATTTTTTATTGGACAAATAAAAAATATTGGCACCAAGACCCACTGGAGGGGGGCCACCCAGTGCCCATGAGGCACCAGGGCGCGCCACCCCCCCAGGCGCGCCCTGGTACCTCGTGGGGCCCACGTGGCTCCGTTTCGTGTGATTCCAACGCTGAAAAATCATATATATTCAGAAACCCCCGGAAATTAACCTAGATGAGTTTTTACGCCGCCGCAAGCCTCTGTACCAGAGAGATCCCATCTACAGCCCTTTTCCGGCACCCTGCCGGAGGGGGGGAATCATCACCGGAGGCCATCTTCATCATCCCGGCGATCTCCATGACGAGGAGGGAGTAGTTCACCCTCGGGGCTGAGGGTTTGTACCAGTAGCTATGTGTTTGATCTCTCTCTTTCGTGTTCTTGAGATGGCACGATCTTGATGTATCGCGAACTTTGTTGATATAGATGAATCATATGGAGTTTTCCCCTCTCTATCTTCTTGTGATGAATTGAGTTTTTCCCTTTGAAGTTTTCTTATCGGATTGAGTCTTTAAGGATTTGAGAACACTTGATGTATGTCTTGCATATGGATATCCGTGGTGACAATGGGATATTCACTTGAGTCACTTGATGTATGTTTTGGTGATCAACTTGCGGGTTCCGTGACCTTGGGGATTTATGCATAAAGGTTGGCACACGTTTTCGTCTTGATTTTTCGGTAGAAACTTTGGGGCACTCTTTGAAGTTCTTTGTGTTGGTTTGAATAGATGAATCTGAGATTGTGTGATGCATATCGTATAATCAAACCCGTGGGTACTCGTGGTGACATTGGAATGCCTAGGTGACATTAGGGTTTTGGTTGATGTGTATCTTAAAGTGTTATTCTAGTACGAACTCTAGGGCTGTTCGTGACAATTAATGGGGATGGCTCATAAGATTGATCGGGAAGGATAACTTTGAGGTGGTTTCGTACCCTACAACAATTTCTTCGTTTGTTCTCCGCTATTTGTGACTTTGGAGTGAATTCTTTGTCGCACGTGAGGGATTTACATATGATTCAACTATGTCAACAATGTTGGGAGATCGCACTAGTGAAAGTATGAACCCTAGGCCTTGTTTCTAAACATTGCAATACCGTTTTTATGCCCATTTACTATTTGCTACCTTGCTGTTTTTTATATTTTCAGATTACAAAAACCTATATCCACTATCCATACTACACTTTTATCACCATCTCTTCGCCGAACTAGTGCACCTATACAATTTACCATTGTATTGAATGTGTTGGGGACACAAGAGATTTCTTGTATTTGGTTGCAGGATTGTTTGAGAGATACCATTTTCAACCTACGCCTCCCACGGATTGATAAACCTTAGGTCATCCACTTGAGGGAAAATTGCTACTGTCCTACAAAACTCTGCGCTTGGAGGCCCAACACGAGTCTACAAGAATAAGTTGTGTAGTAGACATCAAGGAGCTATTTTGGCAGCGCCGTGGAGGCCAGAACTGGCTCCTTAAAGGCTATGCGAATACTGCTTACTTTCAGGCGATCGCCAATGGGCGTCGTCGGAAGTGCGCTATTCCGTTTCTCGTGGATGGCGACTCCCTGTTAGAACATCCTGACGCCATTAGCTCTTACATCTATTCCTTCTATAAGGAGCTCTTTTCGGCTGAGCTGCGTGGAGGTGTATCTCTCCATGCTGATTTCTGGCCTACGGAGGCCAGGGTCACCGATGTTGAGAATGCGGAGCTGGCGCTTCCTTTCTCTCCAGAGGAGGTTTGGCAGGCCATTGCCTCCATGAAGGCTAGTTCCGCCCCCGGCCCTGACGGCCTCCCGGTTGCGTTTTTCCAGCAATTCTGGGGGGTCCAGCGCCCGGCTACCATGCCCATGTTCCATGAATTCTATATCGGGACGCTTGCTATGTCCCGTTTAAATTATGGTGTCATATCCCTGGTCCCCAAAGTAGTTGGGGCTACGGATATCCGCCAATTCCGCCCTATCACGGTGATCAACGTGCTTGAGCGGATTTTTGCGAAAGTCTGTGCAACCCGCCTATGCCCGGTGGCTACCCGGATTGCTCACCCTCTCCAGACTGCGTTCCTGAAGGGCCGTCGTATCCATGACGGGATTTTGGCCCTTCATGAAATCGTCCATGAGGTGGCTTCGCGTGGTCATAAAGGTGTCTTTCTTAAGTTGGACTTCCAGAAAGCATATGATCGCTTGGATTGGTCCTTCTTGAGATTGGTGATGCAGCGGAGAGGTTTCGATGATCGTTGGTGCTCCTGGATCATGCAAATAGTCACGTCTAGTAACACGGCGATCAACATCAATGGTGAGATAGGACCATATTTTAGGTCCTCTAGGGGAGTGAAGCAGGGAGACCCCATCTCCTCGCTTCTCTTTAACCTTGCTGTGGATGCCTTAGCGGGCATCTTAGATAAGGCTAAGCAGGCCGGCCACCTTAGAGGGGTGGTTGGTCATCTGATCCCTGGGGGGGGTGTTACCCACTTGCAGTATGCGGATGACACCATGATCATGGTCGAGGGGTCTGACTTGGACATTGTTAATCTTAAGTTCCTACTCCTCTGCTTTGAGGCCATGTCGGGACTTAAGATTAACTTTGACAAGAGCGAAGTCGTGGTCCTTGGATACTCGGTGACTGAGCAACAGACGATCGCGGATAAGCTCAATTGTAGGCTCGCATCTTTCCCTATTTCCTATTTAGGGATGCCCTTGTCTGATTCCAGGATCTTGGTTTGTGGCTATGATCCGCTTGTGGGACGAGTAGCGTCTCGCGCGGAGCCTTGGTGCGGTCGGTTCACCTCGAAAGGTAGCAAGACCGTTCTTATTGGTTCCAACCTCGCTAGCCTCCCCATGTACATGATGGGGATGTACATCCTCCCAGAGGGCGTACATAGTTCCTTTGACAAGGAGCTGGCTAGATTCTTCTGGCAGGCGTCTGATGAACGCCCTAAATACCACATGGTGAAATGGGCGGACATCTATTTGCCCAAGGATCGGGGTGGCCTAGGCATCACGGACTCACGCCGCATGAATGTTGCTCTCATGTAACGTTGGGTCTGGAGGATTTTACATGGTGATGGTGGTCTGTGGCTCCAGTTGATCGAGGCGAAGTATCTGCAAGGTGATCCTCTGCTGACCTGCTCCCGCCCTGGTGGATCTCAATTTTGGAGATCTATCCAAGCCATCAAGGATGAGATTAGGCTTGGTGCTACCTTCTCAGTTGGGAATGGGTACGGCACTCAGTTTTGGCTCGACCCCTGGATGGATGGAGTTCCGCTTCGTGTTCAGTTCCCTAGACTGTTTGCCATCTGTCGGGACCCGCATCTGCTAGTCGCCGAGGCTGGCCTCGATGGGCAGTGGAACATTTCGTTTCGTCGCTCGTTTGGGCCGGCCGAGATCCAGGACTGGGCAAATCTGAGGGAACTAGTCCCTCAGCCCCTGTCCCAGTCCCCTGACACCATCTCTTGGAGTCTCTCTCCTTCGGGAGAATTCTCCGTTAGTTCCGCCTACCAGGCTCTTTGCCGTCAGCCTGTCCTGCAGTGGTTGTCCCCACTATGGAAGGCGCCGATGCCCCTCAAGATCAAAATCTTCGTTCGGCAGCTTTTGCGGGATCGCTTACCCTCTGGGACGAGGTTCTTAAGCGGCACGGGCCTGGCGATGGTTTCTGCCCCCTGTGTCGTGTCCCGGAAACGGGGACCCACATTATGTTCTTGTGCGTTGCGGCCCAGGCGCTTTGGAGCTTTGTCCATGAGGCCCTTGGGCCGACTTGGGAAGCCCAGGATCTTGCAGAGTTCCTGCAAACCAGGGCCACCCAGGTTGGCCGCAAGCGCCGCCTGTTCTGGCTGATCTTTGCGGCTATGACGTGGACCCTTTGGACAACTCGCAATAAAATGGTGATTGAGCGGATCTTCCCGTGGCGTGCTTCTGACTCGTTCTTCAAATTTCTTGCTTTTCTGCAGCACTGGCATCCGCTCGCTAGGCAACGTGATCGGGGCCGCCTTGAGGAGCTCCTGACCGCCCTCCTCGCCGCCGCCCGTCGACTCTCCGTCAGTTCGACGCCTTCGTAGTTTGCCTCCTGATGGCCATTTTGTTTTCTCTTTCTTTCCTTGGGCTGGATTGTGCTGTTGCCCCAGCCGTTTTTTCTTTTATGCTTCCATAACTGGACGACTACTGTATGGATGGTTGCTTTATTTATAAAGCGGGGCGAAAGCCTATTTCGAGGCCAAAAGCTGTGCTACTCGGCCCAACCGAGTACTTTCCGATCCATCTAAAAAAAAGGGGTACTTTCCGGTCGACACGGAGAGCTAGCTGATTCCGCCAGGTAGACGCGCACGTACACAAGGAAAACGATTCGGTACGACCGACCGCCCAAGCTTCGGCCGGTCTCGCAAGCGTCGCTCGATCCCGCTTGATCTGGCGCTCCTCGTTCTGCCACGTCGGCCTCCTTCCCCTGCACGCGCCCTTAAGAGCATCTCCAACAGCCTTTGTATATTGGATTGCTAAAAACTTGTTATAACAAGAGGAGAGAGAAGGTTTACAAAGCCAACATATTTTTTGCTTTGGTAGCCTTTGTATATTTGATTGCTATATTTGCACAAAACACACAATGACATGTGGGGACAGTTTGTCATAGACACATCGCACACTAGCATACGTACATGTATATGTATACTAGCACGACTCGCGTACACGTACGCACGCACACACGCATACACTTACACACACGCAGCACACACACACGTACACATGCAGCACACACACACATACACACACACGTACACATGCAGCACACACACGTACACACACACGTACACATGCAGCACACACACGTGTACACGCAGTACACACACGTACACATGCAGCGCACACACGTACACATGCAGCACACACAAAAAACACGTACACATACACGTACACACGCGCACACACACATGCACACACACAGCGCACATGCAGCACACACACTAGTACACGGACCCACCTGTCATAGAGACAAAGTGAGGCTTTAGAAGGCTTGCTAAAAATTTACAAAGTGGCCTTTGGCTTTGCAAATATGCAAAGTGTGGGTGCAAATATAGTAAGCTTTGTAAAAAAAATTGGTGGGGGACCACTTATACAAAGGCTGTTGGAGAAGGGTTTTTTGACAAGATTGCTAAAATAGCAAGTGAGTGCAAATATACAAAGGCTGTTGGAGATGCTCTTATCCCCTTCTTCCCCACTTTCTCCTCCCCAGCAGCCGCTCCCTTCTTTCTCTCACGCAGATTTGCAGCGCCGTTCCCCCCCCCCCCCACCCACATCGTCGGTCGCCGCCCCACTCCCGGTCTCCCCCGGCGAGCGTGCACCTCTTCTCTGCTCTCTCCATACAACAAGCACGGATGGCTGCATGCTGGAATCATACATTGGCGAAGCTGCGACCCGTAGTGGCGCATACTGGAACCGGACTACCGGCGAGCGGGAGGTAAGGTGCTCCTAGCTACGACGGCGACGGGTTGGTTTGCTACGGCTGACAGCCGTAGCGACGCCCTTTTGCTGCAACCGGCCAGCCCAGAGCTGGAACCGGCGACCCCTGCTGCTACGACCGGCGAAGGGGTCCGTGCCGTGAAGACGGGACGATGGCTGGGCGATTTCTGCTGGAACCGATTGTAGCCTCTGCTGCAACCGGCCAGAGATTTTACTGGAACCATCATCGGTAATTGCTGCAATCAGTCACGCGAGGTGCTGGAACCGGATGCCCCCTCGCCACCGGCGCATTTTTTTGCTGGAACCAGTGTATTTTTTTGCTGGAACTAGCTATTTTTTTTGCTACGATCGACCACTGGAATTCTCCCTGCTGAGTTTGTTTTGCTGGAACTGGTGCTTAATTTTGCTGGAACCTGGTAATTGTTTTGTTTAAACCGCCCACTGGAGGATTTGTTGCTTTCAGATTTTTTTGCGGACACGACGGTGCAAGCCGACGACCGCGGCGAGCCAGAGGCGGCGACGCTGGGGGATGTTGCAACCATGGCGGCCGCGCACTGGAACCGGCCGGTGGTAAAGCTGCATCCGTGGTGACCGTGCACCAGGGACCCACTGGCGGTCGTGATGCTGCAAACCGGCATCCACCGTCGCCGGAGAGGACGTGCGGCCTTGCCGACGCGGGCGACAGCAACACGACGGCGGCTTTTTTTGTTTCATGCGGCGAGCTGTGGCGGGGGACGGCACTCTCCAGGGGGGACTGCGTTGCTACGGAAGACAGAGGAAGGAAGAAGACGACGCACGGGGGTCAAATCGGACGGCTGATTGCAGCTGTATCGGGCGGCTGTGCTGCGACCGTCCCAAATTTGGGCCCGGCCGACCGGCGCGTAGCGCTGCCCCGTGCACAAGGCAAAGCACCTGGATCGATTTCCACTTGATGCTAGCACATGCACGTACGAAACTACAAGCCGCCGGCTTGCTTCATGAATCTGAGCTAGCTCAGCACGGCGAAATACGCACACACGCGAACACGGGACGCCGATAGATCGCAACAGGACCGACAAGTCCTGGTTGTTTATTTCTTTTGATCAATGTGTGCGGCGTTTTGGCACCCGGGCTCCATGGAGCCCGGTATTTAAAAAAATCGAAAGTGGTATTTAAAAGTTTCAGAAAATTTAATTTTTTTTATGAATACATATGGATGTTCTCTATGTATATGTAAAATGTCATTAAATAATATAATAAATTATACGCTACACAAAAAAGACAAAAATCCGACACAAAAACAACAATATACAATCCCATTTTGGTTCATGCATTTGTCTTTTTTGTATATGTCACATATAAATACGTATATTGATGGAAATCCGCACACACATACAACACATCTATATATACGTGTACAAAAAAATTCAGAATTTTTTGAGGTGTAAAAATTAGTGTTTGGAAAAAAAATTACCGGGCTCCCTGGAGCCCGGCCACCAAAGCGCATTTTCACTAATCTACCTAGTACACAGCCGACTCGGCGCAGGTTACAAATCTGTACCGGACAGGACACCTAATCGTGGTTAACTCAAACAATCACCCCTCTAAACACGATGTCCTCACTTCACACAGCTTGGACGCTGATCTTTCCCCGCATCTCCACGAACTGCTGTCGTCCCAAAGACTTGGCTAGGATATTTGCCAGCTAATCATCGGTGCAAACGTAGTTGAATTTAATCTTGTCTTCTTCCACGCACTCTCGTATGCAGTGATACTCCATATCAATGTGCTTGCTCCTATCACGATGCACTGGATTCTTACATAGAGAGATTGTGGACTTGTTGTCAACGTTGCACCACTCGTTCTGGTTCCTTATCCATGAGGTCACCGAGTAGCCTTCATAGCCACACACCTTGAAACATCGCGGTTGCAGCTGCAATATACTCTGCTTCACAGGATGATAATGCGACCACCTTTTGCTTTTGCGATAGCCAACTCACTATGCTTCTTCGCAAGAAATATGCCACACCCGAGGTACTCTTACGGCCGTCAAACATCTCCTGCCATGTCACTATCACTATAGCCGAGTAGCTCCACCATCTCCTTCTTCTGTCTCAAATAGACACAACAGAAATTTGTTGTCCCGTTGATGTACCTGAGTATATGTTTCACAGCCATCCAATATTCCGTCAAGTCCGGTCTTGTATTCACGAGATACCTCAAACTTCCGACCACACTTCTATACTCCGTCGCATCAACCGCAGGTGCTTCACTCTTCTTGCTTTTAAGACGAGGCTCCATTGGAACATGAGTTGGATTGCACTCTTCCATGCCGCGGGTGATCCCCTCCGGCTTTTGCTATACCTTGATCCCAAGGTAGTAACTCAAGAGCCCTAGATCACTCATCTTGAATAGCTCCTTCGTTTGTAGCTTGAACTGAGCAATATCCTCTTCATCCGCTCCTGTTATCAATAGATCATCAACATAGAAACTGTCGTGGTTTTGTCACGGCAGATGCCATGGGATGGCTTATCTCGAGTGGTTGGGGCCAATGAGCGCCGGCGGCATCCGGATGCGAGATTAGGCACGAGCACTGAGGACACAGAGACGTACCCAGGTTCAGGGCCCTCCGAGGGAGGTAATACCCCTAGTCCTGCAAGGATCGCTATGAAGATCACTAGGAATACATGATTGCTCCTGGAGCTGTTTGGAGGAGGAAGAAGAGGGCTCTCGCTCTGCTCTCTCCCTCGCGTGTGTGTGGAACGAACTGACCGGGGGTCGATTGATCGATTCGTCTGTCCCCCTCCCTAGGAGGGCTCCTATGAGGCCTTATACTTGGGCCTCCCAGGTTACAAAATGCCTGAAAAGGGGGGTGGGCCCCTGCTGCCAGCGTCGCCGGCTGCCAGTGGGGGCCCGCCGACTGCGGGCCCCGGATGGCCGCGGGGCCCGCCGGCTGCCCGGGCCTGTAGCCAGTACATTATGGCGTCACGGGGTAGGTGGCACGGTGCTCCCACAGTGCCGGGCTGACTTGACGCTGGTGGTTGCGGTCAGCGGCGCCGGGGGCACTGTAGCCACGCCCCTGCGACGTGGTGGATGTCTTGTCTCTGTACCGGGAGCGGTTGGATTGGACGAGCGCTGACCCCGCCGGCTGCCGGATGCTGCTAGCCGGACCGGGGGCCAGCCCCGCCCAGTCGGCCTTCAGCGGGAGGGAGCCGGCTGGAGGGCCAGCCGGCCGAGGGTGTCGAGCCGTCCCGATCGCTTTGAAATGATGACTTGCCTCCCTGAGCCTACCCGGGGGTCATCCCCCCGACAGAAACCCACTAAGAGACGATCCATAGTGGACTTTTCTTAAACCCGAGAGAAATCAATGTATGGTCAAGCTTGATGTTCCACCCCCTAGGAGCCTGCCGTAGCCCGTACAATGCCTTGTGTAGATTCAATACCTTGTGCTCTTCTCCTTCTTTGATGTATCCCGGTGGTTGCTTCACATATACTTCTTCTTTCAACTCCCTATTCAAAAACGCGGATTTTACATCCATGTGATGTAGCCTCCAAGATTCTTGAGCCGCGAGAGCTATAAGTAGTCTCACCGATTCCATCCTTGCAACTAGAGTGAACACTTCTTCAAAGTCCACACCTTGCTCTTGCATGTATCCTTTAGCCACGAGCCTTGCTTTATGCTTCACCAAATTTCCTTCGGCATCTTTCTTGACTTTGTACACCCACTTGAGCCCAATGGCGTTATGGTTGTTGGGAAGATCCATGAGTTCCCACCTACTGTTGTCTCAGATCGACCCCAACTCTTCGCCCATAGCACGACGCCAACACTCCTCCGTATTTGCATCTTCAAATTTCCCCGGTTCCTCGATGTTTAGCAAACATTGTTCTCCTCCTCGCTTCATCTTCACTGGATTTATCATCCGAAGTGCTTCCTTCGGATAGAGATCCAACACTGGTCATAAGCGAACCGGTGTTGGAGTCGTTGCCTTTCCTCCACTGCTGTCGGAGGAGACGCATCGTCTTCTTCTTCGCACGTTGCTGCTGGTGAGGCTGAAGTTGACGCTTCACTTCTGTGCGAGGTTGCGCCTACAAGCATGCCGGCACAAGGGGCTTCTGGCGATCATGGCCTGCTGGTAAGGCCACCAGCTCTTTCTGTTAGATTTTACCGGCATGCTGAAACATGACTTTTCTTTTCAAGTCTTGTACTATGTGTGTACACATCATTTTGACTGTGGTAAGAGTATGTGGTCCAAAATGAAATCCACTCTTATGGCTATATGAAATAATGATATAAGTATATATAACTTGAACTACTTTAATACTCTTTCTCATGCGAGTTTTACTATTATTCATGACCTTTACAAGGGAATGGTAGCCTCATACATAAGTTGGTCAACTAACGGGATGACATGACAGACAACAAAGCAAACAACCCAGATTTATCTTTTCCTTTATATCCCTGTGACCATTGAACGCAGCAAGCAAAGAATCTGATGATGGATCCTGACATGCAGAAGCAAAGAATTCACAGCTTTTGCTTTTGAGAGGGAAAGCAAAGAGAAAAAGCAAAGCAAACGCATGGAAAGCAGCTAATGTGTATGCATAGGCATGGGCCGATGTTTCCCATACTATCTAGCTAAGCTTGTATCCATTCCTCAATACGCGAGGGCGTGCAACTTTCAATTTGCTTGTGTGGCGTATCAAGGCTTGTGCTAGTGCAGCAATTAACCAAGGTAACTACACCAATCCTCTGCATGTGCATATCTGCAGATTGATTAATTGCTTCTCCAGATTTATACCTTCCTTTGAACAAAGCATCTCTTGTGTTTTAGGAAAGAAAGGAAAATGGATCCGGAGATTCTAAACGGAGCTGCTGATATTTGAAGGATTAGTCCGCCATGCATAAACCAGAGGTACATAGTCCATCACACATACACCTCGATCTTGAGTGATTAATGCTGCAGATTTGTGACTTGCTTGGTTTCTTTAGCTAGTGAGCGCAGCCGAAAACGATCTTCATTAGTTGTATTCCGTCGTAGGAGCCTTTTCACTTTCAGTTATGACGCGCCTTGTAGTTTGTAATGAAAGAATTAAAAAAAGCAAGGCTAAAGTGATAATCCTCATTCGATATTCTTATTGTTGACTGCACATTGCAGGAGATCACGATCCAAGAAAAAAACATCGATGCTGCAGCAGGAGAGATAATTGGCATTTTAGAGGATACAAGCAAAGGAAATGTGATCTTCGTCCGTGGTTGGCATAGATTTGGGGCATCAGCAGCACTCAAGGCAGTAGCGCAACGCCTGAAATCATCAAAATCAAAGTTTGACAGGGTTATTCATGTGGATTGCTCGTTGTGGAAAAGCATGAGGGCCCTGCAGAAGGCAGTCGCGGAGGAAGTGGAGCTTCCGCCATCGGTGATGGCCATCTTCGATCGGCAGGACGAGGAGGATGATTTCAGTGGGATAGACGAAGGCTCTCGAGGGGTGATACCAGATATCAGAACAGAAATCTTCAGAAAGCTTGCTAGCAGTAGATTTGTGATGATATTTCACAATGGGAGTGACAAAAACATTGATCTGTACGAGTGTGGTGTCCCAGCAATAGCAATTTTGAATAATAAGGTGTTGTGGACCTGGCACGGGAGGTTTCAATCCAAATACATAGATCACTTGGAACAGAAACATATGGAGATGAATACTGATGTTGTTGTCAATTATTCTCATGATGATTGCATCCGTGATGAAGCACTATTGGAAGAGGCCAAGGAGATTGTCGCTTATATGGGTATTCCAGAGCCTTACATGGACCATATGATAGTTGAGAAGTGCTTGCAGTATGCCTCTGCAGTGGGATCTGCCCGTGGCATCGACCGGCAGCACTGGGAGAACCATGCTTTTAACTACTTTGTATGCGATGGGATTATACAAGGGCAAGGCGATACGCCGGCATGGGGAGTTGCTGATGCTCTACAGAGAAACATGCCTATAGATTGGCTTTGTTTCCGCACTGATGTTAGTCGCCACCTGCAGTGCAGGCTTCATGACCGCTTGCTTTTGGTGGAACACAAGAAGGGCCTCCTACCTGATAAGATCGGCATGGATCTTTCTGAGGCGACATCCTGCTTCATCTTACCAGATGGTCACGTCTACCAGATGGTGACATTACCAGATGGGATATTCCAACATTCACACAGCAGCAAGCTGCGTGTCTTACATCTCTCTTACTGCGGCTTCAGTTTTGACTCGCCTCCCTTCCTTTGTTGCAGCCAGCTAAGATTCCTCCAGCTAAACAAATGCACAAATATCGCATCTGGTAAGCATCCAAGCCACAACGAAGACATGTCATGCTTCCAGAAGCTATGGGTGCTGCACCTGAGCAATACAAACTGGTACCGATTACTATCAGAAGAGATGATGAACTTTATGGCTGACCTCAGGGAGTTGGATGTAGAGGGAGTCAAGGGTTGGTTCATTCTTGGTAAATATTTACGTGGCAGTGGGCCTTCCCTTGTCAAGAACCATCCCTATATATTCGAGAACTGGAGCATAAGTGATTTACGTGGCAGGTTTCCTTCCCTTGTCAAGGTCCACGTAGAAGTTGACTATTTCTCAAACGACGACGACTTACCTGACCTGTCTAGCGCAAGCTTCCTTAAGACAATCGTCCTTCACAGTTGTGATGAACTGGAACAAGTCGTCCCCGGTGTGCTGCCCCCATCGCTTGAGTCATTCACCTTCACAAGTGGTAGGGCCAAGATATCTAGCATTTCCTTCCGGGGTTGTTCTCAGTTGAAGATTATACTCCTGAACGGAGTTCTAGGGAGACTCGAGGAGCTGAACCTCTCAGGCACAGCAGTGAAAACCCTCGACCTCAGTTCTCTGCAAGCTCCAAACCTCAAACGTCTCATCTTGCTGGGCTGCAAGAAGCTCTGTGCAATATTTTGGCCACCAGAAGACAGAAGGACAAAGGTTTTGAAGGTGCTGCAGATCAACACCATACAATCTACATCACCTGGCCAAGCTAATTTGGAAGAAAAACACGGGGACCCTATTGCAGCTGTGGGATCATCATCTATTCTTGTTGCTACTGCTACTGAACTGGGCATCAGTCCACATGCCTCATTTGACTTTAAATGGTACATCTGCACAAGGGATACAAGGATCCTTAGGTCGCTTAAACCGGTTAACAATATTGAGCAGAATCATGTATATATGGAAATGGGTTCATCTCCTAGAAGTAGTGCTACTGTTGGTGACAGTGAAGCTGCTGAAAGAATCCGGAGTCTGTGTAAACCTGGTAATTATTCATATGCAAGTGATGCCTTCTTTCAAAGCAACCTACAGGCTGGCACTGATAATGAAGGTGCAATCAGCTGGATGTGGGATTGCCCAGCTATTCCTACTCCAACGGCTCAAGACTTGTATGTTCACTTACAAGATAATCAGGAGATGAAGAGGAGATTGCCGCAGCAACAACAGAGCAACATCGAAGGAATTAATATTAGTTCTGATTCACCCTCTCGCCTCGTATTTAACAATGCTTGCATGCTTCACGTGCATGATAGCTCGTCCATCACTTGCATCACATGCCCACAAGGTTCATACTGGAGGAGCCTTGAATGGTGCCGAATCGAGAGGTGCCCCGAGCTGCGTACTGTCTTTCGTACTGCCCAACAAAGTGAGGGTGATAGCTTCTGTCATCAGTTGAGCACATTCTGGGCATCTCAACTCCTGAAGGCATGCTACATCTGGTATTGGAGTGCAATGCGTGTGTTTTCCTCTGTAAACATAGTACTGTTGCACCTGGACTATTGCCCTAGGCTCATACATGTGCTTCCCTTGTCGGAGTCTGTGGACACTTTGCCTTGCCTGGATACCCTGGAAATTGTGTGTTGCGGTGATCTTAGGGAGATCTTCGCTTTGGACCCTAAGCAAAAGGAGCAGAAAGTTGTACAGTTTCCCAAGCTAAGGCGCATCCACCTGTATGAGCTCCCCAGCCTGCGGCGCATCTGTGGGAGCAAGATGTTCGCGCCCAACTTGGAGACCGTCAAGATCAGGGGCTGCTGGAGCCTCAGGTGCCTACCGGCTGTCAGCAGAAACAACGAGAAGCTGCCTAATGTGGACTGCGAGAAGGAATGGTGGGATAACCTTGAGTGGGACGGGGTGGAGGTGAACCACCACCCTTCACTGTATGAGCATAGCCACTCGTCATACTACAAGGCCCAGCAGCCAAGAGGCACCGTGCTAAGGTGAGATACATATGGCATATCTCTCTTTTCATCGCTAACTCGCTTAGAGTGCCAGCCAGCATAATTCACCATTCTAATTTGTACTACTCTAGTTCCGATACTATGAACTCCTATGTGTAGTGAACCAACCATCTCATTGACGATTTGTTTTCGCTACACTGTAGGTAATCAGTTCCTTCCATGGAACATGAGCATCGATCCTATATCATCCTGTGGTGCTCCCTACGCAGCGGATGTCTTTGCTGCAGTGCATCGTTTCGTGTTGCTTTCCCTGCTTCATGTTGTTTTGATTGGTTTGGTTGCGCTTTTGCATCTGCAATGCCAAGGCGCGGAGCCTCTGCAGCTGCATGAGTCTGCGTTGCCATGGTGTGGCGGTGCATCCTCGAGTTTGGTTTGGTTTGATTTGATTTGATTTGATTTGGTTGGTTTGATCAGCTCCGCTCGATTGAGCCACGTATGCGTCAAAGTAAGCATCCATCATCTGGTTTGATAGATGATGCATGTTGCAAGCTTTGAGCAAGATGGAGAAATAAATGAGAGTGCATTCAGCCTGGGGAGTATGAGCGACCTGCCTGCTCATGTTGCTCACATGCATGTTGCTCCTGTGTGATTTGTGTTGTGGTGCGTGATTTGTCAGCTATGGACTGATTGTTGTAATAATAATTCAACTATTGCTCCGGCTTCTTGCATGAATGTTGATGATGATTTGTGTTAATCCATTGGTTGATTATTGAGGTCCCTTTTCTTGCGGGCGCTCGCAGTTTTATGTTTTGTTCTCCGCAATGTTTTTGTGTAATTCACTGCAATTCTGCGTTTTTTTTCTATTCGTGTGTTTTTCTATCCCACGAATCAAAGAAGCCATGAGTCTATTCAGATCAAATGGATTGGTTGACTGAACACGAAGCCCCTTTTCTCCTGTCGCCCTCGCCGTTGCCCTGGTTTTGATGCCGCCACCGCCTAATCGGTGCAGCTGGCCGATCCACGGCCAAAAGTCGCTGGAGGAGGGGGCATCAGGCGAGAGAACAGAGAAGTCTCTCTCTGCGCGCCGTCTCCTGGGGGCACTCTGGCTCCACGGCAGCGGACCGGAGCTCGACCCGCCGATGCGGACTACCCTGGCAGGGCTAGCCATGCCTCCCCTTGGGGCAGAGGAACGCCGGAAGCAGAGCTCGATCCACCACCTTTCCCGTTCGTTCCGACGCCGCTCGGCCACCTCGAGTAGGACTATCCATCTTGCTGGTATACTCCCCATCTTGCAATTGCACCTGTGCCTATTCCATTTAGGTCAGTGCCTGATCTTGTTTCGTTACTGTGTCCATTTACTTGGCAATTTCTGCTGCATGTGTGTATTCATTTACTTAGGTGTAGCAAACTGCTTGTCTTTTGGTTAGCTCACTGCCCGATGGCTATGAACAATCACACAAACACTATGTGTGTATTCATTTTACTTGATTGTTACATACAAACTGGATAAGAAATTTTCTCAAGAAAAGAGAGGGATAATAACTGAGTGCTCTTGTTCTATGTTTCTTTGCTGGTAGGAACAACAATATGGTTCTCCTCCTTCCTCTTTCCCTGTATCCAAGGAGATAAGCAAAGAATCAGAGTTTCAGAGAAACAATCTCCCACCTTATTCTCTGTTTCTCTGTTTATCCCCCTTCAAATTTATCATGTCCTTTTGACGATTTGAGCTGTGTTGTTTGGTTAAGAGGTGAGATTTGTTCTTGCATGCAGAAATATAGCACATAGGTTGTTGCAGATATTCAGAAATCGCTTCCTTTTTCTTGGTGTTTATCTTAACAAAAAGAGAAAATAACTTCATTCTGCAACTACACTTTTAGCTATTGTCAATAGGAAAACGAAATTAACATGTCTTGTTCTTGCCAGCGAGAAGCCGATCACTCACAGTTGTGTTGTGGTCTGAGTCTGACTATGTATGAACTGAACTTCAGTTTTCGCCTATGTTCTGTTATTTTAATTTTCTAGAAATCACACAACTAGTAACAACTCTAGTCATGAATAAGAATTGGACTTCAGTTTTCGTCTCATCTTTTGCATATTTCCCTTCTCTAGAAATGACACAACCACAACCACAACATGTAAGAACTCTGCATGAGTAAAAATTGGTAGTACTGCACACATTGTCTGTCTGATCCTTCACTCTGTGTTCTTTTTCTCTCGCCATCCAGAAACCACCAATGGTCCACTACTCCATTCCGGCTATGTCCGTGGGTACTGCCATCACCTCGGCAACCAGTGTTGCCACCGTCTATGTCGTCCGCAACCGCAATCATCATTAAGGATCACTGCATGTGGACCCAAACCGTCGCCACAAGCATCCGTAACAGGGAAGCCAATGGTCAAGCTATGCTGGGAGGCTATATTGGATGCAATTGTGGCGCGAGTCGTGGCACCATCCTCCCTGCGGGACCTAGTGACTGCAAGCAGCTGCAGGTCCTCATTGCACGTACCTGCTGAGCAGTGAGCACGCACACTTGCGACTTTGTGAGGCAACCTCTGCTTTACCATCCTCACTGGTGACCAATATCTCCAGGTACGACCGCTGTCCTCCTATCCCTCCTCATGTACCATCTTATCTTTGAGAGCGTGTAGGTTTGGGCGTGCGAGCGACTGAGCGTCACTCGTGTGCTTCTCTTCTCCCTTAAGTTCACATTTTTTTTTGCTCAATCTGTTGTAGCTTGAAAATCCACATAATTTAACCCTGAAATCCAAAGCGTCGCATTCTTGAGCATATCCATGTAGATGTGAAGCGACAAGCTTGTTAGGGAAATCTTCTTGGCTTCTTTTTTTCCTGTGAAGCAGTCGGTTCATAAACTGAAATGCAGAATGTTGCATTGCATCCTGGATTATATGCACATAGATGAATTCATGCTAATCACAACCAGATTATGAGTTTTCCTACTAGGCTGTTTATAGAGATCGGTAACTCATTTTCATGCTATTCATACATACCATTAATTAGTTCATCCGTATATTTTTTAAATCAAAGTTCAATCTTTTTTTAGTCTCTACATTCTGGATAAAATTTATTAGTTTTAATGATATGTCAGTTTTAGTATGGAGGTGAATTAATAAGTAATAACGCAATACCCGTGCGTTGCTACGGAACCATAAAAAAGACGGTGAGATACTACTGGGAGATCATCAAAAGATGATGTTGTCTTACGGCTATTGCTTGGTTTATGATTAAAAAGGGAGCGTAAATATAACGAAAGATCATCCTCCTCATCTATCACCCCTCGAGAGCCTTTGTCTATCCCGCTGAAATCATCCTCCTCATCCCACCGATCGAAGATGGCCATCACCGACGGCGGAAGCTCCAGCTCCTCTGCGACTGCCTTTTGCAGGGCCCTCATGCTTTTCCACAACGAGCAATCCACATGAACAACCCTGTCAAACTTTGATTTTGATGATTTCAGACGCTGCGCTACTGCCTTGAGTGCCGCTGATGCCCCAAATCCATGCCAACCACCGACGAAGATCACATTTCCTTTGCTTGTATCCTCCAAAACGCCAATTATCTCTCCTGCTGCAGCATCGATATTTTTTGCTTGGATCTTGATCTCCTGCAATGTGTTCAACAAAAACAATATCAAATGAGGTTCATCACTTTATCCTTGTTTCTTTAATTATTTTCATTTCAAACTACAAGGTGCATCATAACTAAAAATGAAATAGCTCCTATTGAGGAACACAACTAATTAATGAAGATCCTGGTCGGATGAGCTCACTAGCTAAAGGAACCAAGTAAGTCACAAATCTGCAGCATTAAACACTGAAGATTGAAGTGCATGCGTGCTGAACTACATACCTCTGGTTTAGGCATGATGAATCGAATCAATCCTTCAAATGTCAGCAGTTCCGTTCGGAATATCTAACCCATAGAACAGTCTACAGCAATATCCAGATCCAATTTCCTTCCTTTCCTAAATAAAGCACAAGAGATCGACAACATCATTTGGAGAAGTTATAACATGATTCTTTGTTCAAGGAAGGTATAAATTTGGAGAAGCAATTTAATCAATCTGCAGATTGCAAAGGATTGATGTAGTTACCTTGATTAATCGCTGCACTGACACAAGTCTTGACCTTGATACGCTACACAAGCAAACTGAAAGTTGCACTCCCTCGCGTAGAGAGGAAAATGAATATAAGCTTAACTAGCTATTAGTATGGGAAACGGGCCATGCATAAGCATACACATTAGCTGCTTTCCTTGCGTTTGCTTTGCTTTCTCTCTCTCAAAAACAAAAGCTGTGAATTCTTTGCTTCTACACACCACATCCATCATTAGATTCTTTGCTTGCTGCTTTAAAGATCACAGGGATATAAAGGTAAAGACAAATCTGGGTTGTTTGCTTTGTTGTCTCGTCTGTCATCCCGTTACCGTTCGTTGACCAACTTATGTATGAGGCTACTATTCCCTTGTGTAACAGGCAGTGTCATTTTGGGCATAGAGGCTGCACCTAAAACTTGATCCTAAATACTTCCTTTTTTCATATAGATACTTCCATGCATACCAATAATAAAGTCGCATGAGAAAGAGTATTAAAGTAGATCAAGTTATATATACTGCTATAATTTTTCTATAGCCATAAGAGTAAATTACATTTTGGACCACATACTCTTACGGTCTTACCACAACCACAACGACTTGAAAAGAAAAGGCATGCTTCAGCGCGCCGGTAAAATCTACCAGCAGTCCTTTGCTGCACGTATATCCTGATTGGCCTTCCTAACGACAACATAGACCATATCACTGGAAAGGAAAACACAAGAAATGGTCTGTCGGGCAGGATACTGGTCCTCGGAAAGTAACGCTATGGTGAAGTTGCATCTTCACAAGAGTTAATCCTGTCTGCACCATCAGATTCACCAGGAGATGATATATGCTAGCTTAAGAGGATCTGAAGCAAATACAGACAGGGTGGCAGAATCATCTGTAGGCATTGTCACACAATTATTCCCCAATCCGTCTCCAAACAAACCTGCGATATATTAGGAAAGTGCAAGCTTTATCAAACGGTGGACAAAATTAAGCAGTAAACATAGTTAGCTGCAATAGTAGTAGTACGTAGCTAATGTGTATTACTACACCAAGGAAGCATTTACTAGAAAAGCTAACTATAATGTATGAAGGGAAATTTATGGAAGGAAAATCAGTTCTTTGTTCTTGCAAGGAGTAGTAGATTTTAAGGGGTAACCTGGACTACTACTTCCTTCAGTTCAGCATGAGGGTGAGAACCTGCGTCCTAGTACAGGAAGGAGGCCATATCTTTTGGGAACTGTTGGAACAAGTGATAGCATGTCGAGCCAGAGGTTAACTTATTGGTACGGAGACATATCCTGCTGGTGTTGCTTGCAGGGGCCGATCCAATGGGGGTGGCATGGCACCCCCTCCTAAAGTGCAAATTTTATTTTACTGTATACTACTAGTAGTTAGCTAATCTGCGTGTATTGCATAGAAGTGCTCAAATGTGGGAGTGTCACGCTTGGCACCCCCTGCTGTGAAATTCCAGATCCTCCACTTTTGAGATGGAAAACTTTGGACACGTGATATCTAGCAAGTTATGTGCGTCACATCTGAATGATGTCAAGAAGACAGCATCTTCTTTTATTAACAAAAGATGGCTCCAATATGAGGATTTACTCAGATATTCTACTGGAGACAGCAAGTTTAGTTTCATCGTTTCCAGCTTCAAGAACTGAATTACACACCGAGCACCGTTGTAGGCAGTCATGATCAGAAATTAACAATCCATTCGGCCTAAAAAAATTTACCTACAGAATAAGGGTAAGGACCAGTTTTATAACATTAACACAACAGAATTATGTCCTCTGCTTCGATGTCAGTATTGAGCTGGAGGAAATTTGAATCGAGTGGCAACATCATCTACCAGGACAACGGACGAATTGCAACGGACCACAGAATGTAAATAAGATGCTAACATGTACCAGAAGTACACCGACTTGATAGAATCTGAACACTGACTGCGCAGTATACTGTGCGTTTCAGAGCACAGGAATTTTACAGAGCATGGTAGTGGTAGCACACGAAGTTTCAGAGGAGAGGAAAATTCAGAGAACATGGCAGGGGCTGCATACAGAATTACAGAGAGCGTGGTTGCTGCAGGTTTCTTATATACCACATAATGGTAAGCAAAGGTGTTATTAACATGTAAAAGAAGTACACAGACTTGGTAAAATCAAGGGTATACATCGAGTACCGGCTGCACAAGATACCGTGAATCTCAGAGTACGGGTATTATTATACAGAAGAAGTAACAAAGAGCAGAGTATTATCATACATCGAGTACCGACTGCACGCAGAGTTTCAGAGAGCTTGGGTTGCTGCGGGTTTCTTACTCGAATTAAGCTGCGGCAGGAAACAAAGAGCGGGTTAGGATTTGAGACCTTGCTGCTGTTCTAGCAAGGGTTTAGGAGGGGAGGAGGAAAAGGCGGCACGGCCGTGGGAGAGTGGGAGCGAGGAGGCGGAGATGAGGGGGTTCGGGATGGGAGGGTCGCTGCATCTGGGAGAAAATAAGCCGATGGGGCGGACATAGGGTGAGGAGAGCGGGGGAGGGCGCCAATGGAGACTGGGAGGGGAGAGGGAGGATGCGCCATGATTCAGGAGAGGGGGGGCGCTGCTCATGGGGGAGGAGTGAGGCTGTGGGGAAGACGATGGGTTGAGTCCTTGGCCCAGCAAGGCTTCTCCGCTGGCCGCCGCCCTTCCGCGCCGCGCCCGCTCGTCGGCCGGCTGCCCTCCCCTCGCGCGGAGCTTCTCGACTCGGGGAGGAAGAAGCCGGGGGAGAGAGAACGCGATGTATCTCTACTCCTAATGTCAGTTGGTAGTCTCCGTTCCACGGTTAATTTTCGTCCCACCTACTATGGTTTTTTTTCGTCCCTCGTCCCACCTCACTGTTAGCCGCGTCAAACCAAAAAAACCACGTCGCGATGCCCCCCACGCAGTCCAGGGCCGCACCTCCCGTCGCACCCATCTACAAGCGAAGGAAAAAAAACCTACGAAAATTAACCAACGAAAAAAAACCATCGAAAGAAAACCAGCGAAAAAAAAACGTCTGGCAACGTGCGAACGAGCGAGCGAAGCCTTTGCCCTCGAGCGACGCCACACCAGATCCTTCGCCGTCGCCCTCGCACATCAAGCCGCCGCCCTCGCCCTCGCAGCCGCCGCCGATCCCCTCCCCCATCTCCCTCCCTCAAACGCCGCCGCCCGTCGCTGCCGCCCCCGACACCTCCCGTCGCGGGCAGGCGGGAGGAGCCCTGCCCGGCCATGGCGACACCGCCGGCGGCCTCCTCCTCCCCCTCACCTTCTCTCCCTCTCCCAAGGGAGGGAAGGGAATCTCTACTCCTAATGTCTCAGTTGGTAGTCTCCGTTCCACGGTTAATTTTCGTCCCACCTACTATGGTTTTTTTGCGTCCCTCGTCCCACCTCACTGTTAGCCGCGTCAAACCAAAAAAACCACGTCGCGATGCCCCCCACGCAGTCCAGGGCCGCACCTCCCGTCGCACCCATCTACAAGCGAAGGAAAAAAAACCTACGAAAATTAACCAACGAAAAAAAACCATCGAAAGAAAACCAGCGAAAAAAAAACGTCTGGCAACGTGCGAACGAGCGAGCGAAGCCTTTGCCCTCGAGCGACGCCACACCAGATCCTTCGCCGTCGCCCTCGCACATCAAGCCGCCGCCCTCGCCCTCGCAGCCGCCGCCGATCCCCTCCCCCATCTCCCTCCCTCAAACGCCGCCGCCCGTCGCTGCCGCCCCCGACACCTCCCGTCGCGGGCAGGCGGGAGGAGCCCTGCCCGGCCATGGCGACACCGCCGGCGGCCTCCTCCTCCCCCTCACCTTCTCTCCCTCTCCCAAGGGAGGGAAGGGAATGGAAGGGATCCGGCGGCAAGGGGAGGCAGCGCCCAGATCCGCAGCCGCACCGGCGGGCCGCCGTCCCTCGAGATCGTCCATGGAGGTCCGACCCGGCTGCAGCCATGGACTGAGACGCCCGAAACCCTAGCTACCCGTGGAGGTCCGACGCCTCAACCTCCAAGGAAAGGACGCGCGCCGGCTGCAGGCCATCTCCGGCGACCTCCGACCATGGTGCGCGCGCTTCCTTCCCTTGTCTTGTCGGTTTCTTCATGCCCCTCCTTGTGATTCCTTTCCTTTCCTTTCCTTTGTTTTCTGTGCAGGTTGCTCGGATCTGGACCAGCTGCTGCTCCTACTGCTTCAGGTGGACGAGGACGAGCCCTCCCTCATGGCTGCTGCGGCTGCCTACTCCCTCCTCCTACCCCCTGGCCTGGTGTGGTGAGCTCCACCCCTTCCCTGCACATCTCATCTTTTGATTGCAAATGGTCTGGACACAACTTGGTGGTGTTTGCTAATGTGCACGTATCCGTCCAGTTTGAACGTGTGTGCAATCAAATTGCTGTATATTGTGTTGTTTGATTCTTGCTTGCTTGCTTGAGCAGAGGAAAATCGTGTATAGATAGACACAATCATTGTTCTTCATTTTTGACAGCCCAAAGTCATTATTCTGCACCACATAATTCTAATTGCTCGCTTGTATGGATTTCAAGTAATCTCTCTAGCATCCTTATTCTAACAGTGGTTTGGTGCATGTTATTTATTAATGAACTTGATCAAAACTTCTTTATTTTAAGTACATTTGTACTTCCAGTTTATTCATCCAATTAGATTTGCAAACAACTTGCTTTTCTAGCATGGTCATTTCTTGTTGGCATTAGAAGATGTCTCTGCTTCACATTATCACAATCATTGTTCTTCAAAGTAGGAAATGCCGCATCATTACTTACGGTTCTGCCGATTGTAAGAGAGCAGTATTCTTCCATCTCCAATCAGAAATAGCTGCTAACTAAGCGCATCAGTTAGAAGAGAAGTTAGAGCTGACGGGAGTGGTGCTAACAGTTTCCACAATAATCGTCTGACAGATAAATATATATCTTCTCATTTTTCAGATTTTGTTGTTCAATCCAGTTAAATCTATTAGCTTACTGTTTGTGGTATAACTATTTCTAGAATTTACAATGTGGTTTCCATGCCTATTGATTTAACTTGATGAGAAAAATTAAACCTATGTTATTCAAAATTTAGTGGGGACCGTTCTTGATTTTTGAATGCACTGCCTATAAGGTAGCTCTGAATAAATCTTCTATAAAATAAAAATATTTTATTGTTAAATTTTGTATTTTTAGAAGCAGATACCATTCATTGTTTTTTCATTTACAACTGCACATGTTCAGTTATGTGTCCATATATGCGGTACGGAGTTTTAGATATGAAGCAAACAGTTCAAGGTATTTCGTATTGGTAGAGCTTAATCCGTGATGTGTGATGCTTTCTAATGGCACTGTATATTGTATAATTTAACATATAACTCGTTATAATTCTGTTAAGTCGTACTTATACATCTTACAACCAACATGTGTAGTGATCTACTCAGCCACCTTCTTAAAAGTGAAATTTCTTGCCAATTATAGCTGCATGCAAGAATTGATTTTCTATCTGGTAGCTATTAGTATGTTTTAGAAGGGAGATTACTTTGCTTCAAGGTACAGGATGTTGTGATCTTTGTTTTTATTGCCTTCTTGTATTTCTGACATTGACTTCCTTCTTTTCCTTTCATTCTCAGTGAACAAAGGAAGCCTTGCGCCAAGGAGAAGCAGAACTCTCGTTGTTTCTTGTATTCACCGTACCGTAGGAAGAAATGTCCAAGGTAATCAAAATTTATTGGGGATACCCATGCCTGCAATTAGATTACAATACATATTTTTTATGACAGTTGAATGGCGCTCAAATCTGTGTGCTAAAAGTAGCTCAGTGGTGTTTACCTGAATGAGTGCCCACAATGTCCAGTAGAGGTGTGATGTTAATCTGAAGGTGCTTGTTTCAGTCTAAGGCAAGGAAGTTTTAGAGGCCGTCGATAGCTTTCCAAAGATACAATGTTTGTGCAATTCAGAATAGTGATGGTCAAGATATCCCCACATAGCAGTTCTGCTGTTCCAGGATTTTCAGTCCAAGCAGATTTATGTTTTGCAAGAAATAGTCTACTTATTACAGGCAGAACCAGTTTTTCGTCACAACATGAATTTCCTGCTGATATACTAAGTGTGCTCATCTGCTTGATTTGGTCAAGTAGAGCAAGCTTTACATATTTCAGAATTCAGTTAATGGCAGAAGTTACAATTCTGGTTCCTTTTCAGTTGGCAGTGGGCATCATATATTTTGCATTATGTTGTTGCAAAGTAGTACAGTTTAATGATATGGTCTTACCACTAGCTCTACAAGGATATCATCCATGGTCCCTGCTTGTATTGCATTGCATAGATAACACGATTTGTTTGATAGCTTGACTGAACTTTGGCCACTGCTCCATCGATGGCCAAATCATAGGTTGCAGCTCGATCTGGGACTTGCAGTAGGAAAGCAAGCATTGATGTCTTCTTAGGTAAGTGAATTGTATCCTTGTTGAATTGTATCTGCTGTTGTTGTTGATTTATTATTATTACTGGTTTCTCATACATAGACAACAACAATTCTAGAATATCATCATCCAATTCTGAGCATATAGGTTTTAGTACAAGAACACCCAAATCAATGAAATAGCTGCTACCTCCCTTTGCCGGCGCCGAGGTCCTAGCTCTGCCTCCGATGGAGCTGCAGTGCAACCATGGTACTAGATGCTGGTTTGCCTCTTCTCTTCTAACTTAATAAGATCTGATGTGTTTGTGCTTAAATGATTCTTGATGATGAGCTGATATGATTAGTAGATATCTGAAACTAATGGATCATATATCAGGCGTCAAATCTGAATTTTCACGCATGTGCACTAATGGATCATATACCTGGAGGCGACGCTTGTCTGAATTGTTTTGTGGATATGCTGCACTTCACAGTTTTTCTTCTACCACAGTAACATCTCTTGACTATTACATGATCAATGTATTCGTGAGGAATTGCAGGTTTTCTTTGCCTCAAAGGTGCACACATACTGTAGTTAGCCATTGATGGTTTTGTGGCTTCAGCCATGATACTAAAACGGTTCTCAATTTTGTGCTTCATTGCAGTCAATAGGTACCACGTATTTGTTTCGATAGAAGGTGACATGTTTCTACTTTTTACACTACAATCGGCCCCGTAGATGGACATAAAGGATATTTGCCTGATGAAAATGTGCTTTTGAGTGCGGTGAATTTTGCCTGATATGTATTCTTGATGTATGGTGGATGGGGAAGAGCGACGCGGCCTTTCCGTTGATCCATCGCCAATTGCTCCTGATCTTTCCCTTCACATCAGCCCTCTGTCGCCGGTGGATGACAAAGGCAAGTAACTATAACAAAGACTTCTTTCCTACTATAACAAAGACTTCTTTCCTACTATTTTTTACCTACATCTTTTTCGCCGTAGTGGTTTGTTATTAGTTGATACCAAGTACCTATTCTCCTTTTTTGTCTTTAATCTTCTGCTCTAGATATATTTGTATTAACTTTGAAAAAAACAAATGACATGAATTAGATTAAGCTAATCAACTTCCCATTGTTTGTATTTTTTACTTCTTTTCTTGCATGCACATGTACATAACATTGAAGGGCACAGACAAATCATGAGTTGCACATAAAACTCGTGGTGCCTAGATCCTGAACACCTTGTTACCTTTGAAATTAATTTCATGGCTTGAGTTATTTTATTCAAGGTCATGTCACACACACTGATGAATTATTGGCATGGGATAATCTCTAGCTAGCGAGCACCTAGCCTGTTTGCTCCATAAAGCACGTCTGCACATATATTTTGTACTGTAAGCAATTCCTTTATTCGCCTTGAAAATCTAAATAGTATGGAAATCAGGAAAATTATATAGCTATTTGGGTGTATCTCTACTCCTAATGTCAGGGTTATTTTATCAACTACTGGGTTGTTGATCTACATTACGGTTTAATTCTTACACGAATTAATGTTGACTCGATTCCCTGTAGTAGGTTGAGAGGCTTCTCCTCTCATGATTTACTCTGATTAGTTTGCTTGGCTCCATGCTCCTCATGATTTCTTTGAATTTTTCTGTAGGAGCTCGATCAAAAATCACCTAAGAAAAATATGTCGTTCTTCTCTACAATGGTTGCATGTGGAATTTGAGGAGAATCTGTGCACCAGCATCCGGCTCCTTGATGTTGCTCTGATCATATTGTGTAAATATATTTCTAATAAAGCAATCGCCCGATGGTGTACATGTTAGAAATAACAAGATGTAATCATCAAGTGTGAGAGATGGCAACATCATGATGGGATGGTATGTACTGTTGTGCTCATCAATAGGTTAGTCTTTCATTCTCTTGCAGCCAGTATGTTTTTTGTTATGCAAACAATTAGGAAATATCTAATTTCTATGTACGTCCAAATATATATAAGTGGTTGTTGTTAACACTGAATTTGGATTTGTTAACGGTCGCTGCATTTGGTCTATCCCGAGCCTCTGGCTGTGGATCATGTTCTTTTGATATCCGCTTGCCACGGTATGTTATCTCTGGTTGTGGTTGTGGCTGGACTTCTGGTATGTGTTACCTCTAAATTTGCAGCAAATAGCATTTCATTAGAGATGGCTTTGCAGCAAATTGCAAATCGCGCAAACCAAGCCATCGCCGCCTCGTCGCTCTCGCCGGGAGCGACAACAACCGCCGGTCTCTTCTTCGCCTTCTTAGCCGGCATCTCCTCCATCCGGATGCCCTGCGGCACGAGCCACTCCGCCACAGCCTGGGACTCGACCTCCGGGAAGTTTAGGTCCGTCTTCGGCCGTCCGGCATGCCACACCGCCACGCCGTAGGCACGCGCGGCCTCATCGGCGGTGGGATACGTGTCGAGCCACCAACGCTGCCCGGCGTCGGAGAACTCCAGTCCGAAGTTCCCGGAGGGCTTCGCCCTCATGCCGAAGAAACCGGACTTGCCCTTCTTCGTCTTCTTCGGCGCCATCGGGGAGCGGGCGGCGGCCGAGCGGGGAGCGGGGCGGCGACGTGCGGCGCGGGGCGGAGGCGGACGGAGCGGGGCGGAGGCGGACGGAGCGGGGCGGTGGCGTGCGGCGCGGGGCGGAGGCGGACGGAGCGGGGCGGAGGCGGCGTGCGGCGCGGGGCGGCGGCGTGCGGCGCGGGGCGGAGGCGGATGGAGTGGGGCGGCGGACGGACCGGAGAGGAGGCGGACGGAGCGGGGCCGGGCGGAGGATGGACCGGAGGCGGAGGCAGTCGGAGAGGAGGCGGGCGGGGTCGGGGCGGGGCGGGGCGGAGGCGGCCGGAGCGGAGGCGAACGCGATGGGGCAGCGCGGCGGCAGGCGGCGGCCTAGGCGGGGTGGAATCAATGGCGGGGGTCTGGATCTACGGCGGGGCGAGCCCTTAGAAAGTTAACATGTAACTCTTGCAAACTATTTCAAGAGCCCGTGGCAACGCACGGGCACTCTACTAGTCTAATTAGCTACCCAGAGGGAAGAATTCTCGCCTTATCTCCACTACTTAAAAGAGTAAACATTATCTTCACTAAACGCAACCCACGAAACATACACGGACCCATTACCACCGTATGATTATCTCTACTAAACTCAATCCAACAGCTAGCCTTAACCTGATATGTTTTCTGATGTGCACTTAGTAATTTATGTTGACTGACCGTACTCCACCGCAGAGGAAAAGCTCCACGCGACCCCAACCCCTTGAATCACGCAAGCCTTCCAGAAACAAAGAAACGTATCCCACAAAAAAGGAAACAGATCCCCTCCACGATCAAATAACTCCTAATCCCACGTCTCTCACAAACACAACATGCAGCGGCGGCGGCGATTTGGATCGGGGCAGCGGCGACTGAGCAAGGGCACCCGTGAGGTCAAGGTACAGCTCCCTCCATTCATCCCTCCCCCTCTCTCTGCCTGCCTCCCTCCCTCTCTCTCCCCCGGCGGGGTCGCCGTGAGCCCGTGACCGTGGACCGGCGGGGAACTGGGGAACTCCGGCGGCGGGGAACGGGTAGTTTTGGCAGTGGGAAACGGGGAGCACCGGTGCTCTGCTGGCGAACGCATGTTTCGGGGACAGGGAGACCTCCGGCGGTGGGGAATGGAGAGAGCTTTGGCAAGCGTGCGCCATCTGGATGGGTGATCTAGATGGGTACCAGAAGCGCCGTCGCACTAACACCAAGACGATGGTGCCGTCGCGCTGAGTCACTGACGACATACTCCGTGTGGACGCCTCATCCTGATCTGACGTTGCCACGGACGCCGCATCCTGATCTGACGCCGCCGAGGCAGTGGATCGACGTCGTCGCCCCGTCTAGCAGCCGCCACCGCATCCTGGGCTTACTCCATGCGGATTCCACATCGTGGACTAACGCCGCTGCGTCGCCTGGCCTGGTGAGGTAATTTGATCATTTGTGAAATCCTATAGGAATTGCAACCACATGTACATGCATGTTAACATCTCGATTCAACCCATGCTATTGTCTTCAATGTCTAATTTTTTTTTGTAATGCAACTTTTGGCCCTGCATAAATGGCTATTAGGAGAACACGATGCCAGCAGCACGATGTTACTGAATGTGTAAAGTTGTTTCTTCAATACATAGCTGCAATGTGATTGGATAGAACCTGGTTTATACAGTGGGGGTGGGGGATCCTGAATCGATGCATATATTGGCTTAAAAAAAGTAACTAGGCTCCCAAGTGCAGAATGAGGCGTATGCTTAGGGTTGTCTGTGTTAGTTTCTCTACTCAATCACCTTCATAGGAGCAAGTACATCGGAATTATTTATCTCATTGCATCGGAATTGTTTCTTTGGTGCAGGGTTTCTACTGTTATTGTAAAATCTTAAAGAAACATCTGTTCATGGTTCAGAGAATAATAAGTTCCATTGTTCAAAATTGGAAATGATGTATTTGCAAACTTCGATGCAAAATGGTTAGTCAATCTCGAACAGCTGCAACTATCCTGATCTCACGACGGTTATGCCAATTCAGTTGTTGTAGCAGAGTATTGATCTAATACTCATCTGATATATCTTCTTAAATCTAATAAGTGAATGGATGATCATGAAGTGATGTTGAACTATCAAGATGTGAACTCATTTCTTGGTCTACTCCGACAGGTGATTATGTGGAGCTTGTGAAGGAAAAAGATAAACCAAGAAGCTTGGGCGATCGTCTATTGGCGACAACATGGTATACATGACCTCCCTATTGTTAAATTTCCAGCTCTCACTTTGCAGGTCTGCACTTGTACTTCTTGTACTAAACAAGAGAGCATTTAAATTTGACACCTACAGATTTGTGGCTTGCTGCATAGGGGATTGTCATATCTATATTCTGATATTCTCCATAAATTTTTGTATTAACGTCCGTATCAAATCTTTGTGGTATATAGCGGTTCAATAGGTGACAAAATTGAATCTCTCTTAACAGCTATGACTACGTGGTCAATATATACATGTGCAACATCCAAGAAGAGAGATGTCATCAAACATCTCATTAACTGTTTCCAATTATACTCTCTCTTTTACTGTTGAGAGCATATGGAGTGCTATCAATCAATATGAACAGCTCACTGCCGCGTCTCTTCTGCTGGATGCTTTGTTTCTGAATATATTTGGTAACTCGATATTTTTCTGTTAATTAATGAGATTATATAGTGCTAACATTTTACTGGTTTCATCTTGCATGTCTGTGCCATCATTACCTTATTATTTTTGCAGGAAATGGCTAATATGACTTCAGATCCAGCTAAAACACATCTAATTTCGAAACTGAGTAAAATCTGGAGATGAAGAAGGTGTCACATACCTATCATTCACCAAGTGGTGCTCAGATGGTAACTTGGTAAGTTATACTGCATATAGTGTAATCACATTCTGTACTTTCCCTCCTCCAATATGGAGGTACGAACAAGGTTCTGAATATTAACAACACATCTTCTCACATAAGTGACCAAAGTCATGTCCTTCTATTTTTACCCTTCTCATGCTCATCGAGCTCGGAAGAGGGGTTGCTGGCTTTGGTAGCTTGATTTTATTCCGGGGGGCACAAATTTACCATGGAAACTAGGCGCAGCAATGTTACGCAAATTAGAAAAACATGTATCCTTCTATAAACTATATAATAATTCTGAGAGCTTGTATTCATTTCAGTTTTGAGAGTCCAGTTTCTGCTATTGTGGATATTGCCAGTTCCAATTGGAAACAACTTATTGTATCCTTTTTACTATGCAAATTTGGATCCTGTAATTTGCATTCCTAATCTTTTTAATTAGTCTTTTTAGTGATGAACATTTTAAGGGTGTCAGTGTTGATATGTGCCATAAAACCCACAAGATTCTTTTAGGCTCTTTCATTAATGATGTTTCCTCCCCTTTTGTACTTCCGATGGTTATGGCAAGAAGTCTCAGTATTGCACATCTCAAGCCTCTGCCAAATATTCTAATCTTTTGTATTTTTTGAAGTTGTAGATGATTAGATTTTCTTTTAATTTCTGTTGTAGCATACACATCGTGGCAAGCTGACACTGACAAGCAGAAAATCAGAAGCCTCAAGTTCCTGAAGTTCATGGCAAAAAAGAGAACTGGACTTAATGAGTGCAGACAATGGAATTCTTGAGTTTTTTTGTGTGCCCTTCAAAAGATGTGGCTTTAGGACATATTTTGTAGCCCTGGAGCTTGTACATTGGCATGAGACCACATAAGTTATAGGGGAATCAGTGACGCACATTCAAGATCAGAGTTAGTTTTTTTTAGGGAATGATCAGAGAGTTAGTGAGGATGAGGGAACATGCTTTTGTTAGAGTTGTTCAGGATGATGGGGGCTGCTATTTTGGGCCTCCCATTTCTTCTCTGCTAGGAAAATTCTAGCTGTATGGATCCGTTTGTAAAACTATCTGCTCCTACTAATAGACATTGCTCCTGTCAAGTTTGCAAAAATAATATGTTTGTTTGCGATGGAATATGAGTGTACTTTCTTTAGGACGCAATACAAAAATACTTGTTTTCGTGATGTAATATGGATATACTTGATTCCATTGTGTGTGCATACTTAAGGATTTCGTGAATGGAATATTGTACTTTTTTTAGCGACGAAACGAAACATTGCACTTGTATAATCAAATTGCTTCACATGAATATAGTTTTATCTGATGCATGAGATGATTACGGCTCATTAGTGCTATTAGATTTTTGGATGACCAAGCATTTCACATGATTATAATTTTATATGATGCATGAGATGATTACGGCTCATTCGTGCTATTAGATTTTTGGATGACCAAGCATTTATTACAACGATTAGATGTTTGTCTATGCATTGCAATTTGCAACTAGAGAGGTTCAGAAATCTTACCGAAATATTTTCTCTGCAACTATTTGGTTAAATCTTGCATCTCGAAATTTATATATGATGTTTTTTTGTTGGTTCATAAGTCTAACTAGATGAATGAGATTTTTTATCTATTGTGTATCGTGTGTTACACGTGCAAGCTTACTAGTATATCTTGTTTCAGAATTGGATCCATTTTTGCGATACCATTGCAACAGGAGAATTAAGGATCCGGCACCTTGAGTCCGCTGTACAGGGCTTTATTCTTGCGGGGAGGGGCAAGGAGGAGCCGCCCCCCTTCCCCGCCCCGCCCCAACATAAAAAAGAAAACACTGAGAAAATCATGTACAAACAGTAGAAATTTTTGGTTTGATCCCCTTGAAGTTTGGCAATTTGTGTTTGGCCCTTCATTTTTATTGGATCCTTGATCCGTCCTGGCTGTCATCTTTCTTGTGCGTATACGCTTTAGTCATCGACATAAATGAGAGGTAGCGGCCACCAAAAAACCCGCTACCAGATACATGCCCAGGTATGCCTCGACAGTGGAACACGTCTCTCACTGCACCACATTCCTCGTGCTCTGCCCACCATAAATCCCAAGGCTCAAACTCATTCAAATTCTACAAAGCTAAGGGCTTGAACTTCTGAGGGCTAACATTGTTTTTTTAGTACTCAATTTGAAAGTGTGACAAAACGCAGACTTTCCAAATATCATAAAACACCCTGTCAGAAAGTGATGATGGAGAAGAAATTGACGGGTGACCGTGAGATATCAATCCCCCCTTGTGTAGACTTTATGTGGTGGTATGGCCAGAAGTGTACAGTTTTTTGTGTTTCCTAGAAGGAAATTACGTTCATACCCCACCAAAAAGTATCCCATGAAATCTACCACTCGGTGGAAACCTGAAAACCTACACGCCGGCTTGTCAGATATATGGAAAATGAGTTACTGGTAGAATCCTACATTTTTTGCATACAAGCACTCCAAGATTGGTATCGTTTTGCACACAGTCTCTGAATTTCTTAAACACGCATAATGGGTGTGTAGGACAATGCAGATCCAACGAGCCGCATTTGATTTTTTCCACCTAAGAGGCAACTTTTAGCTTACCGAGTTATAAAGAAACTATTTTAGATGAATTTCTAAAAAACATGTATTTTCGGATAACTTTTAAAAGAAACGTGTAACCTTAGTTTTGATTGTTTGTTTGTTTTGAACCACCTTGGATTTGACCTGGAGCCGGATGTCCCACTTTGTGAAGGTTCCAAGCGTGGACCATCTGAGGAAGACCGCGAGTCAATAAAGTCTCTCCAGTCTGCCCCTGAAGCAACCAATCGTTTGACCGCACGTGCCATCGGTATGGTAACAAAGGCGGATCCAACCGGAGTTAGTGATTCGATACAATTAGGCGATCCTATAATTACGATTCATAGATGTCCCGCGCTGGAATGATCCTTAAAGAAACATTCACTATTCTTACGAGTCGGTAGAGTGCATGAATCGAAAGTCCTTAGCACACTCGGACCGGTGATAACTCTCGGTGTGTCCATATCGTCTCTTTATCTGAGTGACTATCCACACTCTTCGACAATGTTCCTCGTGCTCTACCCGTTGTAGCTTAAGAAATAGGTGTCAGAGTAGCAATCAAAGTCTTAAGGTGGACCCCCCACCCACCCACCAAAATTTGAAACCCTAAAAGTCAGGGCATGCATACCTGAAAAACCGACTATGCATATTTCTAGAAGTATTACCAATTGATAGCTTGATAAAACTCTGCCTCTTCATAAATGGAAGAACACCTGGCAAGACCGTTGGGGAAAGAACTCAGTAGCGGTGCCAGGAATTGGCCACGCCCCAGGCAGCCTTTCTGTACTGAGTTAAGCAATGAATTGACCACTCACACCATAGGCGGCGTCCCGGGCTGCCGGGGCCTGGCACCGCCACTAAAAGAATTGGCGGGTGAACGTGAGTTAGCAATGCCCCATTTTAAACATTTTTCTCAGTTTTTTAAGATAAAAAAGATAGACGTTCCTTTTCTCCATTGGTGTATTTTTTGTGTTTTCTTATGAAAAGGAAAAAAAAAGAAAACCTTTGGATTCGATCTGGAGCCGGATGTGTCCCTTCGCGAAGCTTCCGAACGTGCGCCACCCGGCGGAGACCGCGAGTCGGTAAAGTCTTCCCGAGTTTGCCCCTGGAACCGGCAATTATTTAACCGCCTCGTGCCATCGGCACCGTAGCTAAGGCACAGATCCATCCCGGGCGGAAATCGCTCCCCACATCCAGTCCCTCCCCCCACCTCTCGCGATTAGGGTTTCCGCCGCCGCCGCGACGCCCGTCTCGCCCGCCGGCCAGTCCTCCCCCCTCCCCAGCGAAGCGCCGGTCGCATCCTCCTCCGCCGACGCCATGTACGGGCACCGCGGGTAAGCCCCTCTTCTTCCCCTGGAACCTTTCTCGATTGATTCCCCTCGGTACGGGGGCGGTTTCTCTCTTAGTTCCGACTGTGGGTTTGCGATTGGACTGCCTTGCCTGTTTAAGACGTTAGTTTACTCGTAGATTTTGGCTTAGTGGTTCCTTAATTGCCGTGTCCGGTGAAGATTGCATGGTTAGCCTCCCTGTTCTGGGATTTAGAATCTCTAGTTTGTTTTCATTTGAACCCATCTGCTGTGTTAATTTTGTGTGCGGGTGTGATAGGTCAATTCGGTATTTAGTCTTGTCCATTTGGGTTAAATCGAACTAGTGCTATTACTAGCCATCCCACCTGATTGTGACCTAGCAAAGGATAGAAACCTGTTTCCTGTGTGGTGATGTCCAAACTCGATCCTAACTTAGGCCTTTACATCGTAATGGTGGTCTCCATGTGTAATTCCGCATTTTAATACTGGATGCATAAAACCTGGTTTGGTGTGGAATTGGCAACCTGTTTAAGCTGTTAGTTAACTTGTGGATTTTGACACAGTGATCCCTTAATCCGTGCTAGTTTCTTTATTCTGGGATGTAGAGCATTGTTGTTTGCTCTGAACCTGTCTGTTATGTCAGTTTTCATGTGAGAACCTTGCTGTGGTGGTTTATCCCAAAGCTTGGGGTTGTGATAACCTTAGTCCGACCCATTTAGGTTGTATATCGAGTCAATGTTGCAACAGTAGCAGCTGATCAATTGGAAGGAATAGAAATCTGTTTCCTGGGTGCAGTTGTTCAAACTTGGTTCTAGTGTAGGCCTTTACATCATAATGAACTATGCTCATGGTCTCCGTATATAGTTCCGCATGATAATAATGTACGCATGAAACTTAGCTGGTAGTATGGATGGCTCAGATTTTACAACATTAAAAGGGGAAGTGTGCTCTGTTAATAATCTGCACGCAGGACAAAGTTTGCCCCCAGAGAATTATGTTTTGATAATGTTGATAATTACTGAAACTTGATCTGTTTTATCTTTTTGCCCACTTAAGACTTGAATTAGATAGGAACTATTGGATGTACTTTGCTGCTCAATTTTTAAACACAACATAAATTCTGCTACCCATGTTATCACCTTTTAACTTGTGTTCAAGTAATGAATGTCGTCGCATTTCAGTTCTGTTTACCTGCCAAGCATTAATACCTTCTCTAGATTATTTAATTTAAGTGCAATTATGTTCTTTATATGTTTGGGTTATTTTTTATGAAAATGGGATTGAGAGATGGGGGGATATTCTCCTTTTTCTTTTTGGGATTGGATTATTTGAAGGGCAATGATGGGAAGCGGGGGGGTTTCGGATGGGTACGAGGGATCAAAGAGGCCACGAATGATGGAATCGAATCCATACTTCGCAGTGAACGCAGGGAGCCCGTTGGACGTCTCAAAGCGGGCCAGGATGATGGAGCCAGGCCCCCCATATTTTGCAGGCATGGGAAGCAGTGCTGGTGGCAGCGGCAGCGGCTTCTACCCTACCTATGGCGGCAACTTAGCTGGTGCTGCAGGGGTTAACAGTGGCATCCAAAACTTTCCAGCGGTCCGTCTGCGAGGGCTCCCTTTTGACTGTGAGGATGTTGACATCAGCAAGTTTTTTGCTGGGCTGGACATAGTGGACTGCCTCCTGGTCCACAAGAATGGGCGCTTCTCTGGCGAGGCCTTTGTTGTCTTCCCGTCATCCATGCAAGCGGAGTTTGCGCTGCACCGCAATAGGCAGAACATGGGCAGGAGGTACGTGGAGGTTTTCAGATGCAAGAAGCAGGATTACTACAGCGCAATAGCCGCTGAGGTGAACCAGGGTGGTGCTCTCCTTGAGCCGGAGCACCGGCACTCCTCGCCGCCTCTACGGTCCAGGAGGCTGTCTGAAGACAAGAGCAGCATGGAGTACACTGAGGTGCTGAAGCTGCGTGGGCTCCCCTACTCCGCCACCATCGAGGACATCATCAAGTTCTTTGTGGAGTACGAGCTGACAGAGGAGAACGTGCACATTGCTTACCGCGGGGACGGGAAGGCCACTGGTGAGGCCTTTGTGGAGTTCCCGACGGCCGAGGTTGCAAAGACTGCCATGTGCAAGGATAAGATGACCATCGGGACAAGGTACGTGGAGCTGTTCCCGTCGACCCCGGAGGAGGCGAGCAGGGCGAAGCCGCGAGGCAGGCAGTGAGTGGTGCCCTGCCAGATGCTGAGCCCTGGGTGTGAGAACAGCTGCATCTCGTTCCAGTTTCAGCCTTTTCGCTCTTCATGCTTTATAATTGTATCATGTCATGTCGGATTGTGTTTAGTTTGCGCTCCTGTTTCTAGCTTTGTGGAGACATTTTCTGATGAGACTCTCGAACTGCCTCCTGAGGGAAAAAGTGGTGTATGAGATACTTTGCTGAGTTTGTAACTGTTACCATCCTTCGTTTAAAGAAAGCACTTGTACCTCATGTTATTCTTTTTCTTGTTATTCTGTGGGCAGAGATTACCTTTTGATCACTTTTGTTGTTTTTTGATTACTCATCATGCCAAAACTATCGATTTTGTTTATTAAGAGTGTAATGCAAAAAGGCCCACTGGTTTAGCTGATTATGTTATCTCTGTTGCACGCTTACTCGATAGGACTTCACGATTGGAATTTAGAAACGATCGCAAGTTCAGAAATGAAAACTCGCAGATGCTTGCTCTGCCATCTCTGTTACAAATGGTATGGATGACGTGAAAAAATGGAAAGGATAACGGATGGGGCTGAATTTCTACAGGCCTGCGTGTTAACCTCTGAGATCTACAACTTGTGAACCTTGCGAGTAAATTGTACTAGAACTAAAGCGTCGACTGGCCCCGCCCCGTCCTCGAGATTCGACAACAGTGACATACACTATTACACATTAGTATCATGTCAGATTCTTGGTTCACCTCTGCAAGCGGCATAATAGTCTTCGGCGAGGTGCAATACATCGTCTTCCTTTCTTGTGAGGGCATATGTACTTCTCAACAAATACCTTCTCGCCTAACTTGGCAATTGTATTGTAATTCCAATCACGGCCCTCCAGGCCTGTAAAATGTATCATGTTGCAAACCCAACCTTGGAGGCTCGGAGATGAGGTGATCGGACACGTGCCTAATAGATTCATTTGACCTCATCACGACAGATCAAAGCACAGGCCCGTCCTTGAGGGAGGCCGAGGTGGGCGACCGCACAGGGCCCCCAAAATTTTGGGGCCCCGAAATACTAGGTATAGTATACTGTACGTACATATAATCAGCAATTTAATCCGGCTATAAGAAGATGCATTCAGGGCCCCCAAAATTTTGGGGCCCCGAAATACTAGGTATAGTATACTGTACGTACATATAATCAGCAATTTAATCCGGCTATAAGAAGATGCGTACAACCCAGCAGCAAGGAATGCTCAAGTAAACGTAGCTGCAGCAACGTCAGCCCACGAGGCCTGCTAATACACGTAATCGATCAGCCTGGCCGTTCCATTAATGGCTAACATGCCGCCTGCCTGACAAAGCATAAACACAACAATTCTCACCTCGCCATTTGACCATCTGTCTTTTTTTTTTTGAACATAATACAACAGACGCAGGCGCTCATATATACGCGCATACACACATCTGTGACGCCCTCGAATTAATCGTGCACTAATCATACACGCAAATGCACACGATCAAGCCTAAGGACTCACGGGAAGATATCACAACACAACTCTAGACACAAAATAAAATAATACAAGCTTTATATTACAAGCCAGGGGCCTTGAGGGCTCGAATACAAAAGCTCGATGTCAAACAAACATCAGCGGAAGCGAAAGTATCTGAGTACAGACACAAAGTTAGAGAAAGGTGCCTTAAGAAGGCGAAAACAACAACGGCTCTGATCGAAAAGGCGAAGGCCTCCTGCCTAGGGCCTCCGAACTACTCCTGGTCGTCGGTGATCTCCACGTCGTAGCAAGCTCCTCCGGGGATCTCCTGCTCCTGGGCTCTGACGTCTGATCGCATCAATCGGGTATGGGGAAAAAAGAATAGCAAAACAACCGTGAGTAATCATCCAAAGTACTCGCAAGACTGACATCAGATCTAAACTACATATGCATCGGTATCAAAGGAATGGTACTGTATCTTTGGACTAAACCGCAGAAATGCCAGAATAAGGGAGGAAGGCCTAGCCTATCGAAGACTAGCATCTTCAGCGTCTTGCAGCATTAGAAGAGTGCAGATTAGTACATAATTAAAGTAGCAAGCATGTTGTAGCAAAGCCTAGAGATCCTTTCTCGACTCCCTGCGAGAAAGCGATCTCGGAGCTTAAGTTAATTATCACGTATCCAGTTCAAGTAGTAGTAGATCGGGATACAACACTGAGCGTCCTGTTACCGTGGACACGGCTATTCGAATAGATAACTTCCCTGCAGGGGTGCACTACTGTTACCCAGCACGCTCGATTACATCTGGCCGGACACACTTGCTGGGCAATGCCCGGCCTCGGGTAATCAACACGACGTAGTCCTACCTAGAGCTAAGCAGAGAGGTCCCCGCTGGTCTACATCCTAAGTGCTCAGGGGTCTTGGGCCATCGCCCTGTGCACTCCGGGTCGTTGTGAGGACGGTGGATACCAGCGCCAACGGCACGATCCGACCGTGCCACAATGCTGAACTGGACATCTGACAAAGCTTTCGGCTGATACATACGACGTAGAGGGTCCCATAACCATTATCCCACGTGGTGGTAGTGCGTATAGGCCAGTGGCCAACTCAGATCAATACCCAAATCCGTTATCGCATTATTAGGAGCTCGCGGTGACGATCAGTACTCTTGTCGTCCCGTCTCGAGGAAGTACAACAAGGGCCAGGCCCATCCCTCTCTAGGGCGGTCTCTGCCTGCCCGACCACGCCTCGTAATTATCTCGCGGGTACCATCCTGGTCAACCCGACTTCACACCTCTCGCGGGTACCCCTCGGGGTCGACCCGACTTTACCCGGTAACTGTAGTAAAATCCCAGTAACTGTGTGTTCAGAACATCAAGGAGGAATCCGAGGAATCACCCTCGTTGGAATCCTACTCGATGTAGTCCGTCAAGGAGAATCAGGAGAATCACCCTCGATGGTCCACACTTGAGGGGTTGCACGACAGAAGCTTCACCGGAGGTGGATGAAGAGGAATCACCCTCGGTAATTCCGCGTCCGACTAGCTGTACTACAAAGGCATCATCGGGAGTGAGTTAAGAGGTATCACCCTCGTCACTCGAGGATAACTCTGTAGAGTCGAACAACTTAGGGGGTGTGCGGTGCTGTGCTGGTCTCAGCCCGACGATCACTTCGATCGGGGCACTAGTAACTAAGCGGGGCAACTAGTACAAAGGAGAGGGCCACAGATGGATTACCAACCAAAAATATACTAAGCATCTCGGATAACAGGCAGATATCAATAACAGTTACAAGGACAGGCTATGCATCAGAATAGGATAAAACAATAGCAGCAGCAAATTCTAATGCAAGCAGGAGGGAGAAAAAATAGGTGATATAGGCATGCTCAAGGGGGTTTGGTTGCCTGGTTGCTCTGCGGCAAAAGAGGGGTCGTCGACGGAGTAGCAGTCGTCGGGGTCGGCGTCGGTCTCGGCGTCTATCGAGAGAGAAAGAGGGGGAAGAAACAATAAATACACGGCAACAAATGCAATCACTTTGCATGACCTGCCTAAACGATATTCAGAGGTGATATAATGCCTAACTAATTGTTTTAGTTAATTTAGGAATTTATTTGGATTTATTTTATTAAAGTTGATCACTATTCATTTATCGAAATCAGTCAAAAAGTTCCATATTCAGAGGTCGGGGATGAGCTCGATTCGCTCGCTATAGCGGTGCAGAGCTCGGGCGGTGACGCGTAGTCAACGTAGGGGAGGCAGGTGGAGAGGATGGACTCGTCAGGGAGGCAATCGGAGCTCGGCTGCCGCGCTAGGACACGGCCATGGCGACGGCGACTTTCGGGTGCTCGCGCGAGAGGACGAAGACGAGGGAGGGAGGGGGATTTGGGGGTGCTAGGGTTTCGGAGGAAGGGAGAGGCACTCGGGGGAGGCCTTATCGGCTCGGAGGCGCCGCGGGATGGGCGACAGCGAGGCGGCCGCCGCCGTGTCGACGCGCGCGGGTGACAACACGGGAGGAGGACGACGGCTCGGCTGGGCTGGGCCTCGGGCTACTGTGCACTCGAAGCCCATAGACACAGTAGGTTCGTTTCCTTTTTCTTTTTCTTTTCTGTTTTCTGCTTTCATTTCTGTTTTGCAAATAGATAGGCCACTAAATGACTTTTATAAAATATGAGACTTGGTTCAAATATTGCAATGCATTATTACCTACCACCAGAAATTGGTTTGGTCAAAATATGATTTCATTTGGAGTTTGGATTAAATAAAATGGATTAAAAAGTGCTGTTTGGTTACTGTTTCAGGTTGATAGAGTCACTTAGGCATTTTTAGTGATGTTGTTTTTCTTAAAATAAATAGTTTTAGATTATTTGCCATTTAATGAACATTTTTATTTCAAATTTGAACAACTTTTATGTTTCACTTTAAATTTGAATTTCAATTTGATTTAGAATTTGAAATGAGATATGATGCAAAGGATGATTAAGCACTGTTAATCATGATGACCTGGCATTATCAGAGGGTGATCACTGTAGCTATTACATGGGGATGTTACAACATCCCTATGAACACACACGCAGACCCTACCTTGACCATCTGTCTTTGTGGATGCCCTAAGAAATTCAATTGTCTCAAGCACATTAATCCAAGTGAAGAGGTAGGTCTAAAGTTTTTTTTGTTTGAGAACACAGTACAATGCAAACGCTCACATACACACATGCAGTCACTCATATGTGGACACACATGACACCCAAGCTCTCTTAGCACTTCTGAGAGAATGAGCGACATATGTTGAAATTGGCGAACTCACCACATAAACCTTGTAGTCGACAAGAACGTCATCTCCCACTGAAAGAACAATGCTGAAAACCTGGAATAAATCCAGAAAAAATGCGAGTGCCCGTCCAAAGTTAAGAACTTGAACCCAGGACCGGCAAGTTCCACCACAAGGAACCTACCAATTGAGCACAGTTCACATGCAGGTCTAAATTTTAGCGAAATTACTTTGGGTACGACACATCCGTGTCACGTACGTGTACGACGAGGCAATCGGCCGGGTAGCAGAACTAATCGATGGTGGCTAAAAGCATGTGGTACAAAAATCGGACGCTTATTGTCGTACGTGTAGCACTTCTCAAAATTTAGTGCAGACAGTACTCCCTCCGTTTCTAAATATAAGTATTTTTAGAGATTTCAATACAAACTACAATCGGATGTCTATAGACATATTTTAGAGTGTAGATTCACTCATTTTGCTCCGTATGTAGTCCCTTATTGAAATCTCTAAAAATACTTATATTTAGGAACAAAGGTAGTACATGGGAACTTAAATTATTGCTCTATACTCGACCATGGTTAAGACGGATCCCAACATATCCATGTAGTGGTAGGTATAACATTTGGACCAGACGTACATGAGAAGGTAGGCCAAACATTTAGACCAGACGACACATCACAACTTTATAGCTTGGTACTTGATTGTTGTTTAGATTGATCACAACCATGTCCACCTGGAGGAAAGGTTGGATCCAGAGGCTATAAAATGGTCTATGCATCATTGCGATTACATGGGAGCCAAAGCAAATGGAAGGTGCTATAAAGAGCAAGAGCTTGGCATTTCGGTGCATACATATCATATTAGTAGTACATCATGCTATTCGATCATTCTGGTACCGTGTCTCTTATCTCGCTTGCTAGATGATCAAGAAACTAATATAGTTTTTATAAGGATTATATATGAATGGTAGGTCTCAGGATGACCAACACATAGGCATTTGCACATGATAGGTCTTCTATTCTCTGATATCTGTTCCAGCCACCAAAGGAGATTACAGGTGCATTGTGTGTTGCAAGGTAACAACTGTCAGATTGTTGCATGCCTAACTTAGCAATGCTTCAACGAGAGGCAACAAATCCCCAACTTTACACACAAGTCCTGAAACATGGAGTTTCTCGGCTACCCTATAGCAAGGCATGTTATCTCAGCTACCATATTTAGTTGCAAAACAAATTCTTCAGCTTCTCCAAGATTTACAATTTTGAGTCCCATGTGAACAAAGTACCTAAAAATCAAACGATGATGGAGGAACTTATCACACAACTTTGAGTTATGTTTTTAATTTTTATTTATTATCTTTTGTTTATAGTAGTATAGAAAGTACTACGTACTTGGTATTCAAGGAATGACCATCCTTAGGGCATCTCCAACGGCGACACGCAAATTTACTCCCACATCCGTCCGCGTACAGGGGGACCAGTCCACGGACACGGATGCGGGAGCCCACCATCCAACGCTGCCCGCATATATCCGGCCAACAATTTGAACTAACCGGACAAAATTCGTTCAAACACGGCCGGATTTCATATAAACATGACGGATTTCATTACATTTACATCAACTAAATGGTGCTCGTCCGGCTCTGGAGGTATAACTAATACACCTAATCTATGATCGCCGGCGCCTGTTCCCCGTGTCCAGCCATGAGCCTCGAGAACTGAAGCTTCGCCTTCTTTAGTTCCGCCTCGACGCTCTCCAGCTCCGCCTCCGTAACCTCCGCCCCCGGAGCCCGGGTGGCCAATGGTCATGGTGCAATGCACCGACGAGGGTGGCGCAGAGGAGGAGGAGGGTGGCGTGGACAAGGAGGCTGGCGCCGGCTCATCGTCCGCCGCGTCCTTCATTGGGACGTCATCGTCCTCCGACTGCCTGCCGGCAGCAATGGCGGCCATCTCCTTCTTCTGGTCTAGCGTCACCCCATCCCAGAGAGCTTTGGCGGGGGAGGAATCCACGGTGTGAGTGGTGCGGAGAGGAATCAGAGGCGGATGACTGCGGCTATGGCCGGGGTAGCAGTTTATATAGCAATGGTGGGCGACAGAGGGACGGACGGGTAGCGCCGGAGTAGCCGCCTCAGCAACCGCGTGTCATTAATGTGGGCGGCAGACGGACGGCCGGCCGGCCGTCATGTCGTTTGAACATGGAGCAGTCGTCTGCACCAGGAAGAGACACGGTTACGTCTGCGTTTCTCTTGGCCGGCGCGCCGCTTCAATGCTGGCGCCAGTGAGCGGTTACGTCCGCTTTGGCCGGGCATGAATGCGGGCACTGACGCTCTGGAGTGGCGCTGACCGTTTCGGACGGGAAGCACGCGCAGGTGAGGGAGGGGTTTGAGAGGGCCAGTGTGGTCAGAAGCGAGCTTGGGTGCTGTCCGGACGCCCGCAAAGCGCCCCACGTTATTCTCCGGTTTGCGGGAGAAAGTACGTCCGGACCGCGCCGCGAACCGATACAGGACCGCGTTGGATGGCTTCCGCGGTCCGAACGGATGCGGACGGTTTGAGGGTCGGCGTTGGAGATGCCCTTACCCCCATATGGGTGTGACTGTCATGTGGGGCATACCTATCCCCTACGTACCGTACCCCATGTTAGTATACTACTTCCTCCATTCACAAATATAGGAAGTTCTAACTTTTTAGTGAATCAGATGTATGTAGACACATTTTAGTATGATTGTCACTCTGTATTAGTCCATATTAAAATATTCAAAATATCTTGTATTTATGAATGGATGAAGTAATTGATTTGACATGGTAGTTCCTTAATCCTCGTGTCCGATGAAGAACACATGTCTAGCTTCTCTGTTCTGGAAAGTAGAACCTGTTGTTTGTTCTAAACCACGGTCTATTGTGTTATTTTTCATGCAAGGACCTTGCCGTGTTAATTTTGTTGCAAACATATGCGCTGTGCCTTGACTCTGAGGAATATCTCGTGCTTGAGATAATCTGTCCATCCGGGTATTTCTTGTTAGATCCTCCATTAGCTGCACGCTTGCTGACTACAGACGCACATGCAAACTCCTCTTACGATGGAAATTTAGAAACAGTCACGAATTCAGAAAATAAAAACACACAAACGATGTTTGCTCTTCTATCTCTAATTCTCTAATACAAATGGTAATATTGCTATATAGACTGGATTTTCTGTGCGGGACAACGAACGGGACCAAATTTCCAGGCCTTGGTGTTCACCTCTCGGCGTGGCAGTGGTGGCCATCTCCTTCGCCGGAGGTGGTTGGCCGGTTGGTTGTGGCATCTCGCATCCAACCCCGGCGTCAAGTGGGGAGGCGATGCTGCCGGTGAAAACCGTGCCATGACTCCGGTCATGGCGGGCGATGACGGCGTTTTCGCGTCGTTATCTTGTTGAAGACATCGCCACTGCAGCTACTGTTGACTTGCTTGCGCTGCTCCAGGTGAGAACCTAGACCCAGGTTTCCCGGATCGGACGATTGCGGCGCTTTAGGCGTCGCTCTCCCTCATGGGGGCATCGTTTTTGGAGCAGCTGCCGGATGGGGGAGACAAGTGGTGGAGCGGTGTTTCATTTACCGCATCGAATACGACGAATCTCGGCGGCGTGGCGCAGCAGGGTCTCGACGACGGATGTGTGATGATGGACGCGCGTAGGGAGGTGGCGTTGTCTGGCGCCGTGGTGGTGTCGACGACAGGCCTCACAAGGTCAATGCGTCAGTACCTGCTCTTAAGATGGATCGGTGGAACCGCTCACTGGCGCCAGCATTGGGGAACGCAGCAGAAAACAAAAATTTCCGACCTACGCACCAGCCCAGGACCACTATGGAGACTGCATACAAGGTTTGATCTTTTTCGTTACCGACTCATAGCGCAGCGGAAGTAGAGTCGATGACGATCGGCGGTGCAGATCCCCGCAGCTAGGATTTACAACCTCCCAACCGCGAGGATGTATACCCTCATCCGCCCCTCGGACAGCCCTCTGGGAGGCGGTCGGACAGTCCCCCGGACGGTGTCACGGACAGCCCTTCGGGAGGACCATCGAAACTCGGACAGTCACCCGGACAGCCCTTCGGGAGGACCCTCGAAACTCGGACAGTCACTCGGACAGCCCTTCGGGAGGCACTCTCGAACTAAGACCGAAACTACGATCTCTCTACAGAGTTGCACACATACGGTGTCATCTATCCGGTAGGGCTTCGCCGTCCAGAACTAGTTCCCACCGGAACCTAGACAGCCTTTCGGCTCTACGAAACTATTTCGCTGGGAGGGAGAGAGAAAGCCAGATCATGCATGGCACTTGTATGTGAGAAGGAATGAGTTTTGGGCTGCCCCCTCCACCTCTATTTATAGGAGGAGGGGTGGAGGGGCTGAAATTTCAGCCACATCCATCCATGTCATCTCCAAGATATTTTGGAGCAAAAGCCCAAAAAGGTGGCTTTCCAAAAAGTAACCATAAAGCTGATTTCACTATTCACGATGACATTTTTCAGCGTCTGTTCGAACTGAAAATATTTATGTGGGCTTAGAACATTTACAGTACCCACTAAAATAATTTTCAATGCGTTCCGAAATAATTCCGGTTTAGTGATTTTCATCTGCGAAAAGCATCTGAAGCGGTTCCGGCAGCTCCGGAACATTTCCGGTTTTCATCCCGGAAAATTCCAGAAAGTTTCCAGAACGATTCTGGCACCCTCCAAGAATTATCAGGCATGTGCCGAAACCAATTTGACTTTATGGTATCCCCTGAAACAACTTTTCAATTTCACCGGAACTCATCCGGTGACCTCTCTCTTCGGAACTTTTCCGCTGTCTCCGAAAACTTTTTCCGGAAACTTTTTCTCTCAGACTCCCTGTCTAGTATTCAGCAGATAGATGACCCTTAAGTGTGTGACCCTATAGGTTCGGTGAAGTATAGACATGACCCGGAACCCCTTCCGATCAATGATCAACATCGGAGCCGTGGACACCCATATTGACCCCTATACCCACACGAATGAATATTCGAGTGAACCTCCAGTTGCCGTGTGCTATTCCTGTTGCTTCGCGATATGTTACAAATACCCGAGGTGAGACATGTTGGCATCCCCGTGGATCAACAACTTGTCCACTATGCCAGTTACCTCGTTACCGGTATTGTTCTCTTTTCTCGTTCCCGTGTTCCCGCATCCCTGTGATCAAATCACAAAGTGTCTGGCCAGACGATGATGGATACCGTAACACCGAGAGGGCCCAGAGATATCTCTCCATCGTCGGAGGAGCAAATCCCAATCTTGAGCTATCAAGTTACTTGACACACTTTTCCATGAACCCGTAAGCCGCCGTAATAGCCACCCATTTACGGATGACGTTTAACAAACCCCAAAGTTCATGAAGCAAGCATGAAGAAACTCGATACTCTCATGGTCTAAGGAATCATGCAAACGTTAACCATCTCTGTGTTATTAACCATTAACTTATGACGAATGAATCTCATAGCATAACATCAATTCGGGTCGATTCAACACAAATGTTCTTCTAACATTGTGCCCTCAAAATTGCCGGCATAGCCATGCCCATGATCAGGAAAATAGGATCATCATGCAATACTTGAGCCAGTCTTAGAGGCCAGACTAGGAATACATTTTACCGTTTATTATTCCACACGTGCATATGAGTCTTCCTCTGAGCCTCGTGGTTATTGCAGACTCGAGAACCATAGCAGTTATAGCATGGAACATAAACCTAATTATGAACAGGGAGATAATCAATAACATTTATTATTGCCTCTAGGGCATATCTCCTATAGTATTACCGAGAGGGCCCAGAGATATCTCTTCATCATACGGAGTGAAAAATCCCAGTGTCGATCCATGCCAACCCAATAGACACCTTCGGAGATAACTGTAGAGCATCTTTATGATCACCCAGTTATGAAGTGACGTTTGATAGCACACAAAGTATTCCTCCGGTATCCGGGAGTTGCATGATCTCATGGTCTTAGGAATAGATACTTGACATGAAGAAAGCTGTATCAAATAACTAAACGATCTGATGCTAAGCTTACGGTTGGGTCTTGTCCATCACATCATTCTCCTAATGATGTGATCCCGTTATCAAATGACAACTCATGTCTATGGTTAGGAAACCTTAACCATTTTTGATCAACGAGCTAGTCTAGTAGAGGCTTACTAGGGACACGGTGTTGTTTATGTATTCACACATGTATTTAAGTTTCCGATCAATACAATTCTAGCATGAACAATAAACATTTATCATGAACAAGAAAATATGATAAATAACCAATTTATTATTGCCTCTAGGGCATATTTCTAACAGTTTCCCACTTGCACTAGAGTCAATAATCTAGTTCACATCGCTATGTGATTAACACCCAATGAGTTCTGGGGTTTGATCATGTTTTGTTTGTGAGAGAGGTTTTAGTCAACGGGTCTGCCACATTCAGATTCATATGTACTTTGCAAATCTCTATGTCATTCTATAGATGCTGCTACCACGCTCCACTTGGAGCTATTCCAAATGACTGCTCCACTATACGTATCCGGTTTGGGACTCAGAGTCATCCGGATCGGTGTCAAAGCTTGCATCGACGTAACCCTTTACGACGAACTCTTTATCACCTCCATAACCGAGAAACATTTCCTTAGTCCTCTTTAGGTACCTAAGGATAATTTTGACCGCTGTCCAGTGATCCACTCCTGGATCACTCTTGTACCCCCATGCTAGACTCATGGCAAGGCACACATCAGGTATGGTACACAGCATGTCATACATTATAGAGCATATGGCTGAGGCATAGGGGATGACCTTAATCCTTTCTCTTTCTTCTGCCGTGGTCGAGCTTTGAGTCTTACTCAACTTCACACCTTACAATACAGGAAAGAACTCCTTCTTCGACTGATCCATTTTGAACTCCTTCAAACTCTTGTCAAGGTATGTGCTCTGTGAAAGTCTTATCAGGCGTCTTGATCTATCTCTATAGATCTTGATGCCCAATATGTAAGCAGCTTTACTCAGGTCTTCCTTTTGAAAAACTCCTTTCAAACAACCCTTTATGCTTTCCAGAAATTCTACATCATTTCCAATCAACAATATGTCATCCACATATACTATCAGAAATGCTATAGAGCTCCCACTCACTTTCTTGTAAATACAAGCTTCTTCGTAAGTTTGTATAAAACCAAAAGCTTTGATCACCTCATCAAAGCGTATATTCCAACTCCGAGATGCTTGCACCAGTCCAACTCCGAGATGCTTGCACCAGCTCGCATACTTTGTTAGCACCTTTAGGATCGACAAAACCTTCCGGTTGCATCATATACAACTCTTCCTTAAAAAACCGTTAAGGAACGCTGTTTTAACGTCCATCTGCCAGATCTCATAATCATAAAATGCGGCAATTGCTAACATAATTCTAACAGACTTAAGATTCGCTACGAGTGAGAAAGTCTCATCATAGTCAACCCCTTGAATTTGTCGAAAACCCTTTGCGACAAGTCGAGCTTTATAGATGGTGACATTACCATCAGCGTCTGTCTTTTTCTTAAAGATCCATTTGTTCTCAATGGCTTGCTGATCATCGGGCAAGTCTACCAAAGTCCATACTTTATTAGCATACATGGATCCTATCTCGGATTTCATGGCCTCAAGCCATTTGTCAGAATCCGGGCTCATCATTGCTTCTTCATAGTTCGTAGGTTCGCCGATGTCTAACAACATGACTTCCAGGACAGGATTACCGTACCACTCTGGTGCGGAACGTACCCTGGTCGACCTACGAAGTTCAGTAGTAACTTGATCTGAAGTTTCATGATCATCATCATTAGCTTCCTCTCTGGCTGGTGTAGACATCACGGGAACTTCTTTCTGTGATGTGCTACTTTCCAATTTGAGAGAAGGTACAATTACCTCATCAAGTTCTACTTTCCTCCCACTCACTTCTTTCGAGAGAAACTCCTTTTCTAGAAAGGACCAATTCTTCGCAACAAAGATCTTGCCCTCGGATCTGTGGTAGAAGGGATACCCAATGGTCTCTTTAGGGTATCCTATGAAGACACACTTCTCCGCTTTGGGTTCGAGCTTATCAGGCTGAAGCCTCTTGACATAAGCGTCGCATCCCCAAACTTTAAGAAACGACAGCTTAAGTTTCTTGCCAAACCACAACTCATACCGTGTCGTCTCAACGGATTTAGATGGTGCCCTATTTATAGTGAATGCGGCTGTCTCTAATGCATAACCCCAAAACGATAGTGGCAAATCGGTAAGAGACATCATAGAACACACCATATCCAATAGAGTACGATTACGACGTTCGGACACACCATTACGCTGTGGTGTTCCAGGTGGCGTGAGTTGTGAAACAATTCCACATTGTCTTAAATGCATACCAAACTCGTAACTCAAATATTCACCTCCACGATCAGATCACAGAAACTTTATTTTCTTGTTACGATGATTCTTCACTTCACTCTGAAATTCCTTAAACTTTTCAAATGTTTCAGACTTGTGTTTCATTAAGTAAATATACCCATATCTACTCAAATCATCTGTGAAGGTAAGAAAATAACGATATCCACCGCGTGCTTCAACACTCATCGGACCGCATACATCGGTATGTATTATTTCCAATAAGTCACTAGCTCGCTCCATTGTTCCGTAGAACGGAGTTTTAGTCATCTTGCCCATGAGTCATGGTTCACATGTCTCAAATGATTCATAATCAAGAGATTCCAAAAGTCCATCAGCATGGAGTTTCTTCATGCGCTTTACACCGATATGACCTAAGCGGCAGTGCCACAAATATGTGGTACTATCATTATTAACTTTGCATCTTTTGGCATCAATATTATGAATATGTGTATCACTACGATCGAGATTCAACAAGAATAAACCATTCACAAGGGGTGCATGACCATAAAAGATATTACTCATATAAATAGAACAACCATTATTCTCTGACTTAAATGAATAACTGTCTCGCAATAAACAAGATCCAGATATAATGTTCATGCTCAACGCAGGCACCAAATAACAATTATTTATGTTTAAAACTAATCCCGAAGGTAGATGTAGAGGTAGCGTGCCGACGGCGATCACATCAACCTTGGAACCATTTTCGATGCGCATCGTCACCTCGTTCTTAGCCAGTTTTCGTTTATTCCGCAGCTCCTGTTTCGAGTTACAAATATTAGCAACCGAACTAGTATCAAATACCCAGGCGCTACTATGAGCACTAGTAAGGTACACATCAATAACATGTATATCAAATATACCTTTGTTGACGTTGTCAGCCTTCTTATCTGCCAAATACTTGGGGCAGTTCCGCTTGCAGTGACCATTCCCTTGCAGTAGAAGCACTCAGTCTTAGGTTTGGGTCCGGCCTTGGGTTTCTTCACGGGAGCGGCAACTGTCTTGCCGTTTTTCTTGAAGTTCCCTTTCTTTCCCTTGCCTTTCTTGAAACTAGTGGTCTTTTTAACCATCAACACTTGATGCTCCTTCTTGATTTCTACCTCTGCGTCCTTAAGCATCGCGAAGAGCTCGGGAATCGTTTTCTCCATCCCTTGCATATTATAGTTCATCACAAAGCCCTTATAGCTTGGTGGCAGTGACTGGAGAACTCTGTCAATGACCGTGTCATATGGAAGATTAACTCCCAATTGAGTCAAGCGGTTGTGAAACCCAGACATTCTGAGTATATGCTCACTAACAGAACTGTTCTCCTCCATCTTGCAGCTAAAGAACTTGTCGGAGGTGTCATACCTCTCAACCCGGACATGAGCTTGAAATACCAATTTCAGCTCCTGGAACATCTCATATGCTCCGTGGTGCTCAAAACGTCTTTGGAGCCCCGGTTCTAAGCCGTAAAGCATGGCGCACTGAACTATCGAGTAGTCATCAGAACGTGCCTGCCAAATGTTCACAACATCCACAGACGACGCTGGAGGGGGTGCGGCACCTAGCGGTGCATCAAGGACATAAGCCTTCTATGCAGCAATGAGGATAATCCTCAAGTTACGGACCCAGTCCGCGTAGTTGCTTCCATCATCTTTCAACTTAGCTTTCTCTAGGAACGCATTAAAATTCAGGGGAACTACAACGCGGTCCATTGATCTACAACACAAATTTGCAAAGACAATTAGACTAAGTTCATGATAATTGGTTCTTCTAATCAAATTACTTAAGAACTCCCACTTAAATCAACATCCCTCAAGTTGTCTAAGTGTTACATGATCCATATCAACTGACCCATGTCCAATCATCACGTGAGATGAGGGAGTCATCAATGGTGAACATCTCCATGTTGATCAGATCTACTATATGACTCATGTTCGACCTTTCGGTCTCCTGTGTTCCGAGGCCATGTCTGTACATGCTAGGCTCGTCAAGTTTAACCCAAGTATTCTGTATGTGTAAAACTGGCTTACACCCGTTGTATGTGAACGTAGAGTCTATCACATCCGATCATCACGTGGTGCTTTGAAACGACGAACTTTCGCAACGGTGCATACTTAGGGAGAACACTTTTATCTTGAAATTAAGTGAAGGGATCATCTTATAATGCTACAGTCGTCCTAAGCAAAATAAGATGCATAAAAAGATAAACATCACATGCAATGAATATGTGACATGATATGTCCATCATCATCTTGTGCTTTTGAGCTCCATCTCCAAAGCACCGGCATGATCTCCATCGTCACCGGCATGACACCATGATCTCCATCATCATGATCTCCATCATCGTGTCGTCACGTGGTTGTCTCGCCAACTATTGCTTCTATAACTATTGCTAACGCATAGCGATAAAGTAAAGCAATTACATGGTGTTTAATGATTGACACGCAGGTCATACAATAAATTAAAGACAACCCTATGGCTCCTGCCGGTTGCCGTACTCATCGACATGCAAGTCGTGAACTTATTACAAAACATGATCATCTCATACATCAACATATATCACATCACGTTTTGGCCATACCACATCACAACATGCCCTGCAAAAACAAGTTAGACGTCCTCTACTTTGTTGTTGCAAATTTTACGTGGCTGCTAGGGCAAACTATAAGAACCGTTCTTATGTACGCAAAACCACAACGGTGATATACAAGTTGCCTTTTAACCTTCTATAAGGACCGCCCTCGTCAAATCAGATCCAACTAAAGTGGGAGAGACAGACACCCGCAAAGCCACTTTTATGCAATACAAGTTGCATGTCAGTCAGTGGAACCGGTCTCTTGTGCGTGGACAAGTAAGGTTGGTCCGAGCACCTTCATCCCACAATACCGCCGAATCCAAATAAGACAAAGAAAGTAAGCAATTTGAACATCAACGCCCACAACTTCTTTGTGTTCTACTCATGCAAATACATCTACGCATAGACCTAGCTCATGATGCCACTGATGGGGAACGTTGCATGAAAATCAAAAATTTTCCTATGAAACACCCAAGATCTAATCTAGGAGATGCATAGCAACGAGAGGGGAGTGTGTCTACATACCCTTGTAGACCGAAAGCGTTAGCGTCGTAACGCGGTTGATGTAGTCGTACTCTTCACGATCCAATCACGATCCAATCCGATCTAGTGCCGAACGTACGACACCTCCGAGATTAGCACACGTTCAGCTCGATGAGATAGGAGCCAGCACGACGGTGAGGTGGTGGCAGCGAAAATCCGGCAGGGCTTCGCCAAGCGCTGACGGAACGTGGAGGAGGAAGAGAGGGAGGGGGCGGCTAAGGGTGGAAGCGTGCTGCCCCCCTCGCCCCTCCCCACTATATATAGAGGAGGAAGCTTGGAGGAGGAGAAATAGTGATGCGTGAACAGTACCGCGTGAACAGTACATGCATGAACATTACCCCATGAATAGTAATCACATTTCCAAGTAATGCCTCTTATCTCCTATTTTAAAGGGATTTGATCTTATCATTTGGGACAGCCGGATGGGCCAAGTGGGGCTGCTGCGCCTGACCCATGAAGGGCTGGTGCGCCCCTTCTTAGAGTCCATGTGGACCCTCCGTGGACTTCCAGACACCTCCGGAACCCTCCGGAACCTTCTGGAAGCTTCCCAGTACAATACCGAAAAAAACCGAACTTTTTTCGGAACCCAAAATATGACTTCCTATATATAAATCTTTACCCCCGGACCATTCCGGAGCTCCTCGTGATATCCTGGATCCCATCCGGGACTCCGAACAACCTTTGGACTTTCCACTGTTAATATCTCATTACTACCCTAGCATTATCGAACGTTAAGCGTGCGACCCTACGGATTCGGAACATGCAGACATGACCGAGACTCCTCTCTGGTCAATAACCAATAGCGAGACCTGGATGCCCATATTGATTCCTACATATTCAACGAAGATCTTTATCGGTTGAACCACGATGTCGAGGATTTGGTTAATCCCGTATGCAATTTCCTTTGTCCGGCGATATGTTACTTGCCCGATATTCGATCGTCGGTATCTCCATACCTAGTTCAATCTCGTTACCGGCAAGTCTCTTTACTCGTTCCGTAATACAAGATCCCGTGACTAACTCATTAGCCATATTGCTTGCAAGCTCTTTACGATGTTGTATTACCGAGAGGGCCCAGAGATATCTCTCCGTCATACGGAGTGGCAAATCCCAGTCTCGATCCATGCCAACCAAACAGACACCTTCGGAGATACCTATAGAGCATCTTTATGATCACCCAGTTACGAAGTGACGTTTGATAGCACACAAAGTATTCCTCCGGTATCCGGGAGTTGCATGATCTCACGGTCTTAGGAATAGATACTTGACATGAAGAAAACTGTAGCAAATAACTAAACGATCTGATGCTAAGCTTACGATTGGGTCTTGTCCATCACATCATTCTCCTAATGATGTGATCCCGTTATCAAATGACAACTCATGTCTATGGTTAGGAAAACTTAACCATCTTTGATCAACGAGCTAGTCTAGTAGAGGCTTACTAGGGACACGGTGTTGTTTATGTATTTACACATGTATTTAAGTTTCCGATCAATACAATTCTAGCATGAACAATAAACATTTATCATGAACAAGAAAATATGATAATAACCAATTTATTATTGCCTTTAGGGCATATTTCCAACACTATCGCCAATGCTTCTATCACTAGTACTAATCTGAAAGTTCTGGCAATTTCTTGGGTGTGCCCAAAAAAAATAAAAGCAATTGCTTGCAGGTAGATATCCCACTCAAAAAAAGAACTTCTACATAGACAACTGGAGCCACCCAGAGTTCTTGACCCTGCTTGTTCTTGTCAAGATTTAGATCCTGCCCTTTTTTGAACCTGCCACATCATACCAGCCAGTAAAAATGCAAAACTGGTAGGCGCCCGGTCGTCTAGATCCGGCAATGTCATTTGCAGGGCAGGTTTTTGGGCACACGTGAATATCAATCTAGCGGGCTGCTAGCGATGGCATATCATTCGGCAAGGTGCAGCACAATTGCCTTGCAAGGACACATGTACTTCTCCATGAATTCCTTCGCATCCACCTTAAGAAACGGCGGCTCCTCCTTGACCCGCGCCGGCGGTGGTGTCGGGCCCATCTGACGGAGCGAGCGCTCCGTCATGTTCTCCATCTGACGGACGAATTCTTCGTCTGTCAGAGCCGCCTCCCAGTGGAGACGGGGCCGCTGCTGCAGCGGGTCCTCCTCGTCACCGGAGGAGATGACTATCTCCTCCTTGCCGGAGGAGCCCACCGCCGTGGATGCAGATGGTACCGGAGAACGAGGGCAGCGGCGCCACGATCCGCCTGAAGAGGAACTTCCACCGGCGCCGCCTGCCGGTGTGGAGAACCAGGACTTCGGCATCGCCGCTGGGCTCGGGGAGGAGGACGGGCTCGGCGAGGTGACGGGGAGGGGGGGGGGGGGGGGTAGGACAATGCTCAGGGAGGGGGAGTGCGGCTCTGTGCGTCGCCGGCGCACGACTTAAATAGCCGCGGCCAGGCCAGGCGAAGGGGCGGTCAACCCGCAGCCATGCGGCGCAGCGGCCGGAGTTGGTTTCTCGGGAGGCGGCGGCGGCATTGAAGTGGCGATGCCTGAAAGGTCACGTCCCTCTGCACCGCCCTCTTGTCCGGTCAACTCGCAGGCATTAATGCCAGCCGATGCATGCTCTGGGCCGGCATGAATGCGGCGCGGGCGTTCGTTGGAAAGCGTGGGAGAAGCGGGTGGGATATTTTTGTGGGCCGGGACGGTCAGAACCGGGCATGGCAGCGGTCCGGACACCCGCAAAACCCCTCCTAGTTTGTCTCCGGTTTGCTAGAAAAAGCACATCTGGACCGCTTGGCGGACCGATACAGATCTCCGTTGGATGGCACAACACGTCCGGACCGCACGGTCCGGACGTATGCGGGCGGTTTGAGGGCTGGCGTTGGAGATGCCCTTACTCCTCCTATGAAAACACACACGTACACCCTACTAAAATGCAAGTGGCCTATACACACACATTAATCAAAGTGAAGAGGCAGGTCTATGAAGACAGAGAATGAGCGGCAGATCTTGAGATTGACGAAGTTAGCAGAGCCACCTTGTAGTTAATGGGCACATCGTCTCCCACTGAAAGAACAATGAACAATGGTGAGGGAACTAGAATAAATCCTGGAAAATGGCAAGCACCTGTGCAAAGTTTAGAACTTCAACCCAGGTGGGCAAAAGTTTCACCACAATGAACCCAACCAATTGAGCGCAGTTCTGATGTAATTTTAGTGTAGACAGTACGTGAGAACTTAATTTTATTGCTCTGCACTCGGCCAGAGTTAACATCGATCCCAACCATGCCCATGTAGAGGTAGGTATAACATTTGGAACAAACGGCCATGACAAGGTAGGTCAAACATTTAGAGCAGACGACACATGAGAACTTTATAATTCAATGCTCGACTATGGTTTAGATCGATCACAATCATGTCCATCCAGACGAAAGGCTGGATCCGTTGGCTATAAAATGGCCTATGCATCATTGTGATTGCATGGGATCCAAAGAAAATGCAGCGTGCTACAAAGAACAGGAGTTTGTCATTTGGGTGCATCCTGGTACCAAGTTCTCTCGTTGAAATATGTAGCTTGCTAGATGATCAAGAAAGTAATATAGTTTTTTAAGGGTCATCTAGGAATGGTAGGTCTCGGGATGACAAACACATAGATCTTTTCACATGAAATTTCTTCCATTCTCTGACATATGTTCCAGTCACCAATGGTGATGACAGATGGGAGGCGTGTTGCAAGTTAAGAGATACAGTATTGTTGCATGACTAACTTAGCAATGCTGAAGCTGAGCCCCTATTCAACGAGAGGCAAGGAATCCCCAGCTTCACAGAAAATCCTGAACCATGGAGCTTCTCGGCTACCCTATAAGAAGGAATGCCATCTCAGCTACCATCTTTAGGATTTAGCTGCATAAACTCTTCAACCTGTCCAGGGTTTCCACTTTTGAGTAGCTTATGAACAAATTACCTAAAAATCAAAAGATGGTGGACGAACATATCACACAACTTTGAATTATTGTTTTTTACCTTTTTTTACAATAGTATGAAGTACTACGTACTTAGGATTTAACGAATGACCCTCCTTACCCATATGACTGTGACTGTCATGTGGAGGTATACCTGCCCCCTACGCCTGCCCCCATGTTGTTAATATACTAATTGATTTTGACATAGTGGTTCCTTCATTCACTTCTCCGATGAAGAGAAGATGTTTAGATTCTCTGTTCTGGGATGTAGAACTAGTTGTTTGTTCTGAATCACCGTATATTGTGTTATTTTTCATGCAAGGGCCTTGACATGTTAGTTTTGTTGCAAATATGTGTGGTGTGCCTTGCCTATGAGGACTAGCTCACACTTGTTATAATCTGTCCAAGATCAGTCTAAATTTCTATAGTCCTACCTAATTATTTTAAATCGAATTAAAAGTTGGTTGTGTGTTTTCACTAGTCATCCCATGTGTTGCAACGTCGCAGTTGATCAACTGGAAGGATTAGAAATATGTTTCTTGGGTGGTACTGTTTGAACTCAATGTTAAGTAGGCCTTTATATCGTCTATGGACTAATATACGCATCATAGTATTTGATGCACCCCAGAAGAACCTGAGTCCTGGACTCCTGGGTGTGAACAACTGCATCGCACTCCAGTTTAGCCTTTTCCCCTTCATTATTTAATTGTATCGCTGTCAAATTTTGCTAGTTTGTGCTCCGGTGTGGTGACTTTCTGATGAGACTGAAAAAATGGTGTACGAAATGCTTTGCTGGGCTTGTAACTCTTACTATCCTTCATTCAAAGCACTTGTACCACTTTTTTTAAAAGGGCAAAAGCTTTGCCACATTCATTAAATAAGAGAGAGTTTCTGTTTCGTACATGCCCAAGGGCCACTCCACCGGAGACACAAGCCTACTCTCCCGGCGTCAAATTACTCAAACGCTTAGCACCCGCCTTGACCCATATACAAGCCTCGTCACGGATCCTATAGAAAATGTACCCCGTTGTCGTGAATTTGTTGTTGAAGACCCTTACATTGCGCTCATTCCAAATTTCGCAAGCGAGAGGCATTGCGAGCGTAGCCATACCCTTGAGGTTATCCCGATTTTCTTCCATGAAGTGCTCCTACCAAGCGGAAACATTGTTGATGTCCACCCAAGAATTCGTATCGAAGCAATGGTGGCCAAGCCAATCGCGGATAGAGCTCCAAATTCGTAGGGAGAAGCGGCATTGGAAAATCATGTGGGCGGCCGACTCCATGGAGGTGCTACAAAGAGGGCATAGCTCACAATTGGGCCATCCCCGCTTGGCCAAACGGCCCGCCGTCCAAATCCGGTTTTGAATGATAAGCCACGCAAACAATATGCACTTAGGGGGAGTCCAAACCTTCCACACTGTCCACTTGAAGTTTGTAGCGGTGGACCCGAAGAATTGGGCTTTGTAAGCCGATGATCGTGGAGTAGCATCCCGACGTTCCAAACAATGGAGTCCATCCGATCCTCGGCGAGTTGTACGTGGGAAGTGTAGGACCAAAGGTGAAAGGACTTATGTATATGTTGCATAGTTAGCCCGCCGGATATGTCAAATCACTGTACCCAAGCATCACCGGCAAGAGCCTCCTTGACGCGATTGTTTTTCTTTATGGAGATGTCAAATATGGAAGGGGCAATTTCCCGCGGACGCAGCCCATTAACCCATGGCGAGTTCTAGAAGCTCACCTTGACCCCGTTACCAACTGTGACAATAGTGAGCGCGTGGAAGAGATCCATATCTGAGTCATCACTAGGGTTGCCGGTACCCACCCATGTTCTCTCCGGCATGACCCACTCGAGCACCGGAGGCGCAAGGCAAGCGAAAACTTGCCCAAGTGTAGAATACCAAGGCCACCAAGAACAGTAGGCCGACACACCATCTCCCATTTTATTTTGCATTTCCCACCAGATATCTTATCCGCATCTGCCCAAAAAAGGCCCTCTTGAGCTTGTCGATGAATTGCAACACCTCGACTGGAATGTCAAGAGGAGTGATATGATAAATCGCCACAACCATGAGAACCGCCTTTATCATTGTAGCATGTGCAATGGTGGTGAAGTAGGTTGGCCACCACCTTATCTTCCAAGTGTTGGAAGTGAACCCTTTCGAGGCGCTTGACCGACAAAGGCAGCCCAAGATAACACATGAGGAAGGATGTTCTGATTACCGGAAGGCCTTGCATGATATCGTCGAGGTTGATTTCCCCACATTGGATAGGGGCAAAAAGGGATATGGACGTTGATTATACAACTTTGTTGATGTGGTTTTTGGTTAGTCATGTGGAAATCCTGGATTATATTGGAATGGAATAGATATAGACCACCCATTGTTTCAGCTGAAGATCTACACGAATGTGTCTCGTTTTGATCTGAAAAAAAATGTTTCACACTAATTCAAGCCGGCAGTTCTTGCCCGATTCTCTGTGATCTGCACGCTTGCTGACTACAGACACACATGCAAATTCCTCTTACGATGGAAATTGAGAAACAATCACGAGTTTAGAAAATTAAAAACGCACAAACATTTGCTCTGCCATCTCTATTACAAATGGTACTATTGCCACATAGAATGAATTTTCTATGCAGGGGAACGGATGGGGCCAAATTTCTACAGGCCTGTTGTTCACCTCTCTATTGCTAGTGCTTCAATATTGAACGTTCATGCAATTTATTGGGTTTGCCCACAAAAATAAAAGCAATTTCGTGCAGGTAGATAACTGGAGCCATTCAATCTAGAGCTCTTGACCCTGCTTGTTCTTGTCAAGATTTAGAGCTTGCTCTATTGTGAACCTGCCACATAATAGCAGTCAGTAAAAAAAAAGTGCAAAATTGGCGCCCCCGTTGTCTAGATCAGGCAGTGGCATTTTCAGGGCAGGTTCTTCGTTCATGCGAATGCCAAATCTAGCATGGCCATGCTTATCACACGAAGGCCCCAGAGTATATCTCTCCATATCGGAGGGGCAAATCCGATCTTGCTCGATCATGTCTCACGTCATGGATCTAGACAAGTCCGAAACCAACCTTTATAACTATCTAGTTACGGAGTAGCGTTTGATCAGCCAAAAGCAAGTCGGTCACCATCTTGAGTACATGCGCCGAGCTCAGGTCTAGGACACAGAACACATGTCATACTAGAGATTAACAGATGACCATATCTCGTTGCATCTCATGTTGGGTCTGTTCAACTGACCTTATTTGGAATCGGATCCGACTCCAGATCTTTTTGAGTCCATATTATCCGGCTAGCATCCAATGCTACATGGCCCTTGATACCGGGTCATCGACGGTGTCACATGCTAGTCTAGTCAATTGCGAGTCCACACAACCCTTTTGACCAGGGACCATCTAGAACAATCATTATACAATGCATAGTCTCACAAACAAGTCGTACACTTGTTGATACACACTCTTCATAATGCCCAAGGATTATCCGTATCCATAAACACATTAGGAAATATCATCACCATACATGATTGCCTCTAGGGTATATTTCCAACATTACCGGTCTCAAGGTGGTTGTTAGGAGACCGGATTATGTTGTATCTCTATGCTGAATTATTGTCTTTTTTTTATAAATTTTAACGGGTATCTTTCACTTTGGGTGCACCCACTGGCGGATCCAGCGTATAGGCACGGTGGGCCGTGGCCCACCCAGAATTTGGAATTTTTTTTACTAGGTATTAGTAATTGGACCCAAACTGATCAAGGCCCAGCTCGCTCGCGCTCGTCTCGCCCCGTCGCCCGACGCTCGCCCCTCCCCTCCTCCCGCGGCCGCCGCGCTCGCCCCTCCCCTCCTCTCGCCGGCCGGCGCACCCGCCCCTCCCCTTCTCCCGCCGGCCGCCGCGCCCGCCCCTCCCCTCCTCTCGCCGCCGCCGCGCCCGCAGCTCCCCTCCTCTCGCCGCCGCCGCGCCCGCAGCTCCCCTCCTCTGGCCGCCGCCGCGCCCGCCCTTCCCCTCCTCTCGCCGGCCGCCGCGCCCGCCCCTCCCCTCCTCTCGCCGGCGCCGCGCCCGCAGCTCCCCTCCTCTCGCCGGCGCCGCGCCCGCAACTCCCCTCCTCTCACCGGCCGCGGCGCTCGCCCCTCCCCTCCTCTCACCGGCCGCCGCTCGCCCCTCCCTCCTCTCACGAGCTGTAGCACGCAGCAGATTTCCAGCAGATATTCCCTTCTCTGGTAACTGGTAAGCACGCAGCAGATTTCCAATTTCTCATGGTCAGGGAATCAATGTATCATGGTGCCATCTTAATTGTGTTACTTTGTGCTGTAGGATTTCTCGTTGCAGCCTCCGTGAAGATATAATTGCAGTTGCAGAGCAGAAGATGAAGAGGAAAAGTGCCATTCTGGATCTTTTTCAAAAACATGAAGAGAAAGCGAGGAAGATTGCTACTGAACATCACACCGAAGATATTGGAAATGCGGGGTGTCCTAATTCCCCATCTTCTATCCATTCCGATACTGAAATCGAAGAGGCAACGCCAAGTCTTCCATCACCCCAACAGCCAAGTGCACATGTCTTTTCAGGTGATCCAGCGAAAAGAACTCCTATTTCAGAGTATGATTTTAATGATCAAGATAGTGTTCGGAGAAGATATATTGCAAAAACAGCATGTCGTCCATATGCGCATGCTTTTGAAGTCAGGAAAATCTATGGTAAAAACCGACACTTTAGCTTTGTATGGTTTGAAAAGCACAGTTGGCTAGAATATAGTGTCTCAAAGGAAGCGGCGTATTGCTTTGTGTGTTATTTGTTCAAAGAGAAAACTAATGGGGGGCCTAGGGGTGATGCCTTTGTTAAAAATGGTTGAAGAAATTGGAACAAACCTGATGAATTGGAAGTGGGTCACCCTCTGCTTATTACATTCATTGCTTTGCACATCAACTTCAATTGGTTCTTATTGCCGTGGCAAAGGGAAATGAACCATGTAAATGGTTTTTTGATCATGTTTCTTACTTGCTCAATATTGTTGGAGTTTCTTGCAAGCGTCATGACATGCTTCGAGATGTTAGAGCTCAAAAGGTTTTGGAAGCACTTGAAATGGGTGAAATTGAAAGTGGAAGTGGGTTAAATCAAGAGATGGGATTACCTAGACCCGGTGATACTCGGTGGGGTTCTCATTTTCGAACCATTTTGCACATTGTTACCATGTATCCCACAATACTAGAAGTACTTGATGCTATTGGAAAAGATCCTTCACAAAGGGGTGAGTGGACAAGAATACGTGCAGTGACTTTTGCCTTGGAGTCATATGACTTTGTTTTCAATCTTCATGTGATGCTTGTTATTCTTGGCCACACTAATGAGTTGTCTCAGTCATTGCAAAAGAGAGATCAAGATATTGTCAATGCAATGGCACTTGTTAGTTTGGCAAAGAATAAAATGCGGCATATGAGGTCTCATGGTTGGGAAGAATTTCTTGCAAAGGTAACATTGTTTTGCAACAAACATGGCATTCAAGTTCCTACACCGGAGGATAGTTATGTGCCTCATGGAAGATCACCTCGGTATTATGAAGTGCAAACAAATGATGATCGTTATAGAAGAGAAGTATATCTTGGTATCCTTGATCAAATCATTCAAGAGCTTGACAATAGGTTTGACGAGGTTAATATAGAGTTGCTGATTTGCATGTCTGCTTTGAACCCCGCCAATTCATTTGCTTCTTATGATGCACTCAAGGTAATGAAACTTGGTGAATTCTACCCTCAAGACATATCAAGCATGGATTTGGTAAGACTTGAATTCCAACTTGCTACTTTTATTGATGATATGAGACAAGATGCTAGGTTCAGATCTGTGCGTACTATTGGTGAACTCTCTGTTATGCTTGTTGGTACAAACAAACATGTTCTCTATGATTTGGTCTACATGCTTATCAAATTGGTATTGATCTTACCGGTCGCCACGGCTAGTGTTGAAAGAGTATTCTCGGCAATGAATCTAGTGAAAAATAAGTTGAGAAATAGTATGAGTGATGATCTCCTGAACGATTGCTTAGTGACATTCATTGAACGAGATGTGTTCTTGAAAGTAAGCGAGGACGACATAGTTGAAGCTTTCATGGCAAAGGAACGTCGTAGAGTTACTTAATGTAGTAGTTTGCTACATATTTGTATCCATGTAAGACTTTGTATTTGCAACTTTGCAAATTTGGTACATGTGGGAACTGTAATGTAATGTTGTCTGACTTGATTGAGCTATATGTATTATATTGTCTGCAACATTACACTATAGGTAGAAAAAAAAATTAGGTGTGCACACCCTCCATTTCATTCCTGGCTCCGCCACTGGGTGCACCCATTACACCACATGGGTGGTTGCATAGGGTACATCTATCTAATTCGTACAGTCACCTAAACAAGTCACATTCATATAGCGGAAACATCATTCTTATAAAGAGAGGAATTTTTGAAACTAGTTTCCCATGCAACTCATATTCTCCTTTCATCTTTTTTCGACTGATTTTCCTAAAAATGTAAAATAATTCATAGATATTAGTAAAGGTATATCACGTGTGTCTGCATACTCATAACAGAATATCACTTCTTTTGTGACCTATATACAAAATATATAAATGTATATCATATATACTTGCTATGCAATTGAAGAACTATTCATTTCAAATCTTTCATTGTTCACAAACAGTCATATATTTGATATATATTTGGAATTGCACGTGATATACCATTGCTAATATGCAATCCATATTTTTCTCTTATCATGAATCATTTCGCAATTTTTCACAGATTTCAAAACTGAAAAATAATGGACAGAAATATGGATTGCACTAGCAACACTGCTATTTTTTTTATCAAAGGGGCCACCCCGCCCCCATTTTCATTAAGAAAATGGAGTGTGTCTACAAACAAAGTAATGCAACATTTTAAAACGGGGAGTCCCCCAGCATCGATTCACACACGCATCAGGGGAAGGAAAGCAACCTACGATTCCTAGACATTTGAAACATATCTAAGGAGCAACACAATGCTACAGTAGCACCAAAACCAAACAGACCATCTATAAACCATACAAACAGCTAGCTCGCAGTCCGGAATACACTACTAGGGATAAGCCTAGTAGTGACGCGGGGTAAGTACCTAGTAAACTTGTGCATGGGCAGCCCGGCCCGGAGGCCCGAGCCCGAAAGCCTGGCATCCGGGCCGGGCCTGGGCTCCATTTTCCCGCCCGAAGCCCGGCCCGAAAGCCCGAAATGGTAACAAATGTATATTTTATTTGAAATATAGGTATATTATATTATTTTAATATCCCGAATATAATTATTTTAATTGAAAATGGCACTGTTCATGTGCTTCGGGCTGGGCCCGGGCTTGGGATTTTTGCTTCGGGCTTTACAAAGCCCGGCCCGAAACCCGGCCCGTCCCGGGGTTTGAACAGGTTTAGTACCTAGCAGTAGCGCCGGGGCCCGCGCTACAGCTAACTCATTAGTAGTAGCGCGGGTTTGACCCCGCGCTACTACTAATTATGTTAGCAACAACGCGGGGTTTGACCCGCGCTACTACTAACTAGCTGTAGCGCAGGGTAGATCCCCACACCACTACTAACTCTGTGTATTTCATTTCTGTATATGTATATTATACTTATACAACAATTATACATATTTTTATACACTAGCAATGATATAACAACTCATCTTCATCATAATGATATAACAACTCATCATCATCATAGTGATGTAACAACTCATCATCATCAAAACGATATAGCCACTAGTAGAAAACCTACCTTTGATCCGGAGCATTAGTCCCGGCCGGGTTTGGGCCCGGGACTAATGTGAGCATTAGTCCCGGTTCCAACGGCTAGGGGGCACGGCCCCCTTTAGTCCCGGTTCAAATGGGACCTCTAGTCCCGGTTGGTGATACCAACCGGGACTAAAGGGGTTGCGGCAGGCTGGGGCCCCTGCGAGCCTCTTTAGTCTCGGTTGGTATCACCCACCGGGACTAAAGATAGATCTTTAGTCCTGGTTGGTATCACCAACCGGGACTAAAGATATCCCTATATAAAGCTGCTTCGTCCAGCCCGAGTCCAAGCTTCTCCTTTCTCTCCTCTTTGTTTCCTTCCCCTAGCTCGAGCTCATCCTCCATTTTTGCCAAGATTTGTCAAGATTGGAGGCAACCCATCTATCCAAGGGTTCTAAAAGGTTAGCAACTTCATCCTTTCATCTCTCATTGCTAGTTTAGCTCGTTTCATGCTCTATAAGTATAGTGATTTGTGGGTTTTAGTTTGGGAGTAATTATGTGGGAGTTTATTTGATTTATATGCAATTTGAGCTCAAATTAACCTCTTAGTTTGCATATGTGTAGGTGTGGTTTACTTAGTGCCTTTCCGTCCCCGTCCTCACCGCCGTCGATCGCCCGTGCCGTCCCGTCGCCGGCATCACCTTGGTGAGCCTCTTGTTCTTATCCTTTTTGTAAAAAAAAAATCTTATTTGTATGATTTAGATAGTTACTTTATAATTTTCTTACATATATGATTGTTTGTTATATATAGTGTCATGGTTTTGATATCTGTCCCCGTCGGCCCACGTCCGGTTTATGATTCGGATGTGGTATATTATCTATTATAACTATTTGTTTCATTTCGTGTTTATGACAATTATGCCCATCAAGTTGACATAGATATTTTTATCTAGGAGGTATGTGAACCGGAAATTGCAACCGACCCTCTTGTCGAGAAGTTAAATTTAGTTGAAAAAGAAGACGATTATTTGAAAGAAAAATTGAAAAGAATTGAAGAAGAGAAGATGAAATTGGAGTTGTATGTTGCCAATGTCGTTGATGATCACAAGATCAAGATGGATCACTACTAGGAGAAAGCTTATAGATAGAACCTTAGCAGTAGCGTGGGATTGGGCTGTGGCGCTACTGCTATTTAGCAGTAGCGCGTGGAGTAAGCCAGCGCTACAGGTATACCGTAGTAGTAGCGGTGGTCAAAAATCGGCGCTGCTACTAATCGATTAGCAGTAGCGCTTGTCGGAGGCCCACCACTACCGCTATTTGTGCATGGTGCTAGCAGGTGGGCCGCACTTAGCAGCAGCGCCGGTCGACAGGCCAGCGCTACTGCTACAGAATTTAGCAGTAGCGTCGTTTCCTATCCCGCGCTGGTGCTAATCCAACTTATCTTCATCCTGCGGCCCTCACTCTCCCTCTCCACTCTCTCCATCTCCATCTCCCCCATCGTTGCCGCCCTGCCTCCCCCGCATTGCCGCCCCCGCCGTCCGCCGCTGCCGCCCGCTACTGCCGTCGCCCGCTGCCGCCGTCGCCCCCCCGGTATGTCTCCCTCCCTCCCTCCCTCCCTCCTCCCTCCCCCCTCCCTCCCTCCGACCCTCTCCCTCCTCCCTCCCTCCCTCCCATCCTCTCCCTCGGACCCTCAACCTCCATCCCTCCCTCCCTCCCTCCTACATTGCATAAATGGATGGATGAAATTAGGTTTTTTTCGGTAATGCTTGGATAGATAGATGGATAGACAGATGGATTCAATTAGGTTCTTTTTAGTAATGCTTGGATAGATAGATGGATGGATGGATAGATGTTAGGGTTAGAACTAGGATATTTTTGGTAATATAAATTTTTAGTAAAAAAAACTAGTAATACAAATTTTTAGTAAATGTAGGTCTTTTGAATCAGCATAATAATGTTTAGTTGATAGTTTAGTAAATTAGTTTATAGTTTCTACTTTATACTTTCTAGTTTACTTAATTAGTTAAAAATTTAGTTGGTAGAAACATGTATTGGACACTTGGTAGAGATTATTACTAGTAATAGAATAGAAAATTTAGTAATAGAAATGTATTGGAATGCTATATGAGAAATTTTTAGGTATCACATTTAGTAATAGTAGTTTGTAGTAAGAAAATTTACGTATAGCAATTATAGTAATAGAAATTTTTAGTAAGTGTTGAATTCTAGAACTAGGGTATTTAGTTATGTCAATCTCACATTGCCAAATTTAGAGAGAGAGAGAGAGAGAGAGAGAGAGAGACCTATTTAGTTATGCTTCTTGTCCCAATGAAATGTTCGGATTATAAGATATATATTGAAATGTTTTTGTTTTTATAGATGTAGTAGATGAGTAAACATGATGTTTTTATAGATGTAGTAGATGAGTAGCTGTGACAATGTGAAGCTAGTTTTTTTAAATGATAATTGATCCGGATAGAATTTCAAGTTTAAACATCTTTGTATGTGTATGGACATCTTTGTATCACAGGTAAAATCCGAGTGGCCTATGTTTTGCCGGAGTGTTGATTCATTTCCGTTCCGGCAAATTTCAGGCGCTTGATATGTCCTATTTTAGCGAAGGTCATGCCGGATTTTTCCGTGAATTTTAGCATGAGTTGTGCTAGAATATATAGGAAATATCGAGTGCCCTGGATTTGCCGGAAAGAGAATTAAATGACATTTCGGGTTGACTTTAACTCTGTCGAGGCTCCATACACGAGGGAGAGTGTCCACCATATATGAGAGAAGAAGAATGCCGACTGTTTTCGTGGGGGTCGTTTCTCCTTCTTCTCCTTGTGCTAGACCTTTGTTATGCACTAGGGGAAGGAGGAGTAGCGACCATCACCGACGGTCGAAAATGTCAGAGAGGGAGTGCCCACCATATACACCACGAGAGAGGAGAGTTTTCAAGGAAAGACTCGACAGACCAACAGTCAACCCGTGATGAATAATAATGATCTGTGTGTTGAGTTCCTGTTAGTTGCCGTCGATTTATAATCTTTGAATTTTGAACACAGGAAATGTCCGACGATGATAAGATCCCGGAGTGCGACTACTGCTGCGATGACCGGGGTTTGTGCGACAGGGAGCCTCACCTGCAAAATGGTAGGTTCTTCACCGTGAAGTTGGAAGAGACCTTCGATGTTTGTACGGTACGCAACGATAAGAATTTCATCGTAATTAATCATGACTGGTGATTCTTTGGTTCAACGTGTAATTTCCGTTTTTTTTCAATTCGACTAGTACATCCCGTGCCATGCAAGACCGTTTGTCTTGCAGAAGCTCGGTTTCCAAGACCTTGAGAATATGGAGACGAGGAGGGCTCACCTCACGACTAAACACGGTTATGCTTTTCGGGTTAAGCTCTACAATGCGCTTAATCACTCACATTTCAGCTGCTCTAATTGGGAAGCTTTCTGCAAGGCCTATGGATTTGAGGAGAATATGCAAATAACTTTTGATATTCGTCCCGAAGATGAAGATATTGAAGATAATATCGGCATTTGGGTCGATGTGGATATGCCTCCTGTTTTGCCTAAATGTGAGTTTGTCAAACTAATTTGTTAAGTAATTTATATTTTTTATTTAAAAATATTTGGTGTTCATCGCTACTAAACTTGTTTATTTATAATTATCAGCTTATTTCTTATCTTCAAAAAATACTCGGAAAGCTGTGGACATGACGTACTACAGTTATGGCTCCGAGCTTAATTGTGAGGAGAAAGGATATCTTGTCTCATTTATAGATGATGTTGAGAATTTTAAGACCAATCAGTTTATCAGCCCAAATTATACTGGATACGTGCCACTAGTCCATCAGTTGCTTGATGGTAACCTCATTACGAAAAACTTGGTATGATTTTGTTAATGATGGTAACTTCGTTGCATACATTCTTCTTAAGTAAACTACATTGCTAACTATATATGTTACTATATTGTTCAACAGAAGCTCCCTAGCGAGGTTGTGCCTCACATGATGCTTACCGAAGGGAGTATGTACATGGTTAGCTTACGACCGTTTCCACCGACGGCTTACCAAAGTGCATACTCTATTTCTTTGAAAGATGGAAGGCTCAATATCAAAGATTGGAGCAAACTAATGAAGGCGCGCACGCAACCGATTGGAGACAACATGCGTGTGCGCAAGCCAGAAGTTGGCGACAGGTGGATCTCCATTCTCCATTTTGGATGTGGACCGGTTTACCTCTTTTATGCTATTTTACCTAGGAGAGAGTAGGTCCTAGATATTAAGAACAATTAGTTAGTGTTGATTATGACTATGATGATGATGAGAAGTTGTTATTATGTGCTACAATGTGTTAGAATGATGAGTTGTTATATGACTCATGGATGATGATGATGATGAGGAGTTGTTATGATGATGAGGAGTTGTTATATGACTATGATGATGATGATGATGGGTTGTTAATATTATGATGATGATGATGATGATGATGAGTTATTATACCAAGTTGGAATTTTCCAACTTGGTCACTTTGGATCCATCCACTTGAATCTAATCCGCGGTTCTTTCACCTAATGATATAATAACCCATCATGATCATAATGATATAACAATCTCTAAATTGCTACTGTATGAAAACTTGTATAACGGTGTATAAATACGATATATAAAATAAAATAGAAATATAATACGGAATAGTAGTAGTAGCGTGGGGTCCAGGCGCGCTGCTAGTAACTAGCAGTAGCGCGGGCTGTGGAACGCGCTACTGATAATAGACTTAGCAGTAGCGCGGCGAAACGAGCGCTACTGCTAAATGTTAGCTGTAGCGCCATAGCAGTAGCGCCGGCACCCGCGCTACTGCTAGTCCCTATCCCCGCGCTACTACTAGGGTTTTCCCTAGTAGTGGATGCAATGCGCTTGAAGATTAGAAAGATTAGAAAATATGCCATTAATAAAGAGGCTTGGTATCATTATGCTGTTGGATCAATTATTACCTTAGTTGCGATTTTGATCGCATTTGTTGTTGCATTTAAATGCTTTAGCTAGATAGTTGTATTTTGTTTTATGAGAAGTATGTATGAACTTTATGTATGAACTTGTATTAATTTGGTCACTTCGATGTTGTGTAATGAAGATGAGCCGACAATGGATGTACGATGACCGACGCTCTCCCGAGTTCATTAATGGCGTGCATAGTTTTCTGCGTGTGGCTGAGGCAAACAAGCAGAATGGTTTTATGTGTTGTCCATGTGGTGTCTGTAAGAATGATAGGGATTACTCTACCTCAAAAATCCTTCACAGCCACCTGCTTCAGTCCAGTTTGATGTCCGGCTATAACTGTTGGACCAAGCACGGAGAAAGAGGGGTGATAATGGAAGACAATGAAGAAGAAGAGGATGATGACAACTATCCTAGGTTCCCTGAATACGATGGTACTACAATGGGGGAAGCTGAAGAAGAGTCATCAGATGAGCCCGCTGATGATCTTGGTCGGTGTCGTGGTTTTGTCACGGCAGATGTCCTCGTGAAAGGACTTAGTGGTGAGGCCATCGCAACTAGGTGGTAACTTGAACGGGGTTGGTCGGAATAGAGAGACGCGAGTTTTACCCAGGTTCGGCCCCTCGCGGTGGAGGTAAAAGCCTACATCCTGCTTGATTGCTATTGATGATGATCTCGATTACAAGGGTGCTCTTGCGCTACCTCTATCTCGAGAGCTACCGATTTATCTGTCTAACTTGACCTATCCTTCTTGGGGTGCCTTGCCCCTCCTTATATAAGTTGAAAGGGCCGGCTTACATGTAGAGTCCTAGTAGGACTACAACTAGTCTCTTTTCTACTACAAGTTGGATCCTAGTCCGGATCTTGCTTCCCTTGTCAGGAAGCTTTCCTCTTCTTGGACCTTCTCCGCGAGCCGGCCCATTGGGCTCCCCTTAAGCCGGCCTCCTGCCGGGTCTCGCCCTGGGCCCTTGGTCTCTCCTTGTTGTCTTGCCGTAACCCAGGCTATGAGATGACCCATAGAGCCTCCTGACTCTTGGCCGGGTCAAACTATGGCCGGGTGATAACCGTGGGGAATATCTCCAACATTAGCCCCCAGTTTAGCTTGAATTTATTCATGCTAAGCTCCTGAAATAAGAATAACTATTATGTTAAAGGAAAACGGCTCGCTCAAAAGGCCGTCTTTATTCAATGAACCAGCTTCTGAAAAATCCGGGTTTCTTTTTCATATCAACGAGCAGGCTTCACAATCAACTTGCTCACGCGGGTTCCTTGCGGAAAAATATTAAGAAAAATAACCCATCTGACGTTGAGTCGGTTTCCAATGCTTCGTCTTGATAGAAATATTGGGAAATAAGAAATCCATCTGATGTTGAGCCGGTTTTCAGTGCTTCCCACTTGATAGAAAATATTAGAAATTAGAAATCCATATGATGTTGAGCCGGCTTTCCGGGCCTTTCTATGAACAGCTTGGAAAAGATAAACTTTGCAAATTTCTCCACTAAGAATATGATACCCGGTTTGCTCAAAACTGAGAACTTGAAGGTGTACCTCCCTTATATCCATATTACCTATAGCCCCCAAGTCTTAAGAGGGGAACGTAGTGATAGCTTAAAACTTGCTTCAATATAAATGTTGCAACTTTGAAGAAATCCGGGTTGTTCATCTGAGTCGCCAGTTATAAACTGAATGTTTTGCATTTCACATGTGTAGCCCCCAAGTGCCGGGTTGTCTTGCCTGCAGCAACCCGGGATTTGAACTTAGCTTTTGATGGTTGTAGATGTATAGCTGAAAATAATGTAACCCCCAAGGGCCGGTTTAGCTGTTCTCATCAATCTGGAACTTGAACGATCTGTAGAGTCAATGACTGTAGCCCCCAAGGGCCGGGTCACTATTAATAGTGAGCCGGGTCTTCGATGAAAATAGTTTAAAATGACAATGCATTAGCCCCCAAGTGCCGTGGTGCATGCTTGCAGCGACATGGGACTTTCATACTGAATGTAATCTTGATTTGAATAATGTAGCCCCAAGTGCTAGGTCGTATTGCCTGCGGCGACTCGGGACTCTTCCTTCCACTGTAGAATAAATTCAGATCCACTGTAGCCTCCAAGAACCGGGTTGCCTGGCCGCATAGTATACTCTTTTGTATTATCAACTCACCAAATAAATCCTGGTGACCTGGCAAGTGACAACCCGGCGGCAATTGATGTAGAAGGAGAACAAACCAATGTTAATCCGGCAGATCCAGCTGCCGGGTCTCAACCATCAATCAATCTGCAAGCTTGAATTTACTTTGAAAAACTTGATAGAAAATGGCCCAATCGTGGCTTGTAATAGTTTTTGAGCGTGAAACTGCATAGTCCGCCAATGCCATCAAATACTTTAATATTTTGCCTGTGAACTGATGATGCTTTTGCGATGAAAGAAATCCTTGGCCGTGGTTGCAGTGCAACCCGGCAAATATGTATGAAAAAATTCATAAGTGATGTAGTCTTCTACAAAGCACATGTTGAATAACCCAAAACCCGGTCAATTAAATGACCAGGTATTATATGTGACCCGGCTGGATTTGTAACCCGGGAATTTAGAAGAATTGATATCTCAATTATTTAATATTGGTTATGATAAACCATGATGAAGATCCAGTCATTTTGGCTATCAAAGATTTGTTTGTTCCTGTGGAGTCACAATGTAACCCGGTTTGAAGACCGGCTCCTGCGACATAAACAAATATAGATACGTATAAATGATGCAATGTATGATGATGCAATGTATGATGATGCAATGTATGATAATGCATGTGTATGATAACAGAGTATAAGAATGTCGGCTTTCGAGGCACAACATAAGACCGGCTTTCGAGGCTCGAGTCTTGGTTTCGCTTCCTGTGGAAGCAGACTTTTTGGCCTCTTTTGGTTTGTCCTATCTCTCTGACAGCCGGCTCTCACGCAACCAATCGAGCGTTTTAACTCTGAGGAATTCAGGGTCACCTTTGTGATTGACTCATCAGGCGTACGCCGGGTCGCTTTTTAGGGAGTAGCATCTTGCTAACAGGCAGGTTTAGCCAAGTATATTTTGGCTTTTCGCCGGGTTAAAAGGGTTTTGTAAGCTAAACTCGATGAGTTGGAAGCCCCCAAGTAACCATATGATCATGAAAAAGCTCAGCATAGGATATACAGGAGACAATGCTACTACTGCAAAACATCTGGGGTCCCGATAAGCCGACATTCCTTTGATCATAATATATACAGGAGACAATGCTACTACTGTAGATGTGTTAAGGCTTTTGAGCCGTAGGCATTTTAAAGTTGCCGAACCGTAGGCATTTTTAAGGTTGCCGAACCGTAGAATTACGTGAAGATGACCGTGGTGCTACCTCCGAGATTAACTCAAAGGTGCCAGTTTACTTCATTGAATAATAAAATCATGAAAAACATGAAAATGACTTAACTGTTTTTATTCCTCAGCGTTGATGACGCAATGTGAACCCGCAGAAAGTTGAGGTCGACCGCGGCCGGTTATAGATGATCCAATTGGGCAACCCGGCGCGGATAGAGACTGACGCGGGTTCCCGCGATGTCGTGCAAGACATGACTCCGGAAAACAATATCAACCCCTTTTTTTGTGAATTACTTGGCCTGCATATGAAAATAACACAGGCAAAAGCACTAATGCTCGGTTGAATCAGCATGTTTTGCATAAAATGACTAGGTAGGATAGCACCTGATAATATATATTTTTTCCTTTTCTGCTCCAGCATTCATTGGAGTAGACCAGGCAGTAGGGGCGGCGGCCTGTGCGCGTCCGTTCGGGCAGCTCGTACGGGCGGGCAAGGCCCCGGTGTGTTGATGTAGACGCGGGAGCTGGCCGATAAATTGACGTGGACGCGGGAGCCGGCCGCGACGTTTGACGTCGGCGCGGACGCGAGAGCCGGCCGTGGCGTTGTAAGCTGGCACGGACGCACGAGTCGGCCGCGGCGTTGTAAGCCGGTGCGGGCGCGCGGGTCGGCCGCGTCGTTGTAAGCTGGTGCGGACGAGGGAGTCGCCTGACGTGTTGATGTAGACTGGACCACGAGCGCGGTGGCTTATACGCGTGTCCGTCGAGCAGCGCGACACGGACGAACGCCAGCGCAGAATGATGCTGGCACCCGCTCCATATCCGCGGTATAACACCACCTTTGTAATGAATAATTGTCCTGGTTTTTTATCGGATGAATGCGAACGCTGGTACTTGAAAATGCCAGACGAAAAAGATAGAAATATTGCTACGGGCATATACTTGGAGTACTAGTTCTTGGTTGTACGTGTACACCCGCACAAGCTCGTCTTAAGCCAGCAGCTTGAGGGTATATTTTCTTTTGTTGGGTAGCGTTGAGATGTGCTTCCTCTTCATTATTTTAATATATTGTAGGCCCCTTTGTTTGATTGCACCTGATCGTCACGTGACAAAACCCAATCTTTTTCCCCAGTCTCCCGTGCTCTTGTGAATCATAGATAAGGTCGGACTCCTGATCCGTGATGCTGCTTTTGTGTTCTCTGCATGTCGGAAACGCCATGATGCCGCAACGATAGAAATTGTTTTGACTTTAGCCACGCTGTCTCCTCAAAGCTTTGGTGGATTCCATGATTTCACGGGCACTGTCAGTTTTGCATTGTGTCCTCCTTTTCCTTTTTCCTTTTTCAGTCTGATCCTGGTAGTTATCGGATGGTCTTGCTTTGGTCTTCACGTCGCGAAGTGGTGGCTGGACAGATAGGGAGCAGTCTCGGAAATTGAAGCGAGCAGCAGCAGCAACTCTGTAGCACGGCTGTTGCGGACGAGAAGTCGTGGCGACGCATGATGGAACTCCTAGTAGACTCCGCGACACGCTGCTGTAGCTTCGGGTGAGTTGCGTGCGTATGGAACTTCTGTCGGCTCAGCTTCTTCGTAATGTGACGCAGCGGAAATTTGATCCGTCTTCGTATCGACGGGTTGTCTGGTCGCGTGTGGCGGCACACGCGACGCAACCCTAAATTTCTCTTGATCTCAAATTTTGTATATGCCATTCCGACTGCTCGCCATGGAGACGATGTAGATCCTTCCGCGCCGGCTCTTCTTCATCTGGCAATCGCGAGCTTCGCATTCCTTGAAGAGCTCCCTCCAAGAACGTAACACCACCGTGCGCTGGCCCCACGGTGGGCGCCAACTGTCGTGGTTTTGTCACGGCAGATGTCCTCGTGAAAGGACTTAGTGGTGAGGCCATCGCAACTAGGTGGTAGCTTGAACGGGGTTGGTCGGAATAGAGAGACGCGAGTTTTACCCACGTTCACCCCCTCGCGGTGGAGGTAAAAGCCTACATCTCGCTTGATTGCTATTGACGATGATCTCGATTACAAGGGTGCTCTTTTGCTACCTCTATCTCGAGAGCTACTGATTTATCTGTCTAACTTGACCTATCCTTCTTGGGGTGCCTTGCCCCTCCTTATATAAGTTGAAAGGGCCGACTTACATGTAGAGTCCTAGTAGGACTACAACTAGTCTCTTTTCTACTACAAGTTGGATCCTAGTCCGGGTCTTGCTTCCCTTGTCAGGGAGCTTTCCTCTTCTTGGACCTTCTCCGCGAGCCGGCCCATTGGGCTACCCTCACTACTAGAAAAAAGCACATTAGTGGCGCACCACTTTTGGGTATTAATGGCGCACCATAGGTGCGCCACTATTACCACGCCACTAATAAGAAATACTAATGGCGCACCCCTGGTGCGCCATTAGTATTCAGTATAACAGTGGCGCACCTGTAGTGCGCCATTACTATGGCTACTGGTGCGCCACTACTAATGCAGATGAGGTGGCCCTGGTAACCAACAGGTGCGCCACTGATGTATCTATAGGTGCGCCACTGATATTTTGCACGGTGCGCCACTAATGTGCTGGCAGGTGCGCCACTACTATGAATTATAGGATTTTTTTTATTTTTTGCTTTTCTGATATTTGCACAGCACATAATATATTAATTATACAGCACAGAATATACAATACAATACAACACCACAATTAGTCAAGTATAAACAGGACATAATACAATTCATCAAATTAGTCTCCGAATTCGAAATAGCGAACAAAGTTCAAATATTAGACAAGTTTAGGTCTCGAGACCGAGTAGCGAGTTTGTCGTCACATTACAAAGTCGATATCATCTAAACTACCATCACATAGAAGAGAGCTGCGGTCACGATGAGCATCATCGCGATGAAACTGGTCTTCATCCGGTTCCTCCTCCGCTCCCTCCTCTCTCCCGCTAGATAGCGCGCGTATCTAGCTTCCGCCTCCACCCTAGTGGTGTATCCTTTGTAACTGTTTCCGCTGAAACGGTGAACCTGTTTCCGACACTCCTCCCAGTCGTCGTAGACTCCGGGAACCTTACCCTTGTACACGACATACGACGGCATCTCTATGCACTAGACAAACAAAACGTTAGTAGCAATTCACAGATAATATATAAGCAATATATGAGTATGCAACAAAAGGATCGAAAGAGAAAAGCAACACATTAATAGCACGGTTCATGGTCCTACTAATAAATAGCATCGATTACATATAAGTTGAACGACTGTCCAAACTGAAGAGACATACAAGTTCATTAAAGTTTAATTACAACATGAGCTAATCGATATTTCAGAACTACATAGCATCAATACTTTCGACTCGACTCAGGGACCGGAGCGTGGATGAAGCCGCCGTCTTTCGTGATGGTCATGAATGTGCGGTTGTTGTCAGCCTGCATTTGTAGCGTTGTTTCTATTTCACTGTTGGACGGTTGATAGTTGAGGTAGAACTGCCCCGAGGTACGAAGGACATCTTCATAGATGATTTCCGCTAACTCCGACTGGATGCGAAAGAATTCTTGTCTGATGTCCTCGTCCTGGATTGCCGACAAGCATGCGGCCCATTCTTTGAGCTCATTTGGTAGCATACGCTGATGATGGTTCCGTACGATCGCCTGCATGTGATGGAGGGCGTAGTAGGCATCCTTCTGACTGCCAGGCGGCTGCTTGACGCCGGGGAACGTCGTTACGTGGGTGAACACGTTCTTGCCGTACCTACAAAGTGGCCTCCTGAAGGTGCCTCCAGATTTGGCGTAGCTGGGGAGAGCATCATCAAGAACTTTCTTGATATTTGTGTAGTCTTTCTTCGACTGACGGTCCGAGTCGAAATACGTGGCCGTGGAATATTTCGGGCTTAAGAGGATGAGTGTGCAATGTGTGTCACTGCACAAAACACGGAATGTTAGAAAAAAAAAGAACGATCGAAATCTAAGAAATCATATGTTACGGGGCGGTGAGGGGATGACTTACTCGGAAAAGTAAGGCACGAGGAAGTTATCCTTATCCTGGTTCGCCAGGATGACGCCTTCGAGGTATGAACTCGCGACTTGCCGGTCCCCAGCGCTGCCCAAGATCTTGGCACGCATGTAGAAAGGGTCGACTATCACGATGTCCGGGGTGTTGTCTCTAATGATCCGCATCTCCATACTGAGCGAAAATAGCCGAATGAAGGTGTAGTGCAGCGGATAAAGGTTAAACATAGCGAAGATGTCATCAAACCGCAGGACGATCATACGCCCGGCGGTGCTATCGACAAAGCCCTTGCCCTCTGGCACCTTGGCCACGAAAACCGGGTATGCCACATCATTCTCGGAGAGACGCCGCTTCTCCATAGTAAGAACACCGTCATGCAGACTCCGCATAGCAGCGGTTGCAGCATTGAGCAGATTAGTCGGTAGCATCGGCCTACCCGCCACATGCACCCTCCTCGAGATATCCTTAGGTATTAGTGGCCCGTCCTGAGCACGGATCGTACTCGGTGCCGGCTGGCTCGCACCCTTGCCATTTTTTCTTTTCCGTCCCTTCTCCTTCTTCTTCTGCTGTAATGGGATCGAGTTCTGCTCAGAGACCACCTTCTTGAGTGTGTTGGGGCTGATAATATTTCGCACCTCGGCTGTTTGAGTCTCGGTGAAGGCGTCAGCTGGAGGCGTCTCCTGAGAACTGAACAGACAACGCCTGTTGCAATTGGGTTTCTCCGCGGTACCAGCTAGATCGCGATCGTCTTTTGCAGGGTTGGGTTCTTGAGAAGGAGGCCCCGCCAAGAAGTCGTCACCGTACCCATGTTCGTTGAAGTACTTATCGACGTCGTCGTCCGGATCCTGTGCCATATGCATGTCCGGATCAGCTGACGGCGGTAGCGTTGCGGCGGTCTTGCCATGGCTTGGCGACGGCACGACTGGCGGTGTTGTCTGTGGGGTGGCATTTGCAAGGAGATATGTATCACATTGCATGGAGATACCTAAGATTACTGGCACTATATGTTTTGAGTCAAGATTACTGGAGGATATAACAGGACATACAAAGATACTATACTACTGCATTATTCAGTTTTGAGTCAAGTTGTGCCTCAAACTGAAAGCATCAGCCATTAGGCTAATCAGAAATATAGGAGAAAAATAAATGAAAAAACTGATACAAACTAGTAAATCATGAATTACTTTCATAGCAGATGGTATCTTCAAACAAAGATACTGCAGAAAGTATGAAGATTTTCAGCTTACAAGAACTAGAGCAAGGAACCAACAAACTAAATCAAAACTGCATCATCGAAATCAACACATTGTGGCAATCAGCCTCCCCCATAACCGGCGCCCAATAGAGCACACGATTAATTCATTAGCCAATAATTGGAATGTTCTCACATATGCAGAGGCTTAGAGCACACGGGTGTGTTCTTGTACAAACTGCTCTTGATTCCCCCATAACAGCAGCATGCTCTAAATCTTGACAGGTAGCACAAAGAAGGAGATGCAGAAGATTGTTACCTGGGAGAGGACGGAGAGGGTGATCTGCTTGTTCTTGGGCACCTCGGTGAACAGCTTGCCGTGGGCACCTCGGTGAACAACCACCTCTTCTGTTTCCTCTTCCACCTCTGCAAACTCCGCCATAGCTTCCACTTTGTAGCCTGCTCGAACAAAATGAGAGGTCAGAGAGAGAGAGAGAGAGAGAGAGAGAGAGATGGTGGCTCGTGCTAAATAAACTAAAACACAACAATCAGTTGACACACAACGATGGAAACGGATAGGTGGAGGAACGAGGTGACCTGCGCATCGAGGAGGAAGGGCGGGCGGCGGCGGCCTGCTCGTGGATGACCACGCCTATGGCATCCACGACGGGGCGGGGGTTGGTGGGCGGGGCGGGGGTTTCTTCAACGGCGGCGGCGGTCGGGGTCACGGGTGGGGATGGGGCGGACTACGGCGGCGAACAGGAACACGGGACGGGAGGATGGGAGGCGGCTGCTCACCGTGGGGAGGGGACGTCGACGAACCGGTGGTGGCGGCTCTCAGGTGGACGGCGGGAAGACGAGCCTGGCGGCGGAGGGGAGAGCGGCGGTCGGGGAGGGTCAGGGCCGGGGAGGAGATGAGAGAGTGAGGGTAACGGCGGTCGGGTGAGCCCAGGCCTATCGATACACAGGTATAACAATGGCGCACCTCAGTCTGGTGCGCCATAAATAACCATATAACAATGGCGCACCTCAGTCTGGTGCGCCATAAATAACCATATAACAATGGCGCACCTCAGTCTGGTGCGCCACTGTTAAATTTTTTTTTTGAATATCCAACTAGTCTAAAATAAATACTCTAAAAAAAGGTTGTGCAGTTGGATCTATTAAATTGACTTATCTACTGTATCCTTCCATGTTAACAACTTAACATGACCATCTACCCCCCCGCAAAAAAAAAGGGACGATCGACATATATATAAATTTGTATTTTTGTTGTGAGTATATTTTTTACAATCGACATTGGCGAAAAAGGGACGATCTCAAACTTTGTTTTTTTTCCAACTGAAACATAAGATGCGCCATATCCAAATACTCTAAAGAAAATATATAGTATATGACTATTAAGGTCGTTAAAATGTGTAGATTAACAATATGCCATATCCATCTCCATAGAAAAATGATACATAATATAATATGCCCACATACACACGCGGCCGACACGTCGTGATTCGATCTTAGCTATCTTTTCACAATCTTCTTGCCCTTCTTTCTCGCGGTTGAATAATTTAGCCCCAGAACCCCTTGACTTCTTCTCTTGAACGGACGTCCTTTAGGTAGGGTGGTCCTGCTTCTTCTTGTGGTGTGTGGTACTTCATCGTCGTAGTCATCTTCCATCTTCGGGTCGCCGTACTTGTCGAAGTCTTGCTCATTGGCGACTCCATCCATTCTGATGATGTTCCTTTTGCCTCTCCTCACGACAACACGACTGGGCTTTGACGGGTCGGTAATGAAGAAGCATTGGTCCACTTGGCACGCCAGTACCCATGGCTCATTTTTCGCGGCGACGTTTGCGCCCGCGGTCTTGGATTTGGCTTTGGGTATAACCATGGTGGTGAAATACCGGTCTTCTTTTAGGACGCTCTTGGCCCATCTGACACGGAACATCGGGACCTTCTCTCCAGCGTAGCTCATCTCCCAGATCTCCTCGATCCTTCCGTAGTATCTGTCCTTGTCGTTACCGGTGTAGGATTCCATCGTTACCCTGGAGTTCTGATAATCGCTCTTCATGTCCTTTTCCTCGGTGTAGAATGTGTAGCCGTTGATATCGTACGCCTCATAGGTCATCAGGTTGTGCTCGGCGCCCTGTGACAAGGCGAATATGAGTTTTTCTTCCGCGGAAGAATGCTCATGTAAAGGGTACGACAGAAGCTTGTCCTTGAACCAACGCGTGAAACATGAGTTGTGCTCTTTGAGTACATCTCCGTCCATTCACTGTTGACCTCGGTCATTGTATGTCTTCTCAATAGAGGTTTTGTGCTCTACCACCCAAGGATCGACCACGTCAATGTGTTGCAGCGCGACTAGGTTTGCTCTTTCAAAGTCGGCGAGTCGACCCTTGAAGTCTACATGCATTTCGCGGCGACCCTTGCGGTGACCACATCCAGCGAGCCTGCCGAGGTGCCTGTTGACAGGCAGACCAACGGGGTTCTCGATGCCTAGATAATTCGTGCAGAAGGAGATGCACTCTTCGGTCAGAAAGCCCTTGGCTATGCTTCCATCTGGACGTGCCCTGTTACGAACGTATCCTTTGATGACACCATTCATCCTTTCGAATGGCATCATGCTGTGCAGGAACGTCGGCCCGAGTTGGATGATATCCTCCACGATATGGACCAGCAGATGCACCATAATGTCGAAGAATGCGGGCGGGAAGTACATCTCAAGCTCGCATAGTATCACCACGATCTCTTCCTGTAGCCTTCTGAGTTGCCTCATGCCAACCGACTTCCGAGAGATGACGTCGAAAAAGTTGCATAGGCCAAATAGCGTTTCACGGACGTGCGCGTCCATGATCCCACGGATTGCAACTGGAAGTATCTGCGTCATCCGCACGTGACAGTCGTGAGACTTCATCCCGCTGAACTTCTGCTTCGCTGAGTCTAGGTATCTGCTTATCTTCCCCGCATAACCGTAAGGAAGTTTTACTCCTACGAGGCAGGCGAAAAACTGCTCGATCTCCTTCTGACTTAGAGTGAAGCACGCGGGAGGGCAGTCATATTCGATCTTCTTGGCCTTTTTGCCTTTGCGACGACTTTCCGTGTCCTTCGCCTCATCATCATCATCATCATCATCATCATTAGGGCGTTTTGCGTGAAGCTCCTCCCTGATGCCCATTGATTGCAAGTTTGCCCTTGCTTTCGGCCCATCTTTGGTCCTCTCTGGCATGTTGAGCAGGGTACCAAGCAGACTCTCGCACACGTTCTTCGTGATATGCATGACATCAAGGTTGTGAGGCACACGGAGGATCTTCCAGTACGGCAAGTCCCAGAAAACAGACCTCGTTTTCCATACCTTCAGCAGCGGCTCTGGCGCCTTTCGCTTCTTTCCCGGCGGTGGGCACTCTTTCCAATTTTTCAACAGCTCGTCTATTTCCTCGCCGCTCCTCGTACGTGGGGGTCTTCGGGGTTCGGTTTCACCATCGAACAGATCCTTGCGTTTTCTCCATGCGTCATCGTCGCGAAGCCACCTTCGATGTCCCATGAACACGATTTTCGAAGACCCGGGATCTCTATCTAGCTGGCGATACGTTGTGTCATCCATGCACCTGACGCATGCACAAAATCCGTGGAGCACCTGCCCCGCGACATATCCGTAACCGAGATAGTCATGCACCGTCGTGAGCAGTGCGGCTCTCATAGGGAAATATTCTTTCGCTGCGGCGTCCCACGTATTGGCTGGCGTTTTCCACAGCGTGTCTAGCTCCTCTTTCAGCAGCCCCAGATACAGATTGATGTCGTTCCCTGGTTGTTTCGGCCCTTCAATTAGCATACTCATGTGAATATACTTCCTCTTCATGCACATCCAGGGGGAAGGTTGTACATCCACACAAACATAGGCCAGGTGCTATGTGTGCTTCTCTGGCTGCCAAACGGATTGACTCCATCGGTGCTCGCGCCCAGCATGATGTTCCTTGGATCGTCCCCAAATTCTGGGTGTTCGAAGTTCAACGCTTGCCACTGGCTCGCATCCTTAGGGTGACTCAGCATCTTGTCTTTTTTATTTATCTCCGGATCATTTCCGTCATCTTCTCGCTTCTTCTCCTTCCTATCCGCGTGCCAACGCAGGAGCTCTGCTAGCTTAGGGTCCGCGAAATACCGCTGCAGACGAGGAGTGATCGGAAAGTACCACACCACTTTTCGAGGAGCTTTCTTCCTCTTCTTGTATCGAGTGACGCCGCACACCGGACATATGGTAGACTCCGCGTGCTCGTCCCGATAAATGATGCAATCGTTCATGCACACATGGTATTTCACGTGCGGTAAATCCAGAGGACACACGATTTTCTTCGCCTCCTCGAAACTGGTCGGGCACTTGTTCCCCTTGGGAAGACGTTCGTGCCAGAATGACATGTTCTCGTCGAAGCATGCGTCGGTCATTTTGTGTTTTACCTTCATCTCCAGAGCCATGAGCGTTACTTTCAGGCGGGTATCCTCGGGCCTGCATCCTTCATACAATGGAGTAACCGCGTCTATCTCCAGTTGATCCAGCTTGGCTTTCTCTCGGGCGGCAGCTCTTGCGTTACCCGTCTGCTTGAGAAGCAGCTCTTGAATATGAGGGTCCTGCACCCAGCCCATCGATGGTCCATCGTCGTCTGCTCCGGCATCTTCATCTTCATGATCATGCCCTTCGTCTTGATCTTCCTCATCATCATGTCCGGCATCTTCTACATGATGACTGTGTCCTGCATCTACTTCGTGATCATGTCCTGGAGATTCTTCGTCTTCTCGCCCGCCCTCGCCGCTGTTGTCTTGCTGCCCTTCCTTATTTCTTGCCCGGCCCCCATGGACGACTTCATAATCATCTTCATCACCTTGTCACCGATAGCCATCCATGAAACCACGCACGAGCAGGTGGTCCCGCACCTGTCTGGAATCCGGGTCCATAAGGCTCTTCAGCTTGCATCTTCGACACGGACATCTTATCTCCATCTCGTTCTTTTTAAGCATCTCGGCCTTCGCGGAGCTCAAAAACCTATTCACGATGCCTTCGGTCATCGTGCGGACCATGGTTGCCTGCGGGGTAGAGCAAAACAATATTTGAGAACCAAAAAAAAATTTGGCATGACTTTGCCTAAAAATAGGACCAAAAAGAATGCATAGTGCCCGATTCTCGCCGAAACGGAAATGAATCAACATTCCGGCAAAAAATTGGCAACTATCGCATTTCAAATACCGGTACCTGCAAACACAAACATATGCAACACCACAAACATACGTAGATCTAGCTCAATGAGAAAAGTGTAGATCTAGGCCATAAAAAGTGTGTACGTTGGAGGGAGAAAAAAGTAGATCTACAACATAAAGAAAGCTTTCCCCTTACTTACTTATCAAAAAAAGGAAATTTAACCACTTAATTTGGGTGAATATATGGTGCAAATGAGGTGAGGAGGAGGAGGCAGCCGAGACCAAGCTTGGTAGAGGTGGAGAGAATGAAGTGGGGAAAGTGAGTGTGGTAGGTGGCTGTCAAAAATATCTAGATGATCTCAGGCTAGTAATGGCGCACCTCCTAAGAATGCGCCATTAGTAACCAGGGTTACTAATGGCGCACCTGGTGTGGGTGCGCCATTAGTAGTTTTGAAAAAAAAAATTGAATTTTTTTTTAGTTGTGGCGCACCATGGAGTGGTGCGCCATTACTAGTTAGAACTAGTAATGGCGCACCACACCCAGGTGCGCCATTACTAGTTTTGGAAAAAAAAATTGAAAAAACAAATTTAGTAGTGGCGCACCGTTGTGTGGTGCGCCATTACTAGTTAAAACTAGTAATGGCGCACCACACCACGGTGCGCCACTGATAAGTCTGGGGACAGGGGTGTGCATAGGACAAACTTAGCAGTGGCGCACCAGACAGCAGGTGCGCCATTAGTAATATGGACATTAATGGCGCACCTGATTCTGGTGCGCCACTGCTATATAGCAATGGCGCACCACGTACATGGTGCGCCATTAATGTCCATATTAGCTATAGCCGTTTTCCTAGTAGTGCCTTAAGCCGGCCTCCTGCCGGGTCTCGCCCTGTGCCCTTGGTCTCTCCTTGTTGTCTCGCCGTAACCCGGGCTATGAGATGACCCATAGAGCCTCCTGACTCTTGGCCGGGTCAAACTATGTCCGGGTCATAACCGTGGGGAATATCCCCAACAGTCGGGCCATTGCTGATGCAAAAAGAAACTGCGAAAGTGAAAAGGAGAGGTTGAAGTTAGAGCGCATGTTAGAGGATCACAAAAAATTGTTGTACCCAAATTGCGAAGATGACAAGAAAAAGTTGGGTACCACACTGGAATTGCTGCAATGGAAGGCAGAGAACGGTGTATCTGACAAAGGATTTAAAAAGTTGCTGAAACTGATAAAGAAGACGCTTCCAAAGGACAACGAATTGCCCGACAGTATGTAAGAAGCAAAGAAGGCTGTCTGCCCTCTAGGATTAGAGGTGCAGAAGATACATGCATGCCCTAATGACTGCATGCTCTACCACGGTGAGGAGTACGAGAATTTGAATGCATGCCCGGTATGCGGTGTATTGCGCTATAAGATCAGCCGCGATGACCCTGGTGATGTTGAGGGCGAGCGCCCCAGGAAGAGGGTTCCTGCCAAGGTGATGTGGTACACTCCTATAATACCACGGTTGAAACGTTTGTTCCAAAACAAAGAGCATGCCAAGTTGTTGCGATGGCACAAAGAAGACCGTAAAAAAGACGGGATGTTGAGAGTACCCGCTGATGGGTCGCAGTGGAGAAAAATCGAGAGAAAGTGGCCGGAGTTTGCAGACGATGCAAGGAACTTATGGTTTGGTATAAGTACAGATGGCATGAATCCTTTTGGGGAGCAGAGCTGCAGTCATAGCACCTGGCCTGTGACTCTATGTATCTATAACCTTCCTCCTTGGTTGTGCATGAAGCGGAAGTTTATTATGATGCCAGTGCTCATCCAAGGCCCTAAGCAACCCGGCAACGACATTGATGTGTACCTAAGGCCATTAGTTGAAGAACTTTTATAGTTGTGGGATATAAAATGTGTACGTGTGTGGGATGAGCACAAACAGCAGGAATTTGACCTACGAGCGTTGCTGTTTGTAACCATCAATGATTGGCCTGCTCTTAGTAACCTTTCAGGACAGACAAACAAGGGATACAATGCATGCACGCACTGTTTAGATGAGACTGAAAGTATATATTTGGATAAATGTAAGAAGAATGTGTACCTGGGACATTGTCGATTTCTTCCGATCAGGCATCTCTTAAGAAAGAAAGGCAAGCATTTCAAAGGTGAGGCAGATCACCGGAAGAAGCCTGGCCACCGTACTGGTGATGATATATTTGATATGGTCAAGGATTTAAAAGTAATCTTTGGAAAGGGTCCTGGCTGACAATCTGTTCCGAATGACACTAACGGACACGCACCCATGTGGAAGAAGAAATCTATATTTTGGGAGCTACCCTATTGGAAAGTCCTAGAGGTCCGCTTTGCAATCGACGTGATGCACGTGACGAAGAATCTTTGCGTGAACCTGCTAGGCTTCTTGGGCATGTATGGGAAGACAAAAGATACACCGGAGGCACGGGAGGACCAGCAACGTATGAACGAAAAAGACGGCATGCAACCAAAGCAGTATCAAGGTCCTGCCAGCTACGCTCTTACCAAAGAAGAGAAGGAAATCTTTTTTGAATGCCTGAGCAGTATGAAGGTCCCGTCTGGCTTCTCGTCGAATATAAAGGGAATAATAAATATGGCAGAGAAAAAATTCCAAAACCTAAAGTCTAATGACTACCACGTGATTATAACGCAATTACTTCCGGTTGCATTGAGGGGCTTCTACCGGAAAATGTTCAATTAGCCATTGTGAAGCTATGTGTATTCCTCAATGTGATTTATCAGAAGGTAATCGATCTAGAAATCCTACCAAGGTTACAGAATGATTTGGTCCAATGTCTTGTCAGTTTTGAGTTGGTGTTCCCACCATCCTTCTTCAATATTATGACACACGTCCTAGTTCACCTAGTCGAAGAGATTACCATTCTGGGTCCTGTATTTCTACACAATATGTTCCCCTTTGAGAGGTTCATGGGAGTCTTAAAGAAATATGTTCATAACCGTGCTAGGCCAGAAGGAAGCATCTCCAAGGGCCATGAAACAGAGGAGGTTATTGAGTTTTGTGTTGACTTTATTCCTGACCTTAAGCCGATTGGTGTTTCTCAATCGCGGCATGAAGGGAGACTGAGTGGAAAAGGCACGCTAGGAAAGAATTCAGTAATAAGTATGGACGGGCATTCGTTCACTCAAGCACACTACACAGTTCTACAAAATTCCACCTTGGTGGCTCCGTATATCGAGGAAGACATGGATTTTGTACGCTCCAAGAACCCGGAGCAGTCTGACCCCTAGATTAAACATACACACATGGCGACTTTCGGCGGTTGGTTGCAAGCACATCTCATGAATAACACCACTGTTGGAGATGAGCTGTACTTGTTAGCCAAGTCACCATCTTCGACTATATGACTTTCAAAGGGTACGAGATAAATGGGAATACGTTTTACACGATCGCCCAAGATAAAAAGAGCACCAACCAAAACAATGGTGTCCTCTTTGATGCAACAAACAACAATAGGAAAAATGACACATATTATGGTTACATAGAGGAGATATGGGAACTTGACTATGGACCTTCTTTTAAGGTCCCTTTGTTTCGGTGCAAATGGGTCAATCTGACAGGAGGCAGGGTAAAGGTAGACCCGCAGTACGGAATGACAACAGTGGATCACAACAATCTTGGGTACACAGACAAACCATTCGTCCTAGACAATGATGTGGCGCAGGTTTTCTATGTGAAGGACATGTCTACCAAACCGAGAAAAAGAAAAGATAAGGAAGCGAATACATCATACGATGAGCCAAAGTGCCACATAGTTCTTTCAAGGAAAAGAAACATTGTGGGAGTGGAGGACAAGACAGACATGTCAGAAGATTATGAAGTTTGATGAAATTCCTCCCTTCACAGTGAAGACTGACCCAAGCATCCTATTAAATGATCAAGATTCTCCATGGTTACAGCGCAATCATAAGCAAGGGACACACGCGAAGAAAAAAAATTTATACCCCAAGATCCCACTCTGGGATGTGACCGGCTTCACCGTCATCACGTTCTCTCTAGTGAGTTTCCGGACTTATAGCTGGAAAGTCCCACTTCGGACAAACCGGAGGGAATCTTTGTAAGAGTTAGGGTATATATGTGTTTTGGGTGTTCCTAGGTGGACTCCGGAGCGTCGGAATCCAACCTAAAAGCTAGGGCATTTTGGCATTTGAAACATGATTTTTGAATAACTATTTATTAAGTTATGAATTTTCAATTATTCATGTCCTTTTAGTATTTTAATTATAGTGGCTGTCCAGAGAGGTAAAGTGAGGGTTTTCACCCCTCAATTATTGAGCTATGTTAGAGAGAGAGTTACTGGAGGTAGAATATGACTAGGGTGAGGTCTGGTAAAAATTTGAGCTAAAGGAGAATCCATTTGGTACCCCAATCATTGACCACAAGATTTTGGCATAAGGTGTTTGATGATGAATAGAGGTACTTAGAGGAATCCAATGGCTTTAGAATTTAACAGGAATGAGCTTGGTATCAATTTGAGCTAGGGTGCAAATTTGTAGCTCATTTGAAGAAACTTGGCAATGTAAATATTTCAAACCCTAGAAATGGGCAGAAATGGTTTTGACAAGCTTTGATCAAGTTACCTTGTTCTCCAACTTGTGCCACTTGATGGGGGTGATGCTCATGACCATCTGGCAATGTAGTAAAATTTTGAGATCAATGGGAGAAAGTTGCCAATGTAACTTTGTCAAACCCTAGAAATGGGCAGAATTGGTTTTGGCATACTTTGACCAAGCTAATTTGTTCTCCTTGATGCACCACTTGGCCTAGATGAATATTTAGACCATTTTAGCGGGTGTACCAAGTTTGAGCTCATTTGGACATGTTTAGCAATGTAAAGTTGCTCAAACTAGAAAATGGACATAGATGGTTTTGAGGGAATTTGATGATGTTATCCTGTTCTCCAAGACATGAGACTTGGCAAGATCATCAAATATGGCATTTGTGACATGCTAGAATTTTCTTGGAATTTATGGTGAATATTTCCTTTGTAAATATTTCAAAAGCTTGAAATATCCAGAAAGGGTAATTGAGGGTTTTGACCAATATTTTGAACATGACCATGTGTTGAAACTCTTATATATGGACAAATTGAATCTGTCAAATAATTTCTTCAAAATGAAAATTAAAACTCCTCATGTTGACTAACAGAAACATAATATAATTTGGCAAAAGAATAATAAGAAAGCATAAACTAAAATAATTAAAACAAAGGAAAAAGGTATAAAACTAAAAGAGCAAAACAGAACATGTTTTTGATTAAAACACCTATTTAAAATATCCTAAAAATTCCCAAATTGAACATACTGATAAAACACACTAATATTAAACCGCAGGAAAAAGAATCACTAAAAAATCTATTTTTAAACTAAAGTTATTCACAAACTAGTGATTCACACAAATTTCAAAGAATTCAAATTTAAACTATTCAAATTTGAAAACTACTGGAACTAACAGAAAGTTCATAATTTTTGTGACCTAAAGCAAAAAGATTCACTCAAAAACTCTAAATATTCTAAGAGTTTTACCTAAAGTTTTCAACACAAAAAGAATCACTTTAAAAAGACACCTTTAGTCCCGGTTGCAACCACCAGCCGGGACTAAAGGTTCCTTCTCCCGCGCGAAATTTGGGCCACCGAAAAGAGACCTTTAGTCCCGGTTCGTGGCTGGCGCCGAGACTAAAGGACCTTTAGTCCCAATTCGTGGCTGGAGCCGGGACTAAAGGTCTTGTGTATATAACCGCCCGGTGTCCCGGTGCCAGCCACCGCCCGGGAGAAGGAAACAGAACCACGCCGCCAGGCCGCTCGTCTTCAACCTCCGACCGCTGAGATCGCCTCCACCGCCCCGTTCGCTCCGGTCCTCCTCCGAGCTCGCCGTCCGCACCATTGGAATCGCCGTGAGCCTCTCCCTCGAACCCCCATCTCGGTTTCCTCTGTCGCACGCCGTAGCCATCGCACCACCTGCGCTCGAACCCGCCGCCGCCTGCGCTCACAGCCGCCGACACTTCGGTGACCATTTGGTCCAGGGCGTGCGTCCACCGTGTTCACCGCGCCGCGTAGACGCCGTAGGTGCCAGCCCCGCATCGCCTAGGCCATCGCAGCCGCGTCCCCGCGCATGGCCGAACGCCGGCCGCCGCTGCCGAGCTCGTGGCCGTCGTCTCCGGCCACCACTGGCCCGGCCACCACCCCCATCTGATGCGCGCCGGTGAGAGCTCTCCAACGAGCCCAGCCGTGCCTCGAATGGTGGCCCGTAGGCCAAACCCGCAGCTCGCCGCCGCATCTGCCCCCGCCGGCGGCTTAACTCCGGTGGGTTTGACCCCATTTGACCGGGGGTTTGACCTCCCCGAGTCAATGACATGTGGGCCAGCCCCCCTGTTAATTATTTAGTTTAGGTTTAATTAAATTGGTTTAGTCACTGTGAGACTGACACGCGGGTCCCACTGGTCAGTTTGACCTGGGCCGCTTCGTTGATCTGCTGACGTCAGCATGATGTCATGCTGACGCAATAAATCATTTACTGGATTTTGTTTATTTCTAAATAACCAGAAAAATCCAGAAAATGGTTTAAACTTCAAAAATTCATAGTAATTCAACCATAGCTCAGATGGAAAAGATTTATATATGAAAATAATTAGAGAAATCCAGTCAATCCATTGGTGCTGGTTTCATGCATGACAAAGTAACTTAACCTTGCTGTTTAGCTCAAAACAACTAAATGCACTTTGAAAATTCACATGTTAGGTTTGAACTTTAAAAATTCATAGAAAATTAACCGTAGCTCAGAATGAAATAATTTATATATGAAAAATTATCAGAAAAATTCAAGGAATCCATCTTTAAAATTTTCATGCATGAAAAACCAACTTATACTTGCTGTATAAGTGAAAACATCTAAATGGCATTTAAAATGCTTAAATTGGAGTTTGCATTTGAACCCTTGGTTCAAATGGACTTCATTGCACTTGTTGCTAGTTGAATTAGCACAATCCACATCATCATATTGTTGCATTGCTGTGTGTTGATTGCATCTCCGGAGTGTTCTTCTCGATACTATGATTCAGCTTTTGCTTATTGAATGCATTCTAATTGTTTTATCTTTCTTCTGGATACGCTCCTCCGAAAACCAAGAGAATGAACCAGATGACGGCTCACAATTTCTGAACGACTCCGGTAAGGGGCTTGAGGAAGAACCAAGAGACGGAGGGCAAACAAACAATGATGGCAAAGAAAATGTTAGACAATTAACAAAGTCCGGTGAGGTATATATATATTAGGCCTCTGGTGATCATTAGATGTATTAATTGATTTGTATATATATATATATATATATATATATATATATATATATATATATATGTATATATATATTAACGAATCTTTCTTCTTTTAGCCCTCCGGATCGAGCAAATCTTCTAGAAGGGTACGAGGCCGGGCCAAAAAGTTGGGCGATGGCATAAAGTACAACATCGATGAAGTCGCAGAAGATGGCGAACCGATTGCTCCTGTACAGAATGCCCGTAAATTTATAAATCAATGCGGAGTTATTGTTAGGGACAACATCCCGATCACCATTCGAGAATGGAATAAGCCAAAGGAAGATCGATGAGTTAGTTATGTCGACGAAAGATCGAAAAATTTGGTTTGGGATACGCTCATGTCACATTTCAACCTACCAGAGGGTTTCACAGATGGCCAACGGTTGAAAGTCAAGCAGTTTGCTCTTAAGAAGATGGACACACAATTCCAGACCTGGACGAAAAGATTATACAGCGACTACCTCAAGGCAGAAAGGAAGACTCCAGAATTCACTGGAGCACTAGAGAAGATAAAAGATCACTGGGACGTATTTGTGAAGTACAAGGAATTGGATGAAGCTAAGGAAAGGTCGAGAAAAAATAAGATAAATGCTGTGAAAAAAGAGTATCACCATGTTCTGGGGATAGGTGGCTACAAGAGAGGCGTGCCTAAGTGGGAAGCAGCTGAGTCCAAGATGCTTGCTGAAGGGGTCATTCCAAAAACAGCGGATTGGCCCGAGAGGTCCAGGAATTGGTTTTATGCGCATGGGGGAAAGTTGGACCCAGCGACAGGGGTGATTATTGAAAAGGCAGATCTTAAAACAGCCTCAGACTCTTTACTTCAAGCAATAGAAGATGCTCGAAAGGGGTTGTTCCAGCCCGAGAGAGAGAACGACGAGCTTACACGCGCCCTCGGGAATCTTGAACACGGAGGACGAACACGAGGCAAAGGCGTTGTTCCGTGGGTTCAGGGGTTTTCAGAGTGGAACGACACTTATAGAAGCCGTCAGAGAAAAAAGAAGCAGGATGCAGACCGGCTTCAGAAGGTAGAAACAAAGAACGCGGAGTTGGAACGCATGTTAATGCGGCAGCAGGAGCAGATCGACACAATTAGCCAGCAAAGGGCGTCTCCGCGGCAGGAGCAAGCAGATCCAGCATTGGATAGTACCGTCCCATCTATGCGGAAAAGCAGCGTGGGTTCCACGGGGGTCCGGGCCGATGATGCACTGTTGGTCGCTACCCCGTGAATGATATCAAAAAGAGGACAAGTTGTGAGCTACACATGAAAATGAAGAACATATCCATGAAGGTGGCGGTCGGCTTTGCTTTACCGAATGCACCTGAAGCAACCATCCATGTTAATCCGATTCCAGCTGGCTATGCTCGTGTCGGGGTGGATAAAGTTCTATCGGGATATGACTCACTAGAGCTTGACATTCCTGGAGGTGAAGGGGAGCAGACATTGGGAGAAGTCATACGTGGTGTCATTGTATGGAGAAAGGAATGCACCGTGTTTCTAAACTCGGCGCCAAGGCCACCGAATCCTCCGAGTAGCAATACACCTCTAAGTCCGCCGCGTCAGCCGACTCCACCCCACCTCGAGACGGAGCCCAGCGCGAGTCTGCCATATCGATCTCCGCCGCGTCAGCCGACTCCACCCCCTATGTCCCAGCAGCAGGGCCAAAAGCGGAAGAGAGCACCAAAGAAGAAAGCCAACGACGAGCCTGCTGCCAAAAAGAAGTTAGCTTACGAGATGACTGATGAGGAAACCAGAGCGGTCGTGGCTTCCGAAGTGAAGTCCCATTTTGCACCGAAACCGCCCCCGCCGCCAAAGGAGATAATACCTGCGAAAACCGTAGAGCACTTTGTGGAACTTCTAGAGCGAGCCCGACACATGTGCAGAATAGGCCATCAGACTATGAACGCTCTATTAGGAAGTCATATCAGGAACAAATGCAGCAGTCAAACGTACAAGTAGTAATAAAAGCGGGAAAACAGTTCCCCAGCTCGGAGAACAGGCAATGCAATCGATCCCCCCGCTCCAGGTGATTACTGATAAGGTAACCGACGCTGCTAAAGACTTTGGTATCAGTGTTGATCAACTCCTAGGCACCGAGGAAGTCCCCATGGCTGAATTAGCCTGGAAATATGTCCCTGAGAACCCTCTGGTCAGACCTGAGCAGGTCCCGCATCTATCAACACAAATGCGAAGATTGCATGAGTGGTATATGAAAGAAGTAAAGAACGGGCGAGAGATGCTCAGTGTGAAAGTCAAGGAAGAGCATTACTTCTATGAAAACGAGATAATGATTGAGTTTCCAGAAATTTTCCAGTTATACAATCAAGACGCACTCGACAAATATATCGTCAGTTGCAATTGTCTGTAAGTGATTTCTCTCTGTAATTTAAGTCTCTAGCTCAGCTCATTCAATGCCTGTAATTATCCTCACTATATTCTTTTGTACGCTATTATGCAGAATGAAGATTTTCGAATGCAAAAGAGATGTAATCTATGACATTGGGTTCGTTGACCCATATATCATTAATGAAATTATGATACAAAACCACGTCAAAGTCTCAGAGGAGAACTTGCTAAGGTTTATGAAGGAACTAAATACCAGAACAGAAATACTTTTTCCTTACAACTTCAAGTGAGTGTTACTGTCTTGTACTACAAATTCTATTTTGCTTACTCGATGTTAAGTGTAGTTGATGAGTTATGCATGCCGGCTTATATAAACGTGTGCGCAGGTTCCACTGGATCCTGCTAATCTTTAGAGTTGACGCTGGAACTGTTGAAACCCTGGACTCACTAGGTAAAGACCCTCGAGAATACACCAGCTTGGTTTTGATGCTCGACAGGTAATTTCAATCATTATCGCACTATATCGGCCTCTTTCGTTCATTTCCTGATATCAAGTAATTAATAACTCCTTTATTCATTTTCTTTGCCGGGCAGGGTTTGGAAACGGTTCATCAAAGAGGTTGTCGGTGAATGGAAACCGAAGCTAAAATGGCGACAGACCAAGGTAATTAAGTAGTACTAGCTAGGTCCACGCATCTCTTTAATTCTAGTTTCAATACCATTATCATGCTTGATTATTATCTGATTGAATTCTATTCTCGCAAAGTGCATGAGGCAGCAACAGGGGACTAATTTATGTGCATACTACGTTTGCGAGAACATTCGCATTACAACCGAATGGCGCAGAGATGTAAGACAACTTCAGGTACGTAAACACTATTCACAATTTTTTTATGATGATCTAATATATACACACACAACTAATATATTCATATTGATCTCCTTCTTTAAAGATTGACGAGATGCGGGATAAGCTCCTACTAGAGAACCGCATACGAGCAATTCAAGAGGAAATTGCGGGATTTTTTGCTTACGGAGGTCCTATCTGAAAGCGGAGAATACCATTGCACCTAATGTCTGCATGAAATCATCTGCAAATTGTAGAAGAAATTGTATATACCAAATTGTATACTTATATGTATGGTCGTACGAGAAATTATAAGATATATGTATGGTCGTACGAGAAATTATATTATATATGCATAACGTGTACAGTATGTAGTAGCGTAAAATATGTTTGAAATGAAAAAGAATTGAATGGAAAACACAAAATGAAAAGGAAAAATAAACCATAAACCCTAAAGCCTAAAACCCTAAACCCCAACACAAAATTATTAGTCCCGGTTGGGGACCCGGGACTAAAGGCCTTTTCCAACCGGGACTAAATCCCGTTTTTCCACTAGTGAGCAACTCATCATCATTGTAGTGATATAACAACTCATCATCATCATAATGATATAACAATGTCTTACCATCATCATCATCATAAGTTAACCATTACTAGCTAATTGTTATCATCCTAGGTAAATAACTTCGGAGCACATGACAAGATAGGACCTACTCCTCTCTCTTAGGTAAAATAGAATAAAACAGAAAAACCCCTCCATCTCCATTATGGAGCACAGAGATCCACCGGTCTCCAATTTGTGGCCTACGCTCATTCACTATTTGTCTCCATCCTTTGATTTTGAGGTATCCATTTGTTTGACGTTCAGTCGAGTATGCATATTGGAAACTGGCCCATGGCCGTACGCAAACAATTGTCATCTCACCTTTGACATACATTAGCAGAAGCACAACATCATTCAGGAGCTTCTGTTGAAGAACATAATAGTAACATAGTTAGAAATGTAGTTTACTTAAGAAGAATGTATTCCGTGGGGAGAAAGGACCACCTCTCGAGCAGATTGAGACGATTCAGGCGATGGAGATTCTCGTCAGCACGGTGGCGGAGGCAACGGCTCGGGCGGAGAGGGTGGTTGACTTGGAGGAGGTTGCAGCCCCCAATCCCGGCAGCTCGGCTCCCAGCAATGCACCTTAGGGGGTGGTGCGCTGGGGCCGGCCTCGTGGCCATACCACATCAGTTTCCAAGGCCGCTAGTGCCTCCTGTGGACCCAGGACAAGGTCCAAGACAGTTGGTTTACCACGCATATGATGCTTTGGAACATAAGGGGGTTTGGGAAGGACGGCAGACGGCGTCAGTTGATCGATTACCTTAGACAGGAGCACATCGATATAGTTGGACTTCAAGAAACAATGCGCTAAGAATTCACCTTGCAGGAGCTAGAGGGCTTGAGTGGGCAGAAAATTTCTTGGCATTGGCTCCCATCCCGTGGAGTGGTCGGGTACTTGGGCAGAATCCTTCTTGGGGTGAAGGATGAGGCTTTTGAGGTTGGTAGCATAGACCTGTGTGAATTCTATGTTAGCATGGAATTACTAGAGCGTAACAATAACTTCAAGTGGGGCGTCGTCATTGTGTACAGTCCGGCAGATCATAGTCGGCCTGGGACCTTCCTCGTGGAGCTGCAGCTAAGGTGGAGCGCGCTATGCTTCCGGTAGTGGTGGGAGGGGACTTCAACCTCCGCAGGGTGGCCTCGGACAAAAATAACGCCATAATAAATGTCCCGCTTATGTCCCAATTTAACGACTGCATTGCATCCATGGGCCTCCTGGATTTGGAATGAATAGGGGCTTGTTTCATCTGGACTAACAAGCAGGCTAACTAGGTCATGAGTGTGTTGGATCGGGTTTTGGTTTCCACAAGCTGGGAACAACAGGTTTCCCTTGCAGCTCTTCGGGTGGTGAGTAGGGTGGGATCAAACCATGTACCGTTTTTCTGGCTTCCGGGGACACCATTCCTAGGCCTCGCTACGGTTTCACTTCGAGGTGTTTTGGCTGCGGCAGCCGGGCTTTGCCGATGCGGTCAAAACGAAGTGGTTTGAAGCTCTGGACTTGTCTCATCGCTCGATATCTGTTCTGGACACTTGGCATCATTGTTCCAAGTTGGCCAGAAAATTTATGTGAGGGTGGGGGGCCAACATGGGGCGTGAGCTGAGGAACCTCAAGGCAGAGCTTTTAGGGGCCATCCAATCCATAGAAGCGTGCGCTGACACTGCATGATTGGACCCCGAGGAATGGATGGAGCGATACGCCCTGGAGGACAAGCCGATGTCGATATTCCAGAATGAGGAGATTTATTGTCGGCTTCGAGGGCGCATCACCTGGACGCTCCGTGGGGACTCCAACACGACCTACTTCCAAGAAATTGCCAATGGGCGCCGCAGGCGGGCATCCATTGCATTGCAATTCTGTGGGAGGACCCTAGGATGCTCGAGGACAAGGCGAAGATTCGCGCCCATGTGGACGGATTTTATAAAAACCTTTTCACAGCGCAGCCGCACCCTGGAAATAGTCTCCGGGAGGATATTTTCCCCAGAGCTGAACGTATCGCAGGCGGAAAATCTCAGACTCCATTCTCCGAAGAGGAGGTGGAAGAGGCAATAAATTCCATGAAGCCTGACTCTGCACCGAGTCCTGATGGGCTCCCCGTCCGATTCTTTATGAAATTTTGGAAAGTCATCACAGGGGTGGTGATGGCTATTTTTCGGGATTTCTATCGGGGAGTATTTGATGCGTCCCGCCTTAACTATGGGGTGGCTACGTTGATCAAAGTAGTTGGGGCAATGGACATCCGCCAGTTTCGGCCAATCATGGTTACTAACTGATCTTCCGTGTCCTGGCTAAGGCATACGCCATTAAGGCGGCACTTGATTTTTTCTAGAATTACCCACCTGAATCAATCGGCCTTCATTCAAGGTCTGTTGATTCATGATGGTGTTCCAACGCTTCATGAGATCGTGCACGTGGTTAAGACTCAATCGGCCTGAATCAATCGGCCTTCATTCAAGGTCTCAGGATGGCAAACACATAGCCCTTTGCACATGGTATTTCTTCTGTTCTCTGATATCCATTCCAGTCACCAATGGTGATGAGAGCGGAGCATTGTGAAGCAAGCTGGGCCCCTACTCAACGAGAGGCAAGGACTCCCCGGCTTCACACACAAGTCCTGAAACATCGAGCTTCTCTACTACCCTATAGGAGTAGTCGCCGTCCAAGTTACAATCTATAGCGGCGAAAAATCTTCTGCCTCATCAGGCTTTCCACTTTTGAGCCCCATATAAACAGTTGTTTGTTACTTAAAATCAACAAGTAAGTTTACATAGGTCTAGCATTGCTGCTCAAAATTTAGGCCCTTATTTGTAACGTCCTTGATTCTAGGAAGGGGATCGAAGGCCTGTAGGAGGGGGGTTGGGGAGGAAATTAGCTGAGGAGCAAGTGAAAAGGGGATGAGGTTGGTAGAAGGAGATGAGGGAATTTAGACTTTTCTCATTAGCTTCTCAACACAGTCTCAATTTGGGACTTAAAAAACAAACCGCATTGTCCAATGGGCCACAACTGACACCATGGATCACACACGCTGGCACCAGGCCCAGCTACTGGCAGATCTCACCTCGTTCCTCTCTTTCCACTGCAACGTCAAGAGCAGGTGTGACAGTTATATGGCCCCTTATACCTTAACTCCTTGTATTTGCTCCGCTAAAAAAATGCAATTCCTAGCCGAACCCCTAAACTTAATTCCACAATTTTGTAACAGAAATTCATTCGGTCATCGAGTTAAAGCTTTACTACTCAATTACCTCATTAGACACCATCTTGAGCACATACTTTACCAGTTCCTCAATAGTAGCACGAATCCAAAGAAAACGAGAAGACAAATTACACATTTAAATAGAAACACAACTTCGTTGACTGCTCCTACAAGTTCAATCAATACTTTCTCCATCTCCTTATTGCTCTTATCTGTTACTTTCTTTAGCTTGCACACTTGTTTCTTTTGTGCCTCCTCAAACTTGAACATTGCGTTCTCTTCAATCTCATCTCTATCAGCTAGTGCACCAACATCTAATAGACCTCTCTTGATCGATATATCAATATATTCTTCTTCCCAAAACCAAAAGTTGCAACCTTTCTATATCACTAGTGGAAAACGGGGCTTTAGTCCCGGTTGGCAACGGCCTTTAGTCCCGGGTCACCAACCGGGACAACGAAATTGGGACTAAAGGCCCCCACCCTTTAGTCCCGGTTGGCCACAACCCGATACTAAAGTCCCTCCACGTGGCCGTGAGCGCGCGCTGGGGGCTGGAGGACCTTTAGTCCCGGTTGGTGACACCAACCGGGACTAAGGTCCCTCCACGTGGCCACGAGCTAGCGCCGGGGGCTGCAGGACCTTTAGTCCTGGTTGGTGACACCAACCGGGACTAAGGATTTTGTGTTGGGGTTTAGGATTTTAGGGTTTAGGGTTTAGGGTTTAGGGTTATTTTTCCTTTTCATTTTGTGTTTTCCATTCAATTCTTTTTCATTTCAAACATATTTTACGCTACTACATACTGTACACGTTATGCATATATAATATAATTTCTCGTACGACCATACATATATATATATATATATATACAATTTGGTATATAGAATTTCTCCTACAATTTGGAGATCATTACATGCATGCATTAGCGGCAATGGTATTCTCCGCTTTCAGATATGACCTCCGTAAGCAAAAATTCCGTAATTTCCTCTTGAATTGCTCGTATGCGGTTCTCTGGTAGGAGCTTCTCCCGCATCTCTTTCATCTTTAAAGAAGAAGATCAATATGAATATATTAGTTGTGTGTATATATATTAGATCATCATAAAAAAATTATGAATAATGTTTACGTACCTGAAGTTGTCTTACATCTCTGCGCCATTCGGTCGTCATGCGAATGTTCTCGCAAACGTAGTATGCACATAAATTAGTCCCCTGTTTCTGCCTCATGCACTTTGAGAGAATAGATCTCAATCAGATAATAATCAAGCATGATAATGGTATTGAAACTAGAATTATCGAGATGCGCGGACCTAGCTAGTACTACTTAATTACCTGGGGCCGTCGCCAACGCAGCTCCGGTTTCCATTCACCGACAACATCATTGATGAACCGTTTCCAAACCCTGCCCGGCAAACAAAATGAATAAAGGAGTTATTAATTAATTGATATCAGGAAATGAACGAAAGAGGCCGATATAGTGCGATAATGATTGGCATTACCTGTCGAGCATCCAAAACACGTTGGTGTATTCTCGAGGGTCTTTACCTAGTGAGTCCAGGGTTTCAACAGTTCCAGCGTCAACTTTAATGATTAGCAGGATCCAGTGGTACCTGCGCACACGTTTATATAAGCAGGCATGCATAACTCATCAACTACACTTAACATCGAGTAAGCAAAATAGAATTTGTAGTACAAGACATTAACACTCACTTGAAGTTGTAAGGAAATAGTATTTCTGTTCTGGTATTTTGTGCCTTCATAAACCTTAGCAAGTTAGCCTCTGAGTCTTTGGGGTGGTCTTGTATCATTTTTTCATTAATGATATATGGGTCAACGAACCCAATGTCATAGATTCCATCTCTTTTGCATTCGAGAATCTTCATTCTGCATAATAGCGTACAAAAGAATATAGTGAGGATAATTACAGGCAATGAACGAGCTGAGCTAGAGACTTAAATTATAGAAAGAAATCACTTACAGACAATAGCAACTGACGATAGATTTGTCGAGTGAGTCTTGATTGTATAACTGAAAAATTTCTGGAAACTCAATGCATAGCTTGTTTTCATAGAAGTAATGCTCTTCCTTGACTTTCACCATGAGCATCTCTCGCCCGTTCTTTACTTCTTTCATGTACCACTCATGTAATCTTCGCATTTGTGTTTATAGATGCGGGAACTGCTCAGGTCTGACTAGAGTTTTCCCGGGGGCATATTGCCATGCTACATCAGCCACGGGGACTTCCTCGGTGCCTAGGAGTTAATCAACACTGATACCAATGTCTCTAGCAGCGTCGGTTACCTTATCGGTAATCACCTTGACCGGGGGGATCGATTGCATTGCCTGTTCTCCGAGCTGGGGAACTATTTTCCCACTTGTATTACTACTCGTACGTCTCGACTGCTGCATTTGTTCCTCTTATGACTTCCTAATAGAGCGGTCATAGTCTGATGGCCTATTCTCCACATGTGCCGGGGGTCGCTCAAGAAAGTCCACAAAGTGTTTTACGGTTTTCGTAGGTATTATCTCCTTTGGCGGCGGGGGCGGTTTCGGTTCAAAATGGGACTTCACTTCGGAAACCACGACCGTTTTGGTTTCCTCATCAGTCATATCGTAAGCTAACTTCTTTTTGGCAGGAGGCTCGTCATTGGCTTTCTTCTTTGTAGCTTTCTTCCGCTTTTGGCCCTACTGGGACATAGGGGGTGGAGTCAGCTGACGCGGCGGAGATTGATATGGACTCGCGTTGGGCTCCCTCTCGAGGTGGGGTGGACTTAGAGGTGTATTGCTACTCGGAGGAGTCGGTGGCCTTGGCGCCGAGTTTGGAAACACGATGCATTTCTTTCTCCATACAATGACACCATGTATGACTTCTCCCAGTGTCTGCTCCCCTTCACCTCCAGGAATGTCAAGCTCTAGTGAGTCATATCCCGGCAGAACTTCATCCACCCCGACACGAGCATAGCCAGCTGGAATCGGATTGCCATGGATGGTTGCTTCAGGTGCATTCGGTAAAGCAAAGCCGACCGCCACCTTCATGGATATGTTCTTCATTTTCTGGTGTAGCTCACAATTTCTCCTCTCTTTGATATCATCCACGGGGTAGCGAGCCAGCAGTGCATCATCGGCCCGGCCCCCGTGGAACCCACGCTGCTTTTCCGCATATATGGGATGGTACTATCCAATGCTAGATCTGCTTGCCCCTGCCGTGGAGATGCCCTTTGTTGGCTAATTGTGTCCAGTTGCTCCTGTTGCCACTTTAACATGCGTTCCAACTCCTCGTTCTTTGTTTCTATCTTCTGAAGCCGGTCTACATCCTGCTTCTTTTTTCTCTGACGGCTTCTATAAGTGTCGTTCTACTCCGAAAACCCCTGAACCCACGGAACAATGCCTTTGCTTCGTGTTCGTCCTTCGTGCTCAGTATTCTTGAGGGCACGTGTAAGCTCGTCGTTCTCTCTCTCGGGCTGGAACAACCCCTTTCGAGCATCTTCTATTGCTTGAAGTAAAGCGTCCGAGGCTGTTTTAAGATCTGCCTTTTCAATAATCTTCCCTGTCGCTGGGTCCAACTGTCCCCCATGGGCATAAAACTAATGCTTGGAACTCTGGGGCCAATCCACTGTAGCTGGAATGACCCCTTCAGCAATCATCTTGGCCTCAGCTGCTTCCCACTTAGGCACGGCTCTCTTGTAGCCACCTGTCCCCTGAACATGGTGATACTCCTTTTTCTCAGCATTTATCTTATTTCTTCTCGACCTTTCCAGAGCTTCATCCGACTCCTTATACTTCACAAATGCGTCCCAGTGATCTTTTATCTTCTCTAGTGCTCCAGTGAATTCTGGAGTCTTCTTTTTTGCCTTGATGTAGTCGCTGTATAATCTTTTCTTCCATCTCTGGAATTGTGTGGCCATCTTCTTAAGAGCAAACTGCTTGACTTTCAACCGTTTGCCATCTGTGAGACCCTTTGGTAGGTTGAAATGTGACATGAGCATATCCCAAAGCAAATTTTTCGATCTTTCGTCGACATAACTAACTCCTCGATCTACCTTTGGCTTATTCCATTCTCGAATGGTGATCGGGATGTTGTCCCTAACAATAACTCCGCATTGATTTATAAATTTACGGGCATTCTGTTCAGGAGCAATCGGTTCACCATCTTCTGCGACTTCATCGATGTTGAACTTTATGTCATCGCCCAACTTTTTGCCCCGGTCTCGTACCCTTCTAGGAGATTGGCTCGATCAGGAGAGCTAAAAGAAGAAAGATTCGTTAATATATATATACAAATCAATTAATACATCTAATGATCACCAGAGGCTTAATATATATATACCTCGTCGGACTTTGTTAATTGTCTAACATTTTCTTCGCCATCATTGTTTGTTTGCCCTTCGTCTCCTGGTTCTTGCTCAAGTCGCTCACCGGAGTCGTTCAGAAATTGTGAGCCGTCATCTGGTTCATTCTCTTGGTTTTGGGAGGAGCGTATGATGTCGAAGATATCCTCTTCATGGTATCTGCCGCTATCGTCCATAGCTTAACTAATCCAGAAGAAAGATAAAACAATTTAGTATTTAAATTAGAATGCATTCAATAAGCAAAAACTGATGCAAGTAAGACGAATCTCAAACGATGGGCAAAACGAATATGCAATGCAACATGCCAATAACAGCAACATGACCTATTGCAAGCAAGATTTAAATATGCTACAGTAACCCAATGTGCTCAAAAAGGATATGCAGCTACAGTAGACATGGCATGTTTCAAGATGTACATTGGTGCAAAACCATATGATGCATGTATTAATCACAAATGAGTTCACAAGTTGCAACTTTCTGTTAACAGCAAACTATTATATTATCATGGCATCTTTAGAGCAAGTTTAAGTCATGCTACAGTAGTTTTACATGGCAACAAAATGCATGGCATGAATGTACTGGTAATGCATAACAAAACATGTTTACTGATCATGGTAAGAATAGTTATAGGTTAGTGGGAAACATCCTATAAACATGGCAAGTTTTAATTCAGGCAGTTTCAGACTTAGCAGATTTCATCAAGTGTAAATCAGCAACATCATATTGGCATGAAAACAAGCTTATAGCAGTCACCTCAAGGCAGATCATGGCATGAACTAAATTCTACCAGCAAGATGACATGAAAATGCTCCACTCCATGCACAAAGTCTACTCATATGGTGATTGCATAAAATCACACAAAAATAACAAAATGGCAAGTTATGTAAAAAATGACATGCTCCAAAACTTGCTAAAAAGCCATAACTAATGCTACCAATGGATTAGTTGGATTTTTCTAGCCCAAAATGATATATCATATGTATGTGTTACTAAATGCCACACAAACACACTGACCAAAAAATTGGATACGTGCTAAATTCCAGATTTGGCATATGCCAAAAATCAAAGGCGCCAGCCGCAGTGGCTGACTGTGGGGCCGTTGGGCCCACGTGGCAGGGCGTGTGCGTGTGCAGCCAACAGGTGGGGCCCGCGGCGCGTGTTTGTATGACAGTGGGACCCACCACGGTTGTGTGCGCGAAACAGAGGAAACATGGCTCGGCCGGCGACGAGCACGGCACGGCGGAGGTGCTCGCCGGAGTTGCCTCCGGTGGCCTTTTGGCGCGGCGGAGCGGTGGTTCCGGACCGCAAGAGACACCCGCACGCGCGCATGCACCCTGCGGCACCGGACGTCGACGGAGGCGACGTAGGCGACGGAGGACAGAGGCGGCGCCGACGATGATGACCGCGAGCTCCGGTGACTCTAGAACGACGGTAGCGACATGGACGGCGACAGATCGAGGGGCTAAAGGGGGGAAAACGCGGGAGAAGCTCACCGAGAGGACGTAGGCGAGCTCGAGGAGGGTTGGGGACGGCCAGGGTAGCGAGATCTGGCGACGGACGACGGCGACCGTGGCGGAGAAGACCGGCGATGGCGGTCAAATCCGGCAGCCTGGCAGCGGCGTGGTTTTGTTCCTTCTGCCGGGCGGTGGCTGGCACCGGGACACCAGTTATATACCCGCGACCTTTAGTCCCGGCTCCAGCCACGAACCGGGACTAAAGGCCAACCTTTTCGGCGGCCAAAATTCCGCGCTGGAGCTGAAACCTTTAGTCTCGGCTGGTGGTTGCGACCGGGACTAAAGGTGTCTTTCAATTAATTTTCATTTTGTAGAAATTATTTGACAGATTCAATTTTACAGATTGAAATTAATTCTTGTAAAATGCATAACAATTTGAAATCTAAACCAAATGAGTTGATTCAAATTTCTGTGGATTCATCTTGAAGATTTCTATCAACTAGTATCATTTTGACAGGAAGTTAGATAATTAATTTTGCACTTATTAATTAAATACAGTAACTGAAGACATTATTTTAAAATTTAAAAATTCATATCTTCAGTTCTGTTAAGCCAAATGGAGCAAATAAGATGTCAAATAGTTTGTCTTAACATAACCTACACATTCATATTTTGTTTGGACATAATTGCATTGATTAACTCCTCTGTATAATTAAAATACTAAAAGGACAGGAATAATTGAAAATTCATAACTTAATAAATAATTATTCAAAAATCATGTTTCAAATGCCAAAATGCCCTAGCATTTTGGTTGGATTCCGACGCTCCGGAGTCCACCTAGGAACACCCAAAACACATATATACCCTAACTCTTACAAAGATTCCCTCCGGTTTGTCCGAAGTGGGACTTCCCGGCTATAAGTCCGGAAACTCACTAGAGAGAAAGTGATGACGGTGAAGCCGGTCACATCCCAGAGTGGGATCTTGGGGTATAAACCTTTTTCTTCGCGTATGTCCCTTGCTTATGATTGCGTCGTAACCATGGAGAATCTTCATCATTTAACAGGATGCTTGGGTCAGTCTTCACTGTGAAGGGAGGAATTTCATCAAACTTATTATAATCTTCTGACATGTCTGTCTTGTCCTCCGCTCCCATGATGTTTCTTTTCCCTGAAAGAACTATGTGGCGCTTTGGCTCATCGTATGATGTATTTGCTTCCTTATCTTTTCTTTTTCTCTGTTTGGTAGACATGTCCTTCACATAGAAAACCTGAGCCACATCATTGGCTAGCATGAATGGTTCATCTGTGTACCCAAGATTGTTGAGATCCACTGTTGTCATTCCGTACTGCGGGTCTACCTTTACCCCGCCTCCTGTCAGATTGACCCATTTGCACCGAAACAAAGGGACCTTAAAAGAAGGTCCATAGTCAAGTTCCCATATCTCCTCTATGTAACCATAATATGTGTCCTTTTTCCTATTATTGTTTGTTGCATCAAAGCGGATACCACTGTTTTGGTTGGTGCTCTTTTTATCTTGGGCGATCGTGTAAAATGTATTCCCATTTATCTCGTACCCTTTTAAAGTGAATATAGTCAAAGATGGTGACTTGGCCAACAAGTACAGCTCATCTCCAACAGTGGTGTTATTCATGAGATGTGTTTGCAACCAACCGCCGAAAGTCGCCATGTGTGTACGTTTAATCCAGGAGTCAGACTGCTCCGGGTTCTTGGAGCGTACAATATCCATGTGTTCCTCGATATACGGAGCCACCAAGGTGGAATTTTGTAGAACTGTGTAGTGTGCTTGAGTGAAAGAATGCCCGTCCATACTTATTACTGCTTCCTTTCCTAGCGTGCTTTTTCCACTCAGTCTCCCCTCATGCCGCGATTGAGGAACACCAATCGGCTTAAGGTCAGGAATAAAGTCAACACAAAACTCAATAACCTCCTCTGTTCCATAGCCCTTGGAGATGCTTCCTTCTAGCCTAGCATGGTTATGAACATATTTGTTTAAGACTCCCATGAACCTCTCAAAGGGGAACATATTCTGTAGAAATACAGGACCCAGAATGGTAATCTCTTCGACTAGGTGAACTAGGACATGCGTCATAATATTGAAGAAGGATGGTGGGAACACCAACTCGAAACTGACAAGACATTGGACCAAATCATTCTGTAAGCTTGTTTGGATTTCTGGATCGATTACCTTCTGAGAAATTGCATTGAGGAATGCACATAGCTTCACAATGGCTAATCGAATATTTTCCGGTAGAAGCCCCCTCAATGCAACCGGAAGTAATTGCGTCATAATCACGTGGCAGTCATGAGACTTTAAGTTTTGGAATTTTTTTCTCTGCCATATTTAGTATTCCCTTATATTCGACGAGAAGCCAGACGGGACCTTCATACTGCTCAGGCATTCAAAAAAGATTTCCTTCTCATCTTTGGTAAGAGCGTAGCTGGCAGGACCTTGATACTGCTTTGGATGCATGCCGTCTTTTTCGTTCATACGTTGCTGGTCCTCCCGTGCCTCCGGTGTTTCTTTTGTCTTCCCATACACGCCCAAGAAGCCTAGCAGGTTCACACAAAGATTCTTCGTCACGTGCATCACGTCGATTGCAGAGCGGACCTCTAGGACTTTCCAATAGGGTAGCTCCCAAAATATAGATTTCTTCTTCCACATGGGTGCGTGCCCGTTAGCGTCATTCGGAACAGATTGTACGGCAGGACCCTTTCCAAAGATTTCTTTTAAATCCTTGACCATATCAAATATATCATCACCAGTACGGTGGCCAGGCTTCTTCCGGTGATCTGCCTCACCTTTGAAATGCTTGCCTTTCTTTCTTAAGAGATGCCTGATCAGAAGAAATCGACGATGTCCCGGGTACACATTCTTCTTACATTTATCCAAATATATATTTTCAGTCTCATCTAAACAGTGCGTGCATGCATTGTATACCTTGTTTGTTTGTCATGAAAGGTTACTAAGAGCAGGCCAATCATTGATGGTTACAAACAGCAACGCTCGTAGGTCAAATTCCTCCTGTTTGTGCTCATCCCACACACGTACACCTTTTATATCCCACAACTGTAAAAGTTCTTCAACTAATGGCCTTAGGTACACATCAATGTCGTTGCCGGGTTGCTTAGGGCCTTGGATGAGCACTGGCATCATAATGAACTTCCGCTTCATGCACAACCAAGGAGGAAGGTTATAGATACATAGAGTCACAGGCCAGGTGCTATGACTGCAGCTCTGCTCCCCAAAAGGATTCATGCCATCTGTACTTAGACCAAACCATAATTTCCTTGCGTCATCTGCAAACTCTGACCACTTTCTCTCGATTTTTCTCCACTGCGACCCATCAACGGGTTGTCTCAACATTGCGTCTTTCCTACGGTCTTCTTTGTGCCATCGCAACAACTTGGCATGCTCTTTGTTTTGGAACAAATGTTTCAACCGTGGTATTATAGGAGCATACCACATCACCTTGGCAGGAACCCTCTTCCTGGGGCGCTCGCCCTCAACATCTCCAGGGTCATCACGGCTGATATTATAGCGCAATGCACCGCATACCGGGCATGCATTCAAATTCTCGTACTCCTCACCGCGGTAGAGGATGCAGTCATTAGGGCATGCATGTATCTTCTGCACCTCTAATCCTAGAGGGCAGACAACCTTCTTTGCTTCGTACGTACTGTCGGGTAATTTGTTATCCTTTGGAAGCGTCTTCTTTATCATTTTCAGCAACTTTTCAAATCCCTTGTCAGATACACCATTCTCTGCCTTCCATTGCAGCAATTCCAGTGTGGTACCCAGTTTTTTCTTGTCATCTTCGCAATTTGGGTACAACAATTTTTTGTGATCCTCTAACATGCGCTCCAACTTCAACCTCTCCTTTTCATTTTCGCAGTTTCTCTTTGCATCAACAATGGCCCGACCAAGATCATCAGTGGGCTCATCTGATGCCTCTTCTTCAGCTTCCCCCATTGTAGTACCATCGTATTCAGGGAACCTAGGATAGTTGTCATCATCCTCTTCTTCTTCATTGTCTTCCATTATAACCCCTATTTCTCCGTGCTTGGTCCAACAGTTATAGCCGGACACACTACTAGAATCTGGCAATTTGCCATCTGTCCCTTCTTTGCCGTCTGCCAGCTGACGGCAAAGAGCCTCTTTGCCGTCTGCTTTGGAAAAGCAGACGGCAAAGCACCAGCTGATGGCAAAGAGAGTCTTTGCCGTCAGCTGGCTCTTTGCCGTCTGCCAGCTGACGGCAAAGAGGCCAATGGCAGACGGCAAAGAGGCCCGTGGGCCCCAGGGGGGCTCGGCGCTGGCTAGGTCACCTCTTTGCTGTCTGCTAGCCCTTTGCCGTCTGCTAGCAGACGGCAAAGAACGGCCAGGCAGACGGCAAAGGGGGGATGTGGGGCCCACCAAAGCACGGCGTGGGCTAACCTAATGGCTGGCCTCTTTGCCATCTGCTAACAGACGGTATATCCATCTTTGCCGTATGCTAGCAGACGGCAAAGGAGCGATGTGCCTTAACGGCTAGCCGGCGCACACCCGGCCCCCACTACCCCACTCTCCTCCCCCGCACCACTCTCTCGCTCGCTCCCTCCGCCGCCGCGCCCGTCGCCGCCGCCGGCCCGCCGCTCCGCCGTCCCGCGCCGCCGGCCCGCCGCCCCTGCCCCCGCGCCCCGCCACCCCTGCCCCCTGGCCCCGCGCTCTGCCGCCCCTGCCCGCGCGGTCCGTCGCCCCCTGCCCGGCGGCCTCCTCTCCTCGCCGCCGGCCGCCCCCGCCCGGCGGCCTCCTCTCCTCGCCGCCGGCAGCCCCCGGCCGCCCCGGAGCTTCACCCCCGCCGCCCTCTGGTGAGTGCCCCACCCCCTTTTTTCTGTTAAATTAGTTAGTTAGTTTATTAGGTAGAAAAAACTTAGATAGAAAAGAAGAAAAGAAAAAACTTAGAAGAAAAAGAAGAAAATAAAAAAACCTAGAAGAAAAAGAAGAAAAGAAAAAACCTAGAAGAAAAAAAAAGAGGAAAATAAGAAGGAAAAAAAAGGAAAAAGAAAAAAGGAAAAAAAGAAAAAATAAGAAGAAGAAGAAGAAGAAGAAGAAGAAGAAGAGGAGGAGGAGAAGAAAAAAGAAGAAGAAGAAGAAGAAGAAAGAGGAGAGGAGGAGAAGAAGAAGAGGAAAAATGAAAGGAAGAAGAAGAAGAAGAAGAAGAAGAAGAGGAGGAGGAGAAGAAAAAAGAAGAAGAAGAAGAAGAAGAAGAAGAAGAAGAAGAAGAAGAAGAAGAAGAAGAAGAAGAAGAAGAAGAAGAAGAGGAAGAAAAGGAAGAAGAGGAAGAAGAAGAAAAGGAAAAAGAGGAAAAAAAAGAAGAAGAGGAAGAAGAAGAAAACGACACCCCGACACCCCGACACCCCGACCCCAACACGACACCCCGACACCCCGACCCCGACACGACACCCCGACCCCGACACGACACCCCGACCCCGACACGACACCCCGACCCCGACCCGACACCCCGACACCCCGGTAGCCCGAGACCCTGACACCCCGACACCACGACACCCAGACACGACACCCCCGACACCCCGACCCCGACACGACACCCCGACACCCCGACCCCGACCCGACACCCCGACACCCCGACACCACGACACCCAGACACGACACCCCCGACATCCCCGACCCCGGACACCTCTTCGGCCTCTTGTTGACCGAAAAGGTGCTCTTCGGCCTTCCAGAGGCCGACGGGGTCATATATTTGTGAATTATGAGTTAGGTCATATATTTTCTGATTTTGTTATGAAAAACATCATATATATTTGTGTTGATCGGGTGGATTTAAATGTGCAGTTGTTTCGTCGCTGCGAGAGTCTGGTGTTCGACGACCTCCCCGTGCGTTCGACGAGCTCCGCCCCTGCATTCGTGGGTGAGAACAAATGACATCTCCTCCTCCCCCCTTCATTTGCTCTGTTCCGGTCTTCGTGCCGATGAAACTTGCTAGCTATAGGTGTCTTCAATCATCAGTATGCGTGACCACTATCTATGGCCGACAGAAAGTCTACAAATTGTTGTGTCTCAGCTATCGGCAAAGGAGATACCGAGTATTATGGAAGAGTTGAAGCAATTTATGAACTTCTATTCTATGGTGCAAACCCACAGAACGTCGTAGTCTTCAAATGTTTTTGGTTCCAGCCGAAGGAGACTAGAAGGACTCATGAACATATAGGGCTAGTCGAAATCAAACAAAGCACCCATTTGGATGTTCCCGATGTCTATATTACGGCTCAACAGGCAACCCAAGTTTTCTATCTACCGTGGGCCTGTCAAAGTGATCCAAATCTCAATGGTTGGGATGTCGTTTATGAAGTGCCGCCACATGTTAGACCACCTTCCCCCAATGAAGAGGATTATGAACCTCACATTAACCCAGACACATATGAAGGAGAATTCTTCCAAGAAACACGACTTTCCAAAAAACATTTCAAGAACCGCTCTACTTCACCCCAGAACATTGAAGTAGACAGCGACAGTGAATTCGACTTCACCCCTGAGCCGGAACAAGAAGAGCCGGAACAAGAAGAGGTTACTGCTGCGGATGACCTGTCAATGCTTGACCAATTACGTAAAGGAGGCCTTCCACATGTTGATGCATTTATTGATGATGATGATGAGCACGTCATTACTGATAGTGATGATGATGATGCATTAATTGACCCCGGAGCATATATAGACGATGAAGATTAATATTAGTTCATGTCAGGTATTCAATTATTATTATGTACATATATATTATTAATTAGTTCATGTTAGGTATTCCATTTTTTATTATTCATGTCGGTATTAATTTTTTTAATGTTGTACTAATTTCGTTTACTCTTTGTCATGGCAGGTGTTGAAAGATGGTGGGCGCGGGTCCGGAGCGCTCCGAGGCTCCTTCTTCGTCGGCGCGTGGTGGGAGGGGTTCCATTCCACCCGTACCTCTCCGCCGAGCGTTGTTGGACAGTATGGGGACACCGCCGGGCCCTTCTTTGTCGGTGTCGGTGCCCACCGGGGGACGAGGTCGGGGAGGGAAGAAGAGAGGAGGTAGATCAGGACGTGGCCGCGGGAGAGGAGGTAGGCAGGCTCGTACGCCTTCCTCGCCGCCACCCCCAGCTGATTCACCCGAGCACGTGACTGCTATGGTGGACCCGTCCGAGGAGGAGGCTACGCGGACTCTGGTCCACGAGCCTCGGGTCGACGGGCCTTCGGCCGACGAGACTTCGGCCCACGAGACTCCGGACCAGGCTACGTCCCAGGAGACGTCCGGATGGGGTACCTGGCCGGATCCGCCTGCGGGGCCGAGTGGCCATGCTGATGGTGGCGGGGATTCGGCTGATAGCGAGGGCGAGGTGGTTGAGGGGGCCACCGTCTACTAGCGTGGTTGTACACGGCTCCAGACCGTGTCGGCGACCCGCGAGCAGAGGTCGTTGATTTTCCCTGATGGGGAGAGGTAAGTGCATTTACTCTTTTTGTACCTTTTGCCTTCACGTTTCTTCAAATATCTAATGCGTTGGCCTTGTCATACTGCAAGGGTTGGGACCACGCTCCGGATGTCCGCAGGCCCAACACCGTCCTTGTTGTGCTTTGCCGGCAAAACTTCCCGGGGATTGTCACGTTGCCCGGTGAGGGTCAGGTTCCACAGCTAGGATTGAGCTGGGAGCACTACTTGGCTGCCCCGGCCCCGCCGGAGGAGATGATCGACGGTGTCTTGTGCCACACGAGGGCAGAGATGGTGATCAGAAAGTTTTGGGTAATTTCTCCTTTACACAATTAAAAATCTTCAAATAGCTAGTTATTGTACTAATCAATGTTGTCTCATTTGATTGCAGACCTTCTACAGGTGTGAGGAGGGATACAAGGAGGCCGCGGCACAGGTTATCGATGCCGCGTGCAAGCGCCTACTACAAAACTTACGGCACGAGGCTCGAGTGCAGGCTGTTCGAGACTACTACGCCTCGCGTGGTATTAAGAAGACCAAGCAGGCGTGCCGTGAAAAGTTTCTGAAGAAGGAGCAGTACATGACGGTAATTACCTATTCTTAAGGCCTTGTACTTAGTTTCCTTGATTTGATTCGTAGGCGTGGCACTCAAGATTCTCTTTACTAACTTAGGTGCCCCTGAGATGGTGTGCGGATCAGATGGATTGTTGGGAGGTGTTGGTGGATGAGTGGTGCTTAGACCAATGGCTAGCCCTCCACAACAATGCCAAGGACCGGCGTGCCCAAATGGAAAGTGTGCCACACCATCAAGGCAGCGCCAACTTATATCAGTTCAGGCGGAACTGGGTATGTGGTTTGCTTCATGATTCATGCAATTCATTCTTCATGCTAGCTTGAGCCCTTTAATTACTAATTTACTCTGTTCCTCTCTTTTAGGGGCGATACAATAAGGCGGAGGTGCCAGAGGTGTACGACCTCTATGCCATGGCCCATACTGCCTCGTACAAGAAGGTCAAGGCATTCTCTGCGTCTGACCTCGATCATCCAGAGAGCTTCACCAACATCTCCTCGCACAACAAGCTCGTGAGGTACAGAGATGAGGGGAAGGCAAGGAAAGGGGAGGACTTTAACCCGAGCCAGGGTCCCATTGATCCAGAGCTGGTGATAATATCTGGTGGCGGGAGGTCCCATGGCTCGATAGCCATTGGAGATGAACTTATACGTTGTCCTAGCACTCTCCCGGAGATCAAGGCGCGCCAAACGAGCTCCGCCCCTGAGATAAGGCCTCGTACACGGCCAATGGAGCTCGCCATCGAGGTTAGTTATACGGACTCAGATTTCTTTCCTCTCCATTACATTGTGTGTGCGTCTGCTCGATGATTACAATGCTAACGAGGAGTGGTGTTGCAGGCTGCTATTCAGAAAGAGAGAGAGAAAACCCAGGCGCTTCTACAGGAGAGGGACCGGCAGGCGGCGGAGAAGGAGCAGGAGTTTGAGGAGAGGACGGCTAGGATGTTGGAGGAGGAGAGGGCACGGAATGACATGGCGAACCGGGCCATGTACGAGCTCCTCGTGGTAAGTTTCTTCTGCATATTAGCCAAATCATGCACTTAATGTTCGTTTCATTACTAACTAATATGACTGACTCGTCAAAACCAAATGTGCAGTCTGTGTGCGAGAAGACCAGTCAGACCCCTCCGCCGATGCCAGTCATTGCTCCGGGGACCACGGTGAGTTTCATTTGAATGGTCATTAGTTACTAGTCTTAACATTTGAGTGTCATCATGCTAACGAGACATTGCAAATGATCTTTGGTGCAGCGTAACTCCAGACAAGCATCGCACGATCCTTCTCCAGGTGCTACCGGCACGAGCACCCCCGGTGCTTCAGCTTCGTGATGACGGTAAGTTTTCTCTAGTGTTTTGCTTAACAAATGCATAATGACCTAGACTTAGCTTTATTTCCTCCAATATGCTTACCATAATGACCTAGACTTAGCTTATTTTCCTCCAAAATGACATAATAAGCTTACTTAGCTCCAAAATGATCCATTTTATCTAAGTTAGCTCTAAAATGACCTAAGTTAGCTCTAATATGCTAAGTTAGCTCTAATATGCTTAGTTACCTAGGTTTGCTCAATAATGACATATACTTAGCTTATTTTCATCCAAAATGACATAATAAGCTTACTTAGCTCCAAAATGATCCATTTTACCTAAGTTAGCTCTAAAATGACCTAAGTTAGCTCTAATATGCTAAGTTAGCTCTAATATGCTTAGTTACCTAGGTTTGCTCAATAATGACATATACTTAGCTTATTTTCGTCCAAAATGACATAATAAGCTTACTTAGCTCCAAAATGATCCATTTTACCTAAGTTAGCTCCAAAATGACCTAAGTTAGCTCTAAGTTAGCTCTAATATGCTTAGTTACCTAGGTTAGCTCAATAATGACCTATACTTAGCTTACTTATGTCAAAAATGGCATAATATGCTTAGTTAACTCAAAAATGGCATAATTACCTAGGTTAGCTCAATAATGACCTATACTTAGCTTATTTAGTTCATTTATGACATAAGTAGCTTACTTAGCTCATAAATGGCATGATAACCTTGCTAAGCTGATAAATGTCATATACTTAGCTTACTTAGCTCATAAATGACATGATAACCTTGCTTAGCTCATAAATGTCATATACTTAGCTTACTTAGGTCAAAAATGGCATGATAACCTTGGTAAGCTCAGAAATGTCATATACTTAGCTTACTTAGCTCATAAATGGCATGATAACCTTGGTAAGCTCGCATTGATGGAGTGATTCTTTTTTACTTTCTTATTCTTATTCTTATTCTTCTTCTTCTTCTAGTCTTCTTCTTCTAACTTTCTTATTTCCCATTTTGCAGATTTCATTCACTTCACGGAAGCTTGCATTGATGGAGTGCTTCTTTTTACTTTCTGTTTTGATTTTGTACCTTTGAACAATGTGGAACTTGCTATATGGATGAAACTATTGTAATATGTATGGATGGAACTATGTATGTGGAACTTGTTATGTATGTATGGATGAAACTTATGTGTTGGATATATCATATATTTGCTGTGAAAATGCTTGGATATAAGAAAAAACAGAATAAAAAGAGGCAATGCAGGCTCTTTGCCATCTGCCGCAGATGGCAAAGTGGCCACATGGCAGCAACCTGTGAAACCTGTGAGCACTGGGGCTGACCCATTTGGTCACTTTGCCGTCGGTGGCAGACGGCAAAGGATGGCGTGGTTTGCCGTCTGTGGCAGACGGCAAAGAGGTGGCAGCGGCAGACGGCAAAGAGCGGGGAGGGTGACGGGTCTGATGACGTCATGAAGCATACGGCAAAGTGGAGGGCACATTTGCCGTCAGCCGGCAGACGGCAAAGCTTCCCGTTAGACACCTAACGTGCTAACGTCTATCCTTTGCCATCAACTTTCTTTGCCGTCTGCTTGCCCAGGAAAGCTGACGGCAAATGTCTTTGCCGTCCGCTGTTTGAAAACAGACGGCAAAGAAGCTCTTTACCGTAACTTACAGTGCCGGCCATGTTTGCCGTCTGCGGCTGACGGCAAAGACCTTTGCCGTCAGCTTTCTGGTCCTTTGCCGTCTGCCATGGCAGACGGCAAATCAGTTGATTCCTGTAGTGACATGAAACCGGACTGAAGCAGGTGGCTGTGAAGGATTTTTGAGGTAGAGTAATCCTTATTATTCTTACAGACACCACATGGACAACACATAAAACCATTCCGCATGTTTGCCTCAGCCACACGCATAAAATTATGCAGGCCATTAATGAACTCGGGAGAGCGTCGGTCATCGTACATCCATTGCCGGCTCATCTTCATTACACAACATCGAAATGACCAAATTAATACAAGTTCATCACATTAAAACCAAAGTAGAGTAGCGACCAAATGTTATTACTGCAAAAATATATACATAAAGTTCATACATACTTCTCATAAAACAACATACAACTATCTAAAGCATTTAAATGCAACAATAAATGCGATCAAAATCGCAACTAAGGTAATAATTGATCCAACAGCATAATGATACCAATCCTCTTTATTAATGGCATATTTTCTAATCTTTTTAATCTTCAAGCGCATTGCATCCATCTTGATCTTGTGATCATCGACGACATCGGCAACATACAACTCCAATTTCATCTTCTCTTCTTCAATTCTTTTCAATTTTTCTTTCAAATAATAATTTTCTTTTTCAACTAAATTTAACTTCTCGACAAGAGGGTCGGTTGCAATTTTCGGTTCACATACCTCCTAGATAAAAATATCTATGTCAACTTGATGGACATAATTGTCATAAACACGAAATGAAACAAATAGTTATAAAATATAATATACCACATCCGAATCATAAACCGGACGAGGGCCAACGGGGACGGCTATCAAAACCATGGCACTATATATAACAAACAATCATACAAGTAAGAAAATTATACAAGTAACTATCTAAATCATACAAATAAGATTTTTTTTACAAAAAGGATAAGAACAAGAGGCTCACCAAGGTGGTGCCGGCGACGGGACGGCGTGGGCGATCGACGGCGGTGAGGACGGGGACGGGAAGGCACTAAGTAAACCACACCTACACATATGCAAACTAAGAAGTTAATTTGAGTTCAAATTGCATATAAATCAAATAAACTCCCACATAATTACTCCCAAACTAAAACCCATAAATCACTATACTTATAGAGCATGAAACGAGCTAAACTAGCATTGAGAGATGAAAGGATGAAGTTGCTAACCTTTTAGAACCCTTGGATAGATGGGGTGCCTCCAATCTTGAAAAATCTTGGCAAAAATGGAGGATGAACTCGAGCTTGGGGAAGGAAACAGAGAGTAGAGAAATCTTGGACTCGAGATGGATGAAGCAGCTTTATATAGGGAAGACTTTAGTCCCGGTTGGTGATACCAACCGGGACTAAAGGTCTATCTTTTGTCCCGGTGGGTGATACCAACCGGGACTAAAGGGGCTCGTAGGGGCCCCAGCCTGCCGCAACCCCTTTAGTACCGGTTGGTATCACCAATCGGGACTAGAGGTCCCATTTGAACCGGGACTAATCCTGGCCGTGCCCCCGTCCGCTCCTAGCCGTTCGAACCGGGACTAATACTCACATTAGTCCCGGGCCCAAACCCGGCCGGGACTAGTGCTCCGGATGAAAGGTCAGTTTTCTACTAGTGTATAACAATAAGCAAACAATGAGCACAATTTTTTGGTGAATCGACGAACAATGAGCACAAGTGCACTCACTTGGTCCATTTCACATTTGAAAAAGAAACATCAGGGATGTTCTATCGTCTTCGAGACCCGACGCAACATTTGTTCTTGATGCTCAGGCAGTCGCACGGCGATACGAGCAGCAGAGGAGGAAGACATACCACGAGGCAGCGCAATGAGCTCCAGATGGTTGCGCAGTTTGGTTTCCGACGTACCCAGAAGAAATAAGATGGCGCCTGGGTGTAGGTGCGTTGAAGCCGGGGACAGACGTAGATGTGTCGAATCCGGGGTTGCGGGGATGAGCGGAGACTGAATCTAAGTGAGCGGGGGAGCGGCGGGTGCTACGGAGCGACCACGGTAGAACATGGTGGCCGACAGAGGCAAGGACAGCCGCACCAGAGTGGATGCGGTCGGCCGGGGGAGAGAGGCGGCCGCTAGGGAAGGGGATTTTTTTCTTCCTGAGAACTGGAGCCGGTCGAGTAAATATAAAGGGCCGCCGACACGAGGAGTAAAAGTTTTACACCTTTTTAAGGGGATAAAGGATCGACAAGGTACAATTTAGGCCCTTAAAACTAAATTTGTACTCTAACAACTTTTGAGGGACCGGCTAGAGATGTTGTAAGAGCATCTCTATTGCAAGGCCCTTCCGTGGCGCTAATGGATAAAAAAGTAAATGTGATAAAATAAAAAATCAGTTTAGTGCTTTCTATCCCAACGCTAAGCAACTAACCGATTCATACGAGAAAAAAAGGCTAAGCGATCGCCTCCAGCTTTTGCATCGACGCCGAGTAAGACGCTAGAATTTGTTAACGTAACTGTTGATCAGGCAGGATACTTGTCCTGGCGCTCCTTCATGGCGCCCAGCTTTGTAGGTACCCTAATGTAGTTGCAGAATCTCTCTCTCTGTCTGAACTCTACGTGAGCGTTTTGACACAAGACAGCGAGCTCACATGATGAACACAAGTATTTGCGCTGCGAATGCAACATAGCCTTTTCTGTTTCTCCTTTTTATTTTTACGTCAAAACAACTTGAATGAAGAACCAGCTTGGACCGGGCAAAACGGCCGTGCCATCCCACGTCGACCCGATCTAAGTGGTGTTGCCTTCACGCACATGCAGTCATGCCATCTCACGATCCAATTGTGAAGGCCTAATTAAGCTAGCTAACAGAAAGACTACGATCTAGGCCAAGGCGTGAAGAAGACTCACACTGAAAATCAAACGATAGTACCAGAATGATCTTCTTCTGATGATATGCCAATCTGGTTATTGGAGTTGTCTGGTTGGTACTATGTTAAGTCCTTTTTATGAGGTTATTACTAGTTTTGGTTGTTGTTTTGCCTTTGAAGGCTCACTTTGGAAATGTGTGACCCCCCCTCTCTCACACACAAAAATCCATGTCTTTCCATGACTGCTTGTAAATAACAAAATCCTCGCACATGATAATCTATTCAACTTCTTTCTGTCGACTGCATGGTTGCAAAATTATTTGGCACTTTGTTGCCAGAGTCTTGGTATGAATATGTCAGTTTGTTTACATGATACTTCTAGTTGCTCGATCCAGCATAAGCAAATGGGAGTTTATAATAGGGTTAGTGTTCGTGCCTTGTGGAGCATTTGGACATTGCATAATGAGTTCTGTATACAGGGCCGTGTCTATAGAAATTCCAACAGCATCTTGGGAAAGTGGAGCATGCACTTGAATCAATGGAAGATCCTATGCAATGATGCCCAATCAGCTCTGATGCTACGCTGCCTTTCTCTACTAGATCATCAGCAGGGAGAGCTCATGAGGATCACATGGGGCTAATCCTTCCGCTGGAGGCGACTTATGAGTAGCGGCGTCGTTTGCTAGCTTGTGGCCAACACCAACTGATTCCTGCGCGAAGACTGATTAGCTGCGATGCTTTGGCATGTAGCTTTAGATCCGTTTGTTTACTCTCGCTCGGTCTGTTATAATGATGAACTTGGCCTCTTCTGGTCGGCTACATACTTTGGGTTTGATCCGAGCGCTACAGACGTTGTGTTTTTGTTTTATAATATGAAATGGAGCCAGGTGAATCCCCTCTTGTAAACAAAAATCAAACGATGGTGGAGGAACATATCACACCACTTCTAATTGTGTTTTTTACTTTTTATTTATGTTTTTTGTTTGTTGTACTACAGGAAGTACCACATAGCCCATAGTATATCATCAGTAGAAGGGATAACTTTTGCAGCTTTGCCCAGTGTAGGATTTGGCTCCAAATAGAAACTGCACTCTGGATTATGGGATAGACGGTTTTCAGTTTCCGTTTCATACAAAATTCAGCACCAACCGAAATCACTGAAATTATGTGAATTTCAGTAATTCGGTTTGTATTTCAGTCAAAGGGCCGAAATATTCATTTATATTCAATTAAATATTTGAATCTTTTAAAATATTTTGAAATATATTGGAATACTGTGTACTATTGAAATCTCTGAAATATTTGGCCGAAAGGTAAATATGTCAGTATCTACTGAAATTAATGAAATTCAGTGAATTTCATCAAAATCTAGCTGAAAGTGAAAATCATGTACAGACCCCGTTTGGCGAGTCTATCATCAGTCCAAATCCTCCCAAACGGCCAACCACAAGAAGAGTTTGAACTGAAGCGGCGCCCATGAGTTCCAGATGGATTTGGATAAATCCAAGGAAGGCGCAGTTTAGAAGTGGGCTTTATATATAATATATGGAAACACTTTAGATTATACGTCTGATACGAGACGATCGTCAGACCGCTTGTGTGTCGTTGATTTGTATTTCATCCTACGGCCAAGAGACACCAGAGAAATCCCATTTTAATCACCCTTCCCCCTCATCACGCAGCCAGCTTTCCATAATTCCTCAGCCCATCGCATCTGTCCCGAATTAATCGCCACCCCCGTCCCCCTCTCCTGCCTCCAGTCGTCTTCTCCGCCGAGCATACCGTCCAGCACGTCGGCCATGTTCTCTTCGCCAGAGCCCAGATCCGGCCAGGAGGGGCACAGAAATAGAAATCCCTTTTTGTAAACACACGATGTACACCTCTGATTCTCCGTGATCTGCACGCTTACTGACTAGAGAGCTTCACGATTGAAATTTAGAAACGACCACAGTTCAGAAATAAGAGCACAAAAAATGGTACATACTAGTACGGCTACACAACTGGTTTTTAATGGGACCAAATTTCTACGGGCCTCCGTGTTGACCTGTACTAGATGATATCCCGCACGTTGTTGTGGCAATATTTTGCAACATATTTCAATGCGATTCATTGTATGAAACATGAATATTTAAAGTAATAATATAAAAAGCTAAAACTAAAAATACATATAATTTATTACGTTTGATTACTATATAGTTGTAAAATATATATTAAATATATATAGCTTAATGGAGTGAAAATTCTCATGTATGTTTGCATGTGGAGATGAGTCTTTTCTTCATGCATGTCATGATGAAGTGGCATCCTTTCATGTTGAGAGACATATGGTAGTGGGGGTGGGCCTTTTCTCATGCAAGTTGTGCGATGATGTGGCATGCTTGTATGTTGAGAGAAATAGTTAATGGGGGCTAGCTATTTAGATATAGAGGATTACTAAAGCTACGATTACCAGTCCTATTCTGAACGTTTCAGTCACTTTTATGGGAGCACCTTCCCGTATACATGCTGAAGATGTCAAACTCCTTTCATGAGTTTGCCTCTTCAATTTCTTGCATATCACGCACACACATAAAACTTGCAGGAGATGAGCCATCCCTAGCTCCTTGAGCACTGCTTGGTCTTGTCAAAATTTAGAATTTCTGAACCTGTCAAAGATACGACACGCAATATGAATGACGAAGAACGAAATCAACACAGAGGACATTATGTTTGGTTTATGCCCCAACTAGCCCCACCAAATTTTTGGTATGACCAATGCAAGGGCATGACCAAATATTTGGCAAGTCATTGTTGTTTGGTTTGTAACCATTGTACCATCTGATTTTTTTAATAGTCCTTTGTTTGGTTTGCAACCAATTATATCTCGATGGTAAAAACATATATTTTTGTAAAACTAACAATATACATATATATAGTTGAAAATTAAGATGCAATTTCCTAAAAACAAATCTAAGATGCATTTTGCAGGGAAAGAAACAAAAAAAAAATGGCAAGTGATTGTTGTAGCCTGCACTAGAAAGTTTGTATACGGAGAGAGCTGCGTGCACTTGCTAATCACTGGAAGACTCACCGATTAATTATAGAACTTCTTGCTTGAACTTACCGGTCTGACATAGAAGAAGCTGCGAAGCAACGCTAAATAATTGGTGAAGGTTTTCTGCGCCCTCAACTCGCCCGCACTGGCGGTAATTATACGGGCGGATGGCAGGCGCTCAGGGCGAGCCAATTTTTTGGTAGCGATCCAAACAACCACCAAATACTGTGGGCTAGCCAATATTTTGGTAGGGTCGACATTGGCTGTAATCCAAACAGCCCAAAGATATTAACGTGGAAAACCCCTTCGCAGAGAATGGGAAAAAAATCACGGGCGCCAGCCAACGAAATTTCACTATATCAGGAGAGATTACAAACATCGGGAACTGATCAACTTATCTCGTGCGACAGTTTAAAAATGATATATATTGTAGAGGTGACCTAGGTCAATACTGATCCATACCGTCGGGCGTCATAAGTTAGCCTTTATACTTATATGTGAATTTGGATCACACCTTAACATTTCCCACTAAAATGTGGAACTAATGAGTCGACTTGCCCGCCCCACCGTCAAGATCTAAAAACAAATGGGCGTACATAATTACACATTTCTCATGGCAGGTTCTTGGTTAATGTAAATACCAATCTAGCGGCCACTTCACTTCTGCAAGCGGCAGAATTGTCTTCGTGGAGGTGCGGCATAGCTTTCACGTGAGGGCATATAAAATTCTCCACAAATACCTTTCAAGCTTAACTTGCCAATTGCATTGTAACTCTATTCATGGCCCTTCAGGTTGTAAATGATCAATGTCGGAAGATGAGCAATGTACGGAGGTTCCAACCTCACCTCAGAGGCTTAAAGATGAGGTAATTGGACATGTGCCACAGAGATTCCTTTGAACTCCTTAGTACAATCGAAGCCTTACACACTCGGTATTTGAGCATATGTATTTGTGGATGCCCTAAGAAAACTATTTGCTGCAATTACAAGAGTGAGGTTGATGACAACCATTCTGCACTAGGAGTCAATTTTAGAATGAAGAAAGATTGGTTCATTTTAGTCAACCAAACGAGTCACTAGTGGACAATTATTTTTGGGAACTTTAGTGGGCCTGCTGTAAAGCTCTCTACGAATAAATTTTCCACGGGGCCAACATATCACATAACCAAAGTGTAGTTGGTCTTCAATTTATTTCTTTGAGAACGCAGTACAATGCCGAAACTCGCATACACACACATACAATCACCACTCACCATAGACACTTTGTTGTCGAGGGGCACGTCATCTCTCACTGAAAGAACAATCCCCGAGAGCCAGTAATAAATCTAAACATGCTAGCACCCATGTCAAGTCTAGAACTTGAACACCGATGGGCAAGTTTCACCACAAGGAAGCTAACCAATTGAGATAGCAGGTAGTTCTAAAATTTAGTGTAGACAATACATGAGAACATTATTGCTCTATACTCGACCATGGTTAACATCGATCCCGTGGGGATGGTCGGGATTCCAGCAGGAGGCCGATCCATGATTGGGCATTCTGTGGAGGACGTGGTGGCATTTGGAGGGATCCCAGACCCGATGTCTGGCGACAGGCGGGTGAGTCAACGGATTCAGGACCAACCAGATGCGGCCGACTTGCAAATGGAGCGTGCTATGCGGGCATCCAAACTTCGAGATATCGAAGCCACTACAAGTATGTTCGTGAATACTACTTTTTCAGTACTGCATTTTTCTGAGGATGACATAGTTAGCAATGCAAATAAGATTGGGGTTTCTCTGGGGTGAATAGTCTAGAAGTGGCTAGGTCTATTAATGATTTGCTTGATCTTGAGGCTGACAGAGTGATGGAGATGCTTAAAAATATTGCGGCTGTTAAACCAATGAAGGAGAGTGAAATTAACGCGCTGGGAGTTCGGGCATTAGAATGTATATGTGAGGACCTAGTGCCCTCCAGTGTTATAGATGGAGAAGCTTTGGTACCAGAGGAGCATGCGGCTCCTTTACAACCATTTGAAGGCTTAGGCAATGACCTCAGTCATGCGGACTCCCAGGAAGTGCCAGACAAGCCCAAACGAAATGGACGAGGAAGGTATACCCACTCTCCGCGGTGCGTCGTAGCGCGAGAATCAAATTCAAAAGAAAATTTCATGATGAAAAATGAGAGGCATATTCTGGAATAGCAGAGGTCTTCCGGACTTGGCTAAACGTAGGTTTCTGTCGGAATCTTCAAAGGAACATAAGCTAGATTTTATTGCGTTGCTCAAGACGGGTCGAAATAATTTTACTTCACAGTTTGTTGGTACGGTTTCCGGTGGGTTAGACTTTGACTGACACTATCTCCCACCATGGGGAAGATCTCGCAGGATCTTACTTGGGGTTAATTGCGGAACCCTAGAAGTCGTGAATGTTTTCTTTGGTGACTATACTGTCAAATTTCATGTGCAGTCGAAAGTTGATGATTTTAGGTGGGCTCTGGTCGATGTATATGGCGCGGCATAGCCAGAGTTTAAGCCTGATTTCCTGGCAGATCTGGTGAGAATTTGCGGGGATGAGAGGTTACCCATTTTGGTCAGTGGAGACTTTAACATTATTAGGCGGAGAGAAGAAAAAAATGACAATTTCGATGGGAGGTGGTCGTTTATGTTTAACCCCATCATTGAGAGTCTATACCCGCGAGAGATTGACCTCACAAAAAGGCAATACACTTGGGCGAACAATTTGGAGAATCCAACATATGAGAAATTGGATCGAGTTCTAGCCAGTGTTCAATGGGAGCAGAAATTTCCCTTAGTAACGATGCAAGCATTGCAAAGGGCAATTTCCGATCACACTCCCCTCCTTGTTGATTCGGGTGATGCGACCCACGTTGGCAACAAGAATGTCTTCTCTTTTGAACTATCGTGGTTCGAAAGAGAGAGATTCTTAGATTTGATGGCCACGGAATGGGCTAAAGAGAACCGAGGAGAATCGAACATTGAAAGATGGCAATATAAAATTAGACACCTGCGGCAGTTCTTGTGGGCTAGGCAAAAAATGAGTGTGGCATTTATAAATTGGAGAAAGAAAGGCTTCTTAATCTCATTATCGATCTAGATTTAAAAGCCGAAGTCAGTATGCTCGATATGACTGAAAGTGTAGCCAAACGGGAGGCTGCAAGGGAGAAGCTAGCGAACCTTCTTAGAGAAGAAGTGATAAAATGGGCTCTCGGAGCTAAAGTTCGAAAGGTGATTCAAGGGGATAATAATAACCTATTTTTTCATATGATTGTGAATGGAAAACACAGAAAAAATAAAATTATCCAACTAGAACAGGATAAGGGTACAATTGTTGGGCAAGAGAACATAAAATTGTATATCTCATTTTTTTTATAAAAAGCTCTTTGGGGCACCGGTGGAGAATTTTGTTTCACTACACAAGGATAGGATGGGAGATATTTCTCAACTAGGGCCGGCGAGAATGATGTGCTATCTGCACCTTTCTCATGAAAGGAGGTGTATGAGGCAATAGTAAAAATGAAGAATAATAAGGCACCTGGCCCGGATGGCTTTTCAGCAGAATTTTATAAGAAGTGTTGGGATATCATTAAAGGGGGCCTTATGCCTATGTTCCATGATTAATGGCCAGTTTCAATTATTTAAACTAAACTTTGGGACAATTACTTTGTTGCCAAAGAAGGAGGAGATACTTCGCATTGTGCAGTTCAGACCGATATGTCTGCTTAATGTGAGCTTTAAGATTTTTACCAAGGTTGGGACTATTCGCCTCACTCAAATTGCACATACTGTGGTACAGCCGACTCAAACGGCGTTCATGCCTGGATGACATATTCTGGAGGGAGTGGTCGTTTTACATGAAACCTTACAGGACATTAACTCAAAGAAACTTGATAGAGTTGTCTTCAAAGTGGATTTCGAGAAGGCTTACGATAAAGTTAAGTGGTTGTTCTTGCAACAGGCCTTGTGTATGAAAGGTTTTGTTGCAGCCTGGAGGAAGCAGGTCAAATCCTTTGTCCAAGCAAGTAGCGTAGGGTTCAAGGTTAATGATGACAGAGGTCATTATTTCCAGTCGCAAAAGGGACTGAGACAAGGGGATCCGATGTTTCTTATCCTATTTAATGTAGTTGCTGATATGTTGGCGGTTCTCATTGGTAGAGCTAAAGAGGACAGTCAAGTGGGTGGGCTCATTCCTCATCTCGTGGATGGGGAGGTGTCCATACTATAGTGTGCGGATGACACAGTTATTTTCAAACATGATATGACAAAAGCTAGAAATATGAAACTGGTCCTATGTCTTTTTGAACAACTGTCTAGTTTGAAGATAAATTTCAACAAGAGTGAATTGTTCTGCTTTGGGTGCGCCAAGGAAGAACGGGAAAATTATAGGCAGTTGTTCGGTTGTGAGCTGGGATCCCTACCCTTTAGTTATCAGGGAATACCAATTCACCATCGTAAATTAACCAACAAAGAATGGAAGTGTATCGAAGATCGATTTGAGAAAAAACTAAGCTGCTGGAATGGCAAGCTTATGTCGTATGGAGGTCAGCTAATTCTAAAAAATTCAGTGCTTACAAGTATGCCGATGTTCCTATTATCCTTCTTTGAAGTACCCGTAGGGACACGGAAAAGATTGGATTTCTAGCGATCACGATTTTAAGTACAGATTAGCCAAATGGGATAAAATTTGTAGACCCAAAGACCAAGGAGGTTTAGGTATCAAAAACCTCGAAGTAAAGAATAGGTGTCTACTTAGTAAATGGTTATATAGATTATTTGTTGAGGGAGGTGGTGTGTGGATACATGTATTGCACAACAAGTATCTTCAATCCAAAACTCTCGCACGGACGGCACAGCCGAATGACTCTCCTTTTTGGAAGGGGCTGATGAGGACGGAGGCAGCCTTCTTCAATAGGAGTAAATTCATAGTTGGGAATGGAAATATTACTAGATTTTGGGAAGATACCTGGCTCGGGGAGACGCCGCTGGCCTTGCAGTATCCTTCTCTATATAATATTGTACAACGTAAAGATACCTTCGTTAGTACAATACTAGGTTCTGTTCCATTAAATATTTAGTTCAGGCGAGCACTGGTGGGAGAGCGATGGGATAGATGGCTGCATCTTGTGCTTAGGTTGATGGAGGTTAATCTTTCTGATGCGCCGGATACCACACTGGAAACTTGTGGTGTCAGGAGTGCTCTCGGTTAAATCTATGTATGTAGATTTGATAAACACCGGTCCTATCCCAAGTCACTGCATATTTGGAAAATTAAGGTGCCTTTAAAAATTAAGGTCTTTATGTGGTTTGTGCACAAGGGAGTGATCTGGACTAAGGACAACTTGGCAAAGCATAGTTGGGAGGGTAGTAAACGATGTTGCTTTTGTGATCATGACGAAACAATCCAACATCTATTCCTAAAATGCCCACTAGACAAGTAATTGTGGCGTACAATACATGTGTCCTTTAATGTCTGTCCTCCTAATAGCATCTCTAGTTTATTTGGGACATGGTTAAATGGAATAGAGCCTAAGATAGCGGCGCATATTCAAGTTGGAGTGTGTGCATTACTTTGGGCTATATGAACCTGCCGAAACGACATCACATTTAACAGACAAACCATCGCAAATTTTATGCAGATCATCTTTCGGGCGTCTGGATGGATCCATACATGGTTGTTACTCTGCCACGCGGATCACAGAGAGCTTATGGCCTATGGGTGCAATCGTTGGGAGACGGTAGCACATGATACATACAACTGGTTTGGATGGCGGTCCAACAATATGATAGGTGTCTAGTCATCTTACCCTATTTTTGCCAGTTGTGGCAATTTCTTCCTTTTTATTACGACTTGTTTGCGACTTTGTGCCGAACTTCGTACTTTGCTGCTACTTTCATTAATAAAATGGCTGTGTGCATCGCCTGATGCAGAGGCCGGAGGTAATCCTCCTTTTCAAAAAAAATATTTGGTTAACATCGATCTCAAACATTCCCATGTAGAGGTAGGTCTAACATTTAAATCAGATGGTACATGACAACCTTATAGCTCGTTACGCAGCCGTGGTTCAGATTTATCACTACCATGTCCATCCGGAGGAATGGCTGGATCCATTGGCTATAAAATGGTCTATGCATCATTGTGATTACATGGGAGACAAAGCAAATACAAGGTGTTAAAAAGAGCAAGAGGTTGACATTCAGTGCATATGTAGCATATACTAGTACCTCGTGCTATTCGACCATTCTGGTACCGAGTTCCCTTTTGTTGAAATCTTTAGATTTTTAGATGATCAAGAAAGTAATAGTTTTTTAAGGATTATCTGGGAATGGTAGGTCTCGGGATGGCAAACAGATTGGCCTTTCCACTTGACATTTCTTATACTCTCTAATGTCTGGTCTAGTCACTAGTGGTGATGACAAACTCCTTCCGTGATGCAAGTTAGTGAAATCAGTATCCTTGTCCACAACACGTGGTCGGGCCGTGCTAGCCGGGTGCGGAGGCAAGGGAGGAGGAGGTGGTGGAGGCAGAGGTGGAGGAGATGAGGTGGCCAAGAGGGAGGGGAAAGTGGTGGTGGCGGCGACCTGGGGAAGAGGAGGGGGACAGGAAGAGACGAGGGAGATATTTTCATCCGGATCGGTCTTCGTCGCTAATCCAATCACACCGAAACGATGTGAAACCCACCTCGTTCTTTCGACGCGACAGGTAACGAGGTCCACCTGCCATCGACTCTTGAAGCAGCCATGAATGTAAGAAAATACCGACAGCTGACCAGACACCAGTAGCAAAAAAAAAAACACTATTGCAGCTCGAGTAACTGGATCGTGCGGTCAAAAACGGCGTGCGCACGCGATGCCTCCAGGAGGGCGGGTAGTCTAGCGTCTTTTAACTTCTTCGATAGCTGGTATCCCAGCAGGGTTGGTGTGTGTGTGAACTACCTTTGTAGTATGTCGATTGGTTGGTGCTTTATATATAAAGCGAGGCGAAGAGCCTTTTTCGGTATAGGCCTTTGCACGTGATATTTCTTCTATTATCTTACATATGTTCTAGTCACCAATGGTGATGACAGATTCACGATGTGATGCAAGGTAACTGATATAGTATTGTTGCATGACTAACTTACAAACACTAAAGTTGAGGAGACCTACTGGACGACAGGCAAGGAGTCCCCAGCTTCACACAGAAGTCCAGAAACTTGGATCATCTCTGCTACTCTATAGCAAGGGATGCTATCTCAGCTACCATCTAGAGCTGCGAAAGTTCTTCAGCCTCTCTAGGGTTTCCGCTTTTGGGCCCTATAGAAATTATAGCATGGCTGATATTTGTGTTGTGTTGTTATTCTATATCTACCTCCTTATCTCTAACTTAAATCCAATTATCTCTAACTGAAATCCAATTATACTTGTAACAGGCCCTATATGAACAAACTACCTAAAAATCAAACGATAGTACCAGAATGATCTTCTGATGATGATATGCCAATTTTGTTATCGGAGTTGTCTGCAGGTTATTAATCCCCCCCCCGCCCCCCCCCCCCCCCCCCCGGAAAATCATGTCTTTTAGTAGCTGGTTGAAAATAACAAAATGATGACACATGATAATCTTGCGAAAAGGAATCTTGTAGACGACAGGACATGTTTATTTTTCAGCAAAGCTGAATCGGTTCAAATCTTTTTGTCGACTGCATGGTTACAAAAATTGTTTGGCACTTTGTGACCAGAGTGTTTGGCATGAATATGTCAGTTTGTTTGCAGGATATTTCTAATTGCTGGATCCAGCATAGGCGAATGGCAGTTTGTAATATGGTTAGTGTTAGTGACTTGTAGAGCATTTTAACATACGCAATGAGTTCTGTTTTCAGGGCCGTGCCTATAGAAATGCCAACTACATCTTGGAAAAGTGGAGCATGAACTTGAATCAACGGAAGATCCTATGCAATGATGCACAAAGCACTGATGCTGCGCCACCTTTCTCTACTTGATCATCAGTGTGCAGAGCTCATGAGGATCACATGGGGCTAATCCTTCCACCGGATGCGACTAATGAGTAGCGGCGTTGTTTGCTTGCGGCCAACACCAACTGGATTCCTTCATGAAGACAGATTAGCAGCGATGTTTAGCATGTAGCTTTAGATCCGTTTGATTACTCTCGTTTGGTCTGTAATAATGATTAACTTGGCCAAATCCGGTCAGCTACTTCGGGTTTCTGAGTACCACAGTCGTTTTTGTTTTCATTTTCTGTTATGAAATGGAGCCGGGGAATCCCCTCTTCTAAAAAAATCAAATGGTAGTGGAGGAACATATCACACCACTTTTAATTGTGTTTTTACTTTTTATTTACATTTTTTTGTTTGTAGTAGTATAGGGAGTACCACGTAGCCCATAGTATAAATATCATCAATAGAAGGGATAACTTTTGCAGGTTTGCCCAGAGTAGGATTTGACTCCAAATAGAAACTGCACTCTGGATTATGGGATAGACGGTTTTCAGTTTCTGTTTCAGAAAAAATTCAACACCAACCGAAATCACCGAAATTCAGTGAATTTCAGTAATTTGGTTTGTATTTCAGCCAATGGGCCGAAATATTCATTTGAATTCAATTAAATATTTGACAATTTTGAAATATATTTGAATACTGTGTACTATATTGCTGAAATATTTTGGCTGTAAATATTTCAGTATCTATTGAAATTAATGAAATTCAGTGAATTTCATCGAAATCTCGCTGAAAGTGAAAACCATAGACCCCGTTCGGCGAGCCTATCATAAGCCCAAATCCTCTCCCAAACGACCAAACACAAGAAGAACTTGAATCGAAGTGGCATCCATGAGTTCCAGCTGGATTTGGATAAATCCAAGGAGGGCGCTGTTTAGAAGTGGGCTTTATAAGCTGATTTGGCTCAGAAGCATCCGTTTACCTCCCACCGCCAAACCCATGTGTCCCTCCTTGAGTCGCAAAGCTGTACATTCTTGATGAAATGCACGAATAGAGAGTGGTTTACGTATGTCCCTGATCCGAAGTCCATTTTAAACTAAAGAAAGATATGCTCAACAAGACGGTTCATTAGTGGCGAACTAGTTTCTAGAAACTTTAGCGGGTAACTAAAAGTAAACACCACATGAGCCTGTTGCCAAAGTGAAGAGGTAGGATGAACTCCCTCCATCCAAAATAAGTGTATCAACTTTATACTAACTTTAGTACAAAGTTGTACTAAAGTTGATACACTTATTTTAGGACGGAGGGAATAACATTTAGAGCTGATAGTAAATGAGAACTTTATAGCTCGATACTTGACCATGGTTAAGATCGGTCACAACCATTTACATATAGACGAAAGGCTGGAACCAGTGCTACAAAAGTGGCATGTGCATCGTTCCGATTATCCGGGAGCCACAACAAATGCAAGGTGCTTAAAAGAAAGGAGGTTGTCATTGGGTGCACATATAACAGATTAGTAGTACATCTCTAGCTTGTTAGATAATCAAGAAAGTAATATAGTTTTTCATTTAGGATCGTATGGGAATGGTAGGTCTTGGGATGTCGAACACATACACCTTTGTACATGGTCCTTATAGATTTCTTCAACTTCTATTCCAGTCACCTATGGGGATGACAAATGGTTGGTGTGCTGCAAGGTATCAGCAATCATAATTTTTGCATGACCAACTTGGCATGCTAAAGCTGAGCCCCTGTTCAACCAGTAGATCCAGAATCTCTGTTTTGTAGTGTGATTCAGGGCCTCTGTCAGAAAAAAAGGGTAGCATATTACTAAGTACATATAGTTACCAATAATCCCAATGTATACAAGATAGACAAACAACACTGATACAAAAGAAGTGTGTTGTTCTTACTTAAGCAAAAATATGGCTACCAATTAAGGTTCAAGATATATAGTTGCTTTTATTACAAAATGTGCTAGAAATACATGTATATGATCCATATCAGATTTACATGTATGTTAACCAATAGATTGTGCTTTTCATTTACATTGTAGAAATCACTTAGCTGAGAAATGCTCGGTTAAAGCCAAGTACAGAAATAATGCTAACAATGCCTTGGGGTCTTGTTTTGCTTCAATACATGTGACTGTCATGGCGTGGCCTGCAAACTGAGCTATATAGTACAAACACAACTTACTATTATGATTATTGTAACTACACGATTGTTGGCCTTGCAATTGTTGTGCATACATGATGTACACCTCTGATTCTCCCTGATCTGCACGCTTACTGATTAGAGAGCTTCACGATTGAAATGTAGAAACGATCACAGAGTTCAGAAATAAAAACACAAAAAATGGAACTACTATTGCTACACAACTGGTTTTTAATGTGACCAAATTTCTATGGGCCTCGGTGTTCACCTCTATTGCTAACGCTACAACTACTAGTCCCTAAGCTGAACGTTTGAGACAATTTTATGGGAGCACCTTCCCGTATACATGCTGAAGATTTCAAACTCTTTTCATGAATGTGTCTCGTCGATTTCTTGCATACACACACAAGCGCATGAACGCATAGAAAATTTGTAGGAGGTGTGTGCTCGGCCGGGTGCAGACGGCGGCTTGTGGGGCTGCGGCGCCTAAGGCGGATCTGGCTCATCGGGCGGCGCGGGCTGCGGCGGCGTGGGTAGGCGGCGGATGCCGGGGCGGCGGCCCCGGGCGGTGGCGGCCGGTGAGGCCCAGATCGTCCTCGGTTGCATAGCGTGGATGTACCCATGTCCAAGGCGGAGCTGCTCCGGCGGTCCGGTGGATTCGACCTCGGCGGTTCGGTATAGAGACGGTGAAGAGCATGCTTGGGATCATCCTAATGGCTCTTCCGGCATGGCGCGGTGGGGTGGCAGCCCTCCCTCCATGCTCCAGTGGTGGCGCCCTTCGGTAGTGGCCGGAGCGTAAGGATACACCGCGGTGGCACTGTGGCCGTGGATGATCGCCGGATCTGGATGGCCAGCTCCAAGGCTTTGAAGGTGGTCTTGCAGATGCATAGGTTGTCGCTTGGATGTTCTTGGGATGGATCCGGGTGAAAACCTGGTCTTCGGCCGGTGGCCGGAGCCGGTGATGATGACGCCCTTGGCGTCGTTTCCTTCATGAAGGCATCATCGAGGTGAAGCTCCCAACTCCACCCGCTACCTCTAGGGGAAACCCCTGATCAGTTGATCGGATGATGGCGGCGCTCTTGTGTCGTTCCCTCCTTGGGGGCGTCATTCTTGGAGGTGTGCATTGGCTCGAGGGACCAGTGGACGGATTTAGCGGTGGAGCGGCGTTTCATGCCACGCATCGACGATGTGGAGTCTCGGCGGCGTGGCGCAGCAGGGTCTCGATGACGGATGAATGATGATGGACACGCGTATGGAGGTGGCGTTGTCTAGCGCCGTGGTGGCATCGATGGCAGGCCTGGCAAGGTCGATTCGTCAATACCTGCTCTGAATATGGATAGGTGAAAGACGGCGGCGGCGGTCTCTGAGAGTGCGCCAGACCGGTGTGTGCCCCAAACCCGGCAAGAGGCTTGGTTGGGGCCTCCGACTTTAGATGTTTGGCTTTGGTGCGAGGTCTGTTTGGTATTCGGCTCGGACATTCGGCACCCCTTCATCAAGTGGATCTGAGTAGCGATAGATGTTGCCAAGATGATGGCTTCAGACTTATTGACGTACTCCCTCCGTTTTTATTTAGTCCGCGTATTAGCTTTGGTCAAAGTCAAGCTTTATAAACTTTGACCAAGTTTATAAACAAAAATATTAACATATACAATTACAAATCAATACCAATAGATTTATTATTGAATGTACTTTCACATCATATAGATTTGTTATGGTAAATGTTTATATTATTTTCTCTAAACTTGGTCAAACTTTATGAAGTTTGACTTCAGTCAATTCTAATATGCAGAGTAAATAAAAACGAAAACAGTATTACTTTGTAAGGTCTTTGTGAATAATTAATAAAAATGGCTGTATGCATCACCCAGATGCAGAGGCCGGGAGTCATCCTCCTTTTTTTTTAAAAAGCCATCCCTAGCTCTTTGAGCACTGCTTGGTCTTGTCGATTTTGAATTTGGGAACCTTTCCCTGTAAAATGTAGAACTAATGTGTCAACTGGCTCGCCCCGTCGTCAAGATCTCACAACATGGCATACATAGTTACACATTTTCATGGTAGGTTCTTGGTTCATACAAATACCAAGCTAGTGGCCACTTCAACTCCGCAAGCGCATAATATATACTCTTCGGCGATGTGCGGCATAGCTTCCTTGTGAGGGCATATAAACTTCTCCACAAATATACATTTCACTGTTAACTTAGCAATTGTATTGTAACTCTGGTCACTGGCCCTTCAGGTTGTAAATAATCAGTGTGGAAGATGAGCAATGTATGCAGGTTGGACATGTGCAGGCGATATTCCTTTGACGTCCTTAGCACGATCGAAGCCTTACACACTCGGTATGTGACCATCTATCCCGGAGTAGCACAGATAAGGTCCAGTGGACAGCCCTGATCTCAACCGCAGGTGGACGGCCTGGATATCCCGGAGTAGCACAAGGGGCTCGGCCACGCATTTTCGGGTATACCCCCCGCCTCTGCGTTGAAAACTGTTACTCTCTCCGTTTTTATTTACTCTGCATATTAGATTTAACTGAAGTCAAACTTCATAAAGTTTGATCAAGTTTATACAAAAAATATGAACATTTACAATAACAAATCTATATGATGTGAAAGTATATTCAATAATGAATCTAATGATATTGATTTGTTATTGTATATGTTAATATTTTTGTCTATAAACTTTGTCAAAGTTTACAAAGTTTGACTTTGACCAAAGCTAATATGCGGAGTAAATAAAAACGGAGGGAGTACAAACATTCAAAAGGAATGTGCATTCCATTGTGTACTACCCCACGAGATGCTGAGTCCTGGGTGTATCGGCGTCGGATCATGCTAGTTTGCACTCCATTGTGGTGACTTTCTGATGAGACTGAAAAAATGGTGTACGAGATGCTTTGATAGGCTTGTAACTCTTACTATCCTTCATTGAAAGAACATGCTGTTTTAATTTTTTTTGTTCTCGTGCGGAGACTATCTGTAAACCTTTTGGCGAAACATGGGGTGTTGATGATACGACTTTGCTGATGTGGTCTTTGATTACTCATGCGAAAATCCTGGAGTATATTGGATGAAATATATAGGGCCTGTTTGGTTCCTAGACTAAGCTTGCCACGTCTAACCTTAGTCATGCCACAACATCTTAGGCATGTGTTTGGTTCATTGCCACACTTTTCTAGTTATATGGTCCACATGTCATAGACTCAATTTTTTGCCAAATCTTGCCACACTTGTGGTGGCCATTTTGTTAGCCACACTTTTTGTGGTAGCCACACTTTACCTAAGCTTAGTTATGGCAAAGTTAGTCATGAACCAAACAGACCCATATACCTAATATTAGTGTAATGTTAGCCTTGCAATGTTTGGTGTAACTAATCGATTATATTAGGGGCAGTGTTTCTGAGACTTTTTTTTCGCAAAAGAGGATAACACCCCGGCCTCTGCATCAAAAAATGCACAGAGCCATTTTTATTATATTATTCAACATTACCCAACAAAACAATGGATCAATTCAAAGCCACATTTCTGGCAACCATAGTTGCTACACCTACAAGATTGATGATGTGCTCTCACTCCACTGCGCCATGCCGTCGAGACTCGCCGTCATCGATGCAAAAGATGTAACACCGCTCCACCTCTGAGACTTACCTCTTTATTGTTTTCCTTTGACCATCTACACGAATGTGTCTCATTTTTATCTAAAAAAATGTTTTACGCTAAATCAAGCCAACAATTATTGTCTGATTCTCCATGATCTGCACGCTTGCTGACAACAAACACATATGCAAATTCCGGTTACGATGGAAATTGGGAAACAATCACGAGTTTAGAAAATATGAACCCACAAACATTTGCTACGCCATCTCTATTACAAATGCTACATAGACTGGATTTTCTGTGCAGAAGAACGGATGGGACCAAATTTCTACAGGCCTCAGTGTTCAGCTATCTTTTCTTAGATAAAAGGCATAAGCCCAACTTTATAAATAAAGCCACACGGCAGAGTGCGAAAGTTTATACCAGAGTCAAAGAACCCAACACGGGCAGATCACAGACAAACATAAGGTAGAAAAATTTAGGCCGCACAGCCGCAATAACAGCAGAAAACGGCGTGCGGGCCAACAACCTAACGACCGGCAAAAGACGAACAACAATGAGAGCACTAACTCCTCCTAAGGCCCAGGACATTCATCCGCCGAAGAAATAGAAATCGCCGTCGCCCGGATCCGAGAGATCAAAAGCTCCGTAGCCTTCTTGTCACCAGCTATAGTAAATAACTTCCACTGCTGCAATAGAATAACAAGTTTGAAGAGACAGTCAGCAGTCTTAGCAGGAAAGATGTGCTCAATAGTAAATTGGGAAAGTAGTGGCTGAACCCCGCCTCGGTGCACCCACGCAAGAAAACATACCAAAACATTTTGTCTAATCAATGTTGTCTCATTTGATTGCAGACCTTCTACAGGTGTGAGGAGGGATACAAGGAGGCCGCGGCACAGGTTATCGATGCCGCGTGCAAGCGCCTACTACAAAACTTACGGCACGAGGCTCGAGTGCAGGCTGTTCGAGACTACTACGCCTCGCGTGGTATTAAGAAGACCAAGCAGGCGTGCCGTGAAAAGTTTCTGAAGAAGGAGCAGTACATGACGGTAATTACCTATTCTTAAGGCCTTGTACTTAGTTTCCTTGATTTGATTCGTAGGCGTGGCGCTCAAGATTCTCTTTACTAACTTAGGTGCCCCTGAGATGGTGTGCGGATCAGATGGATTGTTGGGAGGTGTTGGTGGATGAGTGGTGCTTAGACCAATGGCTAGCCCTCCACAACAATGCCAAGGACCGGCGTGCCCAAATGGAAAGTGTGCCACACCATCAAGGCAGCGCCAACTTATATCAGTTCAGGCGGAACTGGGTATGTGGTTTGCTTCATGATTCATGCAATTCATTCTTCATGCTAGCTTGAGCCCTTTAATTACTAATTTACTCTGTTCCTCTCTTTTAGGGGCGATACAATAAGGCGGAGGTGCCAGAGGTGTACGACCTCTATGCCATGGCCCATACTGCCTCGTACAAGAAGGTCAAGGCATTCTCTGCGTCTGACCTCGATCATCCAGAGAGCTTCACCAACATCTCCTCGCACAACAAGCTCGTGAGGTACAGAGATGAGGGGAAGGCAAGGAAAGGGGAGGACTTTAACCCGAGCCAGGGTCCCATTGATCCAGAGCTGGTGATAATATCTGGTGGCGGGAGGTCCCATGGCTCGATAGCCATTGGAGATGAACTTATACGTTGTCCTAGCACTCTCCCGGAGATCAAGGCGCGCCAAACGAGCTCCGCCCCTGAGATAAGGCCTCGTACACGGCCAATGGAGCTCGCCATCGAGGTTAGTTATACGGACTCAGATTTCTTTCCTCTCCATTACATTGTGTGTGCGTCTGCTCGATGATTACAATGCTAACGAGGAGTGGTGTTGCAGGCTGCTATTCAGAAAGAGAGAGAGAAAACCCAGGCGCTTCTACAGGAGAGGGACCGGCAGGCGGCGGAGAAGGAGCAGGAGTTTGAGGAGAGGACGGCTAGGATGTTGGAGGAGGAGAGGGCACGGAATGACATGGCGAACCGGGCCATGTACGAGCTCCTCGTGGTAAGTTTCTTCTGCATATTAGCCAAATCATGCACTTAATGTTCGTTTCATTACTAACTAATATGACTGACTCGTCAAAACCAAATGTGCAGTCTGTGTGCGAGAAGACCAGTCAGACCCCTCCGCCGATGCCAGTCATTGCTCCGGGGACCACGGTGAGTTTCATTTGAATGGTCATTAGTTACTAGTCTTAACATTTGAGTGTCATCATGCTAACGAGACATTGCAAATGATCTTTGGTGCAGCGTAACTCCAGACAAGCATCGCACGATCCTTCTCCAGGTGCTACCGGCACGAGCACCCCCGGTGCTTCAGCTTCGTGATGACGGTAAGTTTTCTCTAGTGTTTTGCTTAACAAATGCATAATGACCTAGACTTAGCTTTATTTCCTCCAATATGCTTACCATAATGACCTAGACTTAGCTTATTTTCCTCCAAAATGACATAATAAGCTTACTTAGCTCCAAAATGATCCATTTTATCTAAGTTAGCTCTAAAATGACCTAAGTTAGCTCTAATATGCTAAGTTAGCTCTAATATGCTTAGTTACCTAGGTTTGCTCAATAATGACATATACTTAGCTTATTTTCATCCAAAATGACATAATAAGCTTACTTAGCTCCAAAATGATCCATTTTACCTAAGTTAGCTCTAAAATGACCTAAGTTAGCTCTAATATGCTAAGTTAGCTCTAATATGCTTAGTTACCTAGGTTTGCTCAATAATGACATATACTTAGCTTATTTTCGTCCAAAATGACATAATAAGCTTACTTAGCTCCAAAATGATCCATTTTACCTAAGTTAGCTCCAAAATGACCTAAGTTAGCTCTAAGTTAGCTCTAATATGCTTAGTTACCTAGGTTAGCTCAATAATGACCTATACTTAGCTTACTTATGTCAAAAATGGCATAATATGCTTAGTTAACTCAAAAATGGCATAATTACCTAGGTTAGCTCAATAATGACCTATACTTAGCTTATTTAGTTCATTTATGACATAAGTAGCTTACTTAGCTCATAAATGGCATGATAACCTTGCTAAGCTGATAAATGTCATATACTTAGCTTACTTAGCTCATAAATGACATGATAACCTTGCTTAGCTCATAAATGTCATATACTTAGCTTACTTAGGTCAAAAATGGCATGATAACCTTGGTAAGCTCAGAAATGTCATATACTTAGCTTACTTAGCTCATAAATGGCATGATAACCTTGGTAAGCTCGCATTGATGGAGTGATTCTTTTTACTTTCTTATTCTTATTCTTATTCTTCTTCTTCTTCTAGTCTTCTTCTTCTAACTTTCTTATTTCCCATTTTGCAGATTTCATTCACTTCACGGAAGCTTGCATTGATGGAGTGCTTCTTTTTACTTTCTGTTTTGATTTTGTACCTTTGAACAATGTGGAACTTGCTATATGGATGAAACTATTGTAATATGTATGGATGGAACTATGTATGTGGAACTTGTTATGTATGTATGGATGAAACTTATGTGTTGGATATATCATATATTTGCTGTGAAAATGCTTGGATATAAGAAAAAACAGAATAAAAAGAGGCAATGCAGGCTCTTTGCCATCTGCCGCAGATGGCAAAGTGGCCACATGGCAGCAACCTGTGAAACCTGTGAGCACTGGGGCTGACCCATTTGGTCACTTTGCCGTCGGTGGCAGACGGCAAAGGATGGCGTGGTTTGCCGTCTGTGGCAGACGGCAAAGAGGTGGCAGCGGCAGACGGCAAAGAGCGGGGAGGGTGACGGGTCTGATGACGTCATGAAGCATACGGCAAAGTGGAGGGCACATTTGCCGTCAGCCGGCAGACGGCAAAGCTTCCCGTTAGACACCTAACGTGCTAACGTCTATCCTTTGCCATCAACTTTCTTTGCCGTCTGCTTGCCCAGGAAAGCTGACGGCAAATGTCTTTGCCGTCCGCTGTTTGAAAACAGACGGCAAAGAAGCTCTTTACCGTAACTTACAGTGCCGGCCATGTTTGCCGTCTGCGGCTGACGGCAAAGACCTTTGCCGTCAGCTTTCTGGTCCTTTGCCGTCTGCCATGGCAGACGGCAAATCAGTTGATTCCTGTAGTGACATGAAACCGGACTGAAGCAGGTGGCTGTGAAGGATTTTTGAGGTAGAGTAATCCTTATTATTCTTACAGACACCACATGGACAACACATAAAACCATTCCGCATGTTTGCCTCAGCCACACGCATAAAATTATGCAGGCCATTAATGAACTCGGGAGAGCGTCGGTCATCGTACATCCATTGCCGGCTCATCTTCATTACACAACATCGAAATGACCAAATTAATACAAGTTCATCACATTAAAACCAAAGTAGAGTAGCGACCAAATGTTATTACTGCAAAAATATATACATAAAGTTCATACATACTTCTCATAAAACAACATACAACTATCTAAAGCATTTAAATGCAACAATAAATGCGATCAAAATCGCAACTAAGGTAATAATTGATCCAACAGCATAATGATACCAATCCTCTTTATTAATGGCATATTTTCTAATCTTTTTAATCTTCAAGCGCATTGCATCCATCTTGATCTTGTGATCATCGACGACATCGGCAACATACAACTCCAATTTCATCTTCTCTTCTTCAATTCTTTTCAATTTTTCTTTCAAATAATAATTTTCTTTTTCAACTAAATTTAACTTCTCGACAAGAGGGTCGGTTGCAATTTTCGGTTCACATACCTCCTAGATAAAAATATCTATGTCAACTTGATGGACATAATTGTCATAAACACGAAATGAAACAAATAGTTATAAAATATAATATACCACATCCGAATCATAAACCGGACGAGGGCCAACGGGGACGGCTATCAAAACCATGGCACTATATATAACAAACAATCATACAAGTAAGAAAATTATACAAGTAACTATCTAAATCATACAAATAAGATTTTTTTTACAAAAAGGATAAGAACAAGAGGCTCACCAAGGTGGTGCCGGCGACGGGACGGCGTGGGCGATCGACGGCGGTGAGGACGGGGACGGGAAGGCACTAAGTAAACCACACCTACACATATGCAAACTAAGAAGTTAATTTGAGTTCAAATTGCATATAAATCAAATAAACTCCCACATAATTACTCCCAAACTAAAACCCATAAATCACTATACTTATAGAGCATGAAACGAGCTAAACTAGCATTGAGAGATGAAAGGATGAAGTTGCTAACCTTTTAGAACCCTTGGATAGATGGGGTGCCTCCAATCTTGAAAAATCTTGGCAAAAATGGAGGATGAACTCGAGCTTGGGGAAGGAAACAGAGAGTAGAGAAATCTTGGACTCGAGATGGATGAAGCAGCTTTATATAGGGAAGACTTTAGTCCCGGTTGGTGATACCAACCGGGACTAAAGGTCTATCTTTTGTCCCGGTGGGTGATACCAACCGGGACTAAAGGGGCTCGTAGGGGCCCCAGCCTGCCGCAACCCCTTTAGTACCGGTTGGTATCACCAATCGGGACTAGAGGTCCCATTTGAACCGGGACTAATCCTGGCCGTGCCCCCGTCCGCTCCTAGCCGTTCGAACCGGGACTAATACTCACATTAGTCCCGGGCCCAAACCCGTCCGGGACTAGTGCTCCGGATGAAAGGTCAGTTTTCTACTAGTGTATAACAATAAGCAAACAATGAGCACAATTTTTTGGTGAATCGACGAACAATGAGCACAAGTGCACTCACTTCGTCCATTTCACATTTGAAAAAGAAACATCAGGGATGTTCTATCGTCTTCGAGACCCGACGCAACATTTGTTCTTGATGCTCAGGCAGTCGCACGGCGATACGAGCAGCAGAGGAGGAAGACATACCACGAGGCAGCGCAATGAGCTCCAGATGGTTGCGCAGTTTGGTTTCCGACGTACCCAGAAGAAATAAGATGGCGCCTGGGTGTAGGTGCGTTGAAGCCGGGGACAGACGTAGATGTGTCGAATCCGGGGTTGCGGGGATGAGCGGAGACTGAATCTAAGTGAGCGGGGGAGCGGCGGGTGCTACGGAGCGACCACGGTAGAACATGGTGGCCGACAGAGGCAAGGACAGCCGCACCAGAGTGGATGCGGTCGGCCGGGGGAGAGAGGCGGCCGCTAGGGAAGGGGATTTTTTTCTTCCTGAGAACTGGAGCCGGTCGAGTAAATATAAAGGGCCGCCGACACGAGGAGTAAAAGTTTTACACCTTTTTAAGGGGATAAAGGATCGACAAGGTACAATTTAGGCCCTTAAAACTAAATTTGTACTCTAACAACTTTTGAGGGACCGGCTAGAGATGTTGTAAGAGCATCTCTATTGCAAGGCCCTTCCGTGGCGCTAATGGATAAAAAAGTAAATGTGATAAAATAAAAAATCAGTTTAGTGCTTTCTATCCCAACGCTAAGCAACTAACCGATTCATACGAGAAAAAAAGGCTAAGCGATCGCCTCCAGCTTTTGCATCGACGCCGAGTAAGACGCTAGAATTTGTTAACGTAACTGTTGATCAGGCAGGATACTTGTCCTGGCGCTCCTTCATGGCGCCCAGCTTTGTAGGTACCCTAATGTAGTTGCAGAATCTCTCTCTCTGTCTGAACTCTACGTGAGCGTTTTGACACAAGACAGCGAGCTCACATGATGAACACAAGTATTTGCGCTGCGAATGCAACATAGCCTTTTCTGTTTCTCCTTTTTATTTTTACGTCAAAACAACTTGAATGAAGAACCAGCTTGGACCGGGCAAAACGGCCGTGCCATCCCACGTCGACCCGATCTAAGTGGTGTTGCCTTCACGCACATGCAGTCATGCCATCTCACGATCCAATTGTGAAGGCCTAATTAAGCTAGCTAACAGAAAGACTACGATCTAGGCCAAGGCGTGAAGAAGACTCACACTGAAAATCAAACGATAGTACCAGAATGATCTTCTTCTGATGATATGCCAATCTGGTTATTGGAGTTGTCTGGTTGGTACTATGTTAAATCCTTTTTATGAGGTTATTACTAGTTTTGGTTGTTGTTTTGCCTTTGAAGGCTCACTTTGGAAATGTGTGACCCCCCCTCTCTCACACACAAAAATCCATGTCTTTCCATGACTGCTTGTAAATAACAAAATCCTCGCACATGATAATCTATTCAACTTCTTTCTGTCGACTGCATGGTTGCAAAATTATTTGGCACTTTGTTGCCAGAGTCTTGGTATGAATATGTCAGTTTGTTTACATGATACTTCTAGTTGCTCGATCCAGCATAAGCAAATGGGAGTTTATAATAGGGTTAGTGTTCGTGCCTTGTGGAGCATTTGGACATTGCATAATGAGTTCTGTATACAGGGCCGTGTCTATAGAAATTCCAACAGCATCTTGGGAAAGTGGAGCATGCACTTGAATCAATGGAAGATCCTATGCAATGATGCCCAATCAGCTCTGATGCTACGCTGCCTTTCTCTACTAGATCATCAGCAGGGAGAGCTCATGAGGATCACATGGGGCTAATCCTTCCGCTGGAGGCGACTTATGAGTAGCGGCGTCGTTTGCTAGCTTGTGGCCAACACCAACTGATTCCTGCGCGAAGACTGATTAGCTGCGATGCTTTGGCATGTAGCTTTAGATCCGTTTGTTTACTCTCGCTCGGTCTGTTATAATGATGAACTTGGCCTCTTCTGGTCGGCTACATACTTTGGGTTTGATCCGAGCGCTACAGACGTTGTGTTTTTGTTTTATAATATGAAATGGAGCCAGGTGAATCCCCTCTTGTAAACAAAAATCAAACGATGGTGGAGGAACATATCACACCACTTCTAATTGTGTTTTTTACTTTTTATTTATGTTTTTTGTTTGTTGTACTACAGGAAGTACCACATAGCCCATAGTATATCATCAGTAGAAGGGATAACTTTTGCAGCTTTGCCCAGTGTAGGATTTGGCTCCAAATAGAAACTGCACTCTGGATTATGGGATAGACGGTTTTCAGTTTCCGTTTCATACAAAATTCAGCACCAACCGAAATCACTGAAATTATGTGAATTTCAGTAATTCGGTTTGTATTTCAGTCAAAGGGCCGAAATATTCATTTATATTCAATTAAATATTTGAATCTTTTAAAATATTTTGAAATATATTGGAATACTGTGTACTATTGAAATCTCTGAAATATTTGGCCGAAAGGTAAATATGTCAGTATCTACTGAAATTAATGAAATTCAGTGAATTTCATCAAAATCTAGCTGAAAGTGAAAATCATGTACAGACCCCGTTTGGCGAGTCTATCATCAGTCCAAATCCTCCCAAACGGCCAACCACAAGAAGAGTTTGAACTGAAGCGGCGCCCATGAGTTCCAGATGGATTTGGATAAATCCAAGGAAGGCGCAGTTTAGAAGTGGGCTTTATATATAATATATGGAAACACTTTAGATTATACGTCTGATACGAGACGATCGTCAGACCGCTTGTGTGTCGTTGATTTGTATTTCATCCTACGGCCAAGAGACACCAGAGAAATCCCATTTTAATCACCCTTCCCCCTCATCACGCAGCCAGCTTTCCATAATTCCTCAGCCCATCGCATCTGTCCCGAATTAATCGCCACCCCCGTCCCCCTCTCCTGCCTCCAGTCGTCTTCTCCGCCGAGCATACCGTCCAGCACGTCGGCCATGTTCTCTTCGCCAGAGCCCAGATCCGGCCAGGAGGGGCACAGAAATAGAAATCCCTTTTTGTAAACACACGATGTACACCTCTGATTCTCCGTGATCTGCACGCTTACTGACTAGAGAGCTTCACGATTGAAATTTAGAAACGACCACAGTTCAGAAATAAGAGCACAAAAAATGGTACATACTAGTACGGCTACACAACTGGTTTTTAATGGGACCAAATTTCTACGGGCCTCCGTGTTGACCTGTACTAGATGATATCCCGCACGTTGTTGTGGCAATATTTTGCAACATATTTCAATGCGATTCATTGTATGAAACATGAATATTTAAAGTAATAATATAAAAAGCTAAAACTAAAAATACATATAATTTATTACGTTTGATTACTATATAGTTGTAAAATATATATTAAATATATATAGCTTAATGGAGTGAAAATTCTCATGTATGTTTGCATGTGGAGATGAGTCTTTTCTTCATGCATGTCATGATGAAGTGGCATCCTTTCATGTTGAGAGACATATGGTAGTGGGGGTGGGCCTTTTCTCATGCAAGTTGTGCGATGATGTGGCATGCTTGTATGTTGAGAGAAATAGTTAATGGGGGCTAGCTATTTAGATATAGAGGATTACTAAAGCTACGATTACCAGTCCTATTCTGAACGTTTCAGTCACTTTTATGGGAGCACCTTCCCGTATACATGCTGAAGATGTCAAACTCCTTTCATGAGTTTGCCTCTTCAATTTCTTGCATATCACGCACACACATAAAACTTGCAGGAGATGAGCCATCCCTAGCTCCTTGAGCACTGCTTGGTCTTGTCAAAATTTAGAATTTCTGAACCTGTCAAAGATACGACACGCAATATGAATGACGAAGAACGAAATCAACACAGAGGACATTATGTTTGGTTTATGCCCCAACTAGCCCCACCAAATTTTTGGTATGACCAATGCAAGGGCATGACCAAATATTTGGCAAGTCATTGTTGTTTGGTTTGTAACCATTGTACCATCTGATTTTTTTAATAGTCCTTTGTTTGGTTTGCAACCAATTATATCTCGATGGTAAAAACATATATTTTTGTAAAACTAACAATATACATATATATAGTTGAAAATTAAGATGCAATTTCCTAAAAACAAATCTAAGATGCATTTTGCAGGGAAAGAAACAAAAAAAAAATGGCAAGTGATTGTTGTAGCCTGCACTAGAAAGTTTGTATACGGAGAGAGCTGCGTGCACTTGCTAATCACTGGAAGACTCACCGATTAATTATAGAACTTCTTGCTTGAACTTACCGGTCTGACATAGAAGAAGCTGCGAAGCAACGCTAAATAATTGGTGAAGGTTTTCTGCGCCCTCAACTCGCCCGCACTGGCGGTAATTATACGGGCGGATGGCAGGCGCTCAGGGCGAGCCAATTTTTTGGTAGCGATCCAAACAACCACCAAATACTGTGGGCTAGCCAATATTTTGGTAGGGTCGACATTGGCTGTAATCCAAACAGCCCAAAGATATTAACGTGGAAAACCCCTTCGCAGAGAATGGGAAAAAAATCACGGGCGCCAGCCAACGAAATTTCACTATATCAGGAGAGATTACAAACATCGGGAACTGATCAACTTATCTCGTGCGACAGTTTAAAAATGATATATATTGTAGAGGTGACCTAGGTCAATACTGATCCATACCGTCGGGCGTCATAAGTTAGCCTTTATACTTATATGTGAATTTGGATCACACCTTAACATTTCCCACTAAAATGTGGAACTAATGAGTCGACTTGCCCGCCCCACCGTCAAGATCTAAAAACAAATGGGCGTACATAATTACACATTTCTCATGGCAGGTTCTTGGTTAATGTAAATACCAATCTAGCGGCCACTTCACTTCTGCAAGCGGCAGAATTGTCTTCGTGGAGGTGCGGCATAGCTTTCACGTGAGGGCATATAAAATTCTCCACAAATACCTTTCAAGCTTAACTTGCCAATTGCATTGTAACTCTATTCATGGCCCTTCAGGTTGTAAATGATCAATGTCGGAAGATGAGCAATGTACGGAGGTTCCAACCTCACCTCAGAGGCTTAAAGATGAGGTAATTGGACATGTGCCACAGAGATTCCTTTGAACTCCTTAGTACAATCGAAGCCTTACACACTCGGTATTTGAGCATATGTATTTGTGGATGCCCTAAGAAAACTATTTGCTGCAATTACAAGAGTGAGGTTGATGACAACCATTCTGCACTAGGAGTCAATTTTAGAATGAAGAAAGATTGGTTCATTTTAGTCAACCAAACGAGTCACTAGTGGACAATTATTTTTGGGAACTTTAGTGGGCCTGCTGTAAAGCTCTCTACGAATAAATTTTCCACGGGGCCAACATATCACATAACCAAAGTGTAGTTGGTCTTCAATTTATTTCTTTGAGAACGCAGTACAATGCCGAAACTCGCATACACACACATACAATCACCACTCACCATAGACACTTTGTTGTCGAGGGGCACGTCATCTCTCACTGAAAGAACAATCCCCGAGAGCCAGTAATAAATCTAAACATGCTAGCACCCATGTCAAGTCTAGAACTTGAACACCGATGGGCAAGTTTCACCACAAGGAAGCTAACCAATTGAGATAGCAGGTAGTTCTAAAATTTAGTGTAGACAATACATGAGAACATTATTGCTCTATACTCGACCATGGTTAACATCGATCCCGTGGGGATGGTCGGGATTCCAGCAGGAGGCCGATCCATGATTGGGCATTCTGTGGAGGACGTGGTGGCATTTGGAGGGATCCCAGACCCGATGTCTGGCGACAGGCGGGTGAGTCAACGGATTCAGGACCAACCAGATGCGGCCGACTTGCAAATGGAGCGTGCTATGCGGGCATCCAAACTTCGAGATATCGAAGCCACTACAAGTATGTTCGTGAATACTACTTTTTCAGTACTGCATTTTTCTGAGGATGACATAGTTAGCAATGCAAATAAGATTGGGGTTTCTCTGGGGTGAATAGTCTAGAAGTGGCTAGGTCTATTAATGATTTGCTTGATCTTGAGGCTGACAGAGTGATGGAGATGCTTAAAAATATTGCGGCTGTTAAACCAATGAAGGAGAGTGAAATTAACGCGCTGGGAGTTCGGGCATTAGAATGTATATGTGAGGACCTAGTGCCCTCCAGTGTTATAGATGGAGAAGCTTTGGTACCAGAGGAGCATGCGGCTCCTTTACAACCATTTGAAGGCTTAGGCAATGACCTCAGTCATGCGGACTCCCAGGAAGTGCCAGACAAGCCCAAACGAAATGGACGAGGAAGGTATACCCACTCTCCGCGGTGCGTCGTAGCGCGAGAATCAAATTCAAAAGAAAATTTCATGATGAAAAATGAGAGGCATATTCTGGAATAGCAGAGGTCTTCCGGACTTGGCTAAACGTAGGTTTCTGTCGGAATCTTCAAAGGAACATAAGCTAGATTTTATTGCGTTGCTCAAGACGGGTCGAAATAATTTTACTTCACAGTTTGTTGGTACGGTTTCCGGTGGGTTAGACTTTGACTGACACTATCTCCCACCATGGGGAAGATCTCGCAGGATCTTACTTGGGGTTAATTGCGGAACCCTAGAAGTCGTGAATGTTTTCTTTGGTGACTATACTGTCAAATTTCATGTGCAGTCGAAAGTTGATGATTTTAGGTGGGCTCTGGTCGATGTATATGGCGCGGCATAGCCAGAGTTTAAGCCTGATTTCCTGGCAGATCTGGTGAGAATTTGCGGGGATGAGAGGTTACCCATTTTGGTCAGTGGAGACTTTAACATTATTAGGCGGAGAGAAGAAAAAAATGACAATTTCGATGGGAGGTGGTCGTTTATGTTTAACCCCATCATTGAGAGTCTATACCCGCGAGAGATTGACCTCACAAAAAGGCAATACACTTGGGCGAACAATTTGGAGAATCCAACATATGAGAAATTGGATCGAGTTCTAGCCAGTGTTCAATGGGAGCAGAAATTTCCCTTAGTAACGATGCAAGCATTGCAAAGGGCAATTTCCGATCACACTCCCCTCCTTGTTGATTCGGGTGATGCGACCCACGTTGGCAACAAGAATGTCTTCTCTTTTGAACTATCGTGGTTCGAAAGAGAGAGATTCTTAGATTTGATGGCCACGGAATGGGCTAAAGAGAACCGAGGAGAATCGAACATTGAAAGATGGCAATATAAAATTAGACACCTGCGGCAGTTCTTGTGGGCTAGGCAAAAAATGAGTGTGGCATTTATAAATTGGAGAAAGAAAGGCTTCTTAATCTCATTATCGATCTAGATTTAAAAGCCGAAGTCAGTATGCTCGATATGACTGAAAGTGTAGCCAAACGGGAGGCTGCAAGGGAGAAGCTAGCGAACCTTCTTAGAGAAGAAGTGATAAAATGGGCTCTCGGAGCTAAAGTTCGAAAGGTGATTCAAGGGGATAATAATAACCTATTTTTTCATATGATTGTGAATGGAAAACACAGAAAAAATAAAATTATCCAACTAGAACAGGATAAGGGTACAATTGTTGGGCAAGAGAACATAAAATTGTATATCTCATTTTTTTTATAAAAAGCTCTTTGGGGCACCGGTGGAGAATTTTGTTTCACTACACAAGGATAGGATGGGAGATATTTCTCAACTAGGGCCGGCGAGAATGATGTGCTATCTGCACCTTTCTCATGAAAGGAGGTGTATGAGGCAATAGTAAAAATGAAGAATAATAAGGCACCTGGCCCGGATGGCTTTTCAGCAGAATTTTATAAGAAGTGTTGGGATATCATTAAAGGGGGCCTTATGCCTATGTTCCATGATTAATGGCCAGTTTCAATTATTTAAACTAAACTTTGGGACAATTACTTTGTTGCCAAAGAAGGAGGAGATACTTCGCATTGTGCAGTTCAGACCGATATGTCTGCTTAATGTGAGCTTTAAGATTTTTACCAAGGTTGGGACTATTCGCCTCACTCAAATTGCACATACTGTGGTACAGCCGACTCAAACGGCGTTCATGCCTGGATGACATATTCTGGAGGGAGTGGTCGTTTTACATGAAACCTTACAGGACATTAACTCAAAGAAACTTGATAGAGTTGTCTTCAAAGTGGATTTCGAGAAGGCTTACGATAAAGTTAAGTGGTTGTTCTTGCAACAGGCCTTGTGTATGAAAGGTTTTGTTGCAGCCTGGAGGAAGCAGGTCAAATCCTTTGTCCAAGCAAGTAGCGTAGGGTTCAAGGTTAATGATGACAGAGGTCATTATTTCCAGTCGCAAAAGGGACTGAGACAAGGGGATCCGATGTTTCTTATCCTATTTAATGTAGTTGCTGATATGTTGGCGGTTCTCATTGGTAGAGCTAAAGAGGACAGTCAAGTGGGTGGGCTCATTCCTCATCTCGTGGATGGGGAGGTGTCCATACTATAGTGTGCGGATGACACAGTTATTTTCAAACATGATATGACAAAAGCTAGAAATATGAAACTGGTCCTATGTCTTTTTGAACAACTGTCTAGTTTGAAGATAAATTTCAACAAGAGTGAATTGTTCTGCTTTGGGTGCGCCAAGGAAGAACGGGAAAATTATAGGCAGTTGTTCGGTTGTGAGCTGGGATCCCTACCCTTTAGTTATCAGGGAATACCAATTCACCATCGTAAATTAACCAACAAAGAATGGAAGTGTATCGAAGATCGATTTGAGAAAAAACTAAGCTGCTGGAATGGCAAGCTTATGTCGTATGGAGGTCAGCTAATTCTAAAAAATTCAGTGCTTACAAGTATGCCGATGTTCCTATTATCCTTCTTTGAAGTACCCGTAGGGACACGGAAAAGATTGGATTTCTAGCGATCACGATTTTAAGTACAGATTAGCCAAATGGGATAAAATTTGTAGACCCAAAGACCAAGGAGGTTTAGGTATCAAAAACCTCGAAGTAAAGAATAGGTGTCTACTTAGTAAATGGTTATATAGATTATTTGTTGAGGGAGGTGGTGTGTGGATACATGTATTGCACAACAAGTATCTTCAATCCAAAACTCTCGCACGGACGGCACAGCCGAATGACTCTCCTTTTTGGAAGGGGCTGATGAGGACGGAGGCAGCCTTCTTCAATAGGAGTAAATTCATAGTTGGGAATGGAAATATTACTAGATTTTGGGAAGATACCTGGCTCGGGGAGACGCCGCTGGCCTTGCAGTATCCTTCTCTATATAATATTGTACAACGTAAAGATACCTTCGTTAGTACAATACTAGGTTCTGTTCCATTAAATATTTAGTTCAGGCGAGCACTGGTGGGAGAGCGATGGGATAGATGGCTGCATCTTGTGCTTAGGTTGATGGAGGTTAATCTTTCTGATGCGCCGGATACCACACTGGAAACTTGTGGTGTCAGGAGTGCTCTCGGTTAAATCTATGTATGTAGATTTGATAAACACCGGTCCTATCCCAAGTCACTGCATATTTGGAAAATTAAGGTGCCTTTAAAAATTAAGGTCTTTATGTGGTTTGTGCACAAGGGAGTGATCTGGACTAAGGACAACTTGGCAAAGCATAGTTGGGAGGGTAGTAAACGATGTTGCTTTTGTGATCATGACGAAACAATCCAACATCTATTCCTAAAATGCCCACTAGACAAGTAATTGTGGCGTACAATACATGTGTCCTTTAATGTCTGTCCTCCTAATAGCATCTCTAGTTTATTTGGGACATGGTTAAATGGAATAGAGCCTAAGATAGCGGCGCATATTCAAGTTGGAGTGTGTGCATTACTTTGGGCTATATGAACCTGCCGAAACGACATCACATTTAACAGACAAACCATCGCAAATTTTATGCAGATCATCTTTCGGGCGTCTGGATGGATCCATACATGGTTGTTACTCTGCCACGCGGATCACAGAGAGCTTATGGCCTATGGGTGCAATCGTTGGGAGACGGTAGCACATGATACATACAACTGGTTTGGATGGCGGTCCAACAATATGATAGGTGTCTAGTCATCTTACCCTATTTTTGCCAGTTGTGGCAATTTCTTCCTTTTTATTACGACTTGTTTGCGACTTTGTGCCGAACTTCGTACTTTGCTGCTACTTTCATTAATAAAATGGCTGTGTGCATCGCCTGATGCAGAGGCCGGAGGTAATCCTCCTTTTCAAAAAAAATATTTGGTTAACATCGATCTCAAACATTCCCATGTAGAGGTAGGTCTAACATTTAAATCAGATGGTACATGACAACCTTATAGCTCGTTACGCAGCCGTGGTTCAGATTTATCACTACCATGTCCATCCGGAGGAATGGCTGGATCCATTGGCTATAAAATGGTCTATGCATCATTGTGATTACATGGGAGACAAAGCAAATACAAGGTGTTAAAAAGAGCAAGAGGTTGACATTCAGTGCATATGTAGCATATACTAGTACCTCGTGCTATTCGACCATTCTGGTACCGAGTTCCCTTTTGTTGAAATCTTTAGATTTTTAGATGATCAAGAAAGTAATAGTTTTTTAAGGATTATCTGGGAATGGTAGGTCTCGGGATGGCAAACAGATTGGCCTTTCCACTTGACATTTCTTATACTCTCTAATGTCTGGTCTAGTCACTAGTGGTGATGACAAACTCCTTCCGTGATGCAAGTTAGTGAAATCAGTATCCTTGTCCACAACACGTGGTCGGGCCGTGCTAGCCGGGTGCGGAGGCAAGGGAGGAGGAGGTGGTGGAGGCAGAGGTGGAGGAGATGAGGTGGCCAAGAGGGAGGGGAAAGTGGTGGTGGCGGCGACCTGGGGAAGAGGAGGGGGACAGGAAGAGACGAGGGAGATATTTTCATCCGGATCGGTCTTCGTCGCTAATCCAATCACACCGAAACGATGTGAAACCCACCTCGTTCTTTCGACGCGACAGGTAACGAGGTCCACCTGCCATCGACTCTTGAAGCAGCCATGAATGTAAGAAAATACCGACAGCTGACCAGACACCAGTAGCAAAAAAAAAAACACTATTGCAGCTCGAGTAACTGGATCGTGCGGTCAAAAACGGCGTGCGCACGCGATGCCTCCAGGAGGGCGGGTAGTCTAGCGTCTTTTAACTTCTTCGATAGCTGGTATCCCAGCAGGGTTGGTGTGTGTGTGAACTACCTTTGTAGTATGTCGATTGGTTGGTGCTTTATATATAAAGCGAGGCGAAGAGCCTTTTTCGGTATAGGCCTTTGCACGTGATATTTCTTCTATTATCTTACATATGTTCTAGTCACCAATGGTGATGACAGATTCACGATGTGATGCAAGGTAACTGATATAGTATTGTTGCATGACTAACTTACAAACACTAAAGTTGAGGAGACCTACTGGACGACAGGCAAGGAGTCCCCAGCTTCACACAGAAGTCCAGAAACTTGGATCATCTCTGCTACTCTATAGCAAGGGATGCTATCTCAGCTACCATCTAGAGCTGCGAAAGTTCTTCAGCCTCTCTAGGGTTTCCGCTTTTGGGCCCTATAGAAATTATAGCATGGCTGATATTTGTGTTGTGTTGTTATTCTATATCTACCTCCTTATCTCTAACTTAAATCCAATTATCTCTAACTGAAATCCAATTATACTTGTAACAGGCCCTATATGAACAAACTACCTAAAAATCAAACGATAGTACCAGAATGATCTTCTGATGATGATATGCCAATTTTGTTATCGGAGTTGTCTGCAGGTTATTAATCCCCCCCCCCCCGCCCCCCCCGGAAAATCATGTCTTTTAGTAGCTGGTTGAAAATAACAAAATGATGACACATGATAATCTTGCGAAAAGGAATCTTGTAGACGACAGGACATGTTTATTTTTCAGCAAAGCTGAATCGGTTCAAATCTTTTTGTCGACTGCATGGTTACAAAAATTGTTTGGCACTTTGTGACCAGAGTGTTTGGCATGAATATGTCAGTTTGTTTGCAGGATATTTCTAATTGCTGGATCCAGCATAGGCGAATGGCAGTTTGTAATATGGTTAGTGTTAGTGACTTGTAGAGCATTTTAACATACGCAATGAGTTCTGTTTTCAGGGCCGTGCCTATAGAAATGCCAACTACATCTTGGAAAAGTGGAGCATGAACTTGAATCAACGGAAGATCCTATGCAATGATGCACAAAGCACTGATGCTGCGCCACCTTTCTCTACTTGATCATCAGTGTGCAGAGCTCATGAGGATCACATGGGGCTAATCCTTCCACCGGATGCGACTAATGAGTAGCGGCGTTGTTTGCTTGCGGCCAACACCAACTGGATTCCTTCATGAAGACAGATTAGCAGCGATGTTTAGCATGTAGCTTTAGATCCGTTTGATTACTCTCGTTTGGTCTGTAATAATGATTAACTTGGCCAAATCCGGTCAGCTACTTCGGGTTTCTGAGTACCACAGTCGTTTTTGTTTTCATTTTCTGTTATGAAATGGAGCCGGGGAATCCCCTCTTCTAAAAAAATCAAATGGTAGTGGAGGAACATATCACACCACTTTTAATTGTGTTTTTACTTTTTATTTACATTTTTTTGTTTGTAGTAGTATAGGGAGTACCACGTAGCCCATAGTATAAATATCATCAATAGAAGGGATAACTTTTGCAGGTTTGCCCAGAGTAGGATTTGACTCCAAATAGAAACTGCACTCTGGATTATGGGATAGACGGTTTTCAGTTTCTGTTTCAGAAAAAATTCAACACCAACCGAAATCACCGAAATTCAGTGAATTTCAGTAATTTGGTTTGTATTTCAGCCAATGGGCCGAAATATTCATTTGAATTCAATTAAATATTTGACAATTTTGAAATATATTTGAATACTGTGTACTATATTGCTGAAATATTTTGGCTGTAAATATTTCAGTATCTATTGAAATTAATGAAATTCAGTGAATTTCATCGAAATCTCGCTGAAAGTGAAAACCATAGACCCCGTTCGGCGAGCCTATCATAAGCCCAAATCCTCTCCCAAACGACCAAACACAAGAAGAACTTGAATCGAAGTGGCATCCATGAGTTCCAGCTGGATTTGGATAAATCCAAGGAGGGCGCTGTTTAGAAGTGGGCTTTATAAGCTGATTTGGCTCAGAAGCATCCGTTTACCTCCCACCGCCAAACCCATGTGTCCCTCCTTGAGTCGCAAAGCTGTACATTCTTGATGAAATGCACGAATAGAGAGTGGTTTACGTATGTCCCTGATCCGAAGTCCATTTTAAACTAAAGAAAGATATGCTCAACAAGACGGTTCATTAGTGGCGAACTAGTTTCTAGAAACTTTAGCGGGTAACTAAAAGTAAACACCACATGAGCCTGTTGCCAAAGTGAAGAGGTAGGATGAACTCCCTCCATCCAAAATAAGTGTATCAACTTTATACTAACTTTAGTACAAAGTTGTACTAAAGTTGATACACTTATTTTAGGACGGAGGGAATAACATTTAGAGCTGATAGTAAATGAGAACTTTATAGCTCGATACTTGACCATGGTTAAGATCGGTCACAACCATTTACATATAGACGAAAGGCTGGAACCAGTGCTACAAAAGTGGCATGTGCATCGTTCCGATTATCCGGGAGCCACAACAAATGCAAGGTGCTTAAAAGAAAGGAGGTTGTCATTGGGTGCACATATAACAGATTAGTAGTACATCTCTAGCTTGTTAGATAATCAAGAAAGTAATATAGTTTTTCATTTAGGATCGTATGGGAATGGTAGGTCTTGGGATGTCGAACACATACACCTTTGTACATGGTCCTTATAGATTTCTTCAACTTCTATTCCAGTCACCTATGGGGATGACAAATGGTTGGTGTGCTGCAAGGTATCAGCAATCATAATTTTTGCATGACCAACTTGGCATGCTAAAGCTGAGCCCCTGTTCAACCAGTAGATCCAGAATCTCTGTTTTGTAGTGTGATTCAGGGCCTCTGTCAGAAAAAAAGGGTAGCATATTACTAAGTACATATAGTTACCAATAATCCCAATGTATACAAGATAGACAAACAACACTGATACAAAAGAAGTGTGTTGTTCTTACTTAAGCAAAAATATGGCTACCAATTAAGGTTCAAGATATATAGTTGCTTTTATTACAAAATGTGCTAGAAATACATGTATATGATCCATATCAGATTTACATGTATGTTAACCAATAGATTGTGCTTTTCATTTACATTGTAGAAATCACTTAGCTGAGAAATGCTCGGTTAAAGCCAAGTACAGAAATAATGCTAACAATGCCTTGGGGTCTTGTTTTGCTTCAATACATGTGACTGTCATGGCGTGGCCTGCAAACTGAGCTATATAGTACAAACACAACTTACTATTATGATTATTGTAACTACACGATTGTTGGCCTTGCAATTGTTGTGCATACATGATGTACACCTCTGATTCTCCCTGATCTGCACGCTTACTGATTAGAGAGCTTCACGATTGAAATGTAGAAACGATCACAGAGTTCAGAAATAAAAACACAAAAAATGGAACTACTATTGCTACACAACTGGTTTTTAATGTGACCAAATTTCTATGGGCCTCGGTGTTCACCTCTATTGCTAACGCTACAACTACTAGTCCCTAAGCTGAACGTTTGAGACAATTTTATGGGAGCACCTTCCCGTATACATGCTGAAGATTTCAAACTCTTTTCATGAATGTGTCTCGTCGATTTCTTGCATACACACACAAGCGCATGAACGCATAGAAAATTTGTAGGAGGTGTGTGCTCGGCCGGGTGCAGACGGCGGCTTGTGGGGCTGCGGCGCCTAAGGCGGATCTGGCTCATCGGGCGGCGCGGGCTGCGGCGGCGTGGGTAGGCGGCGGATGCCGGGGCGGCGGCCCCGGGCGGTGGCGGCCGGTGAGGCCCAGATCGTCCTCGGTTGCATAGCGTGGATGTACCCATGTCCAAGGCGGAGCTGCTCCGGCGGTCCGGTGGATTCGACCTCGGCGGTTCGGTATAGAGACGGTGAAGAGCATGCTTGGGATCATCCTAATGGCTCTTCCGGCATGGCGCGGTGGGGTGGCAGCCCTCCCTCCATGCTCCAGTGGTGGCGCCCTTCGGTAGTGGCCGGAGCGTAAGGATACACCGCGGTGGCACTGTGGCCGTGGATGATCGCCGGATCTGGATGGCCAGCTCCAAGGCTTTGAAGGTGGTCTTGCAGATGCATAGGTTGTCGCTTGGATGTTCTTGGGATGGATCCGGGTGAAAACCTGGTCTTCGGCCGGTGGCCGGAGCCGGTGATGATGACGCCCTTGGCGTCGTTTCCTTCATGAAGGCATCATCGAGGTGAAGCTCCCAACTCCACCCGCTACCTCTAGGGGAAACCCCTGATCAGTTGATCGGATGATGGCGGCGCTCTTGTGTCGTTCCCTCCTTGGGGGCGTCATTCTTGGAGGTGTGCATTGGCTCGAGGGACCAGTGGACGGATTTAGCGGTGGAGCGGCGTTTCATGCCACGCATCGACGATGTGGAGTCTCGGCGGCGTGGCGCAGCAGGGTCTCGATGACGGATGAATGATGATGGACACGCGTATGGAGGTGGCGTTGTCTAGCGCCGTGGTGGCATCGATGGCAGGCCTGGCAAGGTCGATTCGTCAATACCTGCTCTGAATATGGATAGGTGAAAGACGGCGGCGGCGGTCTCTGAGAGTGCGCCAGACCGGTGTGTGCCCCAAACCCGGCAAGAGGCTTGGTTGGGGCCTCCGACTTTAGATGTTTGGCTTTGGTGCGAGGTCTGTTTGGTATTCGGCTCGGACATTCGGCACCCCTTCATCAAGTGGATCTGAGTAGCGATAGATGTTGCCAAGATGATGGCTTCAGACTTATTGACGTACTCCCTCCGTTTTTATTTAGTCCGCGTATTAGCTTTGGTCAAAGTCAAGCTTTATAAACTTTGACCAAGTTTATAAACAAAAATATTAACATATACAATTACAAATCAATACCATTAGATTTATTATTGAATGTACTTTCACATCATATAGATTTGTTATGGTAAATGTTTATATTATTTTCTCTAAACTTGGTCAAACTTTATGAAGTTTGACTTCAGTCAATTCTAATATGCAGAGTAAATAAAAACGAAAACAGTATTACTTTGTAAGGTCTTTGTGAATAATTAATAAAAATGGCTGTATGCATCACCCAGATGCAGAGGCCGGGAGTCATCCTCCTTTTTTTTAAAAAAGCCATCCCTAGCTCTTTGAGCACTGCTTGGTCTTGTCGATTTTGAATTTGGGAACCTTTCCCTGTAAAATGTAGAACTAATGTGTCAACTGGCTCGCCCCGTCGTCAAGATCTCACAACATGGCATACATAGTTACACATTTTCATGGTAGGTTCTTGGTTCATACAAATACCAAGCTAGTGGCCACTTCAACTCCGCAAGCGCATAATATATACTCTTCGGCGATGTGCGGCATAGCTTCCTTGTGAGGGCATATAAACTTCTCCACAAATATACATTTCACTGTTAACTTAGCAATTGTATTGTAACTCTGGTCACTGGCCCTTCAGGTTGTAAATAATCAGTGTGGAAGATGAGCAATGTATGCAGGTTGGACATGTGCAGGCGATATTCCTTTGACGTCCTTAGCACGATCGAAGCCTTACACACTCGGTATGTGACCATCTATCCCGGAGTAGCACAGATAAGGTCCAGTGGACAGCCCTGATCTCAACCGCAGGTGGACGGCCTGGATATCCCGGAGTAGCACAAGGGGCTCGGCCACGCATTTTTGGGTATACCCCCCGCCTCTGCGTTGAAAACTGTTACTCTCTCCGTTTTTATTTACTCTGCATATTAGATTTAACTGAAGTCAAACTTCATAAAGTTTGATCAAGTTTATACAAAAAATATGAACATTTACAATAACAAATCTATATGATGTGAAAGTATATTCAATAATGAATCTAATGATATTGATTTGTTATTGTATATGTTAATATTTTTGTCTATAAACTTTGTCAAAGTTTACAAAGTTTGACTTTGACCAAAGCTAATATGCGGAGTAAATAAAAACGGAGGGAGTACAAACATTCAAAAGGAATGTGCATTCCATTGTGTACTACCCCACGAGATGCTGAGTCCTGGGTGTATCGGCGTCGGATCATGCTAGTTTGCACTCCATTGTGGTGACTTTCTGATGAGACTGAAAAAATGGTGTACGAGATGCTTTGATAGGCTTGTAACTCTTACTATCCTTCATTGAAAGAACATGCTGTTTTAATTTTTTTTGTTCTCGTGCGGAGACTATCTGTAAACCTTTTGGCGAAACATGGGGTGTTGATGATACGACTTTGCTGATGTGGTCTTTGATTACTCATGCGAAAATCCTGGAGTATATTGGATGAAATATATAGGGCCTGTTTGGTTCCTAGACTAAGCTTGCCACGTCTAACCTTAGTCATGCCACAACATCTTAGGCATGTGTTTGGTTCATTGCCACACTTTTCTAGTTATATGGTCCACATGTCATAGACTCAATTTTTTGCCAAATCTTGCCACACTTGTGGTGGCCATTTTGTTAGTCACACTTTTTGTGGTAGCCACACTTTACCTAAGCTTAGTTATGGCAAAGTTAGTCATGAACCAAACAGACCCATATACCTAATATTAGTGTAATGTTAGCCTTGCAATGTTTGGTGTAACTAATCGATTATATTAGGGGCAGTGTTTCTGAGACTTTTTTTTCGCAAAAGAGGATAACACCCCGGCCTCTGCATCAAAAAATGCACAGAGCCATTTTTATTATATTATTCAACATTACCCAACAAAACAATGGATCAATTCAAAGCCACATTTCTGGCAACCATAGTTGCTACACCTACAAGATTGATGATGTGCTCTCACTCCACTGCGCCATGCCGTCGAGACTCGCCGTCATCGATGCAAAAGATGTAACACCGCTCCACCTCTGAGACTTACCTCTTTATTGTTTTCCTTTGACCATCTACACGAATGTGTCTCATTTTTATCTAAAAAAATGTTTTACGCTAAATCAAGCCAACAATTATTGTCTGATTCTCCATGATCTGCACGCTTGCTGACAACAAACACATATGCAAATTCCGGTTACGATGGAAATTGGGAAACAATCACGAGTTTAGAAAATATGAACCCACAAACATTTGCTACGCCATCTCTATTACAAATGCTACATAGACTGGATTTTCTGTGCAGAAGAACGGATGGGACCAAATTTCTACAGGCCTCAGTGTTCAGCTATCTTTTCTTAGATAAAAGGCATAAGCCCAACTTTATAAATAAAGCCACACGGCAGAGTGCGAAAGTTTATACCAGAGTCAAAGAACCCAACACGGGCAGATCACAGACAAACATAAGGTAGAAAAATTTAGGCCGCACAGCCGCAATAACAGCAGAAAACGGCGTGCGGGCCAACAACCTAACGACCGGCAAAAGACGAACAACAATGAGAGCACTAACTCCTCCTAAGGCCCAGGACATTCATCCGCCGAAGAAATAGAAATCGCCGTCGCCCGGATCCGAGAGATCAAAAGCTCCGTAGCCTTCTTGTCACCAGCTATAGTAAATAACTTCCACTGCTGCAACAGAATAACAAGTTTGAAGAGACAGTCAGCAGTCTTAGCAGGAAAGATGTGCTCAATAGTAAATTGGGAAAGTAGTGGCTGAACCCCGCCTCGGTGCACCCACGCAAGAAAACATACCAAAACATTTTGAAAAAATCTGAAATTTTGTGGAAATGATCATCAACAAATGTTAGAGAGGCTTGCCAAGTTTGCTGGTCAAATGACATCCGAGGAAAACTGTACAAAAAAAAACAAAATTACAAATTTTGGTCAAACAGTGCAAGTACATTTTGAGTAATTTTGTCTTTTTTGTATAGAGCTCCTCCGATGTCATTTGACCACCAAAATTTGCAAGCCTCTCTAACATTTGTTGATAATCATTCCCACAAAGTTTCAGATTTTTTCGAAATGTTTTGGTATGCTTTTTTACGTGGGTGCACCGAGGGTGGGTGTAGAAAAACCACTCTCTAGTAAATTTGTTCCTCGTAGTCCAAAGAACCAAGCAGACAGCGGAGAACCCAAACCAGAACAAGCGTTTAAATTGACCCCTCAAGGACCCAGCAAGAAAACACAATTCAGGAAAGGAGGTGGGCGCCCAAGACACACCCAGCCACGACTGGATGCAGCTCCAAACGTAAACGGCCAAAAATAAAAGCAATTTCTTGCAGGTCGATATCCCACACACACAAAAGAAGAACTTCCAGGTAAATAATCGGAGCCATCCAGAGCTCTTGACCCTGCTTGTTCTTGTCAAGATTTAGAACCTGCTCTATTGTGAACCTGCCACATTATACCAGTAATTACAAAATGCAAAATTGGCGCCCCTATTGTCTAGATCGGGCAATAGCATTTTCAGGGCAGGTCCTTCGTTCATGCGAATGTCAATCTAGCAGGCTGATAGTGATGGCATAGCACTCGGCGAGGTGTAGCACAATTTCCTTGTGAGGGCACGAATACCTTCAAATCCACCTTAAGAAACTTTACAGTGTTGTGCCGAGCGGTCTGATCAGTGATCAGTGTCAGAAGACGAGGAATGTATGCCAGTTCTAACACCACCTCAGAGTTGAGGACATCCAGTTTTATATCAACGGATCGCCGCGGACATTATTAATTCCATGCGAGGAATCCCCCAAAGCTTCTTCTAACTCTGTCGGTGTGGCGCATGAGCATGATGTTGACTGTTTAGTTGTTGCTTGTTGCCTTACACAAACATCAACTTACAACCATGCAACATCTTTCTGTACCGTAGTACAAAACTACAAACTATGGTAAACTAAAAACAAGGAGAAAAACAAAGATTGGAGTACACGGGCACCAATGCTTGGGGGTCAGACTTATAACATGGCATGTTGCGGTAATCAGGGCTCCATGGAGCCTGCTTATTTGTAAAAATTCAAAAAATATATTTAGAGGTTTTGAAAAATTCCAAAAATGTTCCACAGATACGAAAGATGTGGTTTATGTATTTTGTATTGAAAAATACTAAAATGTAAGCTACACAAAAATACAAATCTATGGATCCGTACAAGTAAATAATAAATCTATCCCCCTGCAAAAGAAAAAACTCTATTTATGATTCACGTATCAGTCTTTGCTCACCTCTCAAAAACACCTCGTAGAATGTCTATACTGAGCTCACTCGCTTATGTAATAATCCAAAATTTATCTAGAGAGGCACCACACACTATTGAATGTTTTGTGTCATAATATCGAGTCTCATGATCATGTGGCATGGCATCGAACAAGCATCATTTCTAGGGGTGCTTGACCGGATCGAAAGGTATAAACAAGATCACAAGCAAGGATTCTGAGTTTTACTGAAAAGTATGAGCCTAACATGTTTTGCTTAACTTAGGCTCATACGTGCCAACTATAAGATATTTCAACAAAACGAATGCTAATGAATCTAGTAGTTAACATTATAAGGGCATTTCTAACCGATCCGCTAAAAATAGCGGAGTATCCGGTGAAGTAAAACCTTAGTGGAGTATTTTTACTTCACTAAGATTTGGCCGGAGCTAGCCGATCCCCTATATATAACGGAGTAAAAAAAATTCATTTGCATTTCATTTTCGGCCACCGAAACACATTTCTTTTCTTATTTATTTCATTCAACGACATTCTGATACATTGGAATACATAATTCATCAATTCTTCGCTACGAGAGTAAGACCAAAAAAACAAGAACCACAATTAGACACTTTAAAACATATCCAACTTCCATAACTGCTCCCACTAGTTGGATTAATATCTTCTCTATGTCTTCACTGTTGATCTGCGGCTTCTCAAGCTTGCACACTTCTTTTTTCTTCGATTCTAAAGAAGTAGACGTTGCTTCGCATCTAATCTCATCTCTAGTCTCATCTCTAGCTAGCCTCTATTGTAGCAAGGAGTGCACGGTCATCTATCAAATTTCGTGCTATCAATAGATCAATGTATTCTTCTTCCCAATACCAAAACTAGCATCCATCCTACACACAAATTTGAGCAAACAATGAGCTACCGAAATTGCGCCGAATTCGGTGAACAACCGAATCAAAAGAAGCACATATCCCATCATTTTTGCACTTGAAGAACACCCATCCGGGATGTTCCGGCGTGGTAGAAACTCGGCGCACCACCTGCCGCGGGCAGTCGTCGCACTTTATGACCGACAACGGTGAGCCGACGAGCCGCTGAGCCAGCGCCGAGCCCGGGTGACGGCCGGGCGTGTCTTTGCCGGTGAACCGCCGACGGGAGAGATTCGAGTGGCTAGAGGCGGAGCGAATACCTGCGTGCGGCGCGGAGGCATTGCTGGGGCTATGCGATCCGGTTCCCGGCCAATCCATGGCAAGGCGCAGTCTCCGGCGGCCGGAAGTGCCAAATCCGGCGGCGGCGGCGGCAGCCGCAGATCCACCGGTTCTACGCCGGCGACGGGCGAGGAGGCACAAATTCAAGTGGTCAAGGACCGCGGTGGAGGCTACGGAGTGTCTGCGGCGACGGGCGGGTGCCGGCGGGGGGTGAGAGGGGCGGCGCCGCGGCAGATGCGGTGCGGAAGTGGAGCCAAGGAGGCAGCGGAGGAGAGACGCGGCTTTTACTCGGCCACCGAGCAGTGAAGCATATTTAGGGAAAGGATACGCGGCTGAGGATAATTTATCCTTCACTACGCGGATTAGGGATCGGCTAGGTGCCGGTTAGAGGAGTAAAACCGAGTTTATACTCCTCCAACCGGTTTTAGGGAATCGGTTAGAAATGGCCTAAGAGTGACGCGGCCTAACTATCATATGTTGCATTAGCAGTCAATTATAAAATAAAGAATTAATCATTTTTTTATAAAATAAAGAAAACGGGTTCAACAAGACAATATATTAGTGATCAATTATGTTCTAGGAACTTTAGTCGGTAACTAAAAGTTAACACCACATGGGCCTACTGCCAAAGTGAAGAGTTTGGTCTAGAATTTAGAGCTGATAGTAAGCGAGAACTTTATAGCTCGATACTTCACCATAGTTAAGATCGATCCCAGCCATTTCCATGTAGCTAGAGGAAAGGCTGGATCGAGAAAGTAATATAGTTTTTTCTATTTAGGATCGTCTAGGAATGGTAGGTCTCAGGATGGTGAACACATGCGCCTTTGTCCATGGACTTTTGTTATTTCTGCAACTTTGGTTCCAGGTACACTAGTAGAAAACAGGGCTTTCGTCACAGCTCGATCTACACATTAGTCCCGGTTGTATTACGAACCGGGACTAATGTGAGCATTAGTCCCGGTTCGAGCGGCTAGGGCATCAGTCCCGGTTCAAATGGGACATTTAGTCCCGGTTGGAGACACCAACCGGGACTAAAGGGGACGATACCCTTTAGTTCCGGTTGGCACCTTTAGTCCCGGTTGGAGACACCAACCGGGACTAAAGGGGTTGAGACTTTAGTCCTGGTTGTACTGTAGCTAACCCTTTTTTTCTTCTGTTTTTACATTTGTTTTCTGTTTTTAGTTTCTATTTTAAATTGCTTATATCTTTTAGGATATTTGATGTTTTTGAGTGATTCTTTTTGCATTGGATTCAAAATTTTGTCTAGTTTCTGTTTGTGCCATTAGTTTTCAAATAATTTGCTTCAAACCCTAGATTGTGAATAACTTGAGTTTACAAATAGTTTTTAATTTAATTCTTTTTGCTCCTAGTCACGTGTTAGATTGTTGTCACAGTAAGATTTATTTGGTTATTTTTAGAATAATTTAAATTAGGATTTTAATAAAAACAATACTGTTTTGCTTATATAGTTGTTTTAGTCATTTAATTGTTGTTTTTTATTATTTTTAGTTAGTTCTTTCTGTAGATTTTAACATGTTGTAGTATGGTGCATATTGAATGCACAAAAAGTCTGGAGTTGAAATAAGTTTAAAAAAATAAAATGCCTTTGTAACAGACGATTTTCGTCCGAAACCTTGATACTTCGAAGGAGATGGTCCAGTTTGTACACGAAGTGCATCCAGTTTTTACCGTAACCCTCTCAACTTTGTAGCACATGCTATGTGGGTGAAATGATGATACCATGCCAAGTTTTAACCTTTTCAGAGTTATTTGTAGGGCTTTTCAATTTCAGGGTCATTTAGCTCAAAAAAAATCATTAAATGCATGAAAAATAGCAAATGAAGTTAGAAAGGGTTGAAATTTGAGGATGTGGCTTTGAATGGTGCATATTGAATGCACAAAAAGTCTGGAGTTGAAATAAGTTAAAAAAATGAAATGCCTTTGTAACAGATGGGTTTTCGTCCGAAACCTTGATACATCGAAGGAGATGGTCCAGTTTGTACACGAAGTGCATCAAGTTTTTGCCGTAACCCTCTCAACTTTTTAGCACAAGCTATGTGGGTGAAATGATGATACCATGCCAAGTTTCAACCTTTAAAGAGTTCATTTATAGTGCTTTTTAATTTCCGGGTCATTTAGCTCAAAAAATCATTAAATGCATGAAAAATAGCAAATGAAGTTAGAAATGGTTGACTCTTGCTTGGTTAACCTTAGTTGTGACTCTGGCTGGGACGGTGCTAGCAGATGTGTAGTCGACGGTATGATTGGATGGACAAGAACCCGGACTAAAGGGGTTCTGAAATTTTCAAACTCTAACCCCCCCCCCCCCCCCCCCCCCGCGTGGACCGCCTTTTTTAGTTTTGTAGAAAAAAAACAAAAATGATAAAATCTTCAAAAAATAAAATCGTTTGAGATGTAGTTAGGTTTTAGTGTCTAGTTGGTATAGAAATTTTGAAATATGAATTTTGACCTTTTTTGTAAAAAAACGAAAAAAAAATGTAAAACGGCCATAACTTTTGCATATGACGTCGAAAAAAAAAGTTTAATATATCAAAAAAAACTAGAGAAAAATCAAAAAATGTTTAATATACGACGTCTGCAGTTTACCCGGTGAAGTTTTCTCAGATTCTCAAAATTCCAAAAGTAAAAAAAGTTATTTCAAATCAAAAATAATAATTTTAAAAATTAATTTTATTTAAAAATAAATAAATGATGTCATATTTGGATTCCTCACATTTTTCTGATAATAATGGATATATTATTTGTCGAATTTCGATTTACAGATTTAAAGATATTAATTATGTCATATTAAATGAATAAATGGCAAAAAAATGAATAAAATAATATTATTACTTATTTTATTTTCATTGAAATTCAATATTATTAGTACTTATTTTGTTTATTTTAATAATTGTTTAGAATTCAAAAAATTAAATCATGTGACATCAAGACCTAAGGGTTAATAGGATTGATAGCTTACTACTGTCAGAAAAACAACAAGTGCAGACTTGGAAACTAGGGTCGATAGAACCAGGAAGTTAAGCGTGCTGGGGCTGGAGCAGTGAGAGGATGGGTGACCGGCCGGGAAGTTATACGATTTGAAATGAGTGCTCCACGCTGGAGCAGTGAGGACGGGTGATTAGAGATTAAATTGTCAAATAATTCAAAGATTTGAAAATCGGAATAAAACTTAAAAACAAATCAAAAAAAAAATTCAAAAAAAAAATTAAAAAAAAATTCAAAAAAAAATTTCAATTTTTTTTTTCTAAAAATTCCTTTAGGACTAAAGGTGGAGCCTTTAGTCCCGGTTGGTAACACCAACCGGGACTAAAGGTCCTCCCTCCCCCGCCCCAGGCAACGCCACGTGGAGGGCCTTTGGTCCCGGTTCGTAAGCAAACCGGGACTAAAGGTTTTGGGTATTAGTCCCGACCCTTTAGTCCCGGTTCCAGAACCGGGGCTAATGGCCCTCTGGAACCGGAACAAATGGCCCTTTTTCTATTAGTGGTACCAATGGGGATGGCACATAGAAGTTGTGCTGCAAGGTATCAACAATAAGAATTGTTGCATGGCCAACTTGGCGTGCTGAAGCTGAGCCGACACTCAACTGGAACCCATGGAATCTCTGTGTTGTTGTGGGCACTAGTACAATTTAGAGCTACTCACATGGTTTGTACCCCCAATCAGACACAGTTTCTGGAACTGTGTGTTCGAGTGGGTTTGGGATAGGTGGGTCCATTGCTGAACAATGAGAAAACATCTGCGATGAGCTGGGGTTCCCAGATGGCACGCAAAGCGTAATCGTGTGCGATTTCTGTAAGGTTCGCACACACTATAAAACAAAATGGTTTGCGAAAGGAGATGCATCGCAGAAAATTATCTTGGTGTCAATTATTGTTTTTTGTACTTTATATTTATTTTCTTTTGTTTATAGTAGAAGTGTTAGAATAATCCGAGGCGCATCGTCGATTATCCGAGGACCAAGCAATCACATGAGACACAACACCGAGATTTGTTAACAAGGTTCACCGATATGGCTACATCCTCGGGGCCTGACTACGGGGGCTCCTCCCCGTGACACCGTCACAATATCGCACATCGGCCACCCGGGCGCCGGCACACACCTCCGGCTCCCCCTTGCGTGTCTGTGCTATTATGTTGACATATGTTACATCGTGTGTCTACCCACGCATTATATGAGAGGCCTAAGATACAAGTGCCCTACTAGGACACGACTCCATACCCTGTAAACACAATACAACTCAGAGTCCAACCATAACCTACCTTGTACATAATATTCGACACAACTCCAACAGGAAGGACTACAGGAAGTACGTAATACGTACTTATTATTTAAGGAATGACCCTCCTTACTCCCACATGACTGATTATCATGTGGAGGTATACCTCTCCCCACTTGCCCCCATGTTGTTAGTATGCTAATTTATTGTGACATAGTGGTTCCTTAATTCACGTTTCTGATGAAGAGCAGATGTTTAATTTCTAGAAAAGGCCTCAGCGTTATTAACTCCTGGGATCACATTAAAATCGGCGTGGAGGATAGCTTTTAGCATGGATAATCAGCACTTGATCTCCAAAATTCCTGGCATGTGCCGCGAGCTCATGAGCCATCTTATTCCTTTCTCAGTGGAGGCTCCAGTGGTCAGTAACAACTGGTCCCTCTACATGCAGATGTTCCCTCGGTGGCTCCCTGACTGTTTTTCCTCGAAAGTCCCTCTCAGTGGAGGCATCTCTCTAAACCGACCTGCCGTGTTAGTTTTGTTGCAAATATGTGCAAGGGCCTTGCTGTGTTTGTGGCTCCCTCACAGTTTTTCCATACTCAGTGTTGTGTTATTTTTCTTGCAAGGGCCTTGCCGTGTTAGTTTTGTTGCAAATATGTGGGGTGGCCTTGTCTATGAGGAATATCTCGCGATTGTGATAATCTGTCCAAGACCGATTCAAGTTTTTTCTTCGATTGTTTTATATCTATTTATCGAATTAAAAGTTGGTAGAGTATTTTTCACTAGTCATCCCAGGTGTTGCAACATCACGGTTGATCAACTGGAAGGAGTAGAAATCAGATTCCATCACTAGTAGAAAACAGACCTTTCGTCCGCCCCTTTAGTCCCGGTTTGATTACGGCCCGGGACTAATGTGACCATTAGTCCCGGTTCCAATGGCTAGGAGCGGTCGGGGGCACGGGCATCTTTAGTCCCGGTTCATTTTCTACCTATAGTCCCGGTTTGTGATACAAACCGGGACTAAAGAGGTGGTGGCAGGCTGGGGCCCCCACGAGCCCCTTTAGTCCCAGTTTGTATCACAAACCGGGACTAGAGGTGGACCTTTAGTCCCGGTTTGTATAACCAACCGGGACTAAAGACGTCCCTATATAAACCCTTCGTCCAGCCCGAGCCCATTCTCTCTGTTTTCCCCTTTCTCTCCTCTGTTCTTCCCCTTGCTCGAGCTCATCCTCCATTGTTGCCAAAGATTTGTCAAGATTTGAAGGCACCCCATCTATCCAAGTGTTCACAAAGGTTAGCAACTTTGTCCTTTCATCTCTCATTGCTAGATTAGCTCGTGCAATGCTCTATAAGTATAGTGATTTGTGGGTTTTAGTTTGGGAGTAATTATGTGGGAGTTTATTTGATTTATATGCAATTTGAGCTCAAATTAACTTCTTAGTTTGCATATGTGTAGGTGTGGTTTACTTAGTGCCTTCCCGTCCCCGTCCTAACCACCGTCGATCGCCCGCACCGTCCCGTCGCCGGCACCACCTTGGTGAGCCTCTTGTTCTTATCCTTTTTATAAAAAAAAATCTTATTTGTATGATTTAGATAGTTACTTGTATAATTTTCTTACTTGTATGATTGTTTGTTATACATAGTGCCATGACTTTGATATCCGTCCCCGTCGGCCCTCGTCCGGTTTATGATTCGGATGTGGTATATTCTCTTTTATAACTATTTGTTGCATTTCGTGTTTATGACAATTATGCCCATCAAGTTGACATAGAAATTTTTATCTAGGAGGTATGTGAACCGGAAATTGCAACCGACCCTCTTGTCGAGAAGTTAAATTTAGTTGAAAAAGAAAACGAGTATTTGAAAGAAAAATTGAAAAGAATTGAAAAAGAGAAGATGAAATTGGAGTTGTATGTTGCCGATGTCGTCGATGATCACAAGATCAACATGGATGCAATGCGCTTGAAGATTAGAAAGATTAGAAAATATGTCGTTAATAAAGAGGCTTGGTATCATTATGTTATTGGATCAATTATTACCTTAGTTGCGATTTTGATCGCATTTGTTGTTGCATTTAAATGCTTTAGCTAGATAGTTTTATGTTGTTTTATGAGAATAAGTGTGTATGAACTTTTATGAGAATAAGTGTGTATGAACTTTATGTATGAACTTGTATTAATTTGGTCTTTTCGGTGTTGTGTAATGAAGATGAGTCGGCAATGGATGTACAATGACCGACGCTCTCCCCAGTTCATTAATGGCATGCATAGTTTTCTGCGTGCGGCTGAGGCAAACAAGCGGAATGTTTTTATGTGTTGTCCATGTGGTGTCTGTAAGAATGATAGGAATTACTCTAGCTCAAAAGTCATTCACGTCCACCTGTTTACGTCCGGTTTCATGTCCGGCTATAACTGTTGGACCAAGCACGGAGAAAGAGGGGTTCTAATGGAAGAGATTGAAGAAGAAGAGGATGATGACAACTATCCTGAGTTCCCTGAATACGATGGTACTACAATGGGGGAAGAGAATGAAGAAGAAGAAGCTGAAGAAGAGGCATCAGATGAGCCCGATGATGATCTTGGTCAGGCCATTGCTGATGCAAAGAGAAACTACGAAAGTGAAAAGGAGAAGTTGAAGTTGCAGCGCATGTTAGAGGATCACAAAAAATTGTTGTACCCAAATTGCGAAGATGACAAGAAAAAGCTGGGTACCACACTGGAATTGCTGCACTGGAAGGCAGAGAATGGTGTATCTGACAAGGGATTTGAAAAGTTGCTGAAAATGTTAAAGAAGATGCTTCCAAAGGACAACGCATTGCCCGACAGTACGTACGAAGCAAAGAAGGCTGTCTGCCCTCTAGGATTAGAGGTGCAGAAGATACATGCATGCCCTAATGACTGCATCCTCTACCACGGTGAGGAGTACGAGAATTTGAATGCATGCCCGGTATGCGGTGCATTGCGCTATAAGATTAGCCGCGATGACCCTGGTGATGATGTTGAGGGTGAGCGCCCCAGGAAGAGGATTCCTGCCAAGGTGATGTGGTATGCTCCTATAATACCATGGTTGAAACGTTTGTTTCAAAACAAAGAGCATGCCAAGTTGTTGCGATAGCACAAAGAAGACCGTAAGAAAGACGGGAAGTTGAGAGTACCCGCTGACGGGTCGCAGTGGAGAAAAATCGAGAGAAAGTGGCCGAAGTTTGCAGGTGACGAAAGGAACTTATGGTTTGGTATAAGTGCAGATGGCATTAATCCTTTTGGGGAGCAGAGCAGCAATCATAGCACCTGGCCTGTGACTCTATGTATCTATAACCTTCCTCCTTGGTTGTGCATGAAGCGGAAGTTCATTATGATGCCAGTGCTCATCCAAGGCCCCAAGCAACCCGGCAACGACATTGATGTGTACCTAAGGCCATTAGTTGAAGAAATTTTACAGCTGTGGGACATAAAAGGTGTACGTGTGTGGGATGAGCACAAACAGCAGGAATTTGACCTACAAGCGTTGCTGTTTGTAACCATCAATGATTGGCCTGCTCTTAGTAACCTTTCAGGACAGACAAACAAGGGATACCACGCATGCACGCACTGTTTAGATGATACCCAAAGTATATATTTGGATAAATCTAAGAAGAATGTGTACCTGGGACATCGTCGATTTCTTCCGATCAAGCATCTCTTAAGAAAGAAAGGCAAGCATTTCAAAGGTGAGGAAGATCTGTTGGGGAACGCTGCATGGGAAACAAAAATTTTCCTACGCGCACACAAGATCTATCCATGGTGATGAGCATCTATGAGAGAGAGAGTGAATCTACATACCCTTGTAGATCGCTAAGCGGAAGCGTTAAGAAACGCGGTTGATGTAGTCGAACGTCTCCGCGATCCAAATCGCAAGTCGTCCCTCGATCCGATCACGAACTAGTGCCGAACGGACGGTACCTCCGCGTTCAACACACGTACGGCTTGATGACGCCTTCACCTCCTCGATCCAGCGAGCGATGATGAAGTAGTAGATGAGTTCCGGCAGCACGACGGCCTGGTGATGGTGGTGAGGAACAATCTCTGCAGGGCTTCGCCAAGCACTACGGAGATTATGACGGGAGGAACTAGAGGGTTAGGGTTGCCGGCACACGGCTTGGGAAATCTTAATGTGTCCCGTGTGCTAGCCCTTCCCCTCTATTTATATGTTGAGCCTTGGGGTCTAAACTTGGAGTAAAAGCCTCCTCCAAGTCGGTTTTGCCCGCACAAGGTCGGTTTGGCCCGCAGGGAAAGAGTCCAACTCGGATCCCAGCAGTACCGCTTGAGCGGTAGTACCGCTTCACAGCGGTAGTACTGCCTTACCAGCGGTAGTACCGCTTAAGGCAGCAGCAAAACTTCCTTTTGCACTTTCCAATACCTCGTGGGCTTTTACCCCTTTGGCCTATATAAAGTGTTGCTGCACCCGAACACTTCGGTAAACATCCGGAACCCCTTCCGGTGAATTCCGGAACCCTTCCGGAGATCAAAACACTATTATCACATATATCAATCTTTACCTCCGGACTCTTCCGGAGACCCTCGTCATGTCCGGGATATTATCCGGGACTCCGAACAACCTTCGGTCACCAACACAATAACTCAACTATACTAACCGTCACCAAACGTTAAGTGTGTAGACCCTGCGGGTTCGAGAACTATGTAGACATGACCGAGACACCTCTACGATCAATAACCAATAGCGGGACCTGGATGCCCATATTGGCTCCTACATATTCTACGAAGATCTTTATCGGTCGAACCTCTATGTCAAGGATTCAGTTAATCCCGTATGCTGTTCCCTTTGTTCTTCGGTATGTTACTTGCCCGAGATTCGATCGTCGGTATCTCTATACCTAGTTCAATCCCGTTACCGGCAAGTCTCTTTACTCGTTCCGTAATACAAGATCTCGTGGCTAACACTTTAGTCACATTGCTTGCAAGGCTCATTGTGATGTTGTATTACTGAGTGGGCCCTGAGATACCTCTCCGTCATACGGAGTAACAAATCCCAGTCTTGATCCATGCCAACCCAACAGACACCCTCGGAGATACCTGTAGAGCATCTTTATAGTCACCCAGTTATGTTGCGACGTTTGATACACACAAGGTATTCCTCCGGTGTCAGTGAGTTGCATGATCTCATGGTCATAGGAAAAGATACTTGACATGCAGAAAACAATAGCAATAAACTGACACGATCATATGCTACGTTTATAGTTTGGGTCTTGTCCATCACATCATTCTCCTAATGATGTGATCCCGTTATCAAATGACATCTCATGTCCATGGCTAGGAAACCTTCACCATCTTTTGATCAACGAGCTAGTTTAACTAGAGGCTTACTAGGGACACAGTGTTGTCTATGTACCCACACATGTATTTAAGTTTCCAATTAATACAATTATAGCATGGATAATAATCGATTATCATGAACAAGGAAATATAATAATAACCAATTTATTATTGCCTCTAGGGCATATTTCCAACAAGATCACCGGAAGAAGCCTCGCCACCGTACTGGTGATGATATACTTGATATGGTCAAGGATTTAAAAGTAATCTTTGGAAAGGGTCCTGGCGGACAATCTGTTCCGAATGACGCTGACGGACACGCACCCATGTGGAAGAAGAAATCTATATTTTGGGACCTACCCTATTGGAAAGACCTAGAGGTCCGCTCTGCAATCGACGTGATGGACGTGACGAAGAATCTTTGCGTGAACCTGCTAGGCTTCTTGGGCGTGTATGGGAAGACAAAAGATACACCGGAGGCACGGGAGGACCAGCAACGTATGCACGGAAAAGACGGCATGCATCCAAAGCAGTATCAAGGTCCTGCCAGCTACGCTCTTACCAAAGAAGAGAAGGAAATCTTCTTTCAATGCCTGCTCAGTATGAAGGTCCCGTCTGGCTTCTCGTCGAATATAAAGGGAATAATAAATATGGCAGTGAAAAATTTCCAGAACCTAAAGTCTCATGACTGCCACGTGATTATGACGCAATTGCTTCCGGTTGCATTGAGGGGGCTTCTACCGGACAACGTTCGATTAGCCATTGTGAAGCTATGTGCATTCCTCAATGCAATCTCTCAGAAGGTAATCGATCCAGAAATCCTACCAAGGTTACAGAATGATTTGGTGCAATGTCTTGTCAGTTTCGAGTTGGTGTTCCCACCATCCTTCTTCAATATCATGACGCACGTCCTAGTTCACCTAGTCGACGAGATTGCCATTCTGGGTCCTGTATTTCTACACAATATTGTAGGAGATATACCCTAGAGGCAATAATAAATGTTATTGATTATCTCCCTGTTCATAATTATGTTTATGTTCCATGCTATAACTGCAATGATTCTCGAGTCTACAAATAAAACGAGGCTTGGAGGGAAACTCATGTGCACGTGTGGGATAATAAACGGTAAAATGTATTCCTAGTCAAGCCTCTATGACTGGCTCAAGTATTGCATGATGATCCGGTTTTCCTGATCATGGGCATGACTATGCCGGCAATTTTGAGGGCACAATTGTTGGTAGAACACTTGTGTTGAATCGACCCAAATTGATGTTATGCTATGAGATACATTCGTCATAAGTTAATGGTTAATAACACATGAAGTTAATGTTTGCATAATTCCTTAGACCATGAGAGTATCGAGTTTCTTCATGCTTGCTTCATGAACTTTGGGGTTTGTTAAACGTCATTCGTAAATGGGTGGCTATTACGGCGACTTACGGGTTCATGGAAAAGTATGTCAAGTAACTTGATAGCTCAAGATTGGGATTTGCACCTCCGACGATGGAGAGATATCTCTGGGCCCTCTCGGTGTTACGGTATCCATCATCGTCTGGCCAGACACAGGGTGATTTGATCACAGGGATGCCGGAACACGGGAACGAGAAAAGAGAACAATACCGGCAACGAGGTAACTGGCATAGTGGACAAGGTGTTGATCCACGGGGATGCCAACATGTCTCACCTCGGGTATTTGTAACATATCGCGAAGCAACAGGAATAGCACACGGCAACTGGAGGTTCACTCGAACATTCATTCGTGTGGGTATAGGGGTCAATATGGGTGTCCACGGCTCCGATGTTGATCATTGATTGGAAGGGGTTCCGGGTCATGTCTATACTTCACCGAACCTATAGGGTCACACGCTTAAGGGTCATCTATCTGCTGAATACTAGACAAGGAGTCCGAGAGAAAGTCACTGGAAAAGTTTCGGAGACAACGAAAAAGTTCTGGAGAGAACACCGAAAAAGTTTCGGTAAAACCGAAAAGTTGTTTCGGATAAAACCATTGATCCAAAAAGGTTTCGGCAAGCACCGGGAATGTTTTGGAGGTTGCCAGATTGGTCTGGTAATTTCTGGAATTTTTTCGGAGAAAAAACCGAAAAAGGTTTTCGGAGCTGCCGGAATTGTTTACCGGGTAAACGAAGATGGTTTTAAATTAAACCACCATACCGGAAATGTTCCGGAGCGAGTCCAGATAATTTTAGAGGGTGCCGGAAATGTTCTGGGACCTTCCGGAATTTTTCAGAAGAAATAGTTTCGGAAAACATCTTGTCCCAGCGAGAGGGGACAAGATCCCACGGATCGTGGGGGCTGTTTTTGGGCTGTTTTTGGGGGCGCCCCCTTTAGGGGACAGCCCCCTTGTGGCTGGACAAAGTGTTTGGGGGGCCCCCCATGATGGGGGGCAGCCCCCACAAATGGTGGAGAGTGTTGGGAGGAAGGTGGGGCCCCATGGGGGAACACCATGGACAAGGGAACATGTTTTCCTTGTTTGGTGGGTGCATGTTTAGTGGGCTGAATTTCAGCCCCCCCCCTCACCCCTTCCACCACTATATAAGGAGGTGGAGAGGAGCTCTCCATCCACACTCCAACTCTCACACACATGGCATGCATGATCTGCCTTTCTTCTCTCCCTCCCACGAAATAGTTTCGTAGAGCCGAAAGGCTGTCTGGGTTCCGGTGGGAACTAGTTCTGGACGGCGAAGCCCTGCCGGATAGATGATACCGTATGTGTGCAACTCTGTAGAGAGATTGTAGTTTCGGTCTTAGTTCGAGAGTGCCTCCCGAAGGGCTGTCCGTGTGACCGTCTGAGTTTTGGAGGTCCTCCCGAAGGGCTGTCCGAGTGACAGTCCGAGTTTCGGAGGTCCTCCCGAAGGGCTGTCCGCGACACCATCCGGGGGACTGTGCGACCGCCTCCCGGAGGGCTGTCCGCGGGGCAGATGAGGGCTGGTGCGTAGGTCGGAAAATTTTTGTTTTCTGCTGCGTTACCCTGCAGTGGCATCAAGAGCCGTGCTATGCGTAGATGCAGGTTGCGATCTAGAATACATAGAGATGTATGGGTGTTGCACAATATAATTAGGTAGTAGATGAGATCTATTGCTGAAAATTATTTGTGCGGGTAGCAGATGAAGTCTGTTACCTGATGTTCTTGTTGCTTCCCTCAAATTTGCATATTTCTGATCTTGATTACAGTATGGTGGAGTTTCAATGTTCTGGCAATCCGCGATCCTGATTGATCAACGAAGTGCTAACAGTTCATTGAATTCCACCATAGTTAAAAAGAAAGATGAAATTTTGCAGACGAAAGGGCAATACAGATGTGATCTGCACGGGGGTCACGCGTATGACGAAGTTTAGTATGGGGCTCGAGATTTTATTATCTCGTGTTTCATACACCCTGGAATGTTAATCTAGCGACTTGGATTATCATGCTTGATGATGGACGTTGGTAGCTTCGGTTTGTTTCGAAACCTTAGAAGCCACGTAAAATAAAATTTCGCATGAACCGATTAGAGGCGTCTAACTTGGTTTTGCAGGATGGTTTGCATGTGCATGTGATGTGGTATAGCAGTGTTCATAATAATTGGATTATGTATGAGATGACTATATGATGTAAATTGATTAACATGACCTGCGTGTCATGATTCGGCATGATGGCTGGAGCCATATGATTGCACTTTAATGACCTGCGTGTCAACCTTATGTAATGCACTTATTTTATTAGCTATAGAGATAGCAATATTATCTTGTGCATCGACAAGGTGGTGGCAATCTTCGCGAAGGTGAACACCGACGCGAATGCCGGAGACGAAGAAATGAAAGACTTCTCCGTCAGAAAGGGCTATACCATATCATGCTATTATGAATTGCCTGAGATGTTTATCCCTTATGATGCACCCTTCTTGATTGCACAGTAGTCGCTTTTTATTAGGGTGATCTCTCACTGAAATATCAAGTAGTTAGTGTTCTCCCAAGTGTAGCACCGTCACGGCACCTAACTTTTCGGGGCATTGCATGATCTCCATGGGTGCGAACGATTAGGGATGTGTGAGGCGGGTGAGTTGAGACCTCGCAGCGAGATCACTTGGTTGTCTTGACGTTCAGGCATGAAAGTCATGAGCTCGGAACACACGCATCAAAAGATGAACAAGAATCGCATAGAGATGTGATCGGCAAGTTTGCCTACCGATTGAAGTTCACGCCATGGGTGTTCATCTCGAACCGTGACGTTGAATGGATATGCCGGTCTTGAATCACTCACAATCAATTATGAGAGATATTGATTTGAGTGGGAGCGCACTATAGAATTAACTTGTTTAATTCTCAGTGCAATTAATTTTGAACACTGTCTAAGTGTGGTTTGCATAATAGTTGTAGAATAATGGCTCGCGTTTCCACCTTCCCTGTCAAAATTGAATAGCTGTTAAATATCTGGTTAAAACTTTACGGTTGGTAACGTAATGTGAGGATTGTCCTCAAGAGTGCCGACAAGGACTTTGTCCTATCGCATGCTTTTGGTATTCTCCCGCTAATGCTATGGATCATGTGACTCTCGTCCTTCGATCCAAAAGCTAGAATTCCTTTTCAGTCAAATACAATATGTTTGCTTCCATGAGACCCGAACTTCGAAAGTTTGGATAGTTATGTGATATTCATGGAATCTGAAAATTATTTTCAGAGATAGACAAAGGCTAAAAGATATGAGATATCCAAAGCAATGTTTGTTTGCAAACTATTAGTAAAGGAGTTTACTATGCTTAAGACTGATAAGAGAGGGATCCAGGAGAACGCCTGTCATATGATGAAAGGTGAATAAAACAACAACTTAAAGAGAAAGGAAGTATCCGAAGGGTGTTAGTAAGACTTTCACGCCTAGGAAGTCCGGGGCTAACGCCACTCTTAAGTTGGGTGCTTCTTCTGAGAGTAGGAGAAATACTGAAAGTTAAACTGTTAGAAGTTTAAAGGCAAAAGGAAAGAAGACTGGAATATCCAGCTCATGTATGAATGTCATACAAGTTTTTGATGTATAAAAGGCTGGTCAAAGATATAGTTCTTGAAAATTATGGTTAAACATGTTAATCACGAATTCTTGGGTATTGTGAGTTAATCACAAAGATACCCGCTCGATTGCATTCTGTTGCAACTCGATGTAAGAACTACTATGGCCTGAAAGACTAGCCAGGAATGAGGTTTAGATACACACAGGGAACATAGTAAATGTTACTATACCTTCCATTAGTGTATTCCCTATGTATTTACTTTCATAATTCATTTTAGAGTTTTACACTCTTGCCCATTGCATAAAGTATCTTGCAAGAAGGTTATTCATAAGAGAACTTTTGATGTTCGATGTTATGAATAACATAAGGGCCATACTTTCATTATGAATGAGATGTATGTTATGAATATCGATATTAATACATTACCTCTGTATTTACTTTCATAATTCATTTAGAGTTTCATACACTCTAGCCCTTTGCATAAGGTATTTTGCAAGAAGGTTATTCATAAGAGAACTTTTGATGTTCGGTGTTATGAATAACATGAAGGGCCATGCTTCCATACAGGATGGGATGTATGCTATGAATATTGATGGTAATATGTTACATCCATAACACTGACGCTAAATGTCGCAAGACTAAAAGAATACCACACAAGTGTGGCACTGCATTTGGTCACATTGGAGAAACCCGCATGGAAAATTCCATTATGATGGATTTTGAAGTCGTTTGATTTTGAATCATCTGACACTTGCAACTTTCCTCTGAAAAGTGAAGTGACTGAAATACCGTTCACAGGCCATAAGGAACGAGCAAAGAACATATTGGTGATCATACATTATGATGTGTGTAGTCCAATAAATGTTGTTGCAAGTACTGGATTTATCTATCTTCAGAAATGACTCAAGTAGATATATGGATATTTACTTGATGAGACGTAAGTCTGGATTTTTTGAAATCATTCGAAAGGTTTTCGATACGAAGAAGAAAATATTGTAACAAGAAAATTGTGTTTCTACAATTCGATTGCAGAAAGGAATATTTGAGTTACAAGTTTAGCGAATGTCTGATGAGTTGTGAAAGGGGTTTCATAACTTGCACCTCCCGGAACACCACTACAAGTGGAGAGTCCGTGTAGATGTAATCGAACCATTTATGACATGGTAAGATCAAAGATGACATAAATAAATTTGCCATTATCCCTTTTAAAGTGATGCTTTAGAGACTGCGGCTTTTACACTGAAAAGAGCTCCATCGGGTCTGTTGAAATGACGTCATGGTATGGTACGCCCAACCATGTTATATCTTTTCTTAACATTTGGAATATGGGGCTTGTGTAAAAGGTTACAAACCTATTCCAAATCAGACAAGTGCTACTTTGTAGGTTATCCCAAGTCATTGGGTATTCCCCCACCACTATACCGAGGCAAATAGGTTTGCCACAAAGAACGGTATGCTTTTTGAAGATAATAGTTCTTTCAAAAGGTGAGTGGGAGGACAGTGCAACTCGACGAGATAACCAGTATCTTCGTCATCAGATCAAAGGAAAGAAACCTTGGAAGTGATTCCGGAATTTCCTACTACGACTGATATGGAAGTCTCTACAATAAAATGTATGGACTTCAGTCGAACTTGCAGCTGAACCCCGTAGGCAAGGCTCGTGCAAACCTCTCAGGTGCGCAAACGAGATATTGTTGTTGGACAACAGTATACCTACGATACACAAGGAAGCGTTGATGGGCCCTGACTCCGGAATTGGCTAAATGCCAATACAATCCGAGATAGTTTCCATATAAATGTTTCAAGATTAAAACCTTGATACACCTTTCAGAAGACTTAGAGTCTAAACGAATATTTATGGAACTAAAAACTGAAACAGATAAAAATGTTTTATCCATAAAGCTCGACTTGTTGAAATAACAAGTTCAAGGAGTTGACTGCGATGAGGTTGTTTCACCATAGCGATGCTTGAAGTCGGTTCGGGTTGAACTAGCAATTAATACATATTTCAATCATGAGATATGAAACATGGATGACAAAGGGACTTCCATCTGATGGAAATGATACCTAGGACTTATATGTGATACAGTCCAAAGTAATTTGTCGATCCAGAGGATGCTAGTAAGTATGCAAACTTCAGAGTTCCAGCGATGGACAGAAGAGAGCAAAGTGGAGTTGGAATCTTCGTTTTTGATGAAATGGTCAAAAGAGTTTGACTTCATCAAATGGGTATCGAAGATGCTTGTGATTCAAGAAAGTAAGTGGGAGCATAATAATATTTCTAAAAACCGTGTGTACTTGACACATTGTTAATTGGAAATAAATTTCTTGACACGAATTAGGACTTCATTTGAAAATAGTTTTTCGATGAAGTGCTTAGGCTAAAATGGCCTCAATATTAGGCATGATGATCTATGGAGATAGATTTACCTAAATGGGGCTAAGCAATGAATACATATTGACAAGATGCTAAAACTTTTTAGCATTTAAAACGCCAAGGAGTGATTCTTGCCAAAGTCACATGGAAAGAGTTTTTGCAAGACTCGGTGTCCCAAAACACTGATGAGTAAAATACATGATGGAGATTCCACACACTCTTGTGTTTGGATTAATCATGTATTCCATGGTATGTAAAACCAACCAGATATGTCCAATACTCCAAAGTTGTTGCGAGTATAGATACCATAGTGATCAAAGTACTGATCATGGGACAACAGTGAAAGATGTCATTGAGTACTAGAGCAGTACTGATGACATGTTTTCTCGCAAACGGAGATCATGAAGAGTTCGTTGTAAAAGGTTACATCGATACAGTCTTCATCAATGCTCCATGCGATTTTCGATTTAAATTGAGGGTTTTGTGTGATACACAATATGGTGGCACGGTAGTTGGAAATTGTTCCAAACAAGATATTGTGGCGAATTCTATAATAAAAGCTAAGTATGTTGACGCTTGAGAAGCGACAAAGAAGTTGTTGAATCATATAGTTCATTCATGAACTTAGTATGGTTCCAAGAAGGCTTTGGTCTATGGGACACTATAGCAGATAGTTGCTCCATAGCTCAGTCTGAGGAATCAGGTTTCGACCAATGATTCACACATATGCAAAGCCAAGTCCACACAAAATATGAATTTTGTGAAAGCGTGAAAACGCGAGGATATGCAAAGTTACACACGGAGCTGAAGTTGTCAGATCCGTTGGACATCAGGCTATACCACATGCGAAGCATATTTTACACCAGTCTGCCATAGGTGTAAAGTGCATTAGCATTGACTAGATTATTGACTCTAGTGCAAGTGGGAGTCTGTAGGAGATATGCCCTAGAGGCAATAATAAATGTTATTGATTATCTCCCTGTTCATAATTATGTTTATGTTCTATGCTATAACTGCAATGATTCTCGAGTCTACAAATAAAACGAGGCTTGGAGGGAAACTCATGTGCACGTGTGGGATAATAAACGGTAAAATGTATTCCTAGTCAAGCCTCTATGACTGGCTCAAGTATTGCATGATGATCCTGTTTTCCTGATCATGGGCATGACTATGCCGGCAATTTTGAGGGCACAATTGTTGGTAGAACACTTGTGTTGAATCGACCCAAATTGATGTTATGCTATGAGATACATTCGTCATAAGTTAATGGTTAATAACACAGGAAGTTAATGTTTGCATAATTCCTTAGACCATGAGAGTATCGAGTTTCTTCATGCTTGCTTCATGAACTTTGGGGTTTGTTAAACGTCATCCGTAAATGGGTGGCTATTACGGCGACTTACGGGTTCATGGAAAAGTATGTCAAGTAACTTGATAGCTCAAGATTGGGATTTGCTCCTCCGACGATGGAGAGATATCTCTGGGCCCTCTCGATGTTACGGTATCCATCATCGTCTGGCCAGACACAGGGTGATTTGATCACAGGGATGCCGGAACACGGGAACGAGAAAAGAGAACAATACCGGCAACGAGGTAACTGGCATAGTGGACAAGGTGTTGATCCACGGGGATGCCAACATGTCTCACCTCGGGTATTTGTAACATATCGCGAAGCAACAGGAATAGCACATGGCAACTGGAGGTTCACTCGAATATTCATTCGTGTGGGTATAGGGGTCAATATGGGTGTCCACGGCTCCGATGTTGATCATTGATTGGAAGGGGTTCCGGGTCATGTCTATACTTCACCGAACCTATAGGGTCACACGCTTAAGGGTCATCTATCTGCTGAATACTAGACAAGGAGTCCGAGAGAAAGTCACTGGAAAAGTTTCGGAGACAACGAAAAAGTTCTGGAGAGAACACCGAAAAAGTTTCGGTAAAACCGAAAAGTTGTTTCGGATAAAACCATTGATCCAAAAAGGTTTCGGCAAGCACCGGGAATGTTTTGGAGGTTGCCAGATTGGTCTGGTAATTTCTGGAATTTTTTCGGAGAAAAAACCGAAAAAGGTTTTCGGAGCTGCCGGAATTGTTTACCGGGTAAACGAAGATGGTTTTAAATTAAACCACCATACCGGAAATGTTCCGGAGCGAGTCGAGATAATTTTAGAGGGTGCCGGAAATGTTCTGGGACCTTCCGGAATTTTTCAGAAGAAATAGTTTCGGAAAACATCTTGTCCCAGCGAGAGGGGACAAGATCCCACGGATCGTGGGGGCTGTTTTTGGGCTGTTTTTGGGGGCGCCCCCTTTAGGGGACAGCCCCCTTGTGGCTGGACAAAGTGTTTGGGGGGCCCCCCATGGTGGGGGGCAGCCCCCACAAATGGTGGAGAGTGTTGGGAGGAAGGTGGGGCCCCATGGGGGAACACCATGGACAAGGGAACATGTTTTCTCCATGTTTGGTGGGAACATGTTTTCCTTGTTTGGTGGGTGCATGTTTAGTGGGCTGAATTTCAGCCCCCCCCTCACCCCTTCCACCACTATATAAGGAGGTGGAGAGGAGCTCTCCATCCACACTCCAACTCTCACACACATGGCATGCATGATCTGCCTTTCTTCTCTCCCTCCCACGAAATAGTTTCGTAGAGCCAAAAGGCTGTCTGGGTTCCGGTGGGAACTAGTTCTGGATGGCGAAGCCCTGCCGGATAGATGATACCGTATGTGTGCAACTCTGTAGAGAGATCGTAGTTTCGGTCTTAGTTCGAGAGTGCCTCCCGAAGGGCTGTCCGTGTGACCGTCCGAGTTTTGGAGGTCCTCCCGAAGGGCTGTCCGAGTGACAGTCCGAGTTTCGGAGGTCCTCCCGAAGGGCTGTCCGCGACACCATCCGGGGGACTGTGCGACCGCCTCCCGGAGGGCTGTCCGCGGGGCAGATGACGGTATACATCCTCGCGGTTGGGAGGTTGTAAATCCTAGCTGCGGGGATCTGCACCGCCGTTCGTCATCGACTCTACTTCCGCTGCGCTACGATTCGGTAACGAAAAAGATCAAACCTTGTATGCAGTCTCCATAGTGGTCCTGGGCTGGTGCGTAGGTCGGAAAATTTTTGTTTTCTGCTGCGTTACCCTACAAATATGTTCCCCTTTGAGAGGTTCATGGGAGTCTTAAAGAAATATGTTCATAACCGTGCTAGGCCAGAAGGAAGCATCTCCAAGGGCCATGAAACAGAGGAGGTCATTGAGTTTTGTGTTGACTTTATTCCTGACCTTAAGCCGATTGGTGTTCCCGAATCGCGGCATGAGGGCAGACTGGGTGGAAAAGGCACTCTAGGAAAGGATTCAGTAATATGTATGGACGGGCATTCTTGGGCGCAAGCACACTACACAGTTCTACAAAATTCCAGCTTGGTGGCTCCGTATATCGAGGAACACCTGGATAGTGTACGCTCCAAGAACCCGGAGCAGTCTGAGCCCTGGATCAAACGTACACACATGGCGTCATTCGGCGGTTGGTTGCAAACACGTCTCATGCATGACGACACTGTTGGAGATGAGCTGTACTTGCTGGCCAAGTCACCATCTTCGACTATATCAACTTTCAAAGGGTACGAGATAAATGGGAATACATTTTACATGATCGCCCAAGATAAAAAGAGCACCAACCAAAACAGTGGTGTCCGCTTTGATGCAGCAAACACCAATAGGCCAAAGGACACATATTATGGTTACATGGAGGAGATATGGGTACTTGACTATGGACGTGATTTGAAGGTCCCTTTGTTTTGGTGCAAATGGGTCAATCTGACTGGAGGCGGGGTAAAGGAAGACCCGCGGTACGGAATGACAACAGTGGATCTCAACAATCTTGGGTACACAGACGAACCATTCGTCCTAGCCAATGATGTGGCGCAGGCTTTCTATGTGAAGTACATGTCTACCAAGCCGATAAAAAGAAAAGATAAGGAAGCGAATACATCATACGATGAGCCAAAGCGCCACATAGTTCTTTCAGGGAAAAGAAACATCGTGAGAGTGGAAGACAAGACAGACATGTCAGAAGATTATGAACAGTTTCATGAAATTGCTCCCTTCATAGTGAAGACTGACCCCAAGCATCCTGTTAAATGATGAAGATTGTCCATGGTTACGGCGCAAAGGGACACACGCGAAGAAAAAGTTTTATACCCCAAGATCCCACTCTGGAATGTGATCACCGGCTTCACCGTCATCACTTTCTTCTCTAGTGAGTTTCCGGACTTATCTGGAAAGTCCCACTTCGGACAAACCGGAGGGAATCTTTGTAATAGTTAGGGTATATATGTGTTTTGGCATTTGAAACGCGAAGGAACGCTATTTTTCATGCATTTATTGATTTTTTTTGAGCTAAATGGCCCTGAAATTGAAAAGCACTATAAATGAACTCTGAAAAGGTTGAAACTTGGCATGGTATCATCATTTCACCCACATAAAATGTGCTAAAAAGTTGAGAGGGTTACGGCAAAAACTGGATGCACTTCGTGTACAAACTGGACAATCCCTTTCGAAGTATCAGGGTTTCGAACGAAAACTCATCTGTTACAAAGGCATTTTATTTTTTTTAAACTTATTTTAACTCCAGACTTTTTGTGAGTTCAATATGCACCATTCAAAGGCACGTCATCAATTTTCAACCCTTTCTGACTTCCTTTGCTATCTTTCATTCATTTATTGATTTTTTTGAGCTAAATGACCCTGAAATTGAAAAGCACTACAAATGAACTCTGAAAAGGTTGAAACTTGGCATGGTATCATCATTTCACCCACATAGCATGTGCTAAAAAGTTGAGAGGGTTACGGCAAAAACTGGATGCACTTCGTGTACAAACTGGACAATCTCTTTCGAAGTATCAGAGTTTCGGACGAAAACTCATCTGTTACAAAGGCATTTCATTTTTTTAAACTTATTTTAACTCTAGACTTTTTGTGCATTCAACATGCACCATTCAAAGCCACATCATCAATTTTCAACCCTTTCTGACTTCATTCGCTATTTTTCATGCATTTAATGATTTTTTTGAGCTATAAAACTAAAAGAGCTAAACATAATCTGTTTTTTATTAAAACACCTATTTAAAATAACCTAAAAATTACCAAATTGAACATAATGATAAAACACACTAATATTAAACAGCAGGAAAAAGAATCACTCAAAAATCTATTTTTAAAGTAAAGTTATTCACAAACTAGTGATTCACACAAATTTCAAAGAATTCAAATTTAAACTATTCAAATTTGAAAACTACTGGCACTAACAGAAAGTTTATAATTTTTGTGACCTAAACCAAAAAGATTCACTCAAAAACTCTAAATATTTGGCTGTAAGTAGAAATAAAAGAAAAAAAATAAAGCAAAAAATAATAAAAACTGCTTGGTCTTGTCAAAATTTAGAATTTCTGAACCTGTCAAAGATACGACACGCAATATGAATGACGAAGAACGAAATCAACACAGAGGACATTATGTTTGGTTTATGCCCCAACTAGCCCCACCAAATTTTTGGTATGACCAATGCAAGGGCATGACCAAATATTTGGCAAGTCATTGTTGTTTGGTTTGTAACCATTGTACCATCTGATTTTTTTAATAGTCCTTTGTTTGGTTTGCAACCAATTATATCTCGATGGTAAAAACATATATTTTTGTAAAACTAACAATATACATATATATAGTTGAAAATTAAGATGCAATTTCCTAAAAACAAATCTAAGATGCATTTTGCAGGGAAAGAAACAAAAAAAAAATGGCAAGTGATTGTTGTAGCCTGCACTAGAAAGTTTGTATACGGAGAGAGCTGCGTGCACTTGCTAATCACTGGAAGACTCACCGATTAATTATAGAACTTCTTGCTTGAACTTACCGGTCTGACATAGAAGAAGCTGCGAAGCAACGCTAAATAATTGGTGAAGGTTTTCTGCGCCCTCAACTCGCCCGCACTGGCGGTAATTATACGGGCGGATGGCAGGCGCTCAGGGCGAGCCAATTTTTTGGTAGCGATCCAAACAACCACCAAATACTGTGGGCTAGCCAATATTTTGGTAGGGTCGACATTGGCTGTAATCCAAACAGCCCAAAGATATTAACGTGGAAAACCCCTTCGCAGAGAATGGGAAAAAAATCACGGGCGCCAGCCAACGAAATTTCACTATATCAGGAGAGATTACAAACATCGGGAACTGATCAACTTATCTCGTGCGACAGTTTAAAAATGATATATATTGTAGAGGTGACCTAGGTCAATACCGATCCATACCGTCGGGCGTCATAAGTTAGCCTTTATACTTATATGTGAATTTGGATCACACCTTAACATTTCCCACTAAAATGTGGAACTAATGAGTCGACTTGCCCGCCCCACCGTCAAGATCTAAAAACAAATGGGCGTACATAATTACACATTTCTCATGGCAGGTTCTTGGTTAATGTAAATACCAATCTAGCGGCCACTTCACTTCTGCAAGCGGCAGAATTGTCTTCGTGGAGGTGCGGCATAGCTTTCACGTGAGGGCATATAAAATTCTCCACAAATACCTTTCAAGCTTAACTTGCCAATTGCATTGTAACTCTATTCATGGCCCTTCAGGTTGTAAATGATTAATGTCGGAAGATGAGCAATGTACGGAGGTTCCAACCTCACCTCAGAGGCTTAAAGATGAGGTAATTGGACATGTGCCACAGAGATTCCTTTGAACTCCTTAGTACAATCGAAGCCTTACACACTCGGTATTTGAGCATATGTATTTGTGGATGCCCTAAGAAAACTATTTGCTGCAATTACAAGAGTGAGGTTGATGACAACCATTCTGCACTAGGAGTCAATTTTAGAATGAAGAAAGATTGGTTCATTTTAGTCAACCAAACGAGTCACTAGTGGACAATTATTTTTGGGAACTTTAGTGGGCCTGCTGTAAAGCTCTCTACGAATAAATTTTCCACGGGGCCAACATATCACATAACCAAAGTGTAGTTGGTCTTCAATTTATTTCTTTGAGAACGCAGTACAATGCCGAAACTCGCATACACACACATACAATCACCACTCACCATAGACACTTTGTTGTCGAGGGGCACGTCATCTCTCACTGAAAGAACAATCCCCGAGAGCCAGTAATAAATCTAAACATGCTAGCACCCATGTCAAGTCTAGAACTTGAACACCGATGGGCAAGTTTCACCACAAGGAAGCTAACCAATTGAGATAGCAGGTAGTTCTAAAATTTAGTGTAGACAATACATGAGAACATTATTGCTCTATACTCGACCATGGTTAACATCGATCCCGTGGGGATGGTCGGGATTCCAGCAGGAGGCCGATCCATGATTGGGCATTCTGTGGAGGACGTGGTGGCATTTGGAGGGATCCCAGACCCGATGTCTGGCGACAGGCGGGTGAGTCAACGGATTCAGGACCAACCAGATGCGGCCGACTTGCAAATGGAGCGTGCTATGCGGGCATCCAAACTTCGAGATATCGAAGCCACTACAAGTATGTTCGTGAATACTACTTTTTCAGTACTGCATTTTTCTGAGGATGACATAGTTAGCAATGCAAATAAGATTGGGGTTTCTCTGGGGTGAATAGTCTAGAAGTGGCTAGGTCTATTAATGATTTGCTTGATCTTGAGGCTGACAGAGTGATGGAGATGCTTAAAAATATTGCGGCTGTTAAACCAATGAAGGAGAGTGAAATTAACGCGCTGGGAGTTCGGGCATTAGAATGTATATGTGAGGACCTAGTGCCCTCCAGTGTTATAGATGGAGAAGCTTTGGTACCAGAGGAGCATGCGGCTCCTTTACAACCATTTGAAGGCTTAGGCAATGACCTCAGTCATGCGGACTCCCAGGAAGTGCCAGACAAGCCCAAACGAAATGGACGAGGAAGGTATACCCACTCTCCGCGGTGCGTCGTAGCGCGAGAATCAAATTCAAAAGAAAATTTCATGATGAAAAATGAGAGGCATATTCTGGAATAGCAGAGGTCTTCCGGACTTGGCTAAACGTAGGTTTCTGTCGGAATCTTCAAAGGAACATAAGCTAGATTTTATTGCGTTGCTCAAGACGGGTCGAAATAATTTTACTTCACAGTTTGTTGGTACGGTTTCCGGTGGGTTAGACTTTGACTGACACTATCTCCCACCATGGGGAAGATCTCGCAGGATCTTACTTGGGGTTAATTGCGGAACCCTAGAAGTCGTGAATGTTTTCTTTGGTGACTATACTGTCAAATTTCATGTGCAGTCGAAAGTTGATGATTTTAGGTGGGCTCTGGTCGATGTATATGGCGCGGCATAGCCAGAGTTTAAGCCTGATTTCCTGGCAGATCTGGTGAGAATTTGCGGGGATGAGAGGTTACCCATTTTGGTCAGTGGAGACTTTAACATTATTAGGCGGAGAGAAGAAAAAAATGACAATTTCGATGGGAGGTGGTCGTTTATGTTTAACCCCATCATTGAGAGTCTATACCCGCGAGAGATTGACCTCACAAAAAGGCAATACACTTGGGCGAACAATTTGGAGAATCCAACATATGAGAAATTGGATCGAGTTCTAGCCAGTGTTCAATGGGAGCAGAAATTTCCCTTAGTAACGATGCAAGCATTGCAAAGGGCAATTTCCGATCACACTCCCCTCCTTGTTGATTCGGGTGATGCGACCCACGTTGGCAACAAGAATGTCTTCTCTTTTGAACTATCGTGGTTCGAAAGAGAGAGATTCTTAGATTTGATGGCCACGGAATGGGCTAAAGAGAACCGAGGAGAATCGAACATTGAAAGATGGCAATATAAAATTAGACACCTGCGGCAGTTCTTGTGGGCTAGGCAAAAAATGAGTGTGGCATTTATAAATTGGAGAAAGAAAGGCTTCTTAATCTCATTATCGATCTAGATTTAAAAGCCGAAGTCAGTATGCTCGATATGACTGAAAGTGTAGCCAAACGGGAGGCTGCAAGGGAGAAGCTAGCGAACCTTCTTAGAGAAGAAGTGATAAAATGGGCTCTCGGAGCTAAAGTTCGAAAGGTGATTCAAGGGGATAATAATAACCTATTTTTTCATATGATTGTGAATGGAAAACACAGAAAAAATAAAATTATCCAACTAGAACAGGATAAGGGTACAATTGTTGGGCAAGAGAACATAAAATTGTATATCTCATTTTTTTTATAAAAAGCTCTTTGGGGCACCGGTGGAGAATTTTGTTTCACTACACAAGGATAGGATGGGAGATATTTCTCAACTAGGGCCGGCGAGAATGATGTGCTATCTGCACCTTTCTCATGAAAGGAGGTGTATGAGGCAATAGTAAAAATGAAGAATAATAAGGCACCTGGCCCGGATGGCTTTTCAGCAGAATTTTATAAGAAGTGTTGGGATATCATTAAAGGGGGCCTTATGCCTATGTTCCATGATTAATGGCCAGTTTCAATTATTTAAACTAAACTTTGGGACAATTACTTTGTTGCCAAAGAAGGAGGAGATACTTCGCATTGTGCAGTTCAGACCGATATGTCTGCTTAATGTGAGCTTTAAGATTTTTACCAAGGTTGGGACTATTCACCTCACTCAAATTGCACATACTGTGGTACAGCCGACTCAAACGGCGTTCATGCCTGGATGACATATTCTGGAGGGAGTGGTCGTTTTACATGAAACCTTACAGGACATTAACTCAAAGAAACTTGATAGAGTTGTCTTCAAAGTGGATTTCGAGAAGGCTTACGATAAAGTTAAGTGGTTGTTCTTGCAACAGGCCTTGTGTATGAAAGGTTTTGTTGCAGCCTGGAGGAAGCAGGTCAAATCCTTTGTCCAAGCAAGTAGCGTAGGGTTCAAGGTTAATGATGACAGAGGTCATTATTTCCAGTCGCAAAAGGGACTGAGACAAGGGGATCCGATGTTTCTTATCCTATTTAATGTAGTTGCTGATATGTTGGCGGTTCTCATTGGTAGAGCTAAAGAGGACAGTCAAGTGGGTGGGCTCATTCCTCATCTCGTGGATGGGGAGGTGTCCATACTATAGTGTGCGGATGACACAGTTATTTTCAAACATGATATGACAAAAGCTAGAAATATGAAACTGGTCCTATGTCTTTTTGAACAACTGTCTAGTTTGAAGATAAATTTCAACAAGAGTGAATTGTTCTGCTTTGGGTGCGCCAAGGAAGAACGGGAAAATTATAGGCAGTTGTTCGGTTGTGAGCTGGGATCCCTACCCTTTAGTTATCAGGGAATACCAATTCACCATCGTAAATTAACCAACAAAGAATGGAAGTGTATCGAAGATCGATTTGAGAAAAAACTAAGCTGCTGGAATGGCAAGCTTATGTCGTATGGAGGTCAGCTAATTCTAAAAAATTCAGTGCTTACAAGTATGCCGATGTTCCTATTATCCTTCTTTGAAGTACCCGTAGGGACACGGAAAAGATTGGATTTCTAGCGATCACGATTTTAAGTACAGATTAGCCAAATGGGATAAAATTTGTAGACCCAAAGACCAAGGAGGTTTAGGTATCAAAAACCTCGAAGTAAAGAATAGGTGTCTACTTAGTAAATGGTTATATAGATTATTTGTTGAGGGAGGTGGTGTGTGGATACATGTATTGCACAACAAGTATCTTCAATCCAAAACTCTCGCACGGACGGCACAGCCGAATGACTCTCCTTTTTGGAAGGGGCTGATGAGGACGGAGGCAGCCTTCTTCAATAGGAGTAAATTCATAGTTGGGAATGGAAATATTACTAGATTTTGGGAAGATACCTGGCTCGGGGAGACGCCGCTGGCCTTGCAGTATCCTTCTCTATATAATATTGTACAACGTAAAGATACCTTCGTTAGTACAATACTAGGTTCTGTTCCATTAAATATTTAGTTCAGGCGAGCACTGGTGGGAGAGCGATGGGATAGATGGCTGCATCTTGTGCTTAGGTTGATGGAGGTTAATCTTTCTGATGCGCCGGATACCACACTGGAAACTTGTGGTGTCAGGAGTGCTCTCGGTTAAATCTATGTATGTAGATTTGATAAACACCGGTCCTATCCCAAGTCACTGCATATTTGGAAAATTAAGGTGCCTTTAAAAATTAAGGTCTTTATGTGGTTTGTGCACAAGGGAGTGATCTGGACTAAGGACAACTTGGCAAAGCATAGTTGGGAGGGTAGTAAACGATGTTGCTTTTGTGATCATGACGAAACAATCCAACATCTATTCCTAAAATGCCCACTAGACAAGTAATTGTGGCGTACAATACATGTGTCCTTTAATGTCTGTCCTCCTAATAGCATCTCTAGTTTATTTGGGACATGGTTAAATGGAATAGAGCCTAAGATAGCGGCGCATATTCAAGTTGGAGTGTGTGCATTACTTTGGGCTATATGAACCTGCCGAAACGACATCACATTTAACAGACAAACCATCGCAAATTTTATGCAGATCATCTTTCGGGCGTCTGGATGGATCCATACATGGTTGTTACTCTGCCACGCGGATCACAGAGAGCTTATGGCCTATGGGTGCAATCGTTGGGAGACGGTAGCACATGATACATACAACTGGTTTGGATGGCGGTCCAACAATATGATAGGTGTCTAGTCATCTTACCCTATTTTTGCCAGTTGTGGCAATTTCTTCCTTTTTATTACGACTTGTTTGCGACTTTGTGCCGAACTTCGTACTTTGCTGCTACTTTCATTAATAAAATGGTTGTGTGCATCGCCTGATGCAGAGGCCGGAGGTAATCCTCCTTTTCAAAAAAAATATTTGGTTAACATCGATCTCAAACATTCCCATGTAGAGGTAGGTCTAACATTTAAATCAGATGGTACATGACAACCTTATAGCTCGTTACGCAGCCGTGGTTCAGATTTATCACTACCATGTCCATCCGGAGGAATGGCTGGATCCATTGGCTATAAAATGGCCTATGCATCATTGTGATTACATGGGAGACAAAGCAAATACAAGGTGTTAAAAAGAGCAAGAGGTTGACATTCAGTGCATATGTAGCATATACTAGTACCTCGTGCTATTCGACCATTCTGGTACCGAGTTCCCTTTTGTTGAAATCTTTAGATTTTTAGATGATCAAGAAAGTAATAGTTTTTTAAGGATTATCTGGGAATGGTAGGTCTCGGGATGGCAAACAGATTGGCCTTTCCACTTGACATTTCTTATACTCTCTAATGTCTGGTCTAGTCACTAGTGGTGATGACAAACTCCTTCCGTGATGCAAGTTAGTGAAATCAGTATCCTTGTCCACAACACGTGGTCGGGCCGTGCTAGCCGGGTGCGGAGGCAAGGGAGGAGGAGGTGGTGGAGGCAGAGGTGGAGGAGATGAGGTGGCCAAGAGGGAGGGGAAAGTGGTGGTGGCGGCGACCTGGGGAAGAGGAGGGGGACAGGAAGAGACGAGGGAGATATTTTCATCCGGATCGGTCTTCGTCGCTAATCCAATCACACCGAAACGATGTGAAACCCACCTCGTTCTTTCGACGCGACAGGTAACGAGGTCCACCTGCCATCGACTCTTGAAGCAGCCATGAATGTAAGAAAATACCGACAGCTGACCAGACACCAGTAGCAAAAAAAAAACACTATTGCAGCTCGAGTAACTGGATCGTGCGGTCAAAAACGGCGTGCGCACGCGATGCCTCCAGGAGGGCGGGTAGTCTAGCGTCTTTTAACTTCTTCGATAGCTGGTATCCCAGCAGGGTTGGTGTGTGTGTGAACTACCTTTGTAGTATGTCGATTGGTTGGTGCTTTATATATAAAGCGAGGCGAAGAGCCTTTTTCGGTATAGGCCTTTGCACGTGATATTTCTTCTATTATCTTACATATGTTCTAGTCACCAATGGTGATGACAGATTCACGATGTGATGCAAGGTAACTGATATAGTATTGTTGCATGACTAACTTACAAACACTAAAGTTGAGACCTACTGGACGACAGGCAAGGAGTCCCCAGCTTCACACAGAAGTCCAGAAACTTGGATCATCTCTGCTACTCTATAGCAAGGGATGCTATCTCAGCTACCATCTAGAGCTGCGAAAGTTCTTCAGCCTCTCTAGGGTTTCCGCTTTTGGGCCCTATAGAAATTATAGCATGGCTGATATTTGTGTTGTGTTGTTATTCTATATCTACCTCCTTATCTCTAACTTAAATCCAATTATCTCTAACTGAAATCCAATTATACTTGTAACAGGCCCTATATGAACAAACTACCTAAAAATCAAACGATAGTACCAGAATGATCTTCTGATGATGATATGCCAATTTTGTTATCGGAGTTGTCTGCAGGTTATTAATCCCCCCCCCCCCCCCCCCCCCCCCCCCCCCCCCGGAAAATCATGTCTTTTAGTAGCTGGTTGAAAATAACAAAATGATGACACATGATAATCTTGCGAAAAGGAATCTTGTAGACGACAGGACATGTTTATTTTTCAGCAAAGCTGAATCGGTTCAAATCTTTTTGTCGACTGCATGGTTACAAAAATTGTTTGGCACTTTGTGACCAGAGTGTTTGGCATGAATATGTCAGTTTGTTTGCAGGATATTTCTAATTGCTGGATCCAGCATAGGCGAATGGCAGTTTGTAATATGGTTAGTGTTAGTGACTTGTAGAGCATTTTAACATACGCAATGAGTTCTGTTTTCAGGGCCGTGCCTATAGAAATGCCAACTACATCTTGGAAAAGTGGAGCATGAACTTGAATCAACGGAAGATCCTATGCAATGATGCACAAAGCACTGATGCTGCGCCACCTTTCTCTACTTGATCATCAGTGTGCAGAGCTCATGAGGATCACATGGGGCTAATCCTTCCACCGGATGCGACTAATGAGTAGCGGCGTTGTTTGCTTGCGGCCAACACCAACTGGATTCCTTCATGAAGACAGATTAGCAGCGATGTTTAGCATGTAGCTTTAGATCCGTTTGATTACTCTCGTTTGGTCTGTAATAATGATTAACTTGGCCAAATCCGGTCAGCTACTTCGGGTTTCTGAGTACCACAGTCGTTTTTGTTTTCATTTTCTGTTATGAAATGGAGCCGGGGAATCCCCTCTTCTAAAAAAATCAAATGGTAGTGGAGGAACATATCACACCACTTTTAATTGTGTTTTTACTTTTTATTTACATTTTTTTGTTTGTAGTAGTATAGGGAGTACCACGTAGCCCATAGTATAAATATCATCAATAGAAGGGATAACTTTTGCAGGTTTGCCCAGAGTAGGATTTGACTCCAAATAGAAACTGCACTCTGGATTATGGGATAGACGGTTTTCAGTTTCTGTTTCAGAAAAAATTCAACACCAACCGAAATCACCGAAATTCAGTGAATTTCAGTAATTTGGTTTGTATTTCAGCCAATGGGCCGAAATATTCATTTGAATTCAATTAAATATTTGACAATTTTGAAATATATTTGAATACTGTGTACTATATTGCTGAAATATTTTGGCTGTAAATATTTCAGTATCTATTGAAATTAATGAAATTCAGTGAATTTCATCGAAATCTCGCTGAAAGTGAAAACCATAGACCCCGTTCGGCGAGCCTATCATAAGCCCAAATCCTCTCCCAAACGACCAAACACAAGAAGAACTTGAATCGAAGTGGCATCCATGAGTTCCAGCTGGATTTGGATAAATCCAAGGAGGGCGCTGTTTAGAAGTGGGCTTTATAAGCTGATTTGGCTCAGAAGCATCCGTTTACCTCCCACCGCCAAACCCATGTGTCCCTCCTTGAGTCGCAAAGCTGTACATTCTTGATGAAATGCACGAATAGAGAGTGGTTTACGTATGTCCCTGATCCGAAGTCCATTTTAAACTAAAGAAAGATATGCTCAACAAGACGGTTCATTAGTGGCGAACTAGTTTCTAGAAACTTTAGCGGGTAACTAAAAGTAAACACCACATGAGCCTGTTGCCAAAGTGAAGAGGTAGGATGAACTCCCTCCATCCAAAATAAGTGTATCAACTTTATACTAACTTTAGTACAAAGTTGTACTAAAGTTGATACACTTATTTTAGGACGGAGGGAATAACATTTAGAGCTGATAGTAAATGAGAACTTTATAGCTCGATACTTGACCATGGTTAAGATCGGTCACAACCATTTACATATAGACGAAAGGCTGGAACCAGTGCTACAAAAGTGGCATGTGCATCGTTCCGATTATCCGGGAGCCACAACAAATGCAAGGTGCTTAAAAGAAAGGAGGTTGTCATTGGGTGCACATATAACAGATTAGTAGTACATCTCTAGCTTGTTAGATAATCAAGAAAGTAATATAGTTTTTCATTTAGGATCGTATGGGAATGGTAGGTCTTGGGATGTCGAACACATACACCTTTGTACATGGTCCTTATAGATTTCTTCAACTTCTATTCCAGTCACCTATGGGGATGACAAATGGTTGGTGTGCTGCAAGGTATCAGCAATCATAATTTTTGCATGACCAACTTGGCATGCTAAAGCTGAGCCCCTGTTCAACCAGTAGATCCAGAATCTCTGTTTTGTAGTGTGATTCAGGGCCTCTGTCAGAAAAAAAGGGTAGCATATTACTAAGTACATATAGTTACCAATAATCCCAATGTATAGAAGATAGACAAACAACACTGATACAAAAGAAGTGTGTTGTTCTTACTTAAGCAAAAATATGGCTACCAATTAAGGTTCAAGATATATAGTTGCTTTTATTACAAAATGTGCTAGAAATACATGTATATGATCCATATCAGATTTACATGTATGTTAACCAATAGATTGTGCTTTTCATTTACATTGTAGAAATCACTTAGCTGAGAAATGCTCGGTTAAAGCCAAGTACAGAAATAATGCTAACAATGCCTTGGGGTCTTGTTTTGCTTCAATACATGTGACTGTCATGGCGTGGCCTGCAAACTGAGCTATATAGTACAAACACAACTTACTATTATGATTATTGTAACTACACGATTGTTGGCCTTGCAATTGTTGTGCATACATGATGTACACCTCTGATTCTCCCTGATCTGCACGCTTACTGATTAGAGAGCTTCACGATTGAAATGTAGAAACGATCACAGAGTTCAGAAATAAAAACACAAAAAATGGAACTACTATTGCTACACAACTGGTTTTTAATGTGACCAAATTTCTATGGGCCTCGGTGTTCACCTCTATTGCTAACGCTACAACTACTAGTCCCTAAGCTGAACGTTTGAGACAATTTTATGGGAGCACCTTCCCGTATACATGCTGAAGATTTCAAACTCTTTTCATGAATGTGTCTCGTCGATTTCTTGCATACACACACAAGCGCATGAACGCATAGAAAATTTGTAGGAGGTGTGTGCTCGGCCGGGTGCAGACGGCGGCTTGTGGGGCTGCGGCGCCTAAGGCGGATCTGGCTCATCGGGCGGCGCGGGCTGCGGCGGCGTGGGTAGGCGGCGGATGCCGGGGCGGCGGCCCCGGGCGGTGGCGGCCGGTGAGGCCCAGATCGTCCTCGGTTGCATAGCGTGGATGTACCCATGTCCAAGGCGGAGCTGCTCCGGCGGTCCGGTGGATTCGACCTCGGCGGTTCGGTATAGAGACGGTGAAGAGCATGCTTGGGATCATCCTAATGGCTCTTCCGGCATGGCGCGGTGGGGTGGCAGCCCTCCCTCCATGCTCCAGTGGTGGCGCCCTTCGGTAGTGGCCGGAGCGTAAGGATACACCGCGGTGGCACTGTGGCCGTGGATGATCGCCGGATCTGGATGGCCAGCTCCAAGGCTTTGAAGGTGGTCTTGCAGATGCATAGGTTGTCGCTTGGATGTTCTTGGGATGGATCCGGGTGAAAACCTGGTCTTCGGCCGGTGGCCGGAGCCGGTGATGATGACGCCCTTGGCGTCGTTTCCTTCATGAAGGCATCATCGAGGTGAAGCTCCCAACTCCACCCGCTACCTCTAGGGGAAACCCCTGATCAGTTGATCGGATGATGGCGGCGCTCTTGTGTCGTTCCCTCCTTGGGGGCGTCATTCTTGGAGGTGTGCATTGGCTCGAGGGACCAGTGGACGGATTTAGCGGTGGAGTGGCGTTTCATGCCACGCATCGACGATGTGGAGTCTCGGCGGCGTGGCGCAGCAGGGTCTCGATGACGGATGAATGATGATGGACACGCGTATGGAGGTGGCGTTGTCTAGCGCCGTGGTGGCATCGATGGCAGGCCTGGCAAGGTCGATTCGTCAATACCTGCTCTGAATATGGATAGGTGAAAGACGGCGGCGGCGGTCTCTGAGAGTGCGCCAGACCGGTGTGTGCCCCAAACCCGGCAAGAGGCTTGGTTGGGGCCTCCGACTTTAGATGTTTGGCTTTGGTGCGAGGTCTGTTTGGTATTCGGCTCGGACATTCGGCACCCCTTCATCAAGTGGATCTGAGTAGCGATAGATGTTGCCAAGATGATGGCTTCAGACTTATTGACGTACTCCCTCCGTTTTTATTTAGTCCGCGTATTAGCTTTGGTCAAAGTCAAGCTTTATAAACTTTGACCAAGTTTATAAACAAAAATATTAACATATACAATTACAAATCAATACCATTAGATTTATTATTGAATGTACTTTCACATCATATAGATTTGTTATGGTAAATGTTTATATTATTTTCTCTAAACTTGGTCAAACTTTATGAAGTTTGACTTCAGTCAATTCTAATATGCAGAGTAAATAAAAACGAAAACAGTATTACTTTGTAAGGTCTTTGTGAATAATTAATAAAAATGGCTGTATGCATCACCCAGATGCAGAGGCCGGGAGTCATCCTCCTTTTTTTTTAAAAAGCCATCCCTAGCTCTTTGAGCACTGCTTGGTCTTGTCGATTTTGAATTTGGGAACCTTTCCCTGTAAAATGTAGAACTAATGTGTCAACTGGCTCGCCCCGTCGTCAAGATCTCACAACATGGCATACATAGTTACACATTTTCATGGTAGGTTCTTGGTTCATACAAATACCAAGCTAGTGGCCACTTCAACTCCGCAAGCGCATAATATATACTCTTCGGCGATGTGCGGCATAGCTTCCTTGTGAGGGCATATAAACTTCTCCACAAATATACATTTCACTGTTAACTTAGCAATTGTATTGTAACTCTGGTCACTGGCCCTTCAGGTTGTAAATAATCAGTGTGGAAGATGAGCAATGTATGCAGGTTGGACATGTGCAGGCGATATTCCTTTGACGTCCTTAGCACGATCGAAGCCTTACACACTCGGTATGTGACCATCTATCCCGGAGTAGCACAGATAAGGTCCAGTGGACAGCCCTGATCTCAACCGCAGGTGGACGGCCTGGATATCCCGGAGTAGCACAAGGGGCTCGGCCACGCATTTTCGGGTATACCCCCCGCCTCTGCGTTGAAAACTGTTACTCTCTCCGTTTTTATTTACTCTGCATATTAGATTTAACTGAAGTCAAACTTCATAAAGTTTGATCAAGTTTATACAAAAAATATGAACATTTACAATAACAAATCTATATGATGTGAAAGTATATTCAATAATGAATCTAATGATATTGATTTGTTATTGTATATGTTAATATTTTTGTCTATAAACTTTGTCAAAGTTTACAAAGTTTGACTTTGACCAAAGCTAATATGCGGAGTAAATAAAAACGGAGGGAGTACAAACATTCAAAAGGAATGTGCATTCCATTGTGTACTACCCCACGAGATGCTGAGTCCTGGGTGTATCGGCGTCGGATCATGCTAGTTTGCACTCCATTGTGGTGACTTTCTGATGAGACTGAAAAAATGGTGTACGAGATGCTTTGATAGGCTTGTAACTCTTACTATCCTTCATTGAAAGAACATGCTGTTTTAATTTTTTTTGTTCTCGTGCGGAGACTATCTGTAAACCTTTTGGCGAAACATGGGGTGTTGATGATACGACTTTGCTGATGTGGTCTTTGATTACTCATGCGAAAATCCTGGAGTATATTGGATGAAATATATAGGGCCTGTTTGGTTCCTAGACTAAGCTTGCCACGTCTAACCTTAGTCATGCCACAACATCTTAGGCATGTGTTTGGTTCATTGCCACACTTTTCTAGTTATATGGTCCACATGTCATAGACTCAATTTTTTGCCAAATCTTGCCACACTTGTGGTGGCCATTTTGTTAGCCACACTTTTTGTGGTAGCCACACTTTACCTAAGCTTAGTTATGGCAAAGTTAGTCATGAACCAAACAGACCCATATACCTAATATTAGTGTAATGTTAGCCTTGCAATGTTTGGTGTAACTAATCGATTATATTAGGGGCAGTGTTTCTGAGACTTTTTTTTCGCAAAAGAGGATAACACCCCGGCCTCTGCATCAAAAAATGCACAGAGCCATTTTTATTATATTATTCAACATTACCCAACAAAACAATGGATCAATTCAAAGCCACATTTCTGGCAACCATAGTTGCTACACCTACAAGATTGATGATGTGCTCTCACTCCACTGCGCCATGCCGTCGAGACTCGCCGTCATCGATGCAAAAGATGTAACACCGCTCCACCTCTGAGACTTACCTCTTTATTGTTTTCCTTTGACCATCTACACGAATGTGTCTCATTTTTATCTAAAAAAATGTTTTACGCTAAATCAAGCCAACAATTATTGTCTGATTCTCCATGATCTGCACGCTTGCTGACAACAAACACATATGCAAATTCCGGTTACGATGGAAATTGGGAAACAATCACGAGTTTAGAAAATATGAACCCACAAACATTTGCTACGCCATCTCTATTACAAATGCTACATAGACTGGATTTTCTGTGCAGAAGAACGGATGGGACCAAATTTCTACAGGCCTCAGTGTTCAGCTATCTTTTCTTAGATAAAAGGCATAAGCCCAACTTTATAAATAAAGCTACACGGCAGAGTGCGAAAGTTTATACCAGAGTCAAAGAACCCAACACGGGCAGATCACAGACAAACATAAGGTAGAAAAATTTAGGCCGCACAGCCGCAATAACAGCAGAAAACGGCGTGCGGGCCAACAACCTAACGACCGGCAAAAGACGAACAACAATGAGAGCACTAACTCCTCCTAAGGCCCAGGACATTCATCCGCCGAAGAAATAGAAATCGCCGTCGCCCGGATCCGAGAGATCAAAAGCTCCGTAGCCTTCTTGTCACCAGCTATAGTAAATAACTTCCACTGCTGCAACAGAATAACAAGTTTGAAGAGACAGTCAGCAGTCTTAGCAGGAAAGATGTGCTCAATAGTAAATTGGGAAAGTAGTGGCTGAACCCCGCCTCGGTGCACCCACGCAAGAAAACATACCAAAACATTTTGAAAAAATCTGAAATTTTGTGGAAATGATCATCAACAAATGTTAGAGAGGCTTGCCAAGTTTGCTGGTCAAATGACATCCGAGGAAAACTGTACAAAAAAAAACAAAATTACAAATTTTGGTCAAACAGTGCAAGTACATTTTGAGTAATTTTGTCTTTTTTGTATAGAGCTCCTCCGATGTCATTTGACCACCAAAATTTGCAAGCCTCTCTAACATTTGTTGATAATCATTCCCACAAAGTTTCAGATTTTTTCGAAATGTTTTGGTATGCTTTTTTACGTGGGTGCACCGAGGGTGGGTGTAGAAAAACCACTCTCTAGTAAATTTGTTCCTCGTAGTCCAAAGAACCAAGCAGACAGCGGAGAACCCAAACCAGAACAAGCGTTTAAATTGACCCCTCAAGGACCCAGCAAGAAAACACAATTCAGGAAAGGAGGTGGGCGCCCAAGACACACCCAGACACGACTGGATGCAGCTCCAAACGTAAACGGCCAAAAATAAAAGCAATTTCTTGCAGGTCGATATCCCACACACACAAAAGAAGAACTTCCAGGTAAATAATCGGAGCCATCCAGAGCTCTTGACCCTGCTTGTTCTTGTCAAGATTTAGAACCTGCTCTATTGTGAACCTGCCACATTATACCAGTAATTACAAAATGCAAAATTGGCGCCCCTATTGTCTAGATCGGGCAATAGCATTTTCAGGGCAGGTCCTTCGTTCATGCGAATGTCAATCTAGCAGGCTGATAGTGATGGCATAGCACTCGGCGAGGTGTAGCACAATTTCCTTGTGAGGGCACGAATACCTTCAAATCCACCTTAAGAAACTTTACAGTGTTGTGCCGAGCGGTCTGATCAGTGATCAGTGTCAGAAGACGAGGAATGTATGCCAGTTCTAACACCACCTCAGAGTTGAGGACATCCAGTTTTATATCAACGGATCGCCGCGGACATTATTAATTCCATGCGAGGAATCCCCCAAAGCTTCTTCTAACTCTGTCGGTGTGGCGCATGAGCATGATGTTGACTGTTTAGTTGTTGCTTGTTGCCTTACACAAACATCAACTTACAACCATGCAACATCTTTCTGTACCGTAGTACAAACTATGGTAAACTAAAAACAAGGAGAAAAACAAAGATTGGAGTACACGGGCACCAATGCTTGGGGGTCGGACTTATAACATGGCATGTTGCGGTAATCAGGGCTCCATGGAGCCTGCTTATTTGTAAAAATTCAAAAAATATATTTAGAGGTTTTGAAAAATTCCAAAAATGTTCCACAGATACGAAAGATGTGGTTTATGTATTTTGTATTGAAAAATACTAAAATGTAAGCTACACAAAAATACAAATCTATGGATCCGTACAAGTAAATAATAAATCTATCCCCCTGCAAAAGAAAAAACTCTATTTATGATTCACGTATCAGTCTTTGCTCACCTCTCAAAAACACCTCGTAGAATGTCTATACTGAGCTCACTCGCTTATGTAATAATCCAAAATTTATCTAGAGAGGCACCACACACTATTGAATGTTTTGTGTCATAATATCGAGTCTCATGATCATGTGGCATGGCATCGAACAAGCATCATTTCTAGGGGTGCTTGACCGGATCGAAAGGTATAAACAAGATCACAAGCAAGGATTCTGAGTTTTACTGAAAAGTATGAGCCTAACATGTTTTGCTTAACTTAGGCTCATACGTGCCAACTATAAGATATTTCAACAAAACGAATGCTAATGAATCTAGTAGTTAACATTATAAGGGCATTTCTAACCGATCCGCTAAAAATAGCGGAGTATCCGGTGAAGTAAAACCTTAGTGGAGTATTTTTACTTCACTAAGATTTGGCCGGAGCTAGCCGATCCCCTATATATAACGGAGTAAAAAAAATTCATTTGCATTTCATTTTCGGCCACCGAAACACATTTCTTTTCTTATTTATTTCATTCAACGACATTCTGATACATTGGAATACATAATTCATCAATTCTTCGCTACGAGAGTAAGACCAAAAAAACAAGAACCACAATTAGACACTTTAAAACATATCCAACTTCCATAACTGCTCCCACTAGTTGGATTAATATCTTCTCTATGTCTTCACTGTTGATCTGCGGCTTCTCAAGCTTGCACACTTCTTTTTTCTTCGATTCTAAAGAAGTAGACGTTGCTTCGCATCTAATCTCATCTCTAGTCTCATCTCTAGCTAGCCTCTATTGTAGCAAGGAGTGCACGGTCATCTATCAAATTTCGTGCTATCAATAGATCAATGTATTCTTCTTCCCAATACCAAAACTAGCATCCATCCTACACACAAATTTGAGCAAACAATGAGCTACCGAAATTGCGCCGAATTCGGTGAACAACCGAATCAAAAGAAGCACATATCCCATCATTTTTGCACTTGAAGAACACCCATCCGGGATGTTCCGGCGTGGTAGAAACTCGGCGCACCACCTGCCGCGGGCAGTCGTCGCACTTTATGACCGACAACGGTGAGCCGACGAGCCGCTGAGCCAGCGCCGAGCCCGGGTGACGGCCGGGCGTGTCTTTGCCGGTGAACCGCCGACGGGAGAGATTCGAGTGGCTAGAGGCGGAGCGAATACCTGCGTGCGGCGCGGAGGCATTGCTGGGGCTATGCGATCCGGTTCCCGGCCAATCCATGGCAAGGCGCAGTCTCCGGCGGCCGGAAGTGCCAAATCCGGCGGCGGCGGCGGCAGCCGCAGATCCACCGGTTCTACGCCGGCGACGGGCGAGGAGGCACAAATTCAAGTGGTCAAGGACCGCGGTGGTGGCTACGGAGCGTCTGCGGCGACGGGCGGGTGCCGGCGGGGGGTGAGAGGGGCGGCGCCGCGGCAGATGCGGTGCGGAAGTGGAGCCAAGGAGGCAGCGGAGGAGAGACGCGGCTTTTACTCGGCCACCGAGCAGTGAAGCATATTTAGGGAAAGGATACGCGGCTGAGGATAATTTATCCTTCACTACGCGGATTAGGGATCGGCTAGGTGCCGGTTAGAGGAGTAAAACCGAGTTTATACTCCTCCAACCGGTTTTAGGGAATCGGTTAGAAATGGCCTAAGAGTGACGCGGCCTAACTATCATATGTTGCATTAGCAGTCAATTATAAAATAAAGAATTAATCATTTTTTTATAAAATAAAGAAAACGGGTTCAACAAGACAATATATTAGTGATCAATTATGTTCTAGGAACTTTAGTCGGTAACTAAAAGTTAACACCACATGGGCCTACTGCCAAAGTGAAGAGTTTGGTCTAGAATTTAGAGCTGATAGTAAGCGAGAACTTTATAGCTCGATACTTCACCATAGTTAAGATCGATCCCAGCCATTTCCATGTAGCTAGAGGAAAGGCTGGATCGAGAAAGTAATATAGTTTTTTCTATTTAGGATCGTCTAGGAATGGTAGGTCTCAGGATGGTGAACACATGCGCCTTTGTCCATGGACTTTTGTTATTTCTGCAACTTTGGTTCCAGGTACACTAGTAGAAAACAGGGCTTTCGTCACAGCTCGATCTACACATTAGTCCCGGTTGTATTACGAACCGGGACTAATGTGAGCATTAGTCCCGGTTCGAGCGGCTAGGGCATCAGTCCCGGTTCAAATGGGACATTTAGTCCCGGTTGGAGACACCAACCGGGACTAAAGGGGACGATACCCTTTAGTTCCGGTTGGCACCTTTAGTCCCGGTTGGAGACACCAACCGGGACTAAAGGGGTTGAGACTTTAGTCCCGGTTGTACTGTAGCTAACCCTTTTTTTCTTCTGTTTTTACATTTGTTTTCTGTTTTTAGTTTCTGTTTTAAATTGCTTATATCTTTTAGGATATTTGATGTTTTTGAGTGATTCTTTTTGCATTGGATTCAAAATTTTGTCTAGTTTCTGTTTGTGCCATTAGTTTTCAAATAATTTGCTTCAAACCCTAGATTGTGAATAACTTGAGTTTACAAATAGTTTTTAATTTAATTCTTTTTGCTCCTAGTCACGTGTTAGATTGTTGTCACAGTAAGGTTTATTTGGTTATTTTTAGAATAATTTAAATTAGGATTTTAATAAAAACAATACTGTTTTGCTTATATAGTTGTTTTAGTCATTTAATTGTTGTTTTTTATTATTTTTAGTTAGTTCTTTCTGTAGATTTTAACATGTTGTAGTATGGTGCATATTGAATGCACAAAAAGTCTGGAGTTGAAATAAGTTTAAAAAAATAAAATGCCTTTGTAACAGACGATTTTCGTCCGAAACCTTGATACTTCGAAGGAGATGGTCCAGTTTGTACACGAAGTGCATCCAGTTTTTACCGTAACCCTCTCAACTTTGTAGCACATGCTATGTGGGTGAAATGATGATACCATGCCAAGTTTTAACCTTTTCAGAGTTATTTGTAGGGCTTTTCAATTTCAGGGTCATTTAGCTCAAAAAAAATCATTAAATGCATGAAAAATAGCAAATGAAGTTAGAAAGGGTTGAAATTTGAGGATGTGGCTTTGAATGGTGCATATTGAATGCACAAAAAGTCTGGAGTTGAAATAAGTTAAAAAAATGAAATGCCTTTGTAACAGATGAGTTTTCGTCCGAAACCTTGATACTTCGAAGGAGATGGTCCAGTTTGTACACGAAGTGCATCAAGTTTTTGCCGTAACCCTCTCAACTTTTTAGCACAAGCTATGTGGGTGAAATGATGATACCATGCCAAGTTTCAACCTTTAAAGAGTTCATTTATAGTGCTTTTTAATTTCCGGGTCATTTAGCTCAAAAAATCATTAAATGCATGAAAAATAGCAAATGAAGTTAGAAATGGTTGACTCTTGCTTGGTTAACCTTAGTTGTGACTCTGGCTGGGACGGTGCTAGCAGATGTGTAGTCGACGGTATGATTGGATGGACAAGAACCCGGACTAAAGGGGTTCTGAAATTTTCAAACTCTAACCCCCCCCCCCCCCCCCGTGGACCGCCTTTTTTAGTTTTGTAGAAAAAAAACAAAAATGATAAAATCTTCAAAAAATAAAATCGTTTGAGATGTAGTTAGGTTTTAGTGTCTAGTTGGTATAGAAATTTTGAAATATGAATTTTGACCTTTTTTGCAAAAAAACGAAAAAAAAATGTAAAACGGCCATAACTTTTGCATATGACGTCGAAAAAAAAAGTTTAATATATCAAAAAAAACTAGAGAAAAATCAAAAAATGTTTAATATACGACGTCTGCAGTTTACCCGGTGAAGTTTTCTCAGATTCTCAAAATTCCAAAAGTAAAAAAAGTTATTTCAAATCAAAAATAATAATTTTAAAAATTAATTTTATTTAAAAATAAATAAATGATGTCATATTTGGATTCCTCACATTTTTCTGATAATAATGGATATATTATTTGTCGAATTTCGATTTACAGATTTAAAGATATTAATTATGTCATATTAAATGAATAAATGGCAAAAAAAATGAATAAAATAATATTATTACTTATTTTATTTTCATTGAAATTCAATATTATTAGTACTTATTTTGTTTATTTTAATAATTGTTTAGAATTCAAAAAATTAAATCATGTGACATCAAGACCTAAGGGTTAATAGGATTGATAGCTTACTATTGTCAGAAAAACAACAAGTGCAGACTTGGAAACTAGGGTCGATAGAACCAGGAAGTTAAGCGTGCTGGGGCTGGAGCAGTGAGAGGATGGGTGACCGGCCGGGAAGTTATACGATTTGAAATGAGTGCTCCACGCTGGAGCAGTGAGGACGGGTGATTAGAGATTAAATTGTCAAATAATTCAAAGATTTGAAAATCGGAATAAAACTTAAAAACAAATCAAAAAAAAATTCAAAAAAAAATTAAAAAAAAATTCAAAAAAAATTTTCAATTTTTTTTTTCTAAAAATTCCTTTAGGACTAAAGGTGGAGCCTTTAGTCCCGGTTGGTAACACCAACCGGGACTAAAGGTCCTCCCTCCCCCGCCCCAGGCAACGCCACGTGGAGGGCCTTTGGTCCCGGTTCGTAAGCAAACCGGGACTAAAGGTTTTGGGTATTAGTCCCGACCCTTTAGTCCCGGTTCCAGAACCAGGGCTAATGGCCCTCTGGAACCGGAACAAATGGCCCTTTTTCTATTAGTGGTACCAATGGGGATGGCACATAGAAGTTGTGCTGCAAGGTATCAACAATAAGAATTGTTGCATGGCCAACTTGGCGTGCTGAAGCTGAGCCGACACTCAACTGGAACCCATGGAATCTCTGTGTTGTTGTGGGCACTAGTACAATTTAGAGCTACTCACATGGTTTGTACCCCCAATCAGACACAGTTTCTGGAACTGTGTGTTCGAGTGGGTTTGGGATAGGTGGGTCCATTGCTGAACAATGAGAAAACATCTGCGATGAGCTGGGGTTCCCAGATGGCACGCAAAGCGTAATCGTGTGCGATTTCTGTAAGGTTCGCACACACTATAAAACAAAATGGTTTGCGAAAGGAGATGCATCGCAGAAAATTATCTTGGTGTCAATTATTGTTTTTTTTACTTTATATTTATTTTCTTTTGTTTATAGTAGAAGTGTTAGAATAATCCGAGGTGCATCGTCGATTATCCGAGGACCAAGCAATCACATGAGACACAACACCGAGATTTGTTAACAAGGTTCACCGATATGGCTACATCCTCGGGGCCTGACTACGGGGGCTCCTCCCCGTGACACCGTCACAATATCGCACATCGGCCACCCGGGCGCCGGCACACACCTCCGGCTCCCCCTTGCGTGTCTGTGCTATTATGTTGACATATGTTACATCGTGTGTCTACCCACGCATTATATGAGAGGCCTAAGATACAAGTGCCCTACTAGGACACGACTCCATACCCTGTAAACACAATACAACTCAGAGTCCAACCATAACCTACCTTGTACATAATATTCGACACAACTCCAACAGGAAGGACTACAGGAAGTACGTAATACGTACTTATTATTTAAGGAATGACCCTCCTTACTCCCACATGACTGATTATCATGTGGAGGTATACCTCTCCCCACCTGCCCCCATGTTGTTAGTATGCTAATTTATTGTGACATAGTGGTTCCTTAATTCACGTTTCTGATGAAGAGCAGATGTTTAATTTCTAGAAAAGGCCTCAGCGTTATTAACTCCTGGGATCACATTAAAATCGGCGTGGAGGATAGCTTTTAGCATGGATAATCAGCACTTGATCTCCAAAATTCCTGGCATGTGCCGCGAGCTCATGAGCCATCTTATTCCTTTCTCAGTGGAGGCTCCAGTGGTCAGTAACAACTGGTCCCTCTACATGCAGATGTTCCCTCGGTGGCTCCCTGACTGTTTTTCCTCGAAAGTCCCTCTCAGTGGAGGCATCTCTCTAAACCGACCTGCCGTGTTAGTTTTGTTGCAAATATGTGCAAGGGCCTTGCTGTGTTTGTGGCTCCCTCACAGTTTTTCCATACTCAGTGTTGTGTTATTTTTCTTGCAAGGGCCTTGCCGTGTTAGTTTTGTTGCAAATATGTGGGGTGGCCTTGTCTATGAGGAATATCTCGCGATTGTGATAATCTGTCCAAGACCGATTCAAGTTTTTTCTTCGATTGTTTTATATCTATTTATCGAATTAAAAGTTGGTAGAGTATTTTTCACTAGTCATCCCAGGTGTTGCAACATCACGGTTGATCAACTGGAAGGAGTAGAAATCAGATTCCATCACTAGTAGAAAACAGACCTTTCGTCCGCCCCTTTAGTCCCGGTTTGATTACGGCCCGGGACTAATGTGACCATTAGTCCCGGTTCCAATGGCTAGGAGCGGTCGGGGGCACGGGCATCTTTAGTCCCGGTTCATTTTCTACCTATAGTCCCGGTTTGTGATACAAACCGGGACTAAAGAGGTGGTGGCAGGCTGGTGTCAGGCTGGGGCCCCCACGAGCCCCTTTAGTCCCGGTTTGTATCACAAACCGGGACTAGAGGTGGACCTTTAGTCCCGGTTTGTATAACCAACCGGGACTAAAGACGTCCCTATATAAACCCTTCGTCCAGCCCGAGCCCATTCTCTCTGTTTTCCCCTTTCTCTCCTCTGTTCTTCCCCTTGCTCGAGCTCATCCTCCATTGTTGCCAAAGATTTGTCAAGATTTGAAGGCACCCCATCTATCCAAGTGTTCACAAAGGTTAGCAACTTTGTCCTTTCATCTCTCATTGCTAGATTAGCTCGTGCAATGCTCTATAAGTATAGTGATTTGTGGGTTTTAGTTTGGGAGTAATTATGTGGGAGTTTATTTGATTTATATGCAATTTGAGCTCAAATTAACTTCTTAGTTTGCATATGTGTAGGTGTGGTTTACTTAGTGCCTTCCCGTCCCCGTCCTAACCACCGTCGATCGCCCGCACCGTCCCGTCGCCGGCACCACCTTGGTGAGCCTCTTGTTCTTATCCTTTTTATAAAAAAAATCTTATTTGTATGATTTAGATAGTTACTTGTATAATTTTCTTACTTGTATGATTGTTTGTTATACATAGTGCCATGACTTTGATATCCGTCCCCGTCGGCCCTCGTCCGGTTTATGATTCGGATGTGGTATATTCTCTTTTATAACTATTTGTTGCATTTCGTGTTTATGACAATTATGCCCATCAAGTTGACATAGAAATTTTTATCTAGGAGGTATGTGAACCGGAAATTGCAACCGACCCTCTTGTCGAGAAGTTAAATTTAGTTGAAAAAGAAAACGAGTATTTGAAAGAAAAATTGAAAAGAATTGAAAAAGAGAAGATGAAATTGGAGTTGTATGTTGCCGATGTCGTCGATGATCACAAGATCAAGATGGATGCAATGCGCTTGAAGATTAGAAAGATTAGAAAATATGTCGTTAATAAAGAGGCTTGGTATCATTATGTTATTGGATCAATTATTACCTTAGTTGCGATTTTGATCGCATTTGTTGTTGCATTTAAATGCTTTAGCTAGATAGTTTTATGTTGTTTTATGAGAATAAGTGTGTATGAACTTTTATGAGAATAAGTGTGTATGAACTTGTATTAATTTGGTCTTTTCGGTGTTGTGTAATGAAGATGAGTCGGCAATGGATGTACAATGACCGACGCTCTCCCCAGTTCATTAATGGCATGCATAGTTTTCTGCGTGCGGCTGAGGCAAACAAGCGGAATGTTTTTATGTGTTGTCCATGTGGTGTCTGTAAGAATGATAGGAATTACTCTAGCTCAAAAGTCATTCACGTCCACCTGTTTACGTCCGGTTTCATGTCCGGCTATAACTGTTGGACCAAGCACGGAGAAAGAGGGGTTCTAATGGAAGAGATTGAAGAAGAAGAGGATGATGACAACTATCCTGAGTTCCCTGAATACAATGGTACTACAATGGGGGAAGAGAATGAAGAAGAAGAAGCTGAAGAAGAGGCATCAGATGAGCCCGATGATGATCTTGGTCAAGCCATTGCTGATGCAAAGAGAAACTACGAAAGTGAAAAGGAGAAGTTGAAGTTGCAGCGCATGTTAGAGGATCACAAAAAATTGTTGTACCCAAATTGCGAAGATGACAAGAAAAAGCTGGGTACCACACTGGAATTGCTGCACTGGAAGGCAGAGAATGGTGTATCTGACAAGGGATTTGAAAAGTTGCTGAAAATGTTAAAGAAGATGCTTCCAAAGGACAACGCATTGCCCGACAGTACGTACGAAGCAAAGAAGGCTGTCTGCCCTCTAGGATTAGAGGTGCAGAAGATACATGCATGCCCTAATGACTGCATCCTCTACCACGGTGAGGAGTACGAGAATTTGAATGCATGCCCGGTATGCGGTGCATTGCGCTATAAGATTAGCCGCGATGACCCTGGTGATGATGTTGAGGGTGAGCGCCCCAGGAAGAGGATTCCTGCCAAGGTGATGTGGTATGCTCCTATAATACCACGGTTGAAACGTTTGTTTCAAAACAAAGAGCATGCCAAGTTGTTGCGATAGCACAAAGAAGACCGTAAGAAAGACGGGAAGTTGAGAGTACCCGCTGACGGGTCGCAGTGGAGAAAAATCGAGAGAAAGTGGCCGAAGTTTGCAGGTGACGAAAGGAACTTATGGTTTGGTATAAGTGCAGATGGCATTAATCCTTTTGGGGAGCAGAGCAGCAATCATAGCACCTGGCCTGTGACTCTATGTATCTATAACCTTCCTCCTTGGTTGTGCATGAAGCGGAAGTTCATTATGATGCCAGTGCTCATCCAAGGCCCCAAGCAACCCGGCAACGACATTGATGTGTACCTAAGGCCATTAGTTGAAGAAATTTTACAGCTGTGGGACATAAAAGGTGTACGTGTGTGGGATGAGCACAAACAGCAGGAATTTGACCTACAAGCGTTGCTGTTTGTAACCATCAATGATTGGCCTGCTCTTAGTAACCTTTCAGGACAGACAAACAAGGGATACCACGCATGCACGCACTGTTTAGATGATACCCAAAGTATATATTTGGATAAATCTAAGAAGAATGTGTACCTGGGACATCGTCGATTTCTTCCGATCAAGCATCTCTTAAGAAAGAAAGGCAAGCATTTCAAAGGTGAGGAAGATCTGTTGGGGAACGCTGCATGGGAAACAAAAATTTTCCTACGCGCACACAAGATCTATCCATGGTGATGAGCATCTATGAGAGAGAGAGTGAATCTACATACCCTTGTAGATCGCTAAGCGGAAGCGTTAAGAAACGCGGTTGATGTAGTCGAACGTCTCCGCGATCCAAATCGCAAGTCGTCCCTCGATCCGATCACGAACTAGTGCCGAACGGACGGTACCTCCGCGTTCAACACACGTACGGCTTGATGACGCCTTCACCTCCTCGATCCAGCGAGCGATGATGAAGTAGTAGATGAGTTCCGGCAGCACGACGGCCTGGTGATGGTGGTGAGGAACAATCTCTGCAGGGCTTCGCCAAGCACTACGGAGATTATGACGGGAGGAACTAGAGGGTTAGGGTTGCCGGCACACGGCTTGGGAAATCTTAATGTGTCCCGTGTGCTAGCCCTTCCCCTCTATTTATATGTTGAGCCTTGGGGTCTACACTTGGAGTAAAAGCCTCCTCCAAGTCGGTTTTGCCCGCACAAGGTCGGTTTGGCCCGCAGGGAAAGAGTCCAACTCGGATCCCAGCAGTACCGCTTGAGCGGTAGTACCGCTTCACAGCGGTAGTACTGCCTTACCAGCGGTAGTACCGCTTAAGGCAGCAGCAAAACTTCCTTTTGCACTTTCCAATACCTCGTGGGCTTTTACCCCTTTGGCCTATATAAAGTGTTGCTGCACCCGAACACTTCGGTAAACATCCGGAACCCCTTCCGGTGAATTCCGGAACCCTTCCGGAGATCAAAACACTATTATCACATATATCAATCTTTACCTCCGGACTCTTCCGGAGACCCTCGTCATGTCCGGGATCTTATCCGGGACTCCGAACAACCTTCGGTCACCAACACAATAACTCAACTATACTAACCGTCACCAAACGTTAAGTGTGTAGACCCTGCGGGTTCGAGAACTATGTAGACATGACTGAGACACCTCTACGATCAATAACCAATAGCGGGACCTGGATGCCCATATTGGCTCCTACATATTCTACGAAGATCTTTATCGGTCGAACCTCTATGTCAAGGATTCAGTTAATCCCGTATGCTGTTCCCTTTGTTCTTCGGTATGTTACTTGCCCGAGATTCGATCGTCGGTATCTCTATACCTAGTTCAATCCCGTTACCGGCAAGTCTCTTTACTCGTTCCGTAATACAAGATCTCGTGGCTAACACTTTAGTCACATTGCTTGCAAGGCTCATTGTGATGTTGTATTACTGAGTGGGCCCTGAGATACCTCTCCGTCATACGGAGTAACAAATCCCAGTCTTGATCCATGCCAACCCAACAGACACCCTCGGAGATACCTGTAGAGCATCTTTATAGTCACCCAGTTATGTTGCGACGTTTGATACACACAAGGTATTCCTCCGGTGTCAGTGAGTTGCATGATCTCATGGTCATAGGAAAAGATACTTGACATGCAGAAAACAATAGCAATAAACTGACACGATCATATGCTACGTTTATAGTTTGGGTCTTGTCCATCACATCATTCTCCTAATGATGTGATCCCGTTATCAAATGACATCTCATGTCCATGGCTAGGAAACCTTCACCATCTTTTGATCAACGAGCTAGTTTAACTAGAGGCTTACTAGGGACACGGTGTTGTCTATGTACCCACACATGTATTTAAGTTTCCAATTAATACAATTATAGCATGGATAATAATCGATTATCATGAACAAGGAAATATAATAATAACCAATTTATTATTGCCTCTAGGGCATATTTCCAACAAGATCACCGGAAGAAGCCTCGCCACCGTACTGGTGATGATATACTTGATATGGTCAAGGATTTAAAAGTAATCTTTGGAAAGGGTCCTGGCGGACAATCTGTTCCGAATGACGCTGACGGACACGCACCCATGTGGAAGAAGAAATCTATATTTTGGGACCTACCCTATTGGAAAGACCTAGAGGTCCGCTCTGCAATCGACGTGATGGACGTGACGAAGAATCTTTGCGTGAACCTGCTAGGCTTCTTGGGCGTGTATGGGAAGACAAAAGATACACCGGAGGCACGGGAGGACCAGCAACGTATGCACGGAAAAGACGGCATGCATCCAAAGCAGTATCAAGGTCCTGCCAGCTACGCTCTTACCAAAGAAGAGAAGGAAATCTTCTTTCAATGCCTGCTCAGTATGAAGGTCCCGTCTGGCTTCTCGTCGAATATAAAGGGAATAATAAATATGGCAGTGAAAAATTTCCAGAACCTAAAGTCTCATGACTGCCACGTGATTATGACGCAATTGCTTCCGGTTGCATTGAGGGGGCTTCTACCGGACAACGTTCGATTAGCCATTGTGAAGCTATGTGCATTCCTCAATGCAATCTCTCAGAAGGTAATCGATCCAGAAATCCTACCAAGGTTACAGAATGATTTGGTGCAATGTCTTGTCAGTTTCGAGTTGGTGTTCCCACCATCCTTCTTCAATATCATGACGCACGTCCTAGTTCACCTAGTCGACGAGATTGCCATTCTGGGTCCTGTATTTCTACACAATATTGTAGGAGATATGCCCTAGAGGAAATAATAAATGTTATTGATTATCTCCCTGTTCATAATTATGTTTATGTTCCATGCTATAACTGCAATGATTCTCGAGTCTACAAATAAAACGAGGCTTGGAGGGAAACTCATGTGCACGTGTGGGATAATAAACGGTAAAATGTATTCCTAGTCAAGCCTCTATGACTGGCTCAAGTATTGCATGATGATCCTGTTTTCCTGATCATGGGCATGACTATGCCGGCAATTTTGAGGGCACAATTGTTGGTAGAACACTTGTGTTGAATCGACCCAAATTGATGTTATGCTATGAGATACATTCGTCATAAGTTAATGGTTAATAACACATGAAGTTAATGTTTGCATAATTCCTTAGACCATGAGAGTATCGAGTTTCTTCATGCTTGCTTCATGAACTTTGGGGTTTGTTAAACGTCATTCGTAAATGGGTGGCTATTACGGCGACTTACGGGTTCATGGAAAAGTATGTCAAGTAACTTGATAGCTCAAGATTGGGATTTGCACCTCCGACGATGGAGAGATATCTCTGGGCCCTCTCGGTGTTACGGTATCCATCATCGTCTGGCCAGACACAGGGTGATTTGATCACAGGGATGCCGGAACACGGGAACGAGAAAAGAGAACAATACCGGCAACGAGGTGACTGGCATAGTGGACAAGGTGTTTATCCACGGGGATGCCAACATGTCTCACCTCGGGTATTTGTAACATATCGCGAAGCAACAGGAATAGCACACGGCAACTGGAGGTTCGCTCGAATATTCATCCGTGTGGGTATAGGGGTCAATATGGGTGTCCACGGCTCCGATGTTGATCATTGATTGGAAGGGGTTCCGGGTCATGTCTATACTTCACCGAACCTATAGGGTCACACGCTTAAGGGTCATCTATCTGCTGAATACTAGACAAGGAGTCCGAGAGAAAGTCACTGGAAAAGTTTCGGAGACAACGAAAAAGTTCTGGAGAGAACACCGAAAAAGTTTCGGTAAAACCGAAAAGTTGTTTCGGATAAAACCATTGATCCAAAAAGGTTTCGGCAAGCACCGGGAATGTTTTGGAGGTTGCCAGATTGGTCTGGTAATTTCTGGAATTTTTTCGGAGAAAAAACCGAAAAAGGTTTTCGGAGCTGCCGGAATTGTTTACCGGGTAAACGAAGATGGTTTTAAATTAAACCACCATACCGGAAATGTTCCGGAGCGAGTCCAGATAATTTTAGAGGGTGCCGGAAATGTTCTGGGACCTTCCGGAATTTTTCAGAAGAAATAGTTTCGGAAAACATCTTGTCCCAGCGAGAGGGGACAAGATCCCACGGATCGTGGGGGCTGTTTTTGGGCTGTTTTTGGGGGCGCCCCCTTTAGGGGACAGCCCCCTTGTGGCTGGACAAAGTGTTTGGGGGGCCCCCCATGATGGGGGGCAGCCCCCACAAATGGTGGAGAGTGTTGGGAGGAAGGTGGGGCCCCATGGGGGAACACCATGGACAAGGGAACATGTTTTCCTTGTTTGGTGGGTGCATGTTTAGTGGGCTGAATTTCAGCCCCCCCCCCCCCTCACCCCTTCCACCACTATATAAGGAGGTGGAGAGGAGCTCTCCATCCACACTCCAACTCTCACACACATGGCATGCATGATCTGCCTTTCTTCTCTCCCTCCCACGAAATAGTTTCGTAGAGCCGAAAGGCTGTCTGGGTTCCGGTGGGAACTAGTTCTGGACGGCGAAGCCCTACCGGATAGATGATACCGTATGTGTGCAACTCTGTAGAGAGATTGTAGTTTCGGTCTTAGTTCGAGAGTGCCTCCCGAAGGGCTGTCCGTGTGACCGTCTGAGTTTTGGAGGTCCTCCCGAAGGGCTGTCCGAGTGACAGTCCGAGTTTCGGAGGTCCTCCCGAAGGGCTGTCCGCGACACCATCCGGGGGACTGTGCGACCGCCTCCCGGAGGGCTGTCCGCGGGGCAGATGAGGGTATACATCCTCGCGGTTGGGAGGTTGTAAATCCTAGCTGCGGGGATCTGCACCGCTGTTCGTCATCGACTCTACTTCCGCTGCGCTACGATTCCGTAACGAAAAAGATCAAACCTTGTATGCAGTCTCCATAGTGGTCCTGGGCTGGTGCGTAGGTCGGAAAATTTTTGTTTTCTGCTGCGTTACCCTGCAGTGGCATCAAGAGCCGTGCTATGCGTAGATGCAGGTTGCGATCTAGAATACATAGAGATGTATGGGTGTTGCACAATATAATTAGGTAGTAGATGAGATCTATTGCTGAAAATTATTTGTGCGGGTAGCAGATGAAGTCTGTTACCTGATGTTCTTGTTGCTTCCCTCAAATTTGCATATTTCTGATCTTGATAACAGTATGGTGGAGTTTCAATGTTCTGGCAATCCGCGATCCTGATTGATCAACGAAGTGCTAACAGTTCATTGAATTCCACCATAGTTAAAAAGAAAGATGAAATTTTGCAGACGAAAGGGCAATGCAGATGTGATCTGCACGGGGGTCACGCGTATGACGAAGTTTAGTATGGGGCTCGAGATTTTATTATCTCGTGTTTCATACACCCTGGAATGTTAATCTAGCGACTTGGATTATCATGCTTGATGATGGACGTTGGTAGCTTCGGTTTGTTTCGAAACCTTAGAAGCCACGTAAAATAAAATTTCGCATGAACCGATTAGAGGCGTCTAACTTGGTTTTGCAGGATGGTTTGCATGTGCATGTGATGTGGTATAGCAGTGTTCATAATAATTGGATTATGTATGAGATGACTATATGATGTAAATTGATTAACATGACCTGCGTGTCATGATTCGGCATGATGGCTGGAGCCATATGATTGCACTTTAATGACCTGCGTGTCAACCTTATGTAATGCACTTATTTTATTAGCTATAGAGATAGCAATATTATCTTGTGCATCGACAAGGTGGTGGCAATCTTCGCGAAGGTGAACACCGACGCGAATGCCGGAGACGAAGAAATGAAAGACTTCTCCGTCAGAAAGGGCTATACCATATCATGCTATTATGAATTGCCTGAGATGTTTATCCCTTATGATGCACCCTTCTTGATTGCACAGTAGTCGCTTTTTATTAGGGTGATCTCTCACTGAAATATCAAGTAGTTAGTGTTCTCCCAAGTGTAGCACTGTCACGGCACCTAACTTTTCGGGGCATTGCATGATCTCCATGGGTGCGAACGATTAGGGATGTGTGAGGCGGGTGAGTTGAGACCTCGCAGCGAGATCACTTGGTTGTCTTGACGTTCAGGCATGAAAGTCATGAGCTCGGAACACACGCATCGAAAGATGAACAAGAATCGCATAGAGATGTGATCGGCAAGTTTGCCTACCGATTGAAGTTCACGCCATGGGTGTTCATCTCGAACCGTGACGTTGAATGGATATGCCGGTCTTGAATCACTCACAATCAATTATGAGAGATATTGATTTGAGTGGGAGCGCACTATAGAATTAACTTGTTTAATTCTCAGTGCAATTAATTTTGAACACTGTCTAAGTGTGGTTTGCATAATAGTTGTAGAATAATGGCTCGCGTTTCCACCTTCCCTGTCAAAATTGAATAGCTGTTAAATATCTGGTTAAAACTTTACGGTTGGTAACGTAATGTGAGGATTGTCCTCAAGAGTGCCGACAAGGACTTTGTCCTATCGCATGCTTTTGGTATTCTCCCGCTAATGCTATGGATCATGTGACTCTCGTCCTTCGATCCAAAAGCTAGAATTCCTTTTCAGTCAAATACAATATGTTTGCTTCCATGAGACCCGAACTTCGAAAGTTTGGATAGTTATGTGATATTCATGGAATCTGAAAATTATTTTCAGAGATAGACAAAGGCTAAAAGATATGAGATATCCAAAGCAATGTTTGTTTGCAAACTATTAGTAAAGGAGTTTACTATGCTTAAGACTGATAAGAGAGGGATCCAGGAGAACGCCTGTCATATGATGAAAGGTGAATAAAACAACAACTTAAAGAGAAAGGAAGTATCCGAAGGGTGTTAGTAAGACTTTCACGCCTAGGAAGTCCGGGGCTAACGCCACTCTTAAGTTGGGTGCTTCTTCTGAGAGTAGGAGAAATACTGAAAGTTAAACTGTTAGAAGTATAAAGGCAAAAGGAAAGAAGACTGGAATATCCAGCTCATGTATGAATGTCATACAAGTTTTTGATGTATAAAAGGCTGGTCAAAGATATAGTTCTTGAAAATTATGGTTAAACATGTTAATCACGAATTCTTGGGTATTGTGAGTTAATCACAAAGATACCCGCTCGATTGCATTCTGTTGCAACTCGATGTAAGAACTACTATGGCCTGAAAGACTAGCCAGGAATGAGGTTTAGATACACACAGGGAACATAGTAAATGTTACTATACCTTCCATTAGTGTATTCCCTATGTATTTACTTTCATAATTCATTTTAGAGTTTTACACTCTTGCCCATTGCATAAAGTATCTTGCAAGAAGGTTATTCATAAGAGAACTTTTGATGTTCGATGTTATGAATAACATAAGGGCCATACTTTCATTATGAATGAGATGTATGTTATGAATATTGATATTAATACATTACCTCTGTATTTACTTTCATAATTCATTTAGAGTTTCATACACTCTAGCCCTTTGCATAAGGTATTTTGCAAGAAGGTTATTCATAAGAGAACTTTTGATGTTCGGTGTTATGAATAACATGAAGGGCCATGCTTCCATACAGGATGGGATGTATGCTATGAATATTGATGGTAATATGTTACATCCATAACACTGACGCTAAATGTCGCAAGACTAAAAGAATACCACACAAGTGTGGCACTGCATTTGGTCACATTGGAGAAACCCGCATGGAAAATTCCATTATGATGGATTTTGAAGTCGTTTGATTTTGAATCATCTGACACTTGCAACTTTCCTCTGAAAAGTGAAGTGACTGAAATACCGTTCACAGGCCATAAGGAACGAGCAAAGAACATATTGGTGATCATACATTATGATGTGTGTAGTCCAATAAATGTTGTTGCAAGTAGTGGATTTATCTATCTTTAGAAATGACTCAAGTAGATATATGGATATTTACTTGATGAGACGTAAGTCTGGATTTTTTGAAATCATTCGAAAGGTTTTCGATACGAAGAAGAAAATATTGTAACAAGAAAATTATGTTTCTACAATTCGATTGCAGAAAGGAATATTTGAGTTACAAGTTTAGCGAATGTCTGATGAGTTGTGAAAGGGGTTTCATAACTTTCACCTCCCGGAACACCACTACAAGTGGAGAGTCCGTGTAGATGTAATCGAACCATTTATGACATGGTAAGATCAAAGATGACATAAATAAATTTGCCATTATCCCTTTTAAAGTGATGCTTTAGAGACTGCGGCTTTTACACTGAAAAGAGCTCCATCGGGTCTGTTGAAATGACGTCATGGTATGGTACGCCCAACCATGTTATATCTTTTCTTAACATTTGGAATATGGGGCTTGTGTAAAAGGTTACAAACCTATTCCAAATCAGACAAGTGCTACTTTGTAGGTTATCCCAAGTCATTGGGTATTCCCCCACCACTATACCGAGGCAAATAGGTTTGCCACAAAGAACGGTATGCTTTTTGAAGATAATAGTTCTTTCAAAAGGTGAGTGGGAGGACAGTGCAACTCGACGAGATAACCAGTATCTTCGTCATCAGATCAAAGGAAAGAAACCTTGGAAGTGATTCCGGAATTTCCTACTACGACTGATATGGAAGTCTCTACAATAAAATGTATGGACTTCAGTCGAACTTGCAGCTGAACCCCGTAGGCAAGGCTCGTGCAAACCTCTCAGGTGCGCAAACGAGATATTGTTGTTGGACAACAGTATACCTACGATACACAAGGAAGCGTTGATGGGCCCTGACTCCGGAATTGGCTAAATGCCAATACAATCCGAGATAGTTTCCATATAAATGTTTCAAGATTAAAACCTTGATACACCTTTCAGAAGACTTAGAGTCTAAACGGATATTTATGGAACTAAAAACTGAAACGGATAAAAATGTTTTATCCATAAAGCTCGACTTGTTGAAATAACAAGTTCAAGGAGTTGACTGCGATGAGGTTGTTTCACCGTAGCGATGCTTGAAGTCGGTTCGGGTTGAACTAGCAATTAATACATATTTCAATCATGAGATATGAAACATGGATGACAAAGGGACTTCCATCTGATGGAAATGATACCTAGGACTTATATGTGATACAGTCCAAAGTAATTTGTCGATCCAGAGGATGCTAGTAAGTATGCAAACTTCAGAGTTCCAGCGATGGACAGAAGAGAGCAAAGTGGAGTTGGAATCTTCGTTTTTGATGAAATGGTCAAAAGAGTTTGACTTCATCAAATGGGTATCGAAGATGCTTGTGATTCAAGAAAGTAAGTGGGAGCATAATAATATTTCTAAAAACCGTGTGTACTTGACACATTGTTAATTGGAAATAAATTTCTTGACACGAATTAGGACTTCATTTGAAAATAGTTTTTCGATGAAGTGCTTAGGCTAAAATGGCCTCAATATTAGGCATGATGATCTATGGAGATAGATTTACCTAAATGGGGCTAAGCAATGAATACATATTGACAAGATGCTAAAACTTTTTAGCATTTAAAACGCCAAGGAGTGATTCTTGCCAAAGTCACATGGAAAGAGTTTTTGCAAGACTCGGTGTCCCAAAACACTGATGAGTAAAATACATGATGGAGATTCCACACACTCTTGTGTTTGGATTAATCATGTATTCCATGGTATGTAAAACCAACCAGATATGTCCAATACTCCAAAGTTGTTGCGAGTATAGATACCATAGTGATCAAAGTACTGATCATGGGACAACAGTGAAAGATGTCATTGAGTACTAGAGCAGTACTGATGACATGTTTTCTCGCAAACGGAGATCATGAAGAGTTCGTTGTAAAAGGTTACATCGATACAGTCTTCATCAATGCTCCATGCGATTTTCGATTTAAATTGAGGGTTTTGTGTGATACACAATATGGTGGCACGGTAGTTGGAAATTGTTCCAAACACGATATTGTGGCGAATTCTATAATAAAAGCTAAGTATGTTGACGCTTGAGAAGCGACAAAGAAGTTGTTGAATCATATAGTTCATTCATGAACTTAGTATGGTTCCAAGAAGGCTTTGGTCTATGGGACACTATAGCAGATAGTTGCTCCATAGCTCAGTCTGAGGAATCAGGTTTCGACCAATGATTCACACATATGCAAAGCCAAGTCCACACAAAATATGAATTTTGTGAAAGCGTGAAAACGCGAGAATATGCAAAGTTACACACGGAGCTGAAGTTGTCAGATCCGTTGGACATCAGGCTATACCACATGCGAAGCATATTTTACACCAGTATGCCATAGGTGTAAAGTGCATTAGCATTGACTAGATTATTGACTCTAGTGCAAGTGGGAGTCTGTAGGAGATATGCCCTAGAGGCAATAATAAATGTTATTGATTATCTCCCTGTTCATAATTATGTTTATGTTCTATGCTATAACTGCAATGATTCTCGAGTCTACAAATAAAATGAGGCTTGGAGGGAAACTCATGTGCACGTGTGGGATAATAAACGGTAAAATGTATTCCTAGTCAAGCCTCTATGACTGGCTCAAGTATTGCATGATGATCCTGTTTTCCTGATCATGGGCATGATTATGCCGGCAATTTTGAGGGCACAATTGTTGGTAGAACACTTGTGTTGAATCGACCCAAATTGATGTTATGCTATGAGATACATTCGTCATAAGTTAATGGTTAATAACACAGGAAGTTAATGTTTGCATAATTCCTTAGACCATGAGAGTATCGAGTTTCTTCATGCTTGCTTCATGAACTTTGGGGTTTGTTAAACGTCATCCGTAAATGGGTGGCTATTACGGCGACTTACGGGTTCATGGAAAAGTATGTCAAGTAACTTGATAGCTCAAGATTGGGATTTGCTCCTCCGACGATGGAGAGATATCTCTGGGCCCTCTCGATGTTACGGTATCCATCATCGTCTGGCCAGACACAGGGTGATTTGATCACAGGGATGCCGGAACACGGGAACGAGAAAAGAGAACAATACCGGCAACGAGGTAACTGGCATAGTGGACAAGGTGTTGATCCACGGGGATGCCAACATGTCTCACCTCGGGTATTTGTAACATATCGCGAAGCAACAGGAATAGCACACGGCAACTGGAGGTTCACTCGAATATTCATTCGTGTGGGTATAGGGGTCAATATGGGTGTCCACGGCTCCGATGTTGATCATTGATTGGAAGGGGTTCCGGGTCATGTCTATACTTCACCGAACCTATAGGGTCACACGCTTAAGGGTCATCTATCTGCTGAATACTAGACAAGGAGTCCGAGAGAAAGTCACTGGAAAAGTTTCGGAGACAACGAAAAAGTTCTGGAGAGAACACCGAAAAAGTTTCGGTAAAACCGAAAAGTTGTTTCGGATAAAACCATTGATCCAAAAAGGTTTCGGCAAGCACCGGGAATGTTTTGGAGGTTGCCAGATTGGTCTGGTAATTTCTGGAATTTTTTCGGAGAAAAAACCGAAAAAGGTTTTCGGAGCTGCCGGAATTGTTTACCGGGTAAACGAAGATGGTTTTAAATTAAACCACCATACCGGAAATGTTCCGGAGCGAGTCCAGATAATTTTAGAGGGTGCCGGAAATGTTCTGGGACCTTCCGGAATTTTTCAGAAGAAATAGTTTCGGAAAACATCTTGTCCCAGCGAGAGGGGACAAGATCCCACGGATCGTGGGGGCTGTTTTTGGGCTGTTTTTTGGGGCGCCCCCTTTAGGGGACAGCCCCCTTGTGGCTGGACAAAGTGTTTGGGGGGCCCCCCATGATGGGGGGCAGCCCCCACAAATGGTGGAGAGTGTTGGGAGGAAGGTGGGGCCCCATGGGGGAACACCATGGACAAGGGAACATGTTTTCTCCATGTTTGGTGGGAACATGTTTTCCTTGTTTGGTGGGTGCATGTTTAGTGGGCTGAATTTCAGCCCCCCCCTCACCCCTTCCACCACTATATAAGGAGGTGGAGAGGAGCTCTCCATCCACACTCCAACTCTCACACACATGGCATGCATGATCTGCCTTTCTTCTCTCCCTCCCACGAAATAGTTTCGTAGAGCCAAAAGGCTGTCTGGGTTCCGGTGGGAACTAGTTCTGGATGGCGAAGCCCTGCCGGATAGATGATACCGTATGTGTGCAACTCTGTAGAGAGATCGTAGTTTCGGTCTTAGTTCGAGAGTGCCTCCCGAAGGGCTGTCCGTGTGACCGTCCGAGTTTTGGAGGTCCTCCCGAAGGGCTGTCCGAGTGACAGTCCGAGTTTCGGAGGTCCTCCCGAAGGGCTGTCCGCGACACCATCCGGGGGACTGTGCGACCGCCTCCCGAAGGGCTGTCCGCGGGGCAGATGACGGTATACATCCTCGCGGTTGGGAGGTTGTAAATCCTAGCTGCGGGGATCTGCACCGCCGTTCGTCATCGACTCTACTTCCGCTGCGCTACGATTCGGTAACGAAAAAGATCAAACCTTGTATGCAGTCTCCATAGTGGTCCTGGGCTGGTGCGTAGGTCGGAAAATTTTTGTTTTCTGTTGCGTTACCCTACAAATATGTTCCCCTTTGAGAGGTTCATGGGAGTCTTAAAGAAATATGTTCATAACCGTGCTAGGCCAGAAGGAAGCATCTCCAAGGGCCATGAAACAGAGGAGGTCATTGAGTTTTGTGTTGACTTTATTCCTGACCTTAAGCCGATTGGTGTTCCCGAATCGCGGCATGAGGGCAGACTGGGTGGAAAAGGCACTCTAGGAAAGGATTCAGTAATATGTATGGACGGGCATTCTTGGGCGCAAGCACACTACACAGTTCTACAAAATTCCAGCTTGGTGGCTCCGTATATCGAGGAACACCTGGATAGTGTACGCTCCAAGAACCCGGAGCAGTCTGAGCCCTGGATCAAACGTACACACATGGCGTCATTCGGCGGTTGGTTGCAAACACGTCTCATGCATGACGACACTGTTGGAGATGAGCTGTACTTGCTGGCCAAGTCACCATCTTCGACTATATCAACTTTCAAAGGGTACGAGATAAATGGGAATACATTTTACATGATCGCCCAAGATAAAAAGAGCACCAACCAAAACAGTGGTGTCCGCTTTGATGCAGCAAACACCAATAGGCCAAAGGACACATATTATGGTTACATGGAGGAGATATGGGTACTTGACTATGGACGTGATTTGAAGGTCCCTTTGTTTTGGTGCAAATGGGTCAATCTGACTGGAGGCGGGGTAAAGGAAGACCCGCGGTACGGAATGACAACAGTGGATCTCAACAATCTTGGGTACACAGACGAACCATTCGTCCTAGCCAATGATGTGGCGCAGGTTTTCTATGTGAAGTACATGTCTACCAAGCCGATAAAAAGAAAAGATAAGGAAGCGAATACATCATACGATGAGCCAAAGCGCCACATAGTTCTTTCAGGGAAAAGAAACATCGTGAGAGTGGAAGACAAGACAGACATGTCAGAAGATTATGAACAGTTTCATGAAATTGCTCCCTTCATAGTGAAGACTGACCCCAAGCATCCTGTTAAATGATGAAGATTGTCCATGGTTACGGCGCAAAGGGACACACGCGAAGAAAAAGTTTTATACCCCAAGATCCCACTCTGGAATGTGATCACCGGCTTCACCGTCATCACTTTCTTCTCTAGTGAGTTTCCGGACTTATCTGGAAAGTCCCACTTCGGACAAACCGGAGGGAATCTTTGTAATAGTTAGGGTATATATGTGTTTTGGCATTTGAAACGCGAAGGAACGCTATTTTTCATGCATTTATTGATTTTTTTTGAGCTAAATGGCCCTGAAATTGAAAAGCACTATAAATGAACTCTGAAAAGGTTGAAACTTGGCATGGTATCATCATTTCACCCACATAAAATGTGCTAAAAAGTTGAGAGGGTTACGGCAAAAACTGGATGCACTTCGTGTACAAACTGGACAATCCCTTTCGAAGTATCAGGGTTTCGAACGAAAACTCATCTGTTACAAAGGCATTTTATTTTTTTTAAACTTATTTTAACTCCAGACTTTTTGTGCGTTCAATATGCACCATTCAAAGGCACGTCATCAATTTTCAACCCTTTCTGACTTCCTTTGCTATCTTTCATTCATTTATTGATTTTTTTGAGCTAAATGACCCTGAAATTGAAAAGCACTACAAATGAACTCTGAAAAGGTTGAAACTTGGCATGGTATCATCATTTCACCCACATAGCATGTGCTAAAAAGTTGAGAGGGTTACGGCAAAAACTGGATGCACTTCGTGTACAAACTGGACAATCTCATTCGAAGTATCAGAGTTTCGGACGAAAACTCATCTGTTACAAAGGCATTTCATTTTTTTAAACTTATTTTAACTCTAGACTTTTTGTGCATTCAACATGCACCATTCAAAGCCACATCATCAATTTTCAACCCTTTCTGACTTCATTCGCTATTTTTCATGCATTTAATGATTTTTTTTGAGCTATAAAACTAAAAGAGCTAAACATAATCTGTTTTTTATTAAAACACCTATTTAAAATAACCTAAAAATTACCAAATTGAACATAATGATAAAACACACTAATATTAAACAGCAGGAAAAAGAATCACTCAAAAATCTATTTTTAAAGTAAAGTTATTCACAAACTAGTGATTCACACAAATTTCAAAGAATTCAAATTTAAACTATTCAAATTTGAAAACTACTGGCACTAAGAGAAAGTTTATAATTTTTGTGACCTAAACCAAAAAGATTCACTCAAAAACTCTAAATATTTGGCTGTAAGTAGAAACAAAAGAAAAAAAATAAAGCAAAAAATAATAAAAACTGGAAAAGACCTTTAGTCCCGGTTGGAGCCACCAACCGGGACTAAAAAATTGACATAACATATGCAAAAAATAAAAAAATGCCCGCCTACTAGGCCACCACGGCCTGCATACGACTAGAAACCCAACTATATATGGGCCAGGATGCAGGCCCGCAGGGCAAGTAGGCCCCAGAGGGCAGAGAGGAACGTTAGGCATGCACTGCCTGCTTTAGAGAGGAGCTCGGGACGGATATCGCAGCGGGGCTTATAAACAGGTGCGAGTGCCTCTCGCTTGGCGAGGTGGGACTAAACTTCCACCACGCCAGGACCAACCCTTTAGTCCCGGTTGGTGGCTCCAACCGGGACTAAAGGCCCCCCTTTAGTCCCGGTGCGAGCCACCAACCGGGACTAAAGGTCTCACCTTTAGTCCCGGTTGGTGGCTCGCACCGGGACTAAAGGGGGGCCTTTAGTCCCGGTTGGAGCCACCAACCGGGACTAAAGGTCTCTGTATATAAGCAGCACTTAGCAAAATTTCCAAACTCATCTAGTTTCCCCCGACGGCGCCAAAGACCACGACGCCGCCAGGCTGCCAGACCTCAACGTCGCCGTCCGGCCGCTCTGCTCCCAAGCGCCGCCCGAGCCCGCGCCGGCGCCGCCATGCTGCCCGCCGCCGCCGCTCCTCCGCGCGCGCCCGCCTCGCGATCGATGACCGCTCCTTCACAAGCCGCCGCGGCCCGAGCCCGCGCGCCGGCGCCGCTCCTCCCCGCCTCCGGCGTCCTCCTCCGTCTCCGGCGCCGCTCCTCCGTCTCCGGCGTCCTCCCCGCCTCCGTCCGCCCCGACGATCCCGGCCGGTGAGCCTCCCTCCTTAATTTTGTTCATCTTTTTTTTTCATAGATTGTTTTTTTTACTAGATGTTGTAGATGCTTAGTATATGTATGTATGTATGTATACAATGTATGTATGTATGTAGATGAACGGTGAAATTTGCATAGATTGTTTTTTTTTCACTAGCTAGTTTTTTTTTCTGTTTTTTAGTTTTTTATACTTTTAATGTTGTATCATATGTATAGTTTAGAAAAAAATTGCATAGAAAAAAGTTGCATAGAAAAAAGTTGACCATGTATTAAAAATATTTTAATGTTGTATCTTAAAAATATTGATCAAAAACATGTTAATATCTTATTTGGAAAATGTTAATATCTTAATGTTGTATTTGCAAAAGTTTGTCATGTATTTGCAAAATCAAGTGAACAAGAATTACAAAAATCATAATCAAGCATTTAAAAATGTTAAATTTGCATAGAAACATTTTTGGCTTTGACGATGCCCGGCCCGCATCCTCGTCGTCGACTCGGTGGCGACAACCTGCTTGAGAGGCGCCATGTCCGGGACTGAGCTCCGCCGGGCTGGCACTGGGAGGTGCTACCTTCCGGGGCACGCAGCTTGGTGAGGAACCGGGCTCCCATCATCGACCCGGAGCTTCTTTGGTGGCGGTCGCGTGGGCCACTATCGGTGCGGAGGTAGCCGGCCCCCGAGGAGGTGGTACGTCGACGTGTCAGGGAGGAGGACGAGCACGTCCATCGCTACATGGTTGCGTTGGACGTCAGGTTCTCCAATACCTGGCAGGTTCTTCAGGGATCTCACCCGAGCTATGATCCTGTGATGGTTCCTTATCTTTGGGTGTCCACCGCCTGCGCCTCAGGAACCGCGAGTCAACTGGATTATTCGATAGTATTCGATCTGTATTAGCTAGTGATGTTATATGATAATATTCGAGATGTATTAGTGATAATACTCGAGATGTATTCGAGATTATATTCGATAATATTCGATGATGCATTAACTGGATTATTCGAGATGTATTAGTGATAATATTCGAGATGTATTCGAGATTATATTCGATAATATTCGATGATGCATTAACTGGATTATTCGAGATGTATTAGTGATATTATTCGAGATGCATTCTAATTTGAATACTAAATTGTTTTATCTTTCTTCTGGATTAGTTAAGCTATGGACGCTAGCGGCAGAGACGACCATGATCAAGAGCATATCATGTTCGACATGATCCGAAACCCAGAGGGTCAACCTGAAGATGACGACTCACAATATCTGAACAATTCCGGTGAGGGAATATTTGAGGAAGAACCAACAGATGAAGGCCACACAAACAATGATGGCGAAGGAAATGATCTTCAATTAACAAAGACCGGCGAGGTATATATATATAAGGCCTCTGGTGATCATTACATATATTGACGAATCTTTCTTCTTTTAGCCCTTCGGATCGAGCAAATCTTCTACAAGCAGGGTAGTATGAGGCCCGGCCAAAAAGTTGCAGGCTGGCATAAAGTACAACATCGATGAGATCAAACCAAATGGCGAACCGCTTGCTCCTAAAAAGAATGCGGACAAATTTACTCGTCAGTGCGGAGTTATTGTCAGGGACCAAATCCTGATCTCCGTTCAAGAATGGAATAAGCCAAAGGGAGATCGAGGAGTTAGTTTTGTCGACAAAAGAGCAAAAGATCTGCTTTGGGAAACGCTCATGTCACATTTCACCCTACCAGAGCATTTAACAGATGCAGAACGGGAGAAAGTCAAGAAGAGTGCTCTTCAGAAGATGGCCACACAATTCTGCAACCACAAGAAAAGATTATGGGCCTGCTACGTCGAAGCAGGAAAGCAGACTCCAGAATTCACTGGAGCACTGGAGAAGGCAAAAGATCACTGGGACTTATATGTGGAGTTCAAGGAATCGGAAGCAGCTAAGGAACGGTCGAGGAAAAACAAGATCAATGCTGAGAAGAAATAGTTTCACCATGTTCTGGGGCCAGGTGGCTACAAGACTGGTCGGCCTAAGTGGGATGAATCTGAGGAAAAGATGATTGCTGCAGGGGTCACTCCAAAAACATTGGGTTGGCCCGACAAGTGCAGGACTTGGTTTGATGCGCATGGGGGAAAGTTAGACCCAAAGACAGGGGAGATTATGGTGCAGGAAAGTCTTAAAGAAGCCTCGGACGCTTTACTTGTTGCAATAGAAGCGGCTCGAACGGGGGCGTTCCAGCCCGAGAGAGAGAACGACGAGCTTACACGCGCCCTCGGGAATCCTGAACACCCGGGACGAACACGAGGCAAAGGCGTTGTTCCGTGGGTTGAGGGGTTTGCGGACTGGAACGTCAGTTACAGAAGCCGTGCGAGAAAGAAGAAGCAGGAGGAAGACAAGAAGAAGCAGGATGCAGACCGGCTTCAACAGGTAGAATCAAAGCACGCGGAGTTGGAACGCGCTTTCATGCGGCAGCAGGAGCAGATCAACACACTTAGCCTGGAAAGGGCGTCTCAGCGGCAGCAGCAAGCAGATCCAGCATTGGATAGCACCGTCCCATATATGCCGAAAAGCAGCGTGGGTTCCACGGGGGTCCCGGCCGATGATGCACTGCTGGCTCGCTACCCCGTGGATGATATCGAAGAGACGACAAGTTGTGAGCTACACATGAAAGTGAAGAACATATCCATGAAGGTGGCGGACGGCTATGCTTTACCAAATCCCCCTGAAGCAACCTTCCACGGCAATCCGATTCCACCTGGCTATGCTCGTGTCGGGGTGGATGAAGTTCTGTCGGTATATGACTCACTACAGCTTGACTTTCCTGGAGGTCAAGGGGAGCAGACACTGGGAGAAGCCATACGTGGTATCATTGTATGGAGAAAAGATTGCATCGTCTTTCCAAACTCGACGCCAAGGGCACCAACTCCTCCTCCAAGTCCGCTGCATCAGCCGACTCCAACCCACCTCGAGACGGAGCGCAGCGCGAGTCCGCCACCATATCGATCTCCGCCGCGTCAGCCGAATCCACCCCACCTCGAGACAGAGCCCAGCGCGAGTACACGATATCGAGCTCCGCTGCATGGGCCGACTCCAAAGCGGAAGAGAGCACCAAAGAAGAAACCCGAGCCTCCTGCCAAAAAGAGGTTAGCTTATGAGATGACTGAGGAGGAAAACAAATGGGTCGTGGATGCCCAAGTGAAGGCCCATTTTGCACCGAAACCGCCCCCGCCGTCGAAGGAGAAAATACCTGAGAAAGTTGTACAACACTTTCTGGATCATGCTAAACCGGCTGTGGAGAAAAGGCTATCAGACTATGATCGCTCTATTAGCAAGTCATATCATCAACAAAAAAACCAGCAGTCAAGCCTTACAGGTAGTAATAAAAGCGGGAAAACTGTTCCCCAGCTCGGAGAACAGGTAGGGCAATCGATCCCCCCGCTCAAGGTGAGTACCGATAAGGCGGTAACCGACGCTGATAGAGAGAAGGCGGCTAGAGAGATGGGTATCACTGTTGAACAACTCCTAGGCATCGAGGAACTCCCCACGATGGATCCGAAGGAACTAGCATGGAAATATGTCCCCGGGAACCCTCTGGTCAGGCCTGACGAGGTGGAGCTTCTACCAACGCAAATGCGCAGATTGCATAACTGGTACCTGAGAGAAATAAATGCCGGGCGAGAGAGCCACATGGTGAAAGTCAAGCTAGAGCATTACTTCCATGGAAATGATGTGTGGATTGAATTTCCAGAAATTTTTCAGTTATTCAATCAAGACGCACTCGACAAATCCCTCGTCAGTTGCTATTGTTTGTAAGTGATTTCTTTCTGTAATTTAAGTCTCTAGCTCAGCTCGTTCATTGCCTGTAATTATCCTCACTATATTCTTTTGTGTGGTATTATATATGCAGAATGAAGATTTGTGAATTGAAAAGAGATAGAGTCTATGGCATTGGGTTCATTGACCCAAATATTGTTAATGAAATTGTGTTAAATAACCACCCACAAGACACAGAGAATAGCTTGCTAATGTTTTTGAAGGAACTAAATAGCAGACCAGAAATACTTTTTCCTTACAACTTCAGGTGAGTGTTACTGTCTTGTACTACAAATTCTATTTTTGCTTACTCGATGTTAAGTGTAGTTGATGAGTTATGCATGCCCGCTTATACAAACGTGTGCGCAGATTCCACTGGATCCTGCTAATCATTAGAGTTGACGAGGGAACTGTTGAAGTACTGGACTCACTAGGTAAAGACGCTGAAGAATACAGGAGCCTGTTTTTGATGCTCGACAGGTAATTTCAATCATTATCGCACTATGTCGGCCTCTTTAGTTCATTTCCTGATATCAAGTAATTAATAACTCCTTTATTCATTTTCTTTGCCGGGCAGGGTTTGGAAAAAGTTCATCAAAGAGGTTGTCAGTGAATGGGAACCACAGCTGAAATGGCGACGGTCCAAGGTAATTAAGTAGTACTAGCTACGTCCGCGCATCTCTTTAATTCTAGTTTCAATACCATTATCATGCTTGATTATTATCTGATTGAATTCTATTCTCGTAAAGTGTATGAAACAGGAAAAGGGGACAAATTTATGTGCATACTACGTTTGCCAGAACATTCGCTCTATTACCGACAGGAGCAGAGATGCAAGACATCTTTGGGTACGTAAACACTATTCACAATTTTTTTTATCATGATCTAATATATATACACACAACTAATATATTCATATTGATCTCCTTCTTTAAAGATGGTGGAGATGCGGGGTAGGCTCCTACCAAAGGACCGCATACGAGCACTTCAAGAGGAAATGGCGGAATTTTTGCTTGAGCAGGTCATATCTCCGGACGGAGAATACCATTTCACCTAATGCCTGCATGTAATGATCTGCATGTATGAGAAATTGTATATACCAAATTGTATATATATATATATATATATATATATATATATATATATATATATATATATATATATATATATATATATATATATATGTGTGTGTGTGTGTGTGTGTGTGTGTGTGTGTATGCATGGTCGTACGAGAAATTTTATGATATATGATTGGTTCTACGAGAAATTCTATTATATATGCAAAACGTGTACAGTATATAGTAGCGTAAAATATGTTTGAAATGAAAAAGAATTAAATGGAAAACACAAAATGAAAAGGAAAAATAAACAATAAACCCTAAACCCCTAAACCTTTAGTCTCGGTTGGTTTCACCAACCGGGACTAAAGGTCCCCAGCCCCGACGCGCGCTACCAGCCACGTGGCAGGGATTTAGTCCCGGTTGGTGTCACCAACCGGGACTAAAGGTCCCCGTCCCCCGACGCGCGCTGCCGCCCACGTGGCAGGGATTTAGTCCCGGGTCGTGGCCAACCGGGACTAAAGGGTGGGGGCCTTTAGTCCCGATTTATTAGTCCCGGTTGGTGAACCGGGACTAAAGGCACTTCCCAACCGGGACTAAAGGCCGTTTCTCCACTAGTGCATGTTCAAACACAATGTTAACTAGGCCTTTATATTGTCTAATGAACCACTATGAAAAATGTGTTGAAAACAGTTATGACATTGAAAAGGGAAGTACATTTCATTGAGTACTGCCCGACCGGCCACCAGATGTTGAGTCCTGGGTGTGAACAACTGCATCACACTCAAGTTTAGCTTTTTGCCCTTCTTGAACATGGTTAAGATCGATGTCAACTACTCCCTCCGTTCCATAATATAAGAGCATTTTTGACACTAGTGTAGCGTAAAAAACGCTCTTTTATTATGGGACGGAGGGAGTATTTCCGTGTAGAGGAAGGTAGGATCCAGTGGCTATAAAAATGGCCTATGCATCGTTCTGGTTACCTAGGAGCCAAATCAAATACAAAGTGGTAAAAAGAGAGGAGTTTGGTATTGGATGCACATATAGCAGACTAGGATTATTAAGGTGCCTTTAAAGATAAAAGTCTTTATGTGGTTTGTTCACAAGGAAGTGATTTTGACTAAGGATAACTTGGTAAAACGTAGTTGGAGGGTAGTAAACGGTGTTGTTTCTGTGACCAAGACGAATCGATCCAACATTTTTTTCCCAAATGCCCACTAGCCAAGCTACTGTGGCGCACATTGCATGTGGCCTTTAATGTCAGTCCTCCTAATATCATTTCTACTTTATTTGGGACTTGGCTAAATGGGGTAGAGCCTAAAATAGCGGCGCATATTCGGTCGGAGCGTGCGCATTACTTTGGACTATATGGAATTGTCGGAATGACGTGATTTTTAACAGACTAAAATATCATAATTATTTTGCAGGTCATCTACAAAGCAATTGGCTGGATCTGTACGTGATCATTACTCAGACGTGCGGAAGTCAAGAAACATATGACTTATGGGTGCAACCATTAGGAGACGGTAGCACGCGATACCTACAACCGATTTGGATGGCGGTCCAACAATAGGATAGGTGTATAGTCATCTAGTCCTATTTTTGCCGGTTATGGCAATGTTCTTTTTTTGTCAACTCGTTTTGAGTTCTTGTATCAAACTACATACTTAGTGGGCACTTTGGTTAATAATGTGTTTGCATGCATCATTTTGATGCAAAGGTCGGAAGTAATCCTCCTTTTCTGAAAAAAGAAAGAAAGAAATGCAGCAGATTAGGAGTACCTCTTGCTATTCAAAGTTCTAGTACTAGGTTCTCTCTCATTGAAATCTCTAGCTTGATAGATGATCGAGAAAGTAATATAGTTCATTTACGATCGTCTGGGAATGGTAGGTCTCGGGATGAACAACACATACACCTTTGTACACGGTCTTGCTTGATTTCATCGACCTCTATATCCCAGTCACCAATGGAGATGACAAACGGTGGGCGCGCTGCAAGGTGTCAGCAGTCAGAACTGTTGCATGACGAACATGTCATATGCTGGAGCTGAGCCCCTGTTCAGCCAGAACCAATCTCTGCATTGCCGTGTGATTAGGGCATCCGTTAGAAAAGGTAGGATATTGCCAAGTATAGATAGATAGTTGAAAAATAATACCAATATATACAAGTCCCTAGAAAAAACAACTGATACAAAAAATGTGTGCTATTCATGCAAGTACTTAAGCTAAAATATGGCTCCCAATTAGAGTAAAAAATATACAATTGTTTTTTATTAAAAATATGTTTTTTTTTGCGAGAAAACTTCGGATCTGTTCATCTTCAATCATCACAGTACAACAAACACCGAAAAAAATAAAAATTACATCCAGATTCATAGACCACCTAGCGACGACTATAAGAACTAAAGCGAGCCGAAGGCGCGCCGCCGTCATCTGTTTTTGGCAAGCCGTGTCGGCTACTTCAGGAAGGAACGCCTCCGCGTCTCCCCTCAGTTCCATGCTTGCATCCATGCTACTGACATACACGTTGTAATGGTTACCTACTCTGTCAACCATGAATTAGTAGTTAATTTAGAATTTGGGGGGGGGGGGGGGGGGGGGGGGGGGGGGCATGTGCCCCCTACCCGTGTCACGGCACGGCAATATATTTTCTCAATAATTATTTATGTGAAGTACATGTATCTTATAATAGGCAGTGTATACAATGGAAACCAATTTATTTTTGAGTGGAAACAAATATATATATTTTTTTACTGATAGAAGCAAAATTAAGTTGCGGTGCAAACAAATCGGTGAGTCGATGGAAATAAATTTTTGCTTGGTTGGAAGCAAAATAAGCATTTATAATCACACATTTTCACCAAATCAAAACAAATTCGGTTGTACGCACTTGAAGCATATTATTGAGTTGATGGAAGAAAATATGCATTGGCTCAATATAGAATATCTACAATAGAGAAATAAATCATGTGGTGAAAATGATACATCGACCTTGGAAGCAAGCTAATTGTGCGGAGCCTAATTAGGAAGCGGCGGGCCTGGCGTGGCGATGTTGGACTCCGGGGCGGCGGCCTCAGGACGGTGGTTGATGTGTCGGCAGCCGTGGAGTTCACGCGGGTGACGCGGCGGCCGCGGTGTTCTTGGTGGAGGGAGGCTTGTCTCTCCTGGCTGGGCAGCTCGTCGGCTCGGTAGCGAGGCGTGGTGGTGGTCCTTGCATGGCGATGGCGCGGTTGCTGTGCAGGGGTGCGCGGGTCAGTGGAGGTGCTAGTTGGCGTCGGTCGACCGCGTGGGAGTGGTGGTGTTACTGATCCGGGCGAAAGCTTGGCCGGTGCTCGCTGGCCGGCGGCGGCGGCGGCGCTCGTGGGCGTCGATTTCTTCCTTGGAGGCGCCGTCGTGGTGATTTGTGCATCCTCATCTCTCGGGTCAAGGTCTCCGGGCGAAAGTCAGGATTCTGGTTGGGTCAGGCGGCGGCGTCGTCTCCAACGTCGTTTTCCCTCTTGGGGGCGCCGTCTTGGAGATCTTGGTCCCTTTTGTGCTTCCTACAGGCTGGACGTGCACGGCATCGCGGTCGGCAGGTGCCCGGCCGGCGGTGAGGTTGGTGTGGCGTTGCGACGCGTGTGGCAACGACGATGGTGGTGAGCAGAGCAGAGTCGCGGCTTGTCCTTTTGATGTCGAAGGTCCGGTGCGTCAATGGGTGTGCCTATGTTGGTTTCTGGCTGTGACAGAGAAGTCGGAGCTGCAGGCGGCAGGGCTGTTGCGGCAACGATGACTCCATGAGGGCGGTTTTTAGCGGGCGGTGCTCTCCGGATGTTGCGCTGGACTAGGTCGGTGCGAGGCTAGCAACTTTCTTCTGTGAAGCTCGTCAGCAAAATCGGAGCTGCCATGTCCTCGACGTTGCGGTCGACTGTTTGGCGTTGTTGTGGCCAGGTCGTTCGTGTTTGCCCCTTTGGGGTTTGTATCTAGGTTTTCGCCCGGTTTTCCTCTAATTAACCGGGCAACTCTCTTCTTCTTAATCTACACTATTATTAAAAGAGCAAACATAAACTTTTTTAGAGTCACACAACAAATTGTACACAGGATAACCAGGGCCCTCCGATCAGAAGAATTTAAACACATCCTACTGTCCATATTACGCAAATGGTCAGACCACCGAAATCAACGACTGAGATCGAATGTTCTGCTGAGCAGACGGGGTGGTCTGCCAATCGTCCGCGCTCCACGTCCCTCGATTCCCGCGGCCCACCTTGCTTTTCGGATTCGTTTCCACCCGAATTGTGCCTCCCCGATCTTCTCCAGATCGAGGACAGATCCACAGCCATGCGCCACCGCTCCACCCTTCCCCTCTTCCCGCGCCTCCCTTCTCTCCACCACCGCTCCCCATCGACACCCTCGACAGCCTAGACTGAGAGGACGCCCGCCGACGGCATCCTCCCGGAGGCAACGGCGCGCTAGGGTTCTCCCGCCGACAGCATCCTCCCGGACTTCCTCCCTCCAGTGCCCCGCGTCGCGGCCTTCCCCCTTCCCCCTAGAGTCCTTGACGCACCGGCGCCGAGGTCCCAGCCGAACGGCCGCCACCGTTGTCAACGTCATTCGTCGGGGCGCTTGAGAATTGTTCGTTGCTGTTCCATCGCAAGCACAGCCGCAACGCGACCTACTCGCTCCTCCCTTGCCGCAGGCAGGCAGATGGTGAGAAACCTTAATCCCCAGGTGAGTTTCCTTTTGCCTTCAGCTAGCAGATTCATTCAGCTCCATCCGGTTTCTTCAGTTAGCACATGCTCCCAGTCTGACGATCCGTACTTTGAATTGCTGTGCAAAATGCCATCTTGTCCGGTGATGTATGAGCGGGCAGTCACTCCATCCAAGGTGCCTCCATTAACCCCTGACGAGCTCCATGCATATGGCAGATGCGCATGGCGATGCGTGGATGTTTCTTCTAAGCCTGTTAGGACATGGCCATGCTGCAAATTTTTTAGCAGAGTAGTGTACCCTTTGGTGCTTGAAGAACAGCTAAGGGCAGCATCGCCTCCTGACCGAGTGCAGTCACCAGCATAAGTGAGATATTGACTGTTTCTTGCTCCTGACGTCTCTCCAGTAGGTTGAGCTAAGACAACTCCATAGAGATTACTTGGATTGGTACTCAAATAAGATACCTGGTAATAGTTCTTTCTTGGCCCACCAATAGGAGCCATGCTGGACTCTAGGTCTATTTTTATACAAGTGTGTTTCAGCTGGTACTTCAATTCACAATTTGCACGCTCTACTTCTATCCACAGAACATGTGGATGCTCTTCCTCACAGGACATCTTCTTATTGATTCCCAGCAAGATTGATATTTTGTTGTGCTGCTTGACATGATGCTGGACGCATTTCCTAGCATGACAGTGTTTGTGTGCTCTTACTATGAAATGGACAGTAAAACCGAATTTATTTTTTCTTAGAATTAGATTGTTATATGCTGCACAGTACACCAGATCTCTTGTCAAGATTATTTGGTCAATAGTTCTCAATTCTGCTTGCTTCTGTGTTCCAGAATTTGTACAAGGATAATATGCATCTCTTATCCAGCATAATAAGGAGGAGGAGTATGATGTCATTGCTGAAGCCGAGGCTAAATCTACGGCTTCCGGGTGTGACACATACCCGCTCAAGGCTCTCTGTACACAAGTCGAGCCAACGCCAGATGACTCTCAATGGTACAATATCCATCAACCATACGCAGTCATAGATATTATGTGCTCTATTTTTTCCTTTGCTCTGGCGGCCGCGCCGCCCATGACACTAACGGACACGCCACCCATGTCCCTGGTGATTTCTAATTCAATTTTACTTGCAATTCTGATCAGTTGGAATACATACCAATTAGCATGATTATTGAAGATCCATTTATTCCCTCTGTACTGAAATATGTAACATGACGTACTATTCTAGCTTTGTAGTTAGTTTTATTGTTATATTGTGCAGTTTAGATAGTGGATGTTGAAGCTAGCTAAGTTTAGCTTAGAAATTACCATAATAGTTTATGTTCTTTCAACAAGTCACTTGCGTCTAATTTTAATAAGCGCTTCAAGCCAGATATCCATCTGACGGTACAAAGGATTTCTTCGGGCGGATATCTAGGAATGTCAGTCATGTTCCTTGATTGTTGTGTTTGAATTCTCTGGACATGAATCAACAAACCGTTATATTGATGTTTCGTGTGTTGTCTCGCTATCATTTTGGAGCTAAACAGTGTGGCTTGCATGGAGTTGGCGGAATCTATTCCATGACCTAGCCTGTGATGGTGTCATGTGATTTTCATCGGATCAATTACCCGCGATGCCCCTTCTGACAGTACATAGCAGGATGACAAGAGACTTTTCTTATTGTACATCTGGTTAGTGATGTCTTGCGACATCAGACTCCACAGTCCAAGTACCTTTCCTGTATTTTTAGGTTAATTATATTAAGTTTTGCTAAAGCAACCTAACTAGAATTTTATAACAAGCACCCTATGCTCACTTGTGCACGAACAAGCTAGGTGATCGGCATTTTTTATGGTTATGTCAAATTTAGATGCTTACAGCATTGGCAATCAAATGTGTAAGGCAACAGCAGCACACCCATCGCCTGTGGTATGTCATTTCTTAGTCATGAACCCAAACAGTAACAATAAACTATTCAAACTACTATTCCCGTATTGTATTGAAAATTTGAGAAGAATTGCAAAAAATCTGGAGTTTCCAACCTAATCCTGGCTGTTAGGTTTCTATTCATAATTTTTGCGGTACTGGATTTTATACAGAATGACGATGATATGCCAAAAATCAAGGATATGTTATATAGCTCTTGTTCATACTTGGAACTCCAATCTGATGGATTGTGCTTGCTATTATTAAACATAATGATACTATTCTTTCTTGTATTCCAGATTATCAAGACATTGGTGATCACACTAAACCAAGATAGTCAGCTATCATATTTCTTAGTATGCTGAAGTAAGTACAGCTGCTGCTCGTACTTCGCCCCTGGAGTTGGATGAAGCAGGTACATGTACTGAAGGAATGTTTTCTTCATGCAGCATGCCACAATGTAAAGAATTACATTGCAGATCGTAGAATTGAGAGGCAACCCAGAAGCCCTACATAGGGTTTAATGGTGTCCATGAATGCTAGCATATTTTTCTTCATAGTTTCTGTTGTATCCATTACCTTTATTATTTTTAATTGTGACATTTTGGTGAAGGTTATGGTGGTGGCAGAGATCTCATAGAATGTGTGCACGGTACCACCCATAGTGAATCATCGATAATAAAATGTGTACAGAGTTTTTATGTTATGCCTCAAGCGTACAGAGTTCATTCACTTTAGGTACAGACTAATATTTTAAAATGTGTATTTATATACATTGCCTTTTCTTTTCATTACCTTGCTTCTTGCTTGTTTTTCTGTTTTGTGGAACCTTGGATCTATAGTTGACGGCCACACCGTGCAATTAAGTTGCCTTTTACAGGAAACTCAATGCAGCATCTTATTATCCTCAAAGAGGGTGATGTGGTGATGGGAAAACATATCATATGGCTCATTAGTTTTTACTTTCCGGCTCACCTTTTTCTTGAAACGTTGTTTTCCATTAGCAATATATTTTGACAATGTTGTTTTATATATAGTTTTCTTTCACTCATGTTATCTTATCACCAAGATTTGTTGCTCCTCTTATGTCTAAGAATTTTGTTGGCCTAGGCAGTGCGGCCCTTTGTATCTGGTTTTCGTATGGTTTTCCTAGATTAATCAGACAATTCTCTTCTAAATGAATGGGCAGAGCTCCTATTGGTTACTCAAAAAAAAAAATTGAGGATGAAGGCAGGGCTAAGGATTACATAGGCTTGATCTGATAGCTCTGACCACGTGCCGGCGTAATGTCTTGTGTGATAGCGAGTACTGTGGTTCCTTGTAATGTATTAGGTTGACGTGTTGTCAGGTGCGTCGACGTGGCTGCCACTCTTGGCAATGTAGAATCACCTGGTCGTCCTCCTGTATATCCTGATACTTCTCCAACACTTATACATGAAAAAAGTGTAAGAATTTTTAGCATTTGTAATGCACTCTTTCTGTTCATCTATATGTTTGGTGGGCTTATAACTTTTAGGACTTTTGAAACCATGGGCACTGCGAAATAGCCCATTTTGAATGACATGATGTTTTTTTTTGCATTGTCCATTGCCAACTTGTGTTCCAAAAAGCACAAACAAGTGATTACTTCTGAAAATCAGTACTCGCATCTCCTAATGCTCAAAATAATGTATTCCCTCCGGTCCATATTAATTGACGCACTGTGTCAATTAATATGAAACAAAGGGAGTAATACATTTTTCTAGACTATAGGAACTTGTCTTTTCTTGTTATTTTGTTTTTAGTTTCATGCACTATGGAGTAGAGAAGACTAAGTCAACCAGTTTGCAGGGTGAGTATTCATGGTTGCACATAGTTGCATTCTACAACTGAAAACTCTTCACACAATGACTCATAATTCTTATGAAGGATGATTGTGATCTAAGGAATCGATTTTCACCTGCTCAGCTACATCGGGAATAAGACGTGCGTTGCGCGTGCACGTTTACTAGTCAATGAAAATGACAAATCTTTTGCCTCGTTTCAAAAAATAAATAAATTAGGAAGCAAATAATTTGTTTGGAAGCAGCGATATACATAAACGAACTACCACCGGACCCATCCTGTAAAAAAGAAACTACCATCGGGCCATGCACACATAGCAGTTATGACGAAGCAGCCAATTAAGGCTTCAATCCAGCAAAATCATGCGCGGGGTTTGCTAACAGATCGGACGTTGGTGGTAAATCTGATCGGATGGTCTAGGAGTAGTCCGATGGGAAGAGATCATCATGCCTAGCGTTTCCCAATGATCCCAATGATGTATCACGTTCGTCTACAAACACTCCTAACAAAATATGACTTCTTGTAACCTATACAAAAAAATGATAAATATATATGTAACCTTTTTTTTTTGCGGGTGAAATATATATGTAACCTGACATGTGGCACTTGTCGTTTGCGTAAATAGGACCCTGATAAGTACCTGACGTGTGGCACGAGCACATGGCAACCCCGAATATTTTTTATGGCAAGTTTAGTGACGCGAGGATAGCAACTTTAGTTGTCAAGCATGCCAACTTTCATGCTTCAGTTTATTTTTGACGAAAACTTAGCGTGCATCACTGGAATTTGCCATCCTTGCGCGATTGGAATTACCATCGAAAAACGTCAGGGCCAGAGTGCCACGCACCTGACGTGTGGCACTTATCAGTTGCGTAAATATATACCATGTGCAGGCTATGAAATTCGAGCACTATTCATTTCAAATCTTGTATTTTTAATAAAATGGCCATATATTTTGACAAACATTTGCACATGCACGTGACATACCATTACTATCATGCAATCCATATTTCTCTCTTATCCATGAATCATTTCACAATTTTTTACAGATTCCAAATCTGAATAATAGAGGACAGAAAATATGGATTGCACCAGCAACAACTGCTATAGGCTTGGTGTATCTGACTTCTGCTGGTTAATAGTATCATTACAGTCCTGCACAGTACCGTACTAGCAGCAGTATCGAAAATGTGATGAAATTAAAGATGTCTGACAAGGTACCATGCCTCATGAGTGATAATGACAGAAGACTGAACATGTTGAGGCTTCAGAGTTAAGTGTACTCTTTGCTCATCAAGGATTCAGGGTAGGTAGGTCATTCTCATAGGTCAGTATTATGATCTGGTATTAGAGGGATTGCATTTCCATTGCCCATTTAATCTAACCAAGGCCTAACTAAGCCTGTTCAACATGTACATCCCTTTTTCACTGAACTGATGCAAGTGTATGCAGAGATTAACTCGTGCCTTCAGTTCATGGGTCAAATATTACAACACCAAAAATCTCTTTATCTTGGGAGTCAAAATTGCGAGCATATGGATAGCATAGGAAAATGAGATTCTGGCTGCTGGCACATGGCAGCAGCAAGTAGCAGCTAGCAGACAAGCACATGTTTTTCTTTTCTCAGATAAGAACACTCAATACTGAACCTCTCAGGTATTGCAGCTCTAGGATTGCTGTGACATGAGTCATAAAATAACTTGATATTAACTCAGCCTGCACATCTCTGGCTATTGAAATCTCTGTCTGTCACTGTTAGGTGCTGCAGGCCGGCCCGCTGGATTTGATTGCATCTCTTCTCCGAGACTTCATCCACCAACTTGATCTTGTCTCGATTCACTCATCATCTCAGTCCTGAGTCAAACTTGCTTATCAACCATCTCAAGGTTTCAGCTCAAACTTTGGTCCTCTGAATCCTGAAACAGCTGCGTGATCTGCAGCTGCAGAGTTCAACAGTCAGTTGATCCCAGGAGGAGAGATATATGATCAGAAACAAGTGCAACACAAAAGGGAAAGGAAACAAATCTCGCATGATGCTGCTGATGATAAGATGTGACAAATTCTACAATCCCTGAACCATTCTTCATTTTTTGTGTTGTTTTTTAAGGAGACAATCCTTGACTATATCTTCTTTTCTTCCAAGAGACAACACATTCTCTCCTCTCTGCTCTGGAGCATTAAAAACAGCACTAGTCCAAAAAAGAACAGCACTAATCCTAAAGGGAACCACTAGATAAACTTCGAATCGACGGTGCTCAAGGGGTCTGAGGAACGCTTCACATCAGACGTCTGTACATAAGTGTTTCCCAATCCTAAACATGTATAGACCAAATTCCCAAGTAGTAGTAATGTCGGCCTTGTGTTGTTCTAACTGTACTATGTTCACTGCTGATTAAGAGTCAAATGTTTATGAGCCTTACCTGCACTAATTCATCTCGTCAGTTATATTCTCCCGTTAACCAATTGCATGCTCATGCTGTTACAAAGTTACTGCAGAGGCCCGATCAAAACAAGAGATCAACTCCTTCCATTTAATCACACCATAAATCCCCTTGTTACAACTCCCCTTAACGCAATAAAACACCATAAATCGCTTTGTTACCTCTATTGTTTGTTACAACCCTCGTTAGCGCAATAAAGCAAAGGGAGAACACCACAATTTACTACTCTCGTCCCCAAGTTCATTTTCTAGAACTCCAGATCTTTTCGTATCAGGAAAAGAGATGGAAGATGACAGGAAGAGAGCCAAGCTGCGCAAATCCCTGCAGCTCTGCATCTCCAGGAAACTCAAGAAGATCCCTCCGGTTCACATCCCCAGCTCAACCATTCCGGCAACCATCGCCAGCAGCAGGCGGCTCCTCTCCACCTGCAGGTTCCCGCGGACCCCGTCGCTGGACATCGACCAGGCCGCCGCCGTTGCCAACAACAACGGCGGAGGCCACGTTGCGACGCTCTCCGATGTCGACCGTTTCCTCTTCGACAACTTCCGGTCTCTCTACATCCATGACCGCGACGACAATGTGTGCCTCCCGTCATCCACGTCCGTCATCAATGAGATGCAGCCAACTGCGGGGACATCATCCGTGTCGGACTCAGTCACAGAAGACACCGGAGAAGCCGGACCAGGTGATGACACCGGCGACGATGCGGCCATAGTCCTATTCTCCATGGACCCTTACACCGACTTCCGGAGGTCCATGCAGAACATGATAAAGATGCACCACGGTCAGGAATCTCGGTCGCTGGACTGGGACTTCTTGGAGGAGCTACTCTTTTACTACCTCCAGCTCAATGATCAAAGTGTGCACAGGCACATTCTCAAGGCCTTCGCTGACCTCACTGCTGGAACCCATAAGGATATACCAGCCCGTGGAAAACCGCACTGGGCTGACAAGAGTGTTAGGAGTAGGAAATATTAGGACACAGATTCAAAGATTTATGTTATAGGATACATGTTGCTACTGTACCATGTCATGTATTGTATAACCTGATTCGCATACAAATGTAACGGAATGTAGAATACATCTTCCTGTATTGAATCCAAAGAATGCTGTAGAGAGATATATGGGTTAAAGATTCCGAACAGAGTTTCTGACATTTTAAGGATTGATTTGATTCATCATGTCTAAACCCGGAGGTAGTCCATTAGACACCTCGATCGGCTGCCCCCTCTTCCCCTCGCTCTGCTTTCCTTAATATTCACCGTCGAGTCATCAAAGCCGTCAACTAATTCAGAGGGCCTTGGCTGGCCTGGTCGCCCTACGCTACTGGCGCTTCCAAAGGCGAAGCTCTCGTCTTTGGCGACCAGCAAACGGAGGGCTAAAACCTGTAGTTTTGAAGAGTGATTAGTGCTCCAGATTTGTGACTTAATTTGTTTCTTTATCTAGTGAGCTCAAACAGGATCTTCATTAGTTGTGTTCCAGTTGGAAAATTTTCATTTTTAGTCACCTTGTCGTTTGAAATGAAAGAATTAAAGAAACAAGGCTAAATTGATAAAACTCATTTTGATATTGTTATTGTTGAACATTGCAGGATATCAGGATCAGAGCAAAAAACATCAATGCTTAAGCAGGAGAGATAATTGGTGTTTTGGAGGATACAGGCAAAGGAAGTCTGGTTTTCGCGGTTTGCATGGATTTGGGGCATCAGCGGTACTCAAGGCAGTGGCGAAACATCTGAAATAATCAAAATCAAAGTTTGACAGGGATATTCATGTGGATTGCTCGGAGAGGAAAAGCATGAGGGTCCTGCAAAAGGCAGTCATGAACGAGCTGGAGCTTCCTCTGTCGGTGATGGACATCTTCAATTGGTGCGATGACCGACGAGGAAGATGATTTGTGGGATAGACGAAGACTCTTCAGAAGCGATAGCAGATATCAGTACAGAAATCTTAAGAAAGCTTGTTAACGGTAGATTGGTAGTGATATTTCACAATAGGAGGGGAGGTAGCTCAGGCGTTCAAGGAGAGGGTCATTAAGGAGGGCCCTTGGGAGGAAGGAGGTGATGTAGACAACATGTGGATGAAGATGGCGACTTGCATTCGTAAGGTGGCCTCAGAGGAGTTTGGAGTGTCCAGGGGAAGTAGAAGAGAAGCTAAAGATACCTGGTGGTGGAACGATGATGTCCAGAAGGCAATTAAGGAGAAGAAAGAGTGTTTCAGACGCCTATATCTGGATAGGAGTGCAGGCAACATAGAGAAGTACAAGATGGCAAAGAAGGCCGCAAAGCGAGCTGTGAGTGAAGCAAGGGGCTGGGCGTATGAGGACCTCTACCAACGGTTAGACACGAAGGAAGGCGAAAGGGACATCTATAAGATGGCCAAGATCCGAGAGAGGAAGACGAGGGATGTTGACCAAATCAAGTGCATCAAGGACGGAGCAGATCAACTCCTGGTGAAGAACGAGTAGATTAAGCATAGATGGCGGGAGTACTTTGACAAGCTGTTCAATGGGGAGAGTGAGAGCTCTACCATTGATCTGGACGACTCCTTTGCTGATACTAGCAGGCTTTTTGTGCGGCGAATCCAGGAGTCGGAGGTCAAGGAGGCTTTGAAGAGGATGAAAGGAGGCAAGGCGATGGGCCCTGATTGTATCCCCATTGAGGTGTGGAGAGGCCTCAGGGACATAGCGATAGTATGGCTAACCAAACTTTTCAACCTCATTTTTTGGGCAAACAAGATGCCAGAAGAATGGAGACGGAGTATATTAGTACCAATCTTCAAGAACAAGGGGGATGTTCAGAGTTGTACTAATTACCGTGGAATTAAACTGATGAGCCATACAATGAAGCTATGGGAGAGAGTCATTGAGCACCGCTTAAGAAGAATGACAAGCGTGACCAAAAATCAGTTTGGTTTCATGCCTGGGAGGTCGACCATGGAAGCCATTTTCTTGGTACGACAACTTATGGAGAGATATAGGGAGCAAAAGAAGGACCTGCATATGGTGTTCATTGACTTGGAGAAGGCCTATGATAAGATACCGCGGAATGTTATGTGGTGGGCCTTGGAGAAACACAAAGTCCTAGCAAAGTACATTACCCTCATCAAGGACATGTACGATAATGTTGTGACAAGTGTTCGAACAAGTGATGGCGACACTGATGACTTCCCGATTAAGATAGGACTGCATCAAGGGTCAGCTTTGAGCCCTTATCTTTTTGTCTTGGTGATGGATGAGGTCACAAGGGATATACAAGGAGATATCCCATGGTGTATGCTCTTTGCGGACGATGTGGTGCTAGTCGATGAGAGTCGGACGGGGGTCAACAGGAAGTTGGAGTTATGGAGGCAAACTTTGGAATCGAAAGGTTTTAGACTTAGTAGGACTAAAACCGAGTACATGAGGTGCGCTTTCGGTACTACTAGGCACGAGGAGGAGGATGTTAGCCTTGATGGGCAGGTGGTGCCACAGAAGGACACCTTTCGATATTTGGGGTCAATGTTGCAGAAGGATGGGGATATCGATGAAGATGTGAACCATCGAATTAAAGCCGGATGGATGAAGTGGCGCCAAACTTCTAGCATTCTCTGTGACAAGAGGGTGCCACAAAAGCTAAAAGGCAAGTTCTATAGGACGGCGGTTCGACCCGCAATGTTGTATGGCGCTGAGTGTTGGCCGACTAAAAGGCGACATGTGCAACAGTTAGGTGTGGCGGAGATGCGCATGTTGAGATGGATGTGTGGCCACACAAGGAAGGACCGAATCCGGAATGATGATATACGAGATAGAGTTGGGGTAGCGCCAATTGAAGAGAAGCTTGTCCAACATCGTCTGAGATGGTTTGGACATATTCAACGCAGGCCTCCAGAAGCCCCAGTACATAGCGGACGGCTAAAGCGTGCTGATATTGTCAAAAGAGGCTGGGGTAGACCGAACTTGACATGGGAAGAGTCCGTAAAGAGAGACATGAAGGATTGGAGCATCACCAAAGAACTAGCCATGGACAGGGGTGCGTGGAAGCTTGCTATCCATGTGCCAGAACCATGAGTTGGTCGCGAGATCTTATGGGTTTCACCTCTAGCCTACCCCAACTTGTTTGGGACTAAAGGCTTTGTTTGTTGTTGTTTGTTGTAGTTACAAATACATTGATCTGTACAAGTGCGGTGTCCCAGTAATACCAATTTTGAATAATAAGGTGCTGTGGATCAGGCATGGGAGGTTTCAACCCGGTTTTTGTTCCAAATTCAAACAAATCAGGGAACAAAGAGCTGCATACTGACTTTGTTGTCAATTATTTTCAATTGGGGGAGCCATGCTTCAAAGTTCAAACTACATGGTAGGTATGCAATGGAATTATACATCAGCATGGGGAGTTGCCGATGCTCTACAAAGAAACATGCATTTGGATTGGCTTCTGGAGTCAACTAATGATGGCATTCGTCTTCACTCTTCTTACGACGGGATACTTAGCAACGAGCATGAGTTTGCAAATAAAACACACACACACGCACACACACAAATGCTTGTTTTGCCATCTCTACTACTACAGATACAGGCCTCGGTGTTCACCTCTATTTTTAATGCTACGATTACCAGTATCTCAATGTTCAGGCAATTTTGTTGGGTTTGCCAAGAAAAAGGCAATTTCTTGGGGAGTACCTTACCTTGTACTTGCTGAAGCTGGCAGTTTCTTGCAAATAGATACCCCACAACAAAAAGGAACTTCAAGGAAGATAATTAGAGCCATCCAGAGCTCTTGACCATTGCTTGTTCTTGTCAAGATTTAGAACCTGCTCTCTTGGGAACCTGCCGCTGCATCAAACTAGTGCGCCTTGGTCCAGATCCAGCAACAGTACCATACACAGTTGACAGCAGGTTCTTGGTTGATGCAAATATCAATCTAGCGGGAAGGCAGTTCCCCTCGACAAGCGGCAGCATAGTATTTGGCAAGGTGCGGCGCAGCTTCCTTGTGAGGGCATATGTGCTTTTCCACGAAAACCTTCTCAGTCATCTTGAAAATTGCATAGTAGCTCCGGCCATGATCTAGCAATCCATTTTCTGTAAGAAACTTCACAACGTAGTGCCGCGGTCGGAGCCTGCCTTCCAGGCTGTGAGTGATCAATGCCGGAAGACGGGCAATGTAAGCCGGTTCCAAGCCAACCTCGGAGATGAGAAAATTGGAAGTGCGCCGCAGATGTTCCTTTGACCTCCTTAGCACGAGCGGAGCCTTAGACAGAGCAATGCTCACCTCGGCATCTGACCACCTTTATGTATTCTTCATGAACTCCACTTTGGCAACAATCTTCTCTTTGCTGAGAAAGGCGACAGCTTGAAGCGCGTGCCTGAACATACCAGGGCCACGGGGGACACCTAATCTTTCAGCACATGCCACCATACTCCGGACATGCTCGGGGTTGGTGATCAGCACCCTCGGCACAGGGATGCACAGCCTGGCAATATCACAAACACCTAGCCCGCACTCCTGCAGGAAGGCGATGTTGGGTTTGACCACCCTCTCGAGGTCGGAGCAGAGAAGGTGGGAGCCGCTCTTGAGCACTCGGAATAGGTTCTCGGAGGACCCCAAGAGAGGCAGCAAGTACTGCAGCTTGGACACTATGGATCTACGGCGGAAGTCGCTGCCGGCGAGTGACAGGAGGCGCGCGATCTCAGAACGCGAGAGCCCGAGGCCAGTGAGCCCGTCGACGACGGGTGCCAAGGTTTTGTCCACTTTGGAGCAGAGTAACCGCGGGTCCTTGGCGACGGCGGCGGCGACGTCGGCGCTGGAGATGCCGAGGCCGGCGAGGAAGGCGAGGACGGCGTCGGGCTTGGAGGGGGACTTGAGGTGGGAGAGCTTGGCGGAGGCCTTGAGGGCTTGGGGTCGGGTGAGGCCGCAGGTGCCGACGAGGTAGTCCTCGACGGCGAAGCTGCTACTGCTAGGGTTTGGGGAAATGCGGGGCACGGTGGCGGAGAGGAGGCGGCAGAGAGAGGAGCAGGGAGAGGCGGAGGACGAGGAGAGGGGGAGATGGGTGAGGATGGAGCTTCGGAGGCGGAGCATGGCGTGGGCGCCGGCGTGTGGGCGCCGGCGGCAACGGAAAGTTCGGCGGAGGGCAGCTGCTAATTGGTTCGATGCTGATACTGCGATTCTGGACTATTACTGCTTGTGCATTGGGCCTCCAGCGTGTGGGTTATTGGGCCTGTAGTCGTAGCCGGCCTTCTGACAATGAAAGTCCCTTCTTTCGAATCCTCAAAAAAAAAATATGAAAGTCCCTTCTTTCGTTGATTAAATTATTCTGCCAAAAAATCCCTCAAAAAAATCTTTTTGAAAATCTGTAGATATTTTCCATTCTAGAAAATATTTAAGATATATTCTAAACAATACTTAACAGAATTTTGATGATGTGGTTTTAGTATGATGATGTGTATCGGATTTTTGTTTGAACCCCAATAACGCGTTGACGTTCTCTCACGGAGGTCACCCAAACAAACTATCGTTCCCCAACCAGGTAGGAACGAACGAACATTTTCCTTCACTCAAAAAAATCACTCCCAACGAACTCTCCAGGATTGCCATGCAAAAACAGATAAATATGCCATGCTGTTACATAAGGATTTGCCATGTTTATTGTGATGTTGTATAAAAAAGATTGATAGAAAACTGTCATGTTGCAACAGAGTAATTGCCATGTGTTTTGGGGGATTTTGCATGATTGCAACACAAACAATTGCCAACCTAAAAAAATAAAATAGGGAAAATGGCCATGCTCAGGATTTGCCATGTTGGTCGAAGAGAATCGCCATGCTACATCAACGGAAAAAGGTGAGAATTGTTATCCCCGAACGTGTTCGCTCATATTGCCATCTGAGCGAATGAATTACTGACGACATCTCGTAGTTCGCTCATAGGATGCGTTTGGAGCGAACGCTTTAGATTCGTACTTAGGATCCGACATGCATGAGAGCCTTCGCTCGGAATCCTTAAAAATTTGATGTCATATTTTTAACATTTGGGTCTTGTTTTGTGGAATCCATCTTCATACGCGAAGTACAATCTTTTTTTTGTTCCCCCAAACATAGGTAATTATATTCAATCCTTTAGGAGACGACACTAGTAGAAAACACGGCATCTGTCCCGGTTCCAGAGGGCCTTTAGTCCCGGTTCTGGAACCGGGACAAAACGATCGGGACTAATGCCCAAAACCTTTAGTCCCGGTTGGCCTACGAACCGGGACCAAAGGTGCTCCACGTGGACGCTGTGGGGCGCCCAGGCAGGAGGACCTTTAGTCCCGGTTGGTAACACCAACCGGGACCAAAAGGAAGCCACGCGTCAGCAGCTCGCAGGCGCTGGGGTTTTTGTTTTTTTTGAAAGGGGGGGTTTAGGGGTTTTGGAGGGTTTAGGGGTTTCATATTGTGTTAGCTAGCTAATAGAGAGAAGTGACCTCTCTTTCTCCGTGCTTGGTCGATGCTAGCTACTACATATAGAGAGAACTCGACGCTAGCTAGTAAACAAATGAAGGAAACCATTAATTACACAAGATCGTCATGAACATATATAGAGAGAAGTGACCTTTCTTTCTCCGTGCTTGGTCGAACAACAAGTTTTCGTATATCTATCCGACGCTACTACATATATACAATATAACATCCCTAACATCATCAAGCGCCAAACTCCCATTGAATTTCCGTATGGTATTCTCCCTTTTCATGTATGACGTGGTCAAGAAAGAATCCCGCCAATTCCTCTTGAATTGCTCGTATGCGGATCATGTGGTAGGAGTTCATCCCGCATCTGCCAGATCTAATTTAAAGAAGGGGGTCAATACATATATATGAATGAAACTCAACACAATTGATGGTAATAAAATAAAATTGTGAATATTGTTTACGTACTTTAAATTGTTTGTCAGACAAAAAGCCCCACTCAGTGGTCGAGTGGCGAATGAACTCGCAAATGTAGTATCCACATAAATTATTCCCGCCTGCCTGCCACAAGCACTTTACGAGAATAGAGTTCAATCAAACTGATAATCAAGCATGATAATGGTATTGATGAAACTAGAATCAATGAGAGATGCGCGGAACTAGCTAGTACTACTTACTTTGGGATGTGTAAATCGCGGCTCGTTCTTCAGACCCGGAACCTTTCCGGTGAACTGTTTCCAAACCCTGCCAGGCAAAGAAAATGATTACTTGATATTAGGAAATGAACGAAAGTTGCCGATATGGTCCCTGTATTGATTGAACTTACTTCTGGAGCATTGCAGTCATGTCCGCATAATCGTTGGGATCTTTACGTCTCGAGTCTAAGACAGTTACTACTCCCATGTCAAGCTTAATTGATAGCAGAATAAAGTGGAACCTGCGCACACATAACTCATCAATTACAGTACTTAACCTCGAGTAAGCGAAACCGAATATGCACAAGACAGTAACACTCACTTGAAGTTATAAGGAAAGAGTATTTTCCTTTTGTTTTGATGTCGAAGGAACGCTTTTAGCAAGTTTTCCTCGGTATCTTTAACTCTGTTTTGTACCGCCCATTCATTTACGGTATTTGGGCTAATGAACCCAATGTCATAGATTTGTCCTTCTTTGCATTCGACGATCTTCAATCTGCATAATATTGTGAGGATAATTATATATGCATGCAATGAACGAGCTGAGCTAGAGACTTAATTACAGAAGTAATACTTACAGACAGTAGCAAGTCATGAGTTGTTTGTCGAGGGCCACTTGATTGAATAACTGAAATAACTCCACAAATTCAACAGGCATCAGGTCGACTCCAATGAGGTCGTGCTCATCTTTAATTCTCACCATCAAACTATCGGACCCATTCTTTCTGCAGCTTTCCAAGTACCACTCATGCAATATTCGCATCATCGTTGTTAGATGAGGATGATCAGGTTTGACGAGAGGCTTCCCGTGCTCGTATCTAAAGATCTCTACTACCTCAACCGTTTCAAACTGTACATCATCGCCCACATAATCACCAAGAGTGGTACCGGGCAGTAGCCCCGGATGATTAGCGATATCGCTAGACACCTTGAGCGGGGGGCACGATTGCTTCTCCTGTTCGCCGAGCTGGGGAATTGTTTTCCCACTTCTTCGTCTTGAAGCACTGGTAGTACTTCTCGACCGCCGCGCTTCATCATATGTCTTTTCAATACAGCGGTCATAGTTGGATTGCGGCGGAGGCGGTGGTGGTCGCTTAAGGGCATCCAGAGTGCGCTTCGCTTTCACCGGATCTATTGTTTCCTTCGGAGGTGGATGTTTCCGTTCAAAATGGGCCTGCAACTCGGCTTCCACGATGTCATCGGTTTCCTTGTCAGTCCTCTCATATGGTAACTTTGGAGGAACCTTGAGGCTTGGACCAAATTTGAATTTCTTCCCGCCTTTTGTACTGCTAGCCGCCGGAGCGGCGACGGCTCTCTTCCGCTGTTGCTGAGGCGGCGGAGTCCGCTGACGCGCCGGAGGAGGCGGAGGAGGAGGCGGAGTCCGCTGACGCGCCGGAGGAGGCGGAGGAGGAGGCGGAGTCCGCTGACGCGCCGGAGACAGCTGAGGCGGAAGAGGACTTTGCTGAGGGGCCTCATCTGGCTGAGTCTGTTGAGGGGCCTTATCTGGCTGAGCTGGACTGTGAGGAGTCTGCTGAGGGGCCTCATCCGGCTGCGTCTGCTGAGGCGGCGTCTAGTTTGGAAGCTTGATGTTCTCCTTTATCCATAGACAGGTACTCCTTAAGGCGTTTTCCAGAAGATTATCCCCTTCACCTGTAGGGTAGTCAAGCTCCAGCCCCTCAAATCCCTCCATTATTTCATCCACCGTGACAATAGCATAGCCATGTGGAATCGGACGGCAATGAAAAGTTCCCTCAGCTCGAGGAGGTAAAACAGAGCCAACCGCCGCCTTCAAGGTCAGATTCTGGCATTTCGCCATTAGCACACAATGTTCAGCCTCCGTGATACTATCCACGGGGTAGCGAGGAGCCGTGAAATCAGGCTGAACGAGCTCCGTGGAAGCCACGCTGCTTCTCCGCTGAGATGGTGGGGTAGCTTCTGGGGCAGTGTCGAAGGAAGGATCTTCGTGCCGCTGAGATGGTTGGCCGTTAGCTCGCTGGCTCTCAAGTTCCTCTAGTTTCGCTAATCTTGCACTGAGCTTCTGCATTTCGCTTGCTTCCTCTTTCTTCTTTCTCTCTCGGCTTCTATAACCACCGCTGTCGGGAAACCCATGCACCCACGGAATGGAGCCTGATGTGCCTCATGTTCGTCCAGGGTGTTCAGAATTCCCGAGGGCCTCTGTCAGCTCGTCCTTCTCTCTGTCGGGAATGAACGTCCCTTCTTGAGCTGCCTTGATTGCTGCCTCAAGCTTCCGGATGGGTATTGCAAGTTGCTCGTTCGTCCAAACACACTTCCCTGTTTCTGGGTCCAAAGTTCCCCCAACCCCGAAGAACCAAGTCCTTGCCCGATCTGGCCAGTGCAATGTCGCTGGTTGGACCCCTTTAGCAAGCAGGTCTTGCTCAGCTTTGTCCCACAACGGCCGGGCTTTGCTGTAGCCACCTGACCCCGTGGTATGGTGATACTTCTTCTTTGCAGCATTTTGCTTGTTTGTCAGTGACCTTTGCTTACCCTTGTCTGATTTCTTGTAGGCCACAAATGCGGGCCAGTGATCTCTTATCTTCTCATATTGACCGATGAATTCTGGAGTCTCGTCTTTCTCGACAAACTTTTTGTTCAAATCTTTCTTCCAGTTCCTGAATAGTTCCGTCATCTTCTTAAGAGCAAACGCCTTGACCTTTCGCTCTATAACTGGGTTATTCCGATTCTCCTCTGGCGGTAGGCGGAAATTTGTCATCAGCGAGGTCCAAAGATCATCTTTCAGTCTATCCTGGACATAAGAAACTTCAGGGTCCTTCTTCTTATTCCATTCTTGGATGTTGATCGGGACGTTGTCCCTAACAACAACTCCGCACTGATGTACAAATGCGTCCTTGGTCCGCTAGGGAGCAATCGGTTGGCCATCTCGAGCGACTTCTGTGATCGTGAACCTTTCATCCTGGCGCAACCTTTTCTTCGGGCCTCGTCTCCTTACGGAAGTTTGGCTCGATCCGGAGGGCTAAAAGAAGAAAGAAGCGTTAATATATGTACATACAAAACAATTAATGCATCAAGTCAGCACAGGCTTAATATATATATATATATATATATATATATATATATATATATATATATATATATATATATATATATATATATATATATATACCTCACCGGACTTTGCAACAGTTAAGGCTCCCTCCTCCGTTCGGTCACAGGAGCCGTCATGATCTCCTTCCTCCTCCATTGTTGGATCACCGGAGCTGTCATGATCTCCTTCCTCCTCCATTGTTGGATCACCAGAGCCGTCATGATCTCCTTCCTCACCATCGGTGTCGTTGAGAAACGACAAGGTGATATCACCTCCTTGAAGGATTATATCCCCCAACAACTCTTCTTTTTCTAAGTCTCTGTCCATAGTTTCTGCAAACATTACAACATGGCAATATACAACCATGAGAGATGGATTAGTGGCAAACATGGACTTAATATCACAACAAGGAATCATATGCATATGAGCAAGGGATTAGTGGCAAACATCATGCAAAGTTGACAAGTTTTATAACAGTCAGTTTCAGACGATCCTCGAGGACTACTCCCCCCTCATGTCTGATGAGTCGTCCTATCTTTCGAGAGAGGATACTTTGCGGACCGCCTCTCTCATGGTCGTCGAGGATACTTGCGGACCCCCCTCCCCTCATGTCGAAGTTATCGGGGATATGTTGAATTCCCGAGAGAGTTAGGGGTGTTCTAACGCGGCACTACACGATATAGGTGAAGGGGGATAACATCCGGGAATGTTTTCCCGAAGTCTGCATTAATTTCGGACAGATGAACCGGAGGGGGACGGTTCCAAGTTCGCTATGCTAGCTGCTTGTGACAGACGAACGGAGGGCATATTCGGATTCATCATATTTTTCTGATCGATTTTCATATATAAATTATTTTCATCGGAGTTACGGTTAATTTTCTACGAATTTTCTATATACATACATCCATCGATATCCATCCATACATACATATACATCTACATTATATATGAACAAAAAAAATTCATCATATCAATATTTACATATACATACACATACATACATACACATGATTAATAAACACTAAGCATCTACATATACATTATATATGAACAAAAAAAATTCATCATATCAATATTTACATATACATACACATACATACATACACATGATTAATAAACACTAAGCATCTACATATACATTATATATGAACAAAAAAAATTCATCATATAAAAAAAATGCACAGCGGGCCGGGGCGGCGGCGGCTCACAGCGGGGGCGGCGACGGCTCGGGGAGGAGGGAGACGATGACGATGGCGACGGCGACGACGGGGCAGGGGCGCGGCGACGGCGACGGCGGGGGCGGCGGACGGCGTCGGGGCAGCCTGGCGGCGTCAATGTGATCGGCGTCGTCGGGGGAAACTGCGGATGAACTATGAAAATTTCCAAAGTGTGGGCTTATATACCCCAACCTTTAGTCCCGGTTGGAACCACCAACCGGGACTAAAGGTCAATTCCAACAGCCCAAAGGGCGGGAAGCAGAGACCTTTAGTCCCGGTTGGTGGCTCCAACCGGGACGAAAGGGGGGCATTGGTCCCGGTTGGTGGCTCGAACCGGGACCAAAGGCACCCTTTCGTCCCGGTTCGAGCCACCAACCGGGACCAATAGCCTGGCACAGCGGTGTGGTGGGAGTTTAGTCCCACCTCGCTAGTTGAGAGAGGGCAGCACTGGTTTATAAGGCGCGCAGCGGCTGAGCTTTCGAGCTCCTCTCTAATGCAGGCAGTACTTGCCTAACCTTTGTCACTGCCATGTTGGGCCTGTTGGAGCCCGCGGGCCTGCATCCTGGCCCATGTACAGATGGGTTTCTAGTCGTATGCAGGCCGTGGTGGCCCAGTAGGCGGCATTTTTTTATTTTTTATGTCATTTTAGTTTGCTATTAAAGTTTTTTACATAAAATACTTTATGAAAATTCTTTTTGCTATTAAAGTTTTTAACAAAAAATACTTTGATAATTTTAGTTGCATAAATTTTATATAATTTTAAGTTAATATTATTTTGATAATATTTTTTTATTTTTTATGTCATTTTAGTTTGCTATTAAAGTTTTTAACATAAAATACTTTATGAAAATTCTTTTTGCTATTAAAGTTTTTAACAAAAAATACTTTGATAATTTTAGTTGCATAAATTTTATATAATTTTAAGTTAATATTATTTTGATAATAACTAGAGGTTTATAAAATCTTTTTAGTTGATTCTTTTTGCTATTGAAGAATATTATAGTTTTGTTTTAGTTGATCATAACAAAATATTTTAATTGATTCTTTTTAGTTCATTCTTTTTGCTATTAGAGTTTTATAAAAGCTTTTTAGTTCTTTCTTTTTGCTATTAGAGTTTTTTTAGCTAAATGACCTTGAAATTGAAAAGCACTACAAATGAACTCTGAAAAGGTTGAAAGTTGGCATGGTATCATCATTTCACCCACATAGCATGTGCTAAAAAGTTGAGAGGGTTACGGCAAAAGCTGGATGCACTTCGTGTACAAAATGGACAATCTCTTTCGAAGTATCCGGGTTTCGGATGAAAACTCATTTGTTACAAAGGGATTTCATTTTTTTTTAACTTATTTCAACTCCAGACTTTTTCTGCGTTCAACATGCACCATTCAAAGCCACATCATCAATTTTCAACCCTTTCTGACTTCATTTGTTATCCTCCTTCACTTTTTCTTAGTGTGTTTCCCTTGCTTATTGCGCCGTAACCATGGATAATCTTCATCGTTTAACAGGGTGCTTGGGTCAGCCTTCACTTTGAAGGGAGGAATTTCATGAAACTTTTCATAATCTTCAGACATGTCTGTCTTGCCCTCCACTCCCACGATGTCTCTTTTCCCTGAAAGAACTATGTGGCGCTTTGGCTCATCGTATGATGTATTCGCTTCCTTATCTTTTCTTTTTCTCGGTTTGGTAGACATGTCCTTCACATAGAAAACCTGCGCCACATCATTGACTAGGACGAATGGTTCGTCTGTGTACCCAAGATTGTTCAGATCCACTGTTGTCATTCCGTACTGTGGGTCTACCTGTACCCCGCCTCCTGACAGATTGACCCATTTGCACCGAAACAAAGGGACCTTAAAATCATGTCCATAGTCAAGTTCCCATATGTCCACTATGTAACCATAATATGTGTCCTTTCCCCTGTTGGTTGCTGCATCAAAGCGGACACCACTGTTTTGGTTGGTGTTCTTTTGATCTTGGGCGATCGTGTAAAATGTATTCCCATTTATCTCGTACCCTTTGTAAGTCAATACAGTCGAAGATGGTGTCCTGGCCAACGAGTACAGCTCATCTCCAACAGTGGTGTTACCCATGAGATGTGTTTGCAACCAACTGCCAAAAGTCCTAATGTGTTCACATGTAATCCAGTCGTCACACTGCTCCGGGTGTTTGGAGCGCAGAATATTCTTGTGTTCATTGACATACGGGGTCACCAAGGTAGAATTATGTAGAACTGTGTAGTGTGCTTGAGCCCAAGAATGCCCGTCCCTACATAATATTGAGTCCACTCCTAGCGTGCCTTTTCCAGTCAGTCTCCCCTCATACCGCGATTGAGGGAGACCAATCTTCTTAAGGTCAGGAATGAAGTCAACACAAAACCCAATGACCTCCTCTGTTTGATGGCCCGTGGAGATGCTTCCTTCTTGCCTAGCACGGTTACGAACATATTTCTTTAAGACTCCCATGAACCTCTCAAAGTGGAACATATTGTGTAGAAATACAGGGCCCAGAATGGCAATCTCGTCGACTAGATGAACTAGGACGTGCATCATGATATTGAAGAAGGATGGTGGGAACACCACCTCGAAACTGACAAGACATTGCACCAAATCATTCTTTAACCTTGGTAGGATTTCTGGATCGATTACCTTCTAAGAGATTGCATTGAGGAATGCACATAGCTTCACAATGGCTAATCAAACGTTTTCCGGTAGAAGCCCCCTCAATGCAACCGGAAGCAGTTGCGTCATAATCACGTGGCAGTCATGAGACTTTAGGTTCTGGAACTTTTTCTCTGGGATATTTATTATTCCCTTTATATTGGACGAGAAGCCAGACGAGACCTTCATACTGAGCAGACATTCAAAGAAGATTTCCTTCTCTTCTTTGGTAAGAGCGTAGCTGGCAGGACCTTCATACTGCTTTGGATGCATGCCGTCTTTTTCGTGCACACGTTGCTGGTCCTCCCGTGCCTCCGGTGTATCTTTTGTCTTCCCATACACGCCCAAGAAGCCTAGCAGGTTCATGCAAAGATTCTTCATCACGTGCATCACGTCGATTGCAGAGTGGACCTCTAGGTCTTTCCAATAGGGTAGGTCCCAAAATATAGATTTCTTCTTCCACATGGGTGCGCGTCCCTCAGCGTCATTCGGAACAGATTGTCCGCCAAGACCCTTTCCAAAGATTACTTGTAAATCCTTGACCATATCAAGTATGTGATCACCAGTACGGAGGGCGGGCTTCTTCCGGTGATCTGTCTCACCTTTGAAATTCTTGCCTTTCTTTCGACATTGATGGTTGGTCGGAAGAAATCGACGATGTCCCAGGTACACATTCTTCCTGCATTTCTCCAAATATATACTTTCGGTGTCATCTAAACAGTGCGTGCATGCGTGGTTTCCCTTGTTTGTCTGTCCTGAAAGGTTACTGAGAGCAGGCCAATCATTGATGGTTAGAAACAGCAACGCATGTAGGTCAAATTCCTGCTGTTTGTGCTCATCCCACACACGTACACCTTTTCCATTCCACAGCTATAAAAGTTCTTTAACTAATGGCCATAGGTACACATCAATGTCGTTGCCGGGTTGCTTAGGGCCTTGGATGAGCACTGGCATCATAATGAACTTCCGCTTCATGCACAACCAAGGAGGAAGGTTATAGATACATAGAGTCACGGGCCAGGTGCTATGATTGCTGCTCTGCTCCCCAAAAGGATTAATGCCATCTGCGCTTAACCCAAACCATACGTTCCTTGCGTCACCTGCAAAGTCCCCCCACCTTCTCTCGATTTTTCTCCACTGCGACCTGTCAGCGGGTGCTCTCAACTTCCCGTCTTTCTTACGGTCTTCTTTGTGCCATCGCATCAACTTGGCATGCTCTTTGTTTCTGAACAGACGTTTCAACCGTGGTATTATAGGAGCATACCACATCACCTTGGCAGGAACCCTCTTCCTGGGGCGCTCGCCCTCAACATCACCAGGGTCATCTCGTCTGATCTTATACCGCAATGCAACGCATACCGGGCATGCGTTCAAATCCTCGTACTCACCGCGGTAGAGGATGCAGTCATTAGGGCATGCATGTATCTTCTGCACCTCCAATCCTAGAGGGCATATAACCTTCTTTGCTTCGTACGTACTGTCGGGCAATTCGTTATCCTTTGGAAGCTTCTTCTTCATTATTTTCAGTAGCTTCTCAAATCCGTTGTCAGATACACCATTGTCTGCCTTTCATTGCAGCAATTCCAGTGTGGTACCGAGCTTTGTGTTGTCATCTTCGCAATTTGGGTACAACCCTTTTTTGTGATCCTCTAACATGCGATCGAACTTCAACTTCTCCCTTTCACTTTGGCATTGTCTCTTTGCATCAACAATGACCCGGCGAAGATCATCATCGGGCACATCGTCTGGTTCCTCTTGATTTCAGCTTCCCCCGTTGCAGTATCACCGTATTCAGGGGGATAGTTGTCATCATCCTCTTCTTCTTCGTTGTCTTCCATCATAACCCCTCTTTCTCCGTGCTTGGTCCAAACATTATAGTGTGGCATGAAACCCTTCTCAAGCAGGTGGACGTGAAGGGTTTTCAAGTTAGAGTAATCCTTCATATTCTCACAGACAGGGCATGGACAATACATAAAACCATTCTGCTTGTTTGCCTCAGCCACTTCGAGAAATTTATGCAGGCCCTCAAGATACTCGGAGGTGCGTCGGTCACCGTACATCCATTGCCGGTTCATCTGCGTGCATTATATAATTAAGTGTATCAAAAACCATTACAGAACATCATGAATAGAGAAGTGACCAAATTAATACAAGTTCATCATCACATTAAAACCAAAGTACAGTAGTGATCAAATGTTATTACTGAAAAAATAAATACATAAAGTTCATACATATATAATTCTCATAGAACAACATATAGCTCTCTAGAGCATCTAATTAAAACATACATTGAAACTATGAAAAACATTTAAATGCAACAACAAATGCGATCATAATCGCAACTAAGGTAACAATTGATCCAACAGCATAATGATACCAAGCCTCATTATGAATGGCATATTTTCTAATCTTTCTAATCTTCAAGCGCATTGCATCCATCTTGATCTTGTGATCATCGACGACATCGGCAACATGCAACTCCAATTCCATCTTCTCCTCCTCAATTCTTTTCAATTTTTTCTTCAAGTAATTGTTTTCTTTTTCAACTAAATTTAACCTCTCGACAAGAGGGTCGGTTGGAATTTCCGGTTCACATACCTCCTAGATAAAAACATCTATGTCACGTTGGTCGGCATAATTGTCATAAACACTAAATGAAACAAATCATAATAAAAGATAATATACCACATCTGAATCATAGACAGGACGAGGGCCGACGGGGGCGGATACCAAAACCATGGCACTATATAATAACAAACAATAATAAAAGTAAGAAAATTATACAAGTATCTATCTAAATCATACAAGTAAGAATTTTTTTTTCTTTTACAAAGAAGATAAGAACAAGAGGCTCACCACGGTGGTACCGGCGACGAGATCGGCGCGGGCGATCGACGGCGGTGAGGACGGGGACGGGACGGGACGGACCGCCAAACCTAGACAAATCTTGAGGAAAATGGAGCTTGGAGGTCGAGCTTGGAGAGGAGAAAGCTTAAGTGTGGCTCGGACATTTCATCGAACGCCTCATGTGCATGCATAGAAGGGAGAACAGAGCAGCGCATGCACACCTCCCACACGGCCAAAAAACAGAGGAGAGGGTGGGCAGGGGCGAGGGTATATATAGGCATCTCTTTAGTCCCGGTTGGTGGCTAGAACCGGGACAGAAGACTGACCTTTAGTCCCGGTTCCAGCCACCAACCGGGACTAAAGGTGCTGCGCCAGGAGCGAGGCCCATTAGTCCCGGTTCGTGTCTGGAACCGGGACCAAAGGGGTCAGACGAACCGGGACCAATGGCCCCCGAGGCCCGGCCGGCGCCCTGGCCTCACGAACCGGGACTGATGCACCCATTGGTCCCGGTTCGTAAGGGAACCGGGATTAATGCCCTTATCTGGCCTGGACCAAAGCCATGTTTTCTACTAGTGCGAACACAGGAATAGCGCAGTCTAAATGATCGAAGAAGAAAGGTCGGTTCATTTTAATCAACCAAATGAGATATTTGTGGGTAATTACTTTTTGCAATTTTTGTGTGGGCCGGATGTGAAGCTCTACAAACAATTGTTTCACGGGATGAGCATAGCAGATTTATCAAAGTGAAGAGGTAGGTCTAAACATTACTGTAGATATTACATATGAACTTAATAATTGATCTATACCTGGCCAGGGTTAAGACTAACCCCAACCATGTCCATATGGATGGCTCCAGTGTCTATAAAATGGCCTATGTATCAGGCAAAGCAAATTGAAAGTGCTAAAAAGGGAGGAGGTTGGCGTTGGATGTATATATAGCAGATTAATAGTGCCTTGTGCTATTCAATCATTCTAGTTTCTGAGTTCTCTCCTCATGAAATCTCAACTTTTTAGATGATTGAGGGAGTAATACAGTTTTGTGAGGATAGTTTGTGAATGGTAGGTCTCGGGATGGTGAACGCATTCACCTTTATACATGATCTTCGTTCAACTCTCTAACACCCACTCTAGTCACCAATGATGATGACAAAGAGTAGGTCTTATGCAAGGTATAAACAATCACAATGGTTGCATGACTAACTTGGCATGCCTAACATGTGACCATGATCAACACGAGGATAGGGAACTTCTAGCCTCACAAATCACAAGCCACAATGAACATTGGACACATCCTCTCTTCTCAAGTGGAAGAGCATGTTAATGAAACGGATATTGGCGGGTTTAGGCTCATGATCTGACGAAGGTGCTGGTACTCGATATGAGGGGCTGGTTAGTTCGGTTTTCTAGCGTCATGGCCTGGTGTGAGGCTCGACGTTAATGCCTTTGTGACTTGTAGTTTGTCTGCAATTTCCTAGAGGTCTGTTGGATCCTACTTTTAATGGTCACCCTAGACTCCAAGTGCTAGCTTGTCTTCCACCAATTACAGGGCCAAACCTTTCAAGCCAACAATCGCAAATGTCACCTTGGCCACGTCCCTGAGCTGCATCCACCAGTGTCAAAAACGTTCAAAGCCAGCTACTTTCAGGGACTTGGCTGCTACCTTCATCCAGACTCAAGTACAGAAATGACGAGTGAATAGTTTAGCAGATTTATGTGAAGGTTTATTCATACAAAGTTGTTAACTGACAGAGTTATTGAAGATGGGTTTCCGTTTCCTAGTTTTACTGTTGTTAGTCTTGATACTGTCAACAATACTATGTATTTGTCTTTGATGCACTCCTAAACTACAACAGGAGTGTCTTGATGTCTTCAAATACTGAACATTTTCATCTTCATGTCTTCGAATCCAGAACATTAATTGTCTTGATATTTAGTCTCTCATGAACTTAACATGAAAATGGGTTTTCATCTTGTTGTCTTCAAATACTGAACATTTTCATGTTGTGTTCATGAGAGAGACTAAACATATATGGTCAATCGAGGCAGGTGTAATGCAGGCCTCAAGTGAGTGAACTGGAGTCACCTTTGCCAGTGGCGCTATGCCCCCCCCCCCCCCCCCCCCCCCCCCCAATTTTATTTTTTTGCATGCGCTAGGTGAAATATGTGTGATGTAGTACATATGACACAAGGTCGTGAAAAAACATGTGTGGCCTATAGACAAAAAAATGTGTGATGTAAACATCACACTTGCTTACAAAAAATATAGTGTGCACCTCAATCTCACAAGTTAGGCAAAAGTTATGTGTGACATGCACATCGCACATGGTGTCTTTGTTGACTACGCCGAGTATGGTGTCAGCGGCGGCACCCTTTGCCGGTGGCTTCTTTTTTAAAGATCCGGAAATCATTACCGCACACGGTCGGTTATTTTAGCTGCATGCATGTTTACACCCACCTCGCATGGTTTCGATGGCGTGTGCATTTTGACCGTTCAATCAGTAACCAACCCTTTGCACACAGAACCGAATCCCGTGTGCGGTGCCACTTTTTGCTCTATCGGTACTAGTGAAAAGAGATTGAACCTTGCTATGAGTATGACAAGTTCCTGTCCAACACTGTACGATTAGAGACAATCATAGATAATTAGTTTGTCGGCCATAGCATTTAGAGATGATTTGCTCTCTGGTCGTACTGGTCGGACGAGAAAAGCATCGTACCAGGAGATGAACCTTGCTATGTGTACGACGTGATTGTTGGAGCGATCTGAACGGGAGACGACGATAGAGTGGCACAACCCAGGGATTTTCTTTTCCGGTCGAGATTTCTACACTGCCTGCCGAGAAAGAGTGTTACTGTTCAAAAAAACAGAATTTGAACATCAAAATTTAATTATTTTGGGCTGCCCTACGTGTATACCAAAAGGAAAAAAAGAAGTGAAGAAGAGAGATCTCGAACCGATGACCTGCGGGAAGAGACAAGCTGCAGTAGCCACTTGGACAGTAGCAATTCCGTGTAAATTTGTATGGTGAACTCAAACAAATTTGAATTCCAATTCATTTTTTGGGCGGTAAAATACAGAAAGTTCCAAAACTTGTGAAAACCAGCCCTTCCGGTTCCTACCCAAAAAAAAAACAGAATCGAGAAAAAAAAACTTGCGCAACCAAATTTCCAAGCAAAGAGGCGCGACGTGGGCCAGAAAGAGGACAAGCTTGCCTTCTAGTGGGACGAGGGCGGAGAGGAACAAACACATCTAGAGTGATAAAAAACATTTTGTGTCTACTTGTATTCTTGGAACTTTAGTGGCTAACTGAAAGTTAACACCACATCCATGCAAAAGAAAAAAAGTTAACACCACATGGCCTGCTGCCCAGTGAAGAGGTAGGTCTAAACTTTAGAGCAGACAAGACATCGAAACTTTATAGCTCCAAATTTGACCATAGTTAAGATCGATCCCACCCATGCCCATCTAGCCGTTGGCTATAAAATGGCATATGCATCATTGCTCTAACCTGAGAACTAAAGCAAATGAAGGTGCTAAAGAGAGTGGAGGTTGCTAATGGGTGCATATATATCAAATTAGTAGTATCTCAAAGCTATTCGATCGTTCTGGTACCAAGTTCTCTCTTTCTAAGATCTCTAGCCTGTTAGATGACTGAGAAAAGCGTCTCTTCCTTTTACCTTTCTGGGAATGGTAGGTCTCAGGATGGCAAACGCATGTGCTTTTTTGCACGGTCCCTTTTCTAATCTCTAAAATCCGTTCCAGTCATCTATGGTGATGATACAGCGTGGTCGTGCTGTAAAGTAAGAGGAGCTGACGCCGTAATGGTGGTACACCAAGTTCTGCAGGTTTCGCACATTTGGCAAACACTTGACATGCATGACGTGAAGTAACAACGACTGTTCCAGGAACGCCAAACAGAAGGTCAGCATATCAGACCCAGTTGGTGTTGTAGAAGACCACGGAGGCAGCACAACCAAGTTCACGAGCATGCATGTGAGAAGATGTAGCATGCTGCAATACGCAAAACTGAAGGCATCGAGTTGGAATATACTGCCTCTGTATCAAAATGTATGACACTTTTCAAAATGTAAGACGTTTTTTAGTCTCAACCTAAACCAAAAAAGTCTTACATTTTGATGAAGAGGGAGTACTAAGGATACTAGACCGACTAAGATTTGCGTTTTCTGCTTGTTTTGAATTATTTTTTACTTCTTAACTTTTTTGCGTGAGTTTTTTTTACTTCTTATCGAGTGAATTACGAACGGGGGTCTTAGGCAGTTGTGGTAGATCAATTTATTTACTGACGAAATATCTTGATATGGGTCCCACCACTATTTCTCTTCGTCGATCAACCAGTGCTATCCAGAAAAAATATTAGAAGGGTTCACCGACGCCTCGTGAAACTACCTCTGCCGCTTTCTCCTACTCCACGTGCGCCGTGCGACTAATCTTCTTTCCCTAGAAAATATCCTCCACACATCCCCCATCTCTATCGCTAACAGCGCTGCCCTCTCCTCCGACCTCTCCCGGCATAAAGCAATAGTGTTACACATGCAAGTAACAATCAACAAGATTGAAATGCACACATAAAATTTAATGGATGCCTATAGGTGGATGTGGAAACCTATTTGCATTCTTCATTAAAGTATCTCTAAATATCCTTGTGTCATGTGCTGACCTTGGCCAAGTGGCCATCCCGCAACTATAGAGGTGAACCTCATGCCAAAGTCACATACTGTCATGTTATTCTTTGTTGGATATCCATGACAACTAACATGGTTGAAAATCTCATCAGCTAGAAAAATTACAGGAATATGTGAGCCGTCAACTGGACCTAAGCAGTCAGCAAAGTGAGGTGCAAATCTTGCATCTCGAAGCCTTTCATGCACAACTCTGAATGGATCATTTGGTTGAATGGTGTCTGCAGCCACCTGATTCAAGCGGTTTAATTTTGTTCTTCATGTCATTCACTTGCACGAACATATGACACAATCTGGAAAAATAGTGGTATGTAACCTTGATCGGATTGAGGGGATGATTTTACGATGATGATACTTCTTGCGGTTTTGTTTTTTGGAAACCATATCTTCACATATACATAAAGTAGAATTCTTTTACCGAAGCGTACTTAATTGTATGATCAACATCCTTTTCTCAGCCCCTAAAAAAAAAACATCCTTTTCTCAGTTGTTCACATTTCTTTTACATATTGCCAGATTCAAAAGCTCATACTGCCATGTAGACAAGAGAATAGTGCAGTCTGGCTACTGATTAATTTTCTCGACAATAATACTCAATTACTCCCTCCTTCCCATAATATAAGAGCGTTTTTGACACTAGTGTAGTGTCAAAAACGCTCTTATATTATGGGACAGAGGGAGTATTAAGCAGCACACACTTAGCTTTGTGATTTTGTGGGTATCTAACCAGCCTAGTGACAAGAGTGAATTTGCTTGTTTCCCCACCATATTTCTTCTTTATTATTTTTTAGCTAGGATTGATCTGCGGAACAGTGCATGTTTCCCTGGTCCCTGGAGGTGGAGCCTTGTGTTTGTATGCTGGCATAAGCATGATACTGGGTGTTGTACCCTTGCAGAAAATATTGGATCACATAAAACATCAACTTACAACAAGTTTCTCGTTATCATGACCTAATTTTTTCTACCACAAGGCTGGGCACATGTGATAAGTTATATCCGAAAAAAATCTTGATATATCTTTGTGTTGTAACACAATCTTTGATGCAAGAAGAGAATCCAAGATTGAGTGCATGGGCAGCAATGCACGAGGAATTTATAAGATGACCTGCTGCGGCAATTTTTCTCATGCCATTTGTTGAACTGGGTATTTTTAGGAAGATACAAAAAGTTCTGCACGCACCTTCTGTCGAACCGGGTACTTCAGAACACACCACTTCGCAAACAATTTTTTTATCGGTAGGACATACCTCATTACTCAAATTGAAGAGGCAGGTCTAAAATTTAGATCACACAGTACATGCAAATTTTATAGCTGTATACTTGACCATGGTTAAGATCGATCCCAAACATGTCCACATAGAGTAAATGTTAGATCCAGTGGTTATAGAATCACTCTTATTATGTAGGCACATCTAGCAAAATTTGGAACTTCAACAAAATTGGTTATTAGCTCAACTAATTTTTCTGGAGCTCCAGTAAGTAATAGAGTGTATATAGCAAAATTTTGAACTTCAAATAAACGAGTCATGAGTGGATAAACTTTTTTTGGAACTTTAGTGGGTCACTAAAAGTTAACCACATGGGTCCCGTGTCAAGCTCTCCGTATAAAGCTGCTTCGAAGAGGCAAATGTAAGCTAGAACCTAGAGTACACAATACATAAAGATTGATGACAAACCATCTCAATATTGGGAGATGCTAGATCGGTGGCTATAAGATGTCCTATGCATCGCTCGGTTACCTAGGAGCCAAAGCAAAATGCAAGGTGCTAAAAGGAGAAACCAACATAGATCTTTTAGGATCATTTGGGAATGGTAGGTCTCAGGATGGCGAACGTATATACCTTTGTAGATGATTTTTCTTGATATCTTCGAGAGGCTAGTCTGGATAGAAGCTATTGCACCCGAAAGAAGAGAAGTCAACAAATCCATAGGAAACAAGCGTGGAGGGCCCCGACAAGAAGAACATCCAACGCGGCTGCCATTGTATATGCACTGCACTTGGAGCACGACTGCCACTATACATGCACTCGCTCTGATCGGTCATGTCTCTTGTATGTGCAAATGGGAATGGACACATGCACGGTGGCACCGGCGGCGGATGAAGTCCATGTTCCGCCTTCTCCTCCCACTAGTAGCTTCTCTTTCCTCATCCACTCGTTGTTGTAGACAGCCGTCAGCTGGATGCAGGGACAGAGCGTACCAATGATAGTGATTCCGAAAATGCAAAGCAGAATTAACGCCAGAAAAGCATCTATATATTGGCCATTTATTAAATGCATATGACAAACCATGCATCTCAGGTGGTGTAGTGTGTTTCCCACTGATACTAGAAGTTCGAGGAGCAAGGGGAGCACAGATCGAATGTGAATTTGTGAAGCCAAACAGACTGCAAGGTTCAGCTGTCAGGTGAACCGGACATTTTTCGATGGAATTTGCATCAGAATGGCAAGTTTTCAGTCAAATCCATGTATGATGCAATGGTTCATTGTTATATTCCGGTTGATAACAGGAAAATGTGGAAGCTCAAAATTCCTCTAAGAGTGAAGATATTCCTCTGGTTTCTAAACAGAGGAGTCATCTTAACTAGAGATAATCTGGCACGACGCAATTGGCAAGGTACCAAGACATGTGTCTTTTGCCAACATGACGAGTCTATTAAACACTTATTTTTTAAGTGTAAGTTCGCTCGGGCAGTTTGGGCCATAGTTCAAGTAGCTTCAAATTCATACCCCCCACGCAGTGCACGTAACATGTTCGGCAACTGGTTGCGGGGTATTGATAAACAATTTTTTGCACATATTCTTGTGGGGGCGGCTGCCTTATGCTGGGCATTGTGGCTTACCAGGAATGATGTGATTTTTAATAATAAACGCGTCTCATCTCCTATGCAGGTTATTCATGTATGTACGCGATGGCTCCGTACTTGGTCTATCCTGCAGAGGCCGGAGGGCAGAGACCTTTTTATGATGGCGTCTACACGGCTGGAGCGTACGGCCAGGGAGGTTTTCTCCCCCCATGGATGGCGGTGTGATCTCCGGATAGGATCTGCCACACCATAGGCTGGACTGATTTATTATTTTAGCTGTAAAACGATATTTATTTTTGGGTCGGTTGGACTTATTGGCTGTGTGCATCAAGCTATGCAGAGGCCGGGCTTTCTTTCGATATGATTGTATCACCTCGATATATCAATTCAATGAAATGTCCTTTATTGAAGAAAAAAAACAGACTGCAAGGCGTATGTTCAGTTTCAGAACGCCGAGAGAAGTGGTGCTACATGCCTCCCTTCAGCTCATTAATCAAATCAATGAGGTAGGTCTGAAACTTAGAGCAGACTGTACATGAGCACTTTATAGCACTATAACTGACCATCGATCACAACCCTGTCCATATAGAGGTGGTTGGAGCCGTGAGCTATAAAATGGCCTATGTATTGTTGCAATTACCTGGGAGCAAAGCAAATGCAACATGACAACAAAGAAAAACCAGTATAGTTTGTTTACAATCATTTGAGAATGGCAGGTCTCGGGATGGTGAACGCGTATGCCATCGTACATGATCTTCCAACTCGGGATGATGAACGCGTATGCCATTGTACATGATGTTTCTTCATCTCTCCAAAATCCATTTCAGTAACCAATGTTGGTGATAGAGATTGTGCATGCTGCAAAGTCTCAGCAATGGTATTCATTGCAGGACTGATTGTGCATGCTGAAAATTCCTGAAGCTGAGCCCCTACTCAACGTGAATCTACTGTTCTACAGACACAAAGTAGGATGAGTTTAATTAATAGAGTACATAAAGGGGGGTCTGGAATTTAGACAGTCCCTAGCCGCCCCCCCCCCCCCCCCTCCCTCTTCACCATGGACCTTGATAACATATAAAATGGCCATCATATCTCTCTCTTTTCATTCTAGACTGAGACACTAGGCAGCATTACAAGGGTGAATTTCTGCTATATTCATCTTGCTATTTTTTGCTTCAACAGTGAGGCCATGAAAACTATGTATGCTGCCAGACAATGAGATTGCAGATTTTACTTTTGTTGAAATAAGAGGTTAGTCTTAAGCCAATCTATGAGAGATCTAGGGCCTTCTCCATGTATGAACATCATTAAGATAAGGTTTGTCCGATGGCTAAAAGTTGTGTCTGCACTTAAGTTTTAGAAGTGCTTGCTCTGCTATATCTCTAACAGATGCTACTACTGCTACACCGACTGAGCAGAACTTAAAAACTACTATCACATACTACCTCCGTTCTAAAATATATGACATTTTGGTAGGCTAAACTAGCCTACCAAAACGTCTTATATTTTGGAATGGAGGTAGTACATTGCTTCATCATCTAGTCTTATGCCTCTAGATGCTACATAGATACTTCCATCCGAGACCAAATTTATGCAGGCCTTGTTTTACATCTCTCTATTGTTAATGTTATAACCACTACTAATCTGAATGTTTAGGGGAGCACATCCCTTGTACATGCAGAATTTGTCAGAGTCACCTTTATCTTGTCAATTTCTTGTATGTAGACAATTGGAGCCATCTAGAGCCTTTTCTACCACAACTTGGTTTACCAAGCAGTACCACCGTGGGATGAACAGAATTTTGAAAACATATACAAATATGAGATATCTAATTATCACCGTTACAAAAACTCCAAAACGGAATTCTTTGAGGAATACATTGATTTGAGTTCTAGAACATACAAATCACCAGCAGGCAAGCTACATTACTTCTCGAAATGAACAGGTTCAGATGTTAGTTTTACAAAGCTACCCATATGATAAATCTATTAGAATTCAGTGAAGGTGCACTAGCAGATCAAAGAGCATCAAAGGCTGCATGGGAAACGGGTGGTTTTCACATATCAGATTCATGAAGTAGTACTCCAGGCTTAATTCCAATATAGAACAAGTGTATCTGATAAGCTTGAAGTACATTAGCAAGATGCAACAAGAGATGACATGATTTTAATTATACTATATCCTATATAGTTCAAAGTCGAAGATAGATAGATGGCAAACAAAAGTTACTATTGATTTTTATAGACCACAAGTGCAATATATTGATTATGTGTACATATATACTACACATCTATGTGTACATGTAATTTTCGATTCTATTTTTGGGAAGTTTGAAGTTCAAAAGTACGGTATTTGCCCCTTAGTAAATAAGCAAAATTGATTCAATTGTTCTTTATTCTAAGATTGACTCCGGATATTTAGATACATTAAAACTGAGCACCCTCCCAGCCCTCTCACGCTATTAGCATCCGGAGCCGTCTGTTTTTATGATCTAGCCAATCTTGGCCGTTCGATCTCCGTTAGCACCCCGTCTCCCGCTAAGTGGGCTAAGCGTCGTTGAGGGACGCTATTCCGGTGGAAAAATCGGAGCGTGCTGGTTAATTGGGCTTGTGCACGACGGCCCAACTAGCTGATTCATTTCTGTCAACCATACCCAGCCGATCCGATGTTTTTCCTCAACAACAAAAAAAAAAAAAAAAAAAAAAAGCCGATCCGATGTACCCCCTCTCTCTCGATGCCTCCTCTCCTCCTCTGGCGGCCGTTCCCCTCCCCCAATCTCCATCGGTAGGAAGCGGCGCCAACCCTTTGCAGCAGCTCCTGTTGCGGTCTCACCAGAACCGGCGCCCACTGGCAGGCTGCCGTCCAAGATGGTGGCCGCACTTCCCCGCACGCCTGCCATGCCTTCCCTGGGTGGGTAGCTCCAAGCGGGTATAGATTCACACCTTTGCATCTCCTTACCTTTCCTGTTGTAACATGCGTCATGTTCTTGAGATGTTTAAGGGATCTGAAAAAATCGACGTTCTTTCCATGGAAATAAAACACACAATCTATGGTGACCCCTCATGCTCGTGGAAGCTTGAGGCGGCATCAACGGCTCGTTTATTTTTATAATCGGATCAAACACGTGTTGTTAGAAGTAATAATCAAATCTTGTCCATTGTGTCGTTTTCCTTCAGGTTGCTGAATCTTTGATAAGACAAGTTTTGGCACACCCACCCAGAAAAAACAGTTAATCGAAGCAAAGGAGGTGAGATCAGGGTGAGATTTCTTTCTTGTTAGTTATTCAAACAAGATGTCACAGGATGCATGTAAAAAACTTGTCCTTATTCAAACAAGTTTCATGTGCATCCATGCATGTCAAATTTTGCAAAATACAGAAATCTGGTTAGATTGATCTCCTTCTAATAACACCGACCCAATAGACTTAACATCCTTTTCTTGAAAAGAAGTATAGTAAACATGTGATAAAAATACCATGTCGCGCGCCGTCAATGATCTAGTAGCATATGATAATTAATTAAGCTACATCACTCTTATAACTTATAACCACTAGTTTCATTACGATTACGTTAGCACTGAGATCGCTGCAATATCTAATAGCTAGTCATATGAGCCCAAATGAAGCAAAGCCTGTTAGAGCATCTCTAGCAGATCCGGTATATTCCGGTACTGCAAAATTGTTTTAGGGTTCCCCCTAAAACGATTTTGTGGGAACGCGAAGGTCCCAGCAGAACAAATCTGGTATACTTTGTATTGCAAATTTAAAAACAAGTTCGCGCTACAAAGTTCATCACACAATTGGAGTCATACATAGCTAATACAAACCTCATACTACAAATTAAACCTAGGGAAGACCGGTTCAATCGTCGATGTCGAGGTAGAACATCTACACTGACTTGCGGCACGTGTGGGCATAGGCGTGGTCCTCCTTTCCGGCGGTGAGCCTTTCGGCGGTGCCTTCTTCTCCGGCCGCCACCGCGCGCTCTGCTGCGAGGAGCTCTGCATCCGCCTCCCGGCACCTCATGGTGTGCGGGAAAAGGGCGTCATGGAGGTCATTGAAGCTGGCCCACACGCCCCGCCATGGCGCGACCTGCTGCGGGAGAGGCGGATGCGGTCGCGTGCTGCGAGAGAGGCGGCTGCGGTCGCGCACCTGCTTGGACCGCCATGGCGCGACGGCAGGCCTGCTGAAGCTGCACGCCTCCGCGTCATGCCAGGCGAGCTTGTGTGGCAGAGACCTGCCATGGCCTCCATGCCCGCGAGCAGCACCGGCCATGGATCCGCGGTCAAAGGCGAGAAAGGAAAGGAGACGGGCGGCTAATTGCTTGCCGGAGTAATTTATCGCTGGCAACAGAGACCGTGGATTGCAGCGGAGCTTATCCGATATGCTTACCCTAATAAGCCCCGACCCTGGTCTGGATCTGGAGGCCTAGCGTGGGAGGCTGCGGCCCACCTTGTGGGTGGTGTCGGCAACCGTCGGGCCGCGAGTGGCTCTTGTGTGGGCACGAGCGAAAGCTCTGTGCTTCGGCGCTGACAGCGGCAACACCTACGGGTGCTGCTTCTCTCTGGGGCGTTGCTTTGGTTTCCCACACGGGGCCGGGGTGCCTGGGTGAAAACTTTTGTCCATTCTCGGACTCGACGGCAGTGGCGTCTAGCGTCATCACACTCTTGAGGGCGTCATTGCGGCACTTCGGATGTTCATGGTTGCAGATGGCCTACGGCGTTGGGTGTGCCGCATTTTGGCATATTGTGTCCTCGGTTCTGGAGCGGATTGGATCCGTTGCTCTCCTATCATATAGACGGGTTTCGGTGGTCTTCGTCCTCGGTCCTTGTTGTCTCCTTGCAGGAGTGGCGCTCCGAGGCCCGGAGCGAGGGGGTTGCCTCTACGGTGAGGCGACCTCTTCCGGAGATGGCTCGATTGTTCTAGTCGTCGGTGCCCGGTGGTATCCCTTGGTGGCACGGCTTCGACCTTCTTATGTAGTCTTGGATGTAGTTTGTTAGAGGTTGCTTCTCCTGTGCGTTGTTGCTCGGTGTTAGGCTTGTGGCACTTGTGCCATTTGCCCGGGCCGTTTTATCTTTTTTTCGACCTGCTTGATTGAGGGTTTCCTCACCACTATGTATCGGTTCGGCCGTTTGCGCCTTTTTTTTTAAAAGCGGGGCGAAAGCCTGTTTCGAGAAAAGCCCCGACCCGTACATATGGCGGTGGACGGGCGGATTTGTGGGCCGCCTGTAAAAAAAATTTAGGCCGGCGAGGATATAGCGGATCTGCTAGAGTTGCTTTTAGGTTCATACTTTGCCGTTAAAGTTGTAACCATTTCTAGTGATCTTCTTTGTCCATGTAGATCCGCTCAAGCATCCCCTATAAGTGATGCTTGCTCGACACCATGTCACATGATTGTGAGACTTGAACGTCATGACACAAAACATTCGTAAGTTGGCAATGGCTCTCTAGATAACATATGCTTGACTACATCACAAGGTAAGGTCGATCGGTGTAGACATTCTACAAGAAGTGTCTAGAGGTAAATCTGAACTCAGGGCCACTTCTTGTTTTGCTTGCCACACAGCTCAGTGCAAGGACAAGCGGCAAGCATGACCGTGAAACAGAGCCAGGGCTAAATGGCCCAACATGACAGAATCATTTGTGGCCAACTATATTCTTGCAAAAAAAAACTATTTACCTGCAACCTATGGCGGTAACGAAAAGTTAACCGATGGGCGTGCTGTTGAGATCTTGCCTTGGTCTAGCATTTAGTGTGGGAAATGCACGAGAACTTTATAGCTCTGTACTTGAGCATGGTTAAGATGGATCCAAACCATGTCCAGAGGACTGAAGGAGGAAAGGGTTGATTCAGTGGCTATAAAATAGCATATACATGAGCCAAAGCAAATGCGATGTGCTAAAATGAGAGGAGGTTGGCGTTGGGTGCATACGTAGCAGATTATCATTAAGTTGTACAATTCGATCATTTTGGTTTCTGGTTCTCTCTTCTTGACATGTCTAGGTTGTTAATGATTGAGTATACTAGCATTTCCAGAATTGTTTGGGAATGGTAGGTATCGGGATGGCAAGCGCATGCGCCTTTGTACATGATGTTTCTTCAGTAGTCGCAACAGAAAGCCTGATCGGGTCTAGCTGTGTATTAGATCGATGTCAATGCACGTTGATCCATTGGACGACTACTGTCTTTCAAGCACCTTCTACTGGGCCTCGAGCATGTAGGTTTTTGGGATTGTAGCTGCACCCGGCTTCGTGCCAAATAATACATGAGTTGATTTGCCAAGGACGTCATTATCCAGGCCCACAATCATCATATTCTCTGCCTCTCTCATTTCGCCAGCGCATTCTGGCACATATTTGCATTGTTCCAAAAAAAATCCTACATTTCCCTGGCTTCTTCCATTTATTTTTATTTTTTGTATTTGCAAATAATAAAAATATTTAGTTCTTATTTTGTTTAATTATGTTGCAGACATATCTTACAATATTCTGGAATCTGGGATATTTTCCATTCTAGAAAATACTTCGGAAGATTTCCAGCAAGAAAACATAGGAAACCAATCTGGAAAATTGTGGCACCTAACCTTCATTGGTTGACGAGATGGTTTTACCATGACGTCACAGCTTGAATTTTTGTTTTCTGAAGCCCTATTCATGTATACGTGAATTAGAATCTTTCTGGTGTTTTGCCAAATATACTTAATTGTATGATCAACACAATATTTTTCAGTTGTCATATTATTTTTCATATTGGGAGGTACAACTCATGCCACAATGTAGCACTTCCATGGAGGAGACAAATGAATAGTACTAGTTGATTGATGAATTTTCTCAACAGAAAGACTCAGTTACCAAGCAACACACAACTAATTATAATTTGGCACATGGATAATCAGACTAGCCGCAGGAGCAAATTTGTTTGTTCCCCCTAATCATATTTTAATTTCTAGCTAGGATTGTCAGGTGAAACTGTGCATTCTTAACTATGGTATATGTTTGGTTAGGAGTTTATTTGAAATAAAGAAGGACTGGTTCAACAAGTCGAGTCATTAGTGGCTAACTGTTTTTTTTTTTTGAAACTTTAGTGGGCAACTAAAATTTAACACCACATGTGTCTACTGCGAAAGTGAAGAGGTAGGTCTAAAATTTAGAGCAGATGTTACATGAGAGCTTTATAGCTCGATACTTGACCATGCATAAGATGATCTCAACCATGTGAAAGGCTGGTTGCAGTGGGTATATAATGGCCTATGCATAGTTGATTACCTGGGAGCTAAAGCAAAAAAGGTGCTAAAGAGAGATGAGGTTGGCACTGGGTACATATATAGTAGTTAGTAATACCTCGCCATTGGTGGTTCTAAGTTTTCTCTTCTTGAAAACCTCACTAAGGTTGTTGACAACCAAGCAGTCTTGCACACATGATCCATTGCGTATCTAGCCCAACACTCCTTAGGGATGTCATTCAACCACATGAAAACTGGTTCACATGCTGCTTTCAAACCAGCCATTCCAGCTTTGTGACCATGTTCAGTGTAGGATAGCTTTGTCAACCCATTTCTTAAGTTCTTCTGCTCTAAAGCCAGCTGACTGGAAGTTGGCATATATGTGTCTAAGGCAATATCTTTGTGGGGACTGAGGAAATACTTCATTAATTGCCTTAAGAAGACCCTGTTGTTTGATTACATAAGCAACAAATAAGAAAAGTACAGCAGCATGTCTATGTGCATTGGTCAGATTTATTTAAGGCAGAGAAAATACCTTCTGTCTGTCAGACATGATGGTGTAGTTCCCAAATTTGTTACTAGTGCCAATGCACACTCTAAGCTGGTTAAGAAACGAGGTCCAGCTATCACCATCCTCTTTGTCAACCACCCCAAAAGCAATTGGGAATATATTGTTGTTCCCATCTCTCCCTGTTGCTGCCAATATCTATTGACATGTGGATAATTTGATGAAGCAACCATCTAGTCCTGCATAAACAGTGATATTTAAGGTCAAATGAAATAACTATGTCCAGTAGTTCAATTTGAAAAAGGAGTACAGAACTGAAATTTACCTATGAAAGGCCTACAACCACTAAGGAATCCATCCTTTGATGTCTGCGGACAGTAGAACATGTACTTGAACCTTGGTGTGGGTGCTGGGTTCAAAGGATCCTCAAAAGTGGTCACTATGCATCTGCTTCCAGGGTTTGTGTCAAGCACACACTGTAGGTAGTCCCTCAACCTGAGATACTGCTCTCTATGATCACCTTGCACAACATCAATAGCCATGACTCTTGCCCTATAGGCCAAACTCCTAGGAACATGCACCCCAAACTTCTTCTTTGTATGTTTCAGAATTGTCTCTACATCAGCCCTTACATTTGATCTAACTGTGTCCTCCACAGCTTCTGCAACCCACTGTGCAGTGACCTTGGTACTCTCTCCACTAGCTCCACAAGTGTGATCCAGGTGGCACTTCTTGATTGTGAATGTATCTTCATGGGCTACTTTGGAGGCAGTCATGAAAAATTCACAACCATTTTTTCTGTCTGGGCACCAAACAATAACCCTTGTTGGTTTCATTCCTATGGTACTGAAAGTTTCTCAAAATTCTAACATGATAATTTCTCAATGCCTTTCTGAACTCATACACATTGGTAAAGCAAAGGTCCTTACACAACTGCTCATGTGCATCAGATAGTAGTGGGTCATACCATGTCCTCTCTTTCTTCTTCTTCAATCTTCTCTTCCTTCCAGAAGGTAGTATAGGAACCTCTCCATCTGAATCAGAAATGCCAACATCTCCAGGGAAGCAAAATTCATCAGGTTCAGGTACAAAATCTTGAAACTTGGGGATCTCTGGCTCACTGTGAGCTCTGGAAGTAGGACCTGGGTTTATTGGTGCTCTTCTAACAGGCTTAAGTTTCTCAGGCCTGCCTTTTGCCACAACTGTCTCCTCTCCACTGTCATCCTCTTTCTCCTCCTGCCAAAACTCTGAAACATCACTATCCCCTTCAAACTCAGGTCTGTCTTGTGCAGCATATGTTTCTTCTTCATTGACAACATTTTCTTCACCTCTCTTTCAAGCCTTGTAAGACATCTTTATCCCTCTATAATCACCCCTATCAATCTCAAAGTCTGAGGATGATTTGTTAACATCATCATCTTGTACACCAGCAGTTCCATCCTCACCACCAGCACCTCCATCCTCAGCAACATCATCTCCATCATCACCACCAGGAGCTTCTGCCATGTTCAAGTTGTAGCTCTGCTGTGTGTTGAGATTAACTTCAAGAGGGTGAACAACTCCATCTTGTGACAGACTTAACACAAAACCAGGGCCCCTAACTGGACTGCCTATAGGAACTTGTTCTTCATAAGCATTGTGAGCCCTATTAAATTCAACATCTCTATCTTCATTTGCCTTGGCCACTATGATATTCAAAACTGTGAAATCAGAGTGGTCTATCATTTCTTCAACTGCCTCCTGACTGTCCAGAAGCAATAAACCATCCTGTCCAACTCCTACTTCTTTTACCCAGTACATGTAGTCATCTAACCCATAGCCTTCAGTTTCAGTCAGTGCTATCAAGTTGAGAAAAGTGATGTCTGAAAGAGAGAACCTTCTTTCCATGTTATCTCTGCCCTGGAAATGCAGCCTCACCTCCCAAATGTCATCATCCAGCCTGCATTACATAATGTGTTAATTGAAATCACTTTGTAACTTGCACACAATTTATAAACATAACTGAATAAGTGTCTTTTGCTACAAAATTCAGTTATGCCCACTGACTACAAAATTCAGTACAAATGCTCTTCTCTGATTCCACCATGCTTTTCTGAATCACTACTGCCTCAGTACCGCATCACTACTGCATCCAACAAAACCTTCAGTGCAAAATCCAACTACTGCATCCAACTAACTAATCTGAATCATTTAAGCATCCAACTAAGTACATGTTCTAAGATGAATCACTGCTGCATTAACCTAGGGTTTGGTCAAACCTAACTAAAGATTGCCTGAACTGTGTACTAACCTAGCACTAATGAATTAAACTAGGGTTTGTTGAAGGAGCTGATGAAGAGAAGAAAAAAAATACTTACTCAACCCCTCCAAATGTCGAGGCCCAGCGGTGGGAGTTGGCCGGATCCGCGGTGACAGCGCTAGCAAGAGTCCTGGCCGCTCTGTACTCAAGCGAGAACTGCTGATTCTCCGGCGACGGTGGTGCAGCCTGTGGCGTTGCCGCAGGTGTCCGATGCGGCGCCGGCGCCGACACCGGCGGCTGCGTTGCGAAGCTGCCGCTGCCCAGACAGTTACCACTTCCGAATATTCTCCGCCACCATCACCCGTTCCACCTCCCCCCGTAGAGTGGCCGGCGTCGTCTGGTTTCGCCGCCGCCACCGCCATCGCCTAGGTCTACGCAGTAGAGGGAGAGCGAGTGAGAGAGAGAGGGGGAGGGGGGAAACAGAGGAGCCGGCTCGGTCGTCTTGACCCGCGGTCGGAACGGCGCGCCCTAACGGCCGTCAGCACGCGCGCCGTCAGCCTCTGGCCGACAGAACCCTGACGGGCGGGCCCTACCTGTCATAAACGCGCTTAAAATCTAACCATTCAGCGACTTGGGTTTTTTGGAACAGCGAACCAAAAAAGTGGTAGGTTTTTAAAACATCAAGAAAAGTAGTAGTTTTTTGTTGACCTAGCCTGTAATGTGGTAGTTTTTTGCTATATACTCATATATAATGGCCTATGCATAGTTGATTACCTGGGAGCTAAAGCAAAAAAGGTGCTAAAGAGAGATGAGGTTGGCACTGGGTACATATATAATAGGTTAGTAATACCTCACCATTGGTGGTTCTAAGTTTTCTCTTCTTGAATTCTCTAGCTACATAGATGACAGAGGATTGTTTGGGAATGGTAGGTCTCGCGATGGCAAACACATATGCCTTTGTACATGGTCTTTCTCTATTTCTCCAAAATCCATTTCAATCACCAACGGTGGTGAGAAAGACTGAGTGATGTTGGAAAATCTTAGCAAGGACGAGCATTGCATAACTAATTTGGCGTGCTGAAGGTGAGCACCTACACAACATGTTTTTCCAGCATCACAAACACAAAGTCATCGAAACATGATGTGTGCATACATGCTTGGTTTAATGATAGAGTGCAATGGGAGATATCGAAATTCAACAGCACCCATCTCCCCTCTCTTTACCATGTATCTCGATTGCATATAAATAGCATGTCCCCCTCTACTCACCAAACACTGGTGACGGTGTCCTGGATTAGGGGGTGCCAACCGGGCCGACCCGTCTCCTCGGTTGGGCCGATGTACCCCCGTACGTGATCAAGATGGGCTCCGGAGGCCGTACATGGGAGACGTGATCAGCGCCTTATTCCTAGATACCGACCTTGTAACCCTAGGTGCCCTCCTTGGCATGTATATAAGCCATAGGGTTTAGCCCGTAGAGGGGACATCAACGCAATATCGCTGACCTAGCCCTAGAAGTTAGACACATATTACGATCTCGAGGTAGATCAACTCTGTACTCGATACGTCTCCATTAATATAAACAGAAGCAGGACGTAGGGTTTTACCTCCATCAAGAGGGCCCGAACCTGGGTAAACACCGTCTCCATTGTCTCTGTTACCACCGATCCGAGATCCGCAGCTCGGGACCCCCTACCCCGAGGTCTGCCGGTTTTTACACCGACAACTGGTGTAGTAGGAAGATGGGTTCTGTTGATTTTGCATGAGCAGCGAGTGCATGAAACTTCGACCAAGCCGTCCCTGTAGTTTGGAAAACTATGTATGCATGTGAGATACTGAGATTGCTCGTTTCACTTCTGTTGAGAAAAGAGGCAAGTTCTAAGCAAATCCATGAGAGATCAAGGAGACCTTTTCCATGTAGATCAATCATTAAGATTAGGTTAATCTGATGGCCCACATGAAGAAAAGTTGTGTTTGCGCTCCAGCTTTACAAGTGCTTGCTCTGCCATCTTTTCTTACAAATGCTTGCTACACAAACCGAGTTCTTATATGCTGGATAAGACTAGGAGCAGAACTTAAGCACCACTACCTTATACATATTGTTGGGATTCGCCCTCAGGATCGATCACATCAAACTACGATGAACACGCGCAAAAAAAAAACTTTTGTAGCCAAGGGCCCTTGTCGTGCCCTTCTTTTTCATCTTTATTTCTTTTTCTATTTTCTTCTCACGATCTTACAAAAGATTCACGGTCTATGCATATATATATGCATCAACCAACCGACTAAACTCAATCCTATTCGTATAGGACATGCCTAGCAAAACCTACTAGGACACGGCTAAGTACTATACATTTCCTAACTCCTACAGGTGTACTTAGCCCAATACTAATCCTATCCCTAATACGTTAGGACTAGTACTAACTCCACTCACGTGTTGACTCATGCAACTGCTAGCACACGTGTACAATAGCAACTTCGACAACAAAGCTAACTAGCTCAAGATTACCCTAACAATCTCCCCCTAATCTTGACTCGTCGCCTTCTCATGCTCCACCTGATCTTGACCCTTGCAACTTCACGACCTCTTCACACAACTCAACGTATGATCCAGACTCACAGTCACGCTGCCAGGCGACACCATCGGTCACCCCTAACGCAATACATGCCAACGGATCACACACCGTCCCATGTAGAGACATGTCCTTATTGAAGAGGCTCCCCTTCATTGTCATCGTCCCACTATACGCTTGAGTTTCATCCTCTCGTCGAAACCCTCGGTCGCACCTAGCACCGGACAGCAATTTGACGTGACACGCTTCAACTGCAACGGATCCTCGCAGAGACGAGCATTTGAACATGACGACGCTAACAGGATGACGACCAACCGTGCTAACTCGCACGACTCCTTGACTCATCTACCTCCGCGGAGGACGATCTTGACGGCTTTTCGGCACCACACCTTGGCACCACCGCTCCCATCAACGATCATGTTCCACCACCTTGCCAACGACAGCCTTCCGTCTTCCTCCTTGCCGCTCCACCGAACGACGGTCGCCTGATCCTCCTCATCGCTGCACCACCCAGCGATTTCATGGCCCGCCCCGAGGCGCTAATAGGTCGCCACCCCGGGGCAAGCGCAACTTCAGATTCTTGAACCTTGCTCTGATACCAATTGTTGGGATTCGCCCTCAGGATCGATCACATCAAACTACAATGAACACACGCAAAAAAAAACTTTTGTAGCCAAGGGCCCTTGTCGTGCCCTTCTTTTTCCTCTTTATTTCTTTTTCTATTTTCTTCTCACGATCTTACAAAAGACTCACGGTCTATGCATATATATATATATATATATATATATATATATATATATATATATATATATATATATATATATATATATATATATATATATATATATATATATATATATATATATATATATATATATATATATATATATATATATATATATATGCATCAACCAACCGACTAAACTCAATCCTATTCGTATAGGACATGCCTAGCAAAACCTACTAGGACACGGCTAAATACTATACGTTTCCTAACTCCTACAGGGTGTACTTAGCCCAATACTAATCCTATCCCTAATACGTTAGGACTAGTACTAACTCCACTCACGTGTTGACTCATGCAACTGCTAGCACATGTGTACAATAGCAACTCATCTAAGCTAACTAGCTCAAGATTACCCTAACACATATTGCTCCCTCATATACTGTCGCATCTATACTTCCATCAGCGGCCAATTTTTTGGGGAGCACATCGATCCCTTGTACATCCAGAATCATTTGTGTCTACCTATTTTCTTTGTACTTTAGTGCCTAACTAAAAGTTAAAACCACATCCATGCAAAAGAAAAAAGTTAACAGCACATGGCCTGCTGCCCAGTGAAGTGGTAGGTCTAAAATTTAGAGCAGACAATACATCAAAACTTTATAGCACCACCAAACTTGACCATGGTTAAGATCGATCCCATCCATCCCCATCTGGAGGAAAGGCCGGATTCATTGGCTATAAAATGGCATATGCATCACTGCGCTAACCTGAGAACTAAAGCAAATGAAGGTGCTAAAAAGAGTGGAGGTTGGTATTGGGTGCATATATAGCAAATTAGTAGTATCTCATGCTATTCGATCAATCTGGTATAAGTTCTCTGTTCTGAGATCTCTAGCTTGTTAGATGACTGAGAAAAGCGTCTCTTCCTTTTACCTTCTGGGAATGGTAGGTCTCAGGATGGCGAACGCATGTGCTTTTTTGCACGGTCCCTTTTCTAATCTCTAAAATCCGTTCCGGTCATCTATGGTAATGATACAGCGTGGTCGTGCTGTAAAGTAAGAGAAGCTGACGCCGTAGTGATGGTACACCAAGTTCGGCAGGTTTGACACATTTGGCAAACACTTGATATGCATGACGTCAAGTAACAACGATGGTTCCAGAAACGCCAAACAGAAGGCCAGTAACTCGGTGTTGTAGAAGACCACGGAGGCAGCACGTCCAAGTTCACCAGCATGCATGTGAGAACGGGTAGCATGCTGCAATGCACAAAACTGAAGGCATCGAGTGTTGGAGATTAATCCAACTTCGTATTAGAGTTGGAAACATAGTTCCATCGAGTCGTGGCTTGCATGCCAATCGTGAGCGTCAAGTACTAGGAGTCCTAGTTTGAATCAGTTTTAGGTTGTTAATTAGGTTAGCTAGCTTCAGGTCGGTTTGGTCCAATCTTTACCTCTTTACCTAATATATATATATATATATATATATATATATATATATATATATATATATATATATATATATATATATATATATATATATATATATATATAAAATATAATAATAATAAAGCAAATTGGGTTTCTGGTCGTCCGTCATGGCATTTTTCAGAAAAGTCCTTCTATTTCAGAGAATTCAACCCGCAGTCTTGTTTTAAGTAAAAACGAATCGTTTTTTCGTATTTTACACAAAAGCCCCTGTGTTTTCTTGAAATCAACCCGCAGTCCGGATTTAAGTCACACCCGAACCGTTATTTTACATTTTTCGAAACTCCCCTGATCTTTTACGTAATTCATCCGCGGATCATATTTAAGTCAAACAAATGTTTTTCTAAATCATTCATATCTTTTAAACCGTAACTCCGATTTGAACATGTTATATATGAAATTTGATTAGAAAAATATGTAGAATATGAATACGAGATTATTTTTACCTGTTAAGTATTTTTAAATATTATTTTGAAAGATATTTAAGTCAAACAAATGATTTTCTAAATTATCCGTATCTTTTAAACCGTAACTCCGATTTTAACATGTTATATATGAAATTTGATTAGAAAAATGTGTGAAATCTGAATATGATGTTAATTTTACCTGTTAAATATTTTTTAAATATTGTTTTGAAAGCAAACTTATAATTTATAGTGCACGATCCGTTTTTCTTTCGTACCGGCGGCGAGGGTGAGAAGAAGGATAAGCGGCAACACAAATATGATGCCTCGCTAAAATAAAGGAGATGGACTTGTTGTGGTCTTGAGTGATGGTTGTTGGGTTAAGAGCGTGTGTTATGTTTTCTCTCCCGTTGCAACGCACGGGCTCTTTTGCTAGTATATATATATATATATGTGTGTGTGTGTGTGTGTGTGTGTGTGTGTGGCCATATACGATGTAAAACTACGCCAGAAAAAAAGAAATAAAGGATCAGGAGCGACACGCCCCTGTTGCTATAATCGAGCGTGTCTGGTGCCTTGTGTTCTCGCGTGAGTTTCTAGCCGGCGACTTCGTACGTATACGCGTGTGTTCCGGCCGGAGGAAAGTGGATCCAGCGGCTTGGTATAGCTTCGTATCGTGCGCGTACCAACGGAAAGTACTCGTAGGCTGGTGTCAAGGGCGAGGCTACGCCAACATCGAGTTGGAATATACTCCATAAGAGACTGCCTACTCATGTGTGACACCAAATGCAGCATATACGGGTGGCGGCGGCGTTGTGCTGGGAGAGGGTAATTAATTTGTCGACCATGTCGCTGGCGCGCTTGAGGCCGTTGTTGTAGGTGACCGAGGTTGGTTTGGGTTAGCTTCGACGGCTGATGCATATAGCCTCTACAGCCTGACTTGCAAATCTGGCACCCTATACTAACAGTGACCGGGCACACCTCAAAATTCCTCTTTCACAAACGGATACATCAATTACGAAATCTCAAACCCATACAATTACATGCAACTTAAAACTAGTCTAAATTTTCGTTGGCGACGGTCCTTGTTGTTCCAGCTCTGTCCATGTCCGGCCACCTTCATTTTCCTCTTTCACAAATGAGTCCGACCGCTGTCGGGCAGACTCCTCCCAGGAGCGGCGGCGCGCAATGCGGATGGCCATCTCCTCTTCGAGGCTGTGTAGGACGAGTTCCTAATCAACATATTGAAAGGTGTAGGACTTGGATCCGCAGCCCGCCATGCCGAAGAAGGCCGGAGATCGCCGGAAGGGAGCTTGGGAGCGAAGTGGAGTGGTTTGGTCCGGGGAGTGGATGAGGACGAATATATAAGAGGTCAGGGTGGGGGCCAGCGTGGGCCGGGTCCGACGTGATGGACGCGCCTAGGCCTCCCCATATCCGCCCCAGATTTGGGCTATGTTTTTTTTACCAGGCCGTCCGCCCGGACGTGAAGGGGGGGGGGGGGGGGGGGTATGCTCTTAGATTTGGAGGACCAAGAGGAGGATGTATGGAACTTGAGCTTACGAAGTCAAACAAACTTCATGACTGATATTTTAGGTCATAATAGTCGTGAGCTAAAGTATGAGTGGCGGGCTCTTTTGACTAGCATGTCACTGATTTTTTTAGGAAGATACCAATTTTTTTTGCGCCTTCTGTCGAACCGGGTACTTCAGAACACGCCACTTTGCAAACAATTTTTTAGGGGGCAGCCATACCTCATTACTGAAATTGAAGAGGGTGGCTCCAAAATTTAGATATCACGGTACTTGAGAATTTTGTAGCTCTATACTTGACCATGGTTAATATCGATCCCAAACATGTCCACATACTGTAAATGCTAGATCCAGTGGCTATAAACTGACCTGTGCATCACTCTTATTATGTAGGCACATATATTTAGCAAAATTTCGAACTTCAACAAAATGGGTTATTAGCCCAACTAAATTTTCTGGAGCTCCAGTAAGTAATAGAGGCATATAGCAAAATTTTGAACTTCAAACAGACGAGTCATCAGTGGCTAGCCTTTTTTTTTGGAACTTTAGTGGGTAACAAAATGTTAACCACATGGGTCCCATGTCAAGCTCTCCGTCGAAATCTGTTTCGAAGAGGCAAATGTAAGATAGAATCTAGAGTACACAATACATAAAAAAAAACCATTATAGCTCTGTACTTGACCGTTATTAAGATTGGTGCCAAACCATCTCAATAGAGGGAGATGCTAGCTAGATCGGTGGCTATAAAATGTCCTATGCATCGCTCGATTACCTAGGAGATGCTAGAGGGTTGCGGCAACTCCCCCGACCCCTCCCGCGTCGCCCCCGCGAGGCGACGGGGAGGGAGACCTAGATCCCGTCGAGCAACCCCCTCCTCCTCCCCTCCCCCTACTTCGCCGCCGCTAGAGGGCACGGCCGGTCAAAGCCCGACCGGTGCCGGCGGCGGCTGGGCCTGGCGTCCTCCTGCTCGACGGGGGCTGCGCGGGCGTGCTCCCCCGGGTCGGAGCGTCGCGCGGCGGTGGGCGTGACGGTGCAGCGTCGGGCGGGCGTGGCGGCTGCGCGTGGTGGCAGCGGCGGCACGCTGGTGCGAGCTGCGGGGCGGACACTGCTGACGGCGGGGCGTGCCCGGGCTGCGACGGCCAGATCTGGTCGCCGGGCGGCGCGGGCTGGAGGCCGTCGTCCTGCCGGCTGGTGGCAGCGGCGGCGGCGGTTCCTGCTCAAGGTGCGGCCTTCGTGGCTGCGGTGGGTGGGGGCGGTGGTGCGGGCTTCGGCGGCGCGGCGGCCGTGGTCTGGCTGGTGGCGCGGGCCGGCGGCGTGGCGGTCTTCCTTCTCCTGGGTTGGAGCCGGTGGCGTGCGGGGCTGGTCGGCTGCGCGCATGACGGCGGCTCCCTGGCCTAGGGTTTGCGCTCGGGCGGGCCGGATTTGGGCCCGAGGCAGATCGGGGTGTTCTCCGGGTAGGTGAGGTTCAGGCCCGGCCCGGGATGTGCCCGTGAGCGTTGACCTCGCGGGTGCGGTGGGCTGTGGTGGTGGTCCTGGCACTGCCTACTCGTCGTGCCGTGCGGCACCGGTGATCTCGGATTTGGCGTCGTGCAAGCTCGGCTTTTTTTTCGTGGCGGCCGTCGGCAGTCCTAGGGTCGTGTCCCCAGGTCCACAGGGACTGATTGGGGATGCAGGCGTCGGCGCCTCCTACGGTGGAGGTGCTGACCCAGATCTGGGGACTGATGCCAGGCTAGGTGTGGAAGGACGGCCTTCTACCCTACCTGCCGGGGTTGGTGTGTCGTGTGGCGGATGGGTGGCGGAGTCTTGGGACAGGGATGCCGGGGCGGCGGCCCCGGGCGGCGGTCCCATGTTTGGCTCTCCGGCGGGCCTCGTGATGGCGGTGGTGGCTTCTCCTCTTGGTCGTATGGGCGGCGAGAGGTCTAGCGGCAGGTGTCTCGGGCACGCCTTTGTCAGCGGTGCCCGGATCCGGATCTGGGAGTCGGAGCTCGTCGCGTCTGTCCTGGGTCTACCGTGGGACACGGGTGAGCTGCCGAGCGAAAGCTCCACGTTTTGGCGCTGATGACGGCGACGCCCGCGGGCGCCGCTATCTTCTTGAAGACGTCGTTGTGGTTCTCCTCTCCGTGTCCGGGCTCCGGGTGAAGACCCTTGTCCATTCCGGACTCGGCAGTGGGGACGCTCTGCGCCGTTCTCCCTCCTGAGGGCGCTGTCGTGGAGCTTAGGTGTGCTAGGGCGTGGCGTGGCGTTGTACTCTGATCTCCCCTTGTTCTTCTTCGGTAGCGTAGGTTCTGCGTGGTACCGAGATCTCAGGATCCGCTATGTAAGAGGGCTACCTCTCCACTATGTATCGTTCGGCCGTGTACTTTGGTCGGTGCTTTATCTATAAAGCGGGGTGTGAGCCTGTTTCGAGAGAAAGCAAAATGCAAGGTGCTAAAAGTAGAAACCAATATAGATCTTTTAGGACCATTTGGGAATGGTAGGTCTCGGGATGGCAAACGTATATGCCTTTGTGGATGATCTTCCTTCATACTCCCTCAGTCCTAAAATAAATGTCTTTAGTTTAGTACTACTTTGTACTAAACTTAATACAAAGTTAAGACACTTATTTTTGGACGGAGGTCTTCGAACCAGCTGTTGCACCCTAAAGAAGAGAAGTAAACAAATTCATAGGAAACAAGCATGAAGGGCCCCCGATGAGACACGGCTGCCACTGTACGAGCACATGGGAATGGGCACATGCACGGTGGCAGCGGCGGCGGATGAAGTCCATCCGCCACCCTTCTCCTCCCACAAGTAAATTATCCTTCCTCATCCACTCTTTGTTGTAGACACCCATCAGCTCGCTGTTGTAGTATGTTGCCTGTTGATACTCGGAGTTCGAGGAGGAAGGGAGCACGGATCGAACGTGAATTTGTAAAGACAAACAGACTGCAAAGCGTATGTTCAGTTTCAGAACATCGAGAGAAGTGATGCTACATAGGGCTGCAAATGAGTCGAGTTCAAGTGAGTTGGACTAGCCTCAGCTAAACTTAAACTAAAATTGAGTGGAAAGTGGCTTGTGCTCATCTCGTAACAATCTCGAGTCAACCTCAAGCTAGTTTCGAGCTAAATAACATGATTATTTTAATATTCTAAGGCAATTTTTCTAACAAGATAGACTACAACACAACATATATAAGAAACCATTATAAAATATTATTCCAATCAAAGCGATGATAACATAAGAAAGTTCAAAGTAGTTTGATTTATTCTATCTCAACTGAAGAACAGTACATTGACGCCTTCCCGCCGCTGATTCTATAAGCTCCTAGGTTTAAACAACTTTGCTCCATCAAGACAATGACCCAAAGGCGGCAACGAGCTAAACGTACGACGTACCGCCGGTGGTTGTAGGAGACAGAAGCTTTGACAACTAGAAGGACTTGGATGTAATTCTATTTTTCTGTAAGTGTGTGTTTTAAAAGGAATTGTGATATTTAATATATGGCCTTAAGTCTTGTCGCAACTAGTTCTTAATAGCAAGACATCGTGGATGAACCAGTAACAGAAGAAAACGAAGATGCTGCTGCCTCCAACTTTGGCCAAAAAAATAGCAAGATATTTAACACACGACGAGCACGTATTATACTAAGGCATAAATTTTATCCACACTTAATTAAGATTTGATGTTTTCTAGTACATAAAATGGTGAAAAAATATAAACAACATACATGGTAACAAATTATCCTATTTTTAAAATATATATCAGGTTTATTTAATATAATTATATATATCGAACTAAACCAAGTGAGGTAGTGTTGACTCAAGATCATTGTGTTTCTCGATCAAGCTACATAATGTGCTCATACTCAAAACATTTCTTTTCGAGTCGATCTCGAGTTGACCCAAAAGATGAGTCAATCTCAGGTGCCTCACGAGCCTGGAGTTTTTCTTGCAGCTCTAGTGCTACATGCCTCCCTTCAGTGGTTGAATAAGGAAACAAGATACAGTCCTCTCATGGAAACAAAAGATGACGTGTGCGAAGTAATGATTTCTTCGCTGAGGTGGCTGTGGTGAGAGGCTGCATGTGCAGAGCAATAAATTAGTGGGATCATCATTTCATTTATTATATTATGTAGGATGCCCTAAACATACTGGTAAAGAAAATTTTAAACATGACAAGTGCATACTGGATGATCATTCTACCACTATGCTTTGTAATCAACACTGGTAAGATGGACTTAATTATTCTTAGAAAAGGGATTGCTGCGAACCAGTTTACTTAACAGAGTGCAAATGCTAGATTTGGAACTTCAACAAAATAAGTCCTTAGTGGCTACCTATTTGTTGGAATTTAGTGAGAAACTAAAGTTAATTAACCACATGGGTATGCTACCATTCTACCACTATGCTTTGTAATCAACACTGTGGTATACAATTGTTTTATGGGGCGAACCGTAGCTCATTAATCAAATCAATGAGGTAGGTCTGAAACTTAGAGCAGACTGTACATGAGCACTTTATAGCACTATAACTGACCATCGATCACAACCATGTCCATATAGAGGTGGTTGGAGCCGTGAGCTATAAAATGGCCTATGCATTGTTGCAATTACCGGGGAGCAAAGCAAATGCAATATGAGAAAAAGGAAAACCCAGTATAGTTTGTTTACGATCATTTGAGAATGGTAGGCCTCGGGATGGTGAACGTGTATGCCATCGTTCATGATCTTCCAAGTCAGGATGACGAACGTGTATGCCATTGTACATGATCTTTCCTCATCTCTCTAAAATCCATTTCAGTAACCAATGGTGGTGATAGAGATTGAGCATGCTGCAAAGTCTTAGCAATGATATTCATTGCAGGACGCCAGGACTGATTGTGTGTGCTGAAGCTGAGCCCCTACTCAACGTGAATCTACTGTATTCTACAAACACAAAGTAGGATCTGGAACTTAGACAGCCCCTGGCCCCCCTCTCTTCACCATGGACCTTGATCACATATAAAATAGCCATCATATCTCTCTTTTCATTCTAGACTGAGACAGTAGGCAGCATTGCAAGGTGAATTTCTGCTATATTCTTCTTGTTATTTTTTGCTTGAACAGTGATCTATATGGTTCAGAAAACTATGTATGCATGCAACACATTGAGATTGCAGGTTTCACTTTTGTTGAAATAAGAGGTAAGTTCTAAGCCAAACTATGAAAGATCTAGGGCCTTCTCCATGTATGTCCATCATTAAGATAAGGTTTATCTGATGGCTAAAAATTGTGTTTGCACTGAAGTTATACAAGGGCTTGCTCTGCTATATCTCTAACAGATGCAACTATTGTTACACCAACTGAGTTTTATGTGCAGTATAGGACTAGGAGCAGAACTTAAACACTACTATCAGATGCATTGCCTCCTCATCTACTCTTAGGCATCTAGATGCTACATCCATACTTCCATCCGAGACCAAATTTATGTAGGCCTCGGTGTACATCTCCTCATTGCCAATGATATTACAACGTACTAATCTAAATGTTCAGGCAATTTCTTGGGTAGCACATCCGTTGTACATGCAAAACCTGATCTGCCTCTCCAGTCAATTTGTTGCATGTAGACAAGTGGAGCCATCTTAGAGCCTTTTTTACTACGTACTTGGACTAGCAAGCAGTGCCGCCGTGGGATGAATAATTTTCTATATACATGTACAAACATGGCATAACAGCCTAGCCCTACGCTGCGGAGCCGAACACGAGCCTAGCTCACGCACCACCACGCCACACACGCACACACGCACGCCATGAACCCTACACACACGCGGTTTATTTTTTCTAACATACCCCCCTAAACCGCGACCTACAGAAGGGCCGGCTCGTCATGGACGTCCGCGAGGAGTGCCTTCTCCTTCCTCGGCTACCGGCAGTCGTGGGAGAAGTGGCCACGAACTCCACAATTATAGCACTTCCCGCGCCGCTTCCTCGCGCCCGAGGCCACGCTGCTCCCCCTGTCGTCGTCGTCGTCGTCATGGCCGCCGCCGCGCCTCCCACTGTTCCGCCCTGAGCAGGAGCTGGCCGTCGCTCCGTTCACCGCCAGCCTGCGTGCTCCGCCGTGAGAGACGAACACCTTGAGCCTGCTCAACAACTCCTCGAACGCCATCGTCCCCACGTCGTAGAACTGCTCGATCCCGGCCACTGCGGAGTACAACCGGTCGGGCACTGTGTCGAGGAGTTTCTTCACCATGGCGGCGTCGCCGAGCGTCGAGCCAAGTCCGGCGTACCTCGCCGCCATGCTGCTGATCTTGCCGGCGTAGTCGTCCAGCAGCTCCCCCTCCTCCATGCGCAACTTGTCGAACTCGCCTCGGAGGGTGGAGAGCCGCACTGCCTTGACGCGATCGGCGCCGACGAACCTCGTCTTGAGGCTGTCCCACACCTCCTTCGCTGTCTTCTTCGTCGACGCTTTCATGAGGATGTCCTTCGACAGCGCGCCGAAGAGCTGCGCCCTCGCCGTCTTGTTCTTCTTCTCGTCCACCACCGCGCCATCCGCCGGGCACACCACCTCCCAGAGACCCTGGGCGTCGAGGGATCGCCTCCGTCAACATATACAATAGGACGACCGCGGTGGCGTCTTGATCGCAGATGACCGGGCGGGCACTGTCTGACCATACATCGTGGGCGTCTTGTATTAATTGGCCGTGATCGAGCTACAATTTAGACGACAACTGAGGATCCGCTCAACAAGCAAGGCTAAATTAACAAACCACATTGAAGCTACCGGTATGTTACTATTTACTCTAGATGGTGTGAAGGGACCATAGAGCAGCCTTTGCGGATGCTCTAATAGGTCTAATGCTTATAATTATAAGAGTGACTTGGCTTAACTACATCAATTTTAGGATAAAGAAATATTGGTTCATTTCAGTCAACCAACAAGTGATTAGTGGCTAGCTGCATTTTAAGAAGTTTAGTGGGAGGTGGTGCCGCGGTGTGCTGGCGTTCGGCGTCCGCTCGCTTCTCTGCATCTTCTGCACTCCGAATTTGTTTGCTCTCGTTGGTTATGGCACCTCGACGGGTTCATAATTCATGAAGCCGGCGCAAGTGATGATGCGGTGCCGGTGTGGCTTCTTTCCGGCATGCTAGTCTGCTAGGGCGAGGATGGAGCTTTCCGCCGTCAATAGTCTGTGTGCATAACCAAGATTATCGCTGGCTCCGGGAGGGAGCGGCAGCGACGGTGGTGGCAGTGCGCCCTCATCCGGTGCTGGTGTGGTTGATGGATCGGTTCCTAAGGTTATGTTTGTAATTTTCTAATTTTATAGGGGTGCGCTCAATCACTGCATAATTTCAATGTGTCCTTCTCGGGAAAAAAAGAAGTTCAGTGCACTACTGGAATTTCATACTGCGCCGAGTGTCTGAAACACTCGGCAAAGGGCCAAATAAATTCGGCAGAGCCTTTGCTGAGAATTGTTCTCGGCAAAGAGTACCCGGCGTACACCTCTCAGGCAAACAAAACTTTGCTGAGAACCAACCGTCGGGCACTCGGCAAGTTGTTTGCCGAGAGCCAAACACTGTCTCGGCAAATAATGCTTCTTCACGAACAACAGACGGGGACGACGGTTGCCACGTGGCAAACAACAATGAGCACAACACCGCCACGTGTTTGTCACCTAACAGGCGGGACCCACGGTCTAAGCCGAGTCCAGTCTTTGCCGAGAGCCATGCTCGGCAAAACAAACAAGTAGGAAATTGCCAAGTGTCCACCACCTGACAGCGGGACCTACTGCCTAAACCGAGTCCAGTCTTTGCCAAGAGCCATGCTCGGCAAAACGAACGAATAGGAAACTGCCACGTGTCCACACCTTACAGGCGGAACCCACTGCCTAAGCCAAGTCCAGCCTTTGCCTAGAGCCATACTCGGCAAAACAAACGAATAGGAAATGAACAGTGGCGAAGCCACGTACAAGCTGGGTAGTCAATTGACTACCCAGCTTTTTGGTGCAACTAGCATATAGGTGTAGAAATATTGGAACAACTTTGTATAAATTCATATATTTGACAACACAATTTCAAATTGACTACACAAGAGAACATTTCTGGCACCGCCACTGGAAACGAAGACGTGTCCAGCAGTGCCTGACAGACGAGCCCCACGGTCTAAGCCGAGTCCAGTCTTTGTCGAGAGACATGCTCGGAAAAACAGACGAATAGGAAACTACCACGTGCGCCATCTTTGCCGAGAGCCACGTACGCCATATAGGCAGAAAATGTATGTATTTGTTTTCAGTTGCAGGGATTACAGAAGAAATAACTTGACAACAGAAGCCATGGGACATATTTCTGAGAACAACACTCGGAAATATAGGCTCTGCCGAGAGCCAACGCTCAGGAGAGGGGTCACCTGAGCGATAGGACAGACTTTTCCGAGGGCACCTCTCGGCAAAGGTAGCACTCCAGTAGTGCCATTCTTTTTCGAGAGTATGCCCTGTTAGGTGGGACCCACGGGCCTACATGTCAGTTCAAAACATTTCAGTCAACGGTGTTATGCCGAGCGCCATTCTTTTTCGAGAGCATGCCCTGTTAGGTGGGACCCACGGGCCTACATGTCAGGTCAAAACGTTTCAGTCAATGGTGTTATGCTGAGCAGGACTACATAGCTCTCGGCAAAGAAAACATTGTTGGATTTATATTACTTTCTTTTAATATTTGTCAAATAATTTGAATTGTTTCAGTGACAGGTGGGTCCACCTGTCAGGTCTGAATGTTTCGGTGACATGTGGGTTGCCGAGCGGTGATGCTTAGCTCTCTGGAAAGACAACTGCAAGTCACGCAGCCGTCAGATGCAAACGGACATGCCACATGGCATCTCTTTCTCGTGTGATGCTCTCGGCGTCTCTGGCGTTTGCTGACTGTGCCTTCTTCGCCGTATCTTCTTCTCGGCAACAACATTTCATTGGCGTGTCCCTATCGTTGCCGAGTACTACTCTGGACGTATATCCGTTTGCCGAGTGCCCGTGGTTTGGCCCTCGGCGAAGAGCCAAACACTCGGCGTATGTCGAAATTCCAGTAATGGTGGGTAACTAAAAGCTAACCACATGGGCTTGCTGCCAGGAACTCTGCAAACAATTGTTTCACTGGTTGAATGTAGGTCATTAGCCAAACTGGAGAGGTAGGTCTAAAATTTAGTGTGAAGGGTACATGAGAACTTTATAACTCTATACCGACCATGGTTAAGATCGGTCCCAACCATGTCCACCTACCGGGAAGGCTGGATGCAATGGCTATAAAATCACCTATGCATCGTTGGGATTACCTAAGAGCCAAATATAATGCAAGGTGCTAAAAATATAAACCAATATTTTTTATCACCATATTTGGGAACGGCAGGTATCGGGAAGGCGGACGCAGTACACTCCCGTTCAATCTCTCTAAAAGGGTATTTTCGTCGATCAATCATCCATGCTGATGGAGATCATTTTTCACCCTAAGGACCAACTGTCCACATAAGAATCAAGCCGAGGCGAAAACTACACAAAGGTCGCCACATCCCTCGTCGAGCGACCACGATTACACGTACAGCTGCTGGCGCCTGCTTCTTGATTACCAACGAGCCAAAAAAAAAAAAGTTTCAAAAAAAATGTCCAGTTGCGTGGCTGTGCTTTCCTCGCGCCGGTATGTGGCATGACGTACTTCCTTGAAGTCGCTTTGCTCCGCGAATCAAAGATCTGCTCGCTGCCTCCTGTATCGGATGAGACAAGAATTCAAAATCACTCGGCTTGGATCATTGATTTGTCCGTGAGAATGGAAAGCTCAGTCAATCACCCGCCCTCAGTCAATTCATGCCTACATATGAGAAACTCTCTTTCAAAGCCGAGATAATTGTGCAGCATGCTTGGCTTCGCAAGAGATCATACTGAACTTTATGAGGGTGCTGTGTACCTGGTTTCCTTACAACAACTCTAGTCGATCCCCTATAACCGGTTAAAGGAGTAAAATTTTCGATTTACTCCTCTAACGAACTCTAGCTGAACTCATATAGTTACTAGAGGAGAAAAAATATATACTAACTTGACCCGACAGCTCTAGATTTAGGCCCGACAGCTTGCCCCGAAAGCTCAAAATACCTTTAAAATAGGATTTTAATAAAAAGTAGCAATAATCTTTACCTAATTATAAAGCGGCTATCGCTTCTAGTCGTCCGTCATTAAAATTACCCTCGAAGTTACTACAAATTACCTACTACTATGCCACCCGTAAGTAAAGAAAACGATTCGTTTTTTTTTTTCAAAATCGCCGCCGGGTTTAGTTCTTATATAACCTGACACACTCATAAATCACAACCATGAAAGCAGCGCACGGGAGACCAGGGTTCGATCCCTGGTCGTATCCCCTCCCCCCCCCCCCCCCCCCCCCCCTTTTTCTCTTATATATAGCAGACCCTCCATGCAGTAATGGGCCGGCCGTGGCGCTCCTGTTTTTTTTTCTTTTTTGCTTTTTCCTTTCTCATTTTTGTTTCTGTTTTTCCTTCTTTAAATTACCCTTTTCTCTTATATATAGCAGGCCCTCCATGCAGTAATGGGCCGGCCGTGGCGCTCCTGTTTTTTTTTCTTTTTTGCTTTTTCCTTTCTCATTTTTGTTTCTGTTTTTCCTTCTTTAAATTAATTTGGGATTTCCAAAAAATCTGAATTTCGAAAAGTTGCGAGTACTGAAAAAATATATAGATAAATCATAAAATGTTTGTGAATTCAAAAAACATTCGGGAAATCATAAAATGTTCGTGATTTCAAAAAACTGTTCCCTTCCCCCCCCCCCCCCCCCCCTTTCTCTTATATATAGCAGGCCCTGCACGCGGTAATGGGCCGGCCGTGGCGCTGCTTTTTTTTCTTTTTTTCTTTTTCCTTTCTCATTTTTGTTTCTGTTTTTCCTTCATTAAATTAATTCAGGATTTCCAAAAAATCCAAATTTTGAAAAGTTGCGAGTACTGAAAAAATATATAGATAAATCACAAAAAGTTTGTGAATTCAAAAAACATTCGGGAAATCATAAAATGTTCGTGATTTCAAAAAACTGTTCGCATATTATAAAAAAATCATGATTTCAAAGAAAATCATGTAATAAAAAAATGTTTATGATTTTAAAAATATGATCCTGTATTCAAAACATATTCGGGAATTTGAAAAAATATGCCGGTCGTGACGCTCCTGTTTTGTTTTTCTTTTTTGCTTTGTCCTTTCTCATTTTTGTTTCTGTTTTTCCTTCTTTAAATTAATTCGGGATTTCCAAAAAATCCAAAGTTTGAAAAGTTGTGAGTACTGAAAAAAATATATAGATAAATCATAAAATGTTTGTGAATTCAAAAAACATTCGGGAAATCATAAAATGTTCATGATTTCAAAAAACTGTTCGCATATTATAAAAAAAATCACGATTTCAAAAAAAATCATGAAATAAAAAATGTTCATGATTTTTAAAATATGATCCTGTATTCAAAACATATTCGGGAATTTGGAAACAATGTCCATGAAATTTTAGAAAATGTTCACAAAACTTAAAACCGATTCGTAAGTAACGAACAAAACGAACCATCGCTTAGGTAGAGGTTTTATTAGGGGATCTGTAGAGGTTGTTTTATGATTTTATTTAGTCCCTCGCGCGTCGAGTAAAAAAAGGTTTCCGTGTTTTGTACAGCGCTGAACCCCAAAAAAATTGACACAGCTTCCTATGAGTTAGTTTTTGTAAGCTATATGAAAATGACTAAATGTCTATTTTGCCTCCATACACAGCTATTCTGGTACCACAGTTCTACTGGTTATGGAATACACCGCTACGCTAGGTCAAGGCGAGACACATCATGCATCAGTCTAGCTCAGGCAGGGTCCATCAATGTAGTTTGCTCAGCAAAAAAATATTTCGTTGTGGCGCCTTAGGAAATAGTCGTGATGAGACCATCACATTTCAGTTTTTAAAATGACTTTTTAAAAGTCCCTTCTCATCATGACATCACTTAGACATAGTTTGTGAAATGACATTTTGAAAATCATTATCTCATCCTGGCATTCAATTTAGACTTTTTTTATCTCTACCACATCTGCATAATCTGATTGTTTTTCTCCCGTTGCAACGCACGGGCATATTTGCTAGTAATTAACTTATATACCCTTAAACTAACTTTAAAAATTATTTTCAATAGAAAATTCATAGTTTGCTATTTCAGGTAGGGCCAGCTCAAGCGCAGGATTTTAGTGTCAGGCTTTTCAAATCCCAGCCCGAGAATTTATCACATATTACATGTAGTAAAAATACCAAGTTACTAGATATTTGCGCATGTATTGCAACCGGGACATAAATATTCTAGTAGGTTAACCCGTGATTTACCCACCATATTTATGTGGTTGTGTAAAAGAATAGGATTTCATTTGATGACCACTTATTTGGAAAGAACTTATTATTTATCAAAGAAAACATAATTTTACTTGGTAAGTCAACAAGATGTGGGGTAGCTGAGGCGGTTTTCAGGAAAAGCCGGTGGAAAAAATCATAATTGGGAGAGGAAGGGGGGACATAAGGTTGAACGAAGCACAAGCAAATGAAAACCCTGCTTCTTTTTTAAGTAGGAGAGATGACAAATAGAAAACGGTTGCATGTTGTTGCTTTATCTGATCCAGGATTTTCTGCCAGGGTACAAGCTATAACTCAATATCATGCTCATGCTAGCATGCGCGCACAGGCCTCCCCTTCCACTGAAGCATGCACTCTTCCACTAGTCAATCCTAGCTAACAAATGGAAAAATATGAGGGGGTGACACAAATTTACTCTACTGACTAGGCTGGTTAGCCACCTGCCAAATTCAACGATTACTGTGTTCCTTAATAATTGCGTCTTTTTTGTCGAGAAAATCCATCATTTATTCAGTATGAGATTTTGAATATGTCCACCATACTATTAACTACATTTGACGAAACACCAAAAAAGTTTCAACTTCACATATACCTAAAGATGGCCTGCTGCGGCCACTTTACTTCATAGTAAAACCATCTCGTCAACTGTTCACGTACCACATATTTCCAGATTGGCTTCCTATATAGTTGTACCCTTACAGAAAATATTGGATCAAATAAAACATCAACTTGTGTAACACCCCCTTGTAATATGCTACCGTGATAATCTTCTAATCATGCCAAGTCATCTTCATTTGCAATGCTAAATCATCAACTGTTCATGTCTCATTTCAAATTCCACTTTAAACAAAAATTCAAAATGCAAGTCAAAATAAAAGTTGATCAAATTTTAAAAAACAATAGTTCATATTGTTGCAAATAATCCCAAAGCAATTATAAAAATAAAACCAATATTATTTGAATTCCAAATTTCCCTTGGGAATTAATTTAGTGGTCTAGCAACAATTTAATTGGCCATTTCAATTTCTAAAAAATGATTAGACGACTCCAAATGGCCCCAAACTTTTTGTGCCACCTAACAATATTGTGCTTGATTTATGTGCAAAGTTTCACATCTAACAAAAATCGTTTAGTAGCTAAATTAAATAGGAAACAGAGCAGGAATAAATAAAACAGAAAAAAAAATAGAAGAACTGCACTGTGCACTTGTAGCCCACTGCTACAGTGCACAGCCCAGCCCACCCCAGGCCTTCTCCTTTCTCAGTACAGAGGAGGAGGCAGAGCCTTGGCGTGTCCGCGCGCACGGCCGTCCACGCCCGGATTGTCGTCGTGTCGTTCATCCATCGATGCCACGAGATGCACAAGGCCCTCCCGACGCTGTTGGCGAAACCCTAGCTCACTTTTCCCTCTCCCTCGCGCGCTCTCTTCTCCCCAGCAAGAACCCGAGCCGCCGTTGCCATGGCTCACCTAGTCTGCGTGCTCTCCGTCGCTCCCGCCGGTTGAGATCGTGTCTGGGGGCCGCGTCGTCGTCCGCTTCATCCTCTACACCGACGAGTTCGAGCTGCTCGCCCTTACGTCGAGCGGATCGACCCCTCTTCCCCTCTTCGGTCGCCACTGCCTCGTCGTTGATCTCCACCACCGGTGCCTCCCCGGCCTCCCGAGCACGTCAACGAGCTCCACAGTGAGCTCCACCGTCGATCCCCCTCTTTCCCCTTTTGGTTCCATCGCCGTGGCCGCCTCTGCCCCGCCGCGTCCAGCCGCGCGCCGCCCGTGTGCCTCCTGCGCTCGTGCGTGCTCGCCCGCTGCTCGCCGCGCCTCTAGCCGCGGCCTGGCCACGCCCGCCGGCGCCCTACAGCGCGCGCGCGCCCGCCCGTGCTTGGACGCGCCCCCACTCGCCGCACTGCCGCTGCCGCTGCAGCCGCGCCGCCCGCCTACTGCTGCTGCTAGCTACCGCCGCCGCCGCCTCCTGCTGCTGCCCCTGCGCCGGCGCTCGCCGCCTGCGCTCGTGCACCGCTCGCCGCCGCCCGCCGCTGCCTGTCGCAGCCCCGGCCGGCCGGCCTCGCCGCGCCGGCCTCTGCTGGCGGGCGCGCAGTTCCCCTCCCCAGTGGCCGGCTGGGCCACTATCCAGTGGGGCCAGCCCAGATAAAAAAAAGAAAAGGATTAAAAAAAAGAAGTAAATAAAAAAATAAAAAATAAAAAAATAAAAAATGAGGCATTGACAGGTGGGCCCCATGAACAATAGCCGTTGACCAGTCAAACTTTGACTGGGTCAACTGGACCCACCTGTCAGCCACAGATGCACATCTCTGGGTACACTCTCTGTGTACCCGTAGCATTTTCCTATTTTAATTTCGAATTTAATTTAATTCCAGAAATTTCAGAAAATAATTAAAACTTTGAAAAAGCATAGAAATTAAACCGTAACTCGGATGAAAATAATTTATATATGAAAAATGATCAGAAAAATCCAACGAATCCGAATATGTCATCTGCACTCTTGTTAGAACCCTATAAGTATGTGAACATGGAGCTTTTTGCCCGTTTCCGATAGATGAATAGTGCTTGACCTCAGATAAATAATTCCAAATAAATTCCTAAAACATCTAAAATATTCTGAGGTGCAGTATATCACCCCTGCATATCGTTTAGGCATGTCATGCATAGTGATTGCATTTGTATGCTTGTATTTATCTGTTTCTTCCCCCTCTTCTTCTTCGGTAGACTCCGAGACCGCTGACGAACCGGGGATCGACTACACCGTTGGAGATTCCTTTTCGCCTGCAGAGCAACCAGGCAAGCAAACCCCCTTGATCATTCCTATATCGCCTATTCCTTCTCCCCCAGGCTTGCATTAGATTTTGCTACTGTAATTGATTGCTCCTATTCTGATGCATAGCCTGATTTTGTAACCTGTTGTTGATACTTTACCTGTTAACCTAAATGCTTAGTTTAGGCTGGTTAGTGATCCATCAATAGCCCCACACCCTTGTCCTTGTTGCCATGCTTTACTACCGATGACTCGATCAGCGTGATCGATGTGCAGAGACCTACACCACACTGCACACCCCCTTAGTTGTATGACTCTGCAGAGTTACCATCGAGTGTCGAGGGTGATTCCTCTTTCACCACCTCCGATAATGCCTCTGTCGTGCAACCCCTCAAGTGTGGACCCATCGAGGGTGATTCCTCCAGGTTCATCTTGACGGTTACATCGAGTGGGAATCCAACGAGGGTGATTCCTCGGATTCCCCTTGATGTTACGGACACATGGGTACTTTGACCTTTACCTCAGTCCTTTGTTAAAGTCGGGTCGACCCCGAGGGGTACCCACGAGAGATACGTATGAAAGTCGGGCGGGCCCGGAGAGCACCCGCGAGAGTTACTATGGCGGCTGGCTGTTTAGCGGTACCACCCAGGTTGTGGTGGTAGCTCCGGACTTGTCCCGAGCCGTCACTACAATTAATAATGCACTAACGGATTTGGGTATTGATCTGAGTTGGCCAATGGCCTATACGCACTACCACCACTGTGACGCCCCTGCTTGACCGTGCACTAATCATACACGCAAACGTGCACGCTTGAGATCAGAGACTCACGGGAAGATATCACAACACAACTATAAACACAAATAAAAGGCATACAAGCTTAATATTACAAGCCAGGGGCCTCGAGGGCTCGAATACATAAGCTCGAGTCATACAAGCATCAGTGGAAGCAATAGTATCTGAGTACAGATGCAAAGTTAAACAAGTTTGCCTTAAGAAGGCTAGCACAAACAACGATACTGATCGAAGAGGCGCAGGCCTCCTGCCTGGGAGCCTCCGAACTACTCCTGGTCGGCTGGCTCAACCCAGTAGTACGTGCCTCCGGGACTCTCCTGGTAGTAGTCTCCTGCGGTAGCGTCTGGCTCCTGGGCTCCGTCATCTGGTCGCAAGTATCGGGTATGGGGGAAAAGAATAGCAAAGCAACCGTGAGTACTCATCCAAAGTACTCGCAAAACTGACATCAGAACTATACTAAATGCATTGTATCAAAGGAATGAGGCTATATCTTTGGACTGAACTTCAGAATGCCAGAATAGAGGGGGGGAAGCCTAGCCTATCGAAGACTGGCATCTTGAAGCAATTCTTGCAGCATCAGAAGAGAATAGAGCAAGACAATATATAATCAGTCATATGTAGTAACACCCTGAGATCCTTCCTCGACAACCCTGTGAGAAAGTGATCCCGAGAGCGGTAGTAGCAGTTTAATATTGTGGCAGTATCCATTTATAGTTGTAGCAGATCAAGATACAACTCTGAGCGTCCTGTTACCGTGGACACGGCTATTCGAATAGATAACTTCCCTACAGGGGTGCACTACTGTTACCCAGCACGCTCGATTACATCTGGCCGGATACACTTGCTGGGTAATACCCGGCCTCGGGTAATCGACATGACGCAGTCCTACCTAGGCTCAGCAGAGAGGTCAGCACGCCGGTCTAAATCCTAAGCACGAAGGGGTCTTGGGCCATCGCCATTCGCACTCCTGCACGTTGCGTGGCTGGTCGGGGCCCAGGCGCGACACTGTATACACAAGTGACGTAACCAGCCCACCCCAACAATCAGGCCGCATCTCTGAGCTGTGACGTCTGAAGAGCTTTCGGCTGATACATACGACGTAGAGGGTCCCATAACCATTATCCCACGTGGTGGTAGTGCGTATAGGGCCAACGACCCACTCAGATCAAATACCCGAATCCGTTAAGCACGTTTAGTAACTCGCAGAGGCGAACAGGGTTCCTGTCGCTCCGACTTGGTAATACATGTCACGCGGGTGCTCTTGGAGCCGACCCGTCTTTAATGTTATTCTCTCGCGGGCACCCATGGGGCCAGCCCGACTTTAACAGTTTAAGTGTTATAGTAATGTAGACAGTTCCGTGATCATCACCCAGAGTGATCACGGCCCGGTAATAAGCATGGCATACGGACAAGGGTGATGGGTCACCGATGAAGCAGTAGCATAGCTAACTAAGCATTGTGGGACAACAGGTGGAGTATCAATAACAGACTACAACATCAGGCTATGCATCGGAATAGGTGTTGTCGGAACAGTAGCAGGGGCAATTCTAATGCAAGAATAAGAGAGAAGGAATGGACGATATCTAATGATCAATCGGGTTTTGCTTGTCGGAACGTCGTCATACACGGCAGCGTCGTCGGCAGTCTCGGGGGCTATCGGGAGAGAAGGAGGGAGAAAAAACAATAAATACATGGCAAAATGCAACAGCGATGCATGACATGTCTAAATGATATGCAGAGGTGTTATACTGCCTATCTAAATGATTTAGTTAATTTAGGAATTTATTTGGATTTATTTTATTAAGGTTATGCACTATTCATCTGTCGAATACGGGCAAAAAATCCCATGTTCGGCATGATAGAGGGGTGTGGCAGGTATGGGAATAGGTTATTCGGATTCTACACATTTTTCTGATCATTTTTCATATATAAATTATTTTCATCCGAGTTACGGTTTATTTTATATGATTTTTCAAAGTTTTAAACATTTTCTGTATTTATTTTAATTATTTAAATCCGAATTATCCAGAATAGTGAATGGTGACGTCAGCATGACATCAATGTGACGTCAGCAGTCAACTGGCCGGTTGACCAGTCAAATCTGACCAGTGGGTCCCACTGGTCAGTGACTAGACTAATTAAACAGAGTTTAAATCAACTAATTAACCTAATTAGCAGGTGGGCCCGCCCTGTCAGTGGCTAATTAACTAATTAATTTAATTAACAATTTAATTAACGTTTTATTTATTTTTTTTAAATCGTTTAAATTGGGCGGGACCCACATGTCAGTGACATGGGGCCGCCACGTCAGCGGTGGACCGGGTCAACGGGGCCCGCGGTCCCACCGGTCAGTGGCACAGGGGCCCCACACGTCAGGCCACGTCGGCGACGACCGGCGGCATCGCCGGAACAGCGCCGGCGACCGAATCCGCGGCGGCGCGGCCTCGGGTGTCGTCAGAAATCGCGTACAGGGCACCGTTTTGGACGCGGTTGGGCGCGTTCGAACGGGGAGACGACGCCGCGTCGAATGGCGGTGGTCGGAGCGGCTGAGACGGCCGGAGTCGAGCGCTACGACCTCGTCGGCGGCGAGGTACTTCGGGCGAGCTCGGGTTCGGCGCTACGGCGTGCTAGCGAGCAAGTTAAGCGGCTGGGGAGACTCTACGCGGCGCGGGGAGCAAGATGGGCAGCAGCGCACGACCATTTGGTCGCCGGAACGACGCCGGCGACGTGCTCCGCCACGGCGGGCTTGGGCAAGTCGGAGGAGCTCGCTACGGCGAAGGAAAAGCGCGGAAGAGAGAGGGGAAAGGCGGCGAGGCTCACCGGGAGCCCGTAGTTGTGCTAAAGTGGGCGCGGGGAGGGCTCGAGGCGGCGAATCGACGGCGGCGATGCGGGTGGCCGTAGGTTGAAGACGACCTCGTGCAGCTCGACGTGGGGGCTCCGAGCTCGGGGCAGGCGGTGCAGAGGGGGTAGTCGAGGACGGTGGTGACGAAGGACACGGCGGAATGGCAATTGGGGCATGGTGGCCACGGGATCGAGCGGCAATGGCGACGGCGGCGCTCGGGCGAGAGAGAGAGGAGTGAGGGGGAAGGGGAAAGAGGACTTGGGCACGTCGAGGGGGTGTGCGGTGGCGACCTTATCGCCTCCAGGCGCTCTGTAGCAGCGCGGGGAGCGAGGTGGCTCGGCGGCAACGGCGAACGGTGACGGGGTCGGCTGCGCGCGCGGGCGACCGCGCATGAGCAGTGCGAAGAAGGAGGGCGAGGTGGGCTGGGCCTGGTACTGTGGCGACTAGAGCCCAGCCAGTGCGGCCTTTTCCTTTTTCTTTCTTTTCTTTTCTGCTTTTCCTTTTTCTTCTCTGTTTTACAAAATGTGTGGCCCCCATTTGACTTTTGTAAAATAGGTGACCTAGCCCAATAATTACAATGCAATATTGCCTACCACCAGAAATTGGTTTGGACAAAATATGATTCCATTTGTAATTTGGATTAAATAAAATGGATAAAATGTGCTGTTTGTTTACTGTTTTAGGTTGGTAGAGTCACTTAATGATTTTTAGTGATGTTGTTTTCCTGAACATAATTAGAAATAGATTATTTGCTATTTAATGCACATTTTTATTTCCAATTTGAACAACTTTTATTTTTCACTTTAAATTTGAATTGGAATTTGAAATGAGATATGATGCAAATGATGATCAAGCACTGTTAATCATGATAACTTGGCATTATCAAAAGGGTGATTACTGTAGCTAATTACATGGGGTGTTACAACCATGCGGGATAATGGTTTAATGGGGCCCTCGGCGCCGTATGTATCAGCCGAAAGCTCTGTCAGATGTCCAATTCAGCATTGTGGCACGGTCGGATCGCGCCATCCAGGCAGAGGTGGCACTGGTATTCACCCTGCGCACAACGACCCGGAGTGCAAAGGGCGATGGGCCCAAGACCCCTGAGCACTTAGGATGTAGACCGGCGGGGACCTCTCTGCTGAGCCTAGGTAGGACTACGTCGTGTCGATCAGCCGAGGCCGGACATGACCGAGAAAAGTGTGTCCGGCCAGAGTTAATCGAGCGTGTTGGGTAACAGTAGTGCACCCCTGCAGGGAAGTTATCTATTCGAATAACCGTGTCCACGGTAACAGGACGCTCAGTGTTGTATCCCGATCTATTACAACTTGAACTGGATACATGTTACTTTAATTGTAAGCTCCGGGATCGCTTCCTCGCAGGGAGTCGAGGAAGGATCTCTAGGCTTTGCTACTACATGCTTGTTACTTTAATATATGATACTAATCTGCACTCTTCTAATGCTGCAAGACGCTGAGGATGCTAGTCTTCGTTAGGCTAGGCCTTTCTCTCTATTCTGGCTATTCTGCAGTAAAGTCCACAAATACAGCCCATTCATTTGATACCGATGCACAATTAGAATAGTTCTGATGTAAGTCTTGCGAGTACTTTCGATGAGTACTCACGGTTGCTTTGCTACCTTCTTTTTCCATACCCGATTGTTGCGAGCAGATGACGGAGCCCCGGAGACAGCTGTTTCCGCCGACGACTTCTACTACCCCAGTGGAGCCTACTGCTACGTGAAGACCGACAATCCAGGAGTAGATAGGAGGCTCCCAGGCAGGAGGCCTGCGCCTTTCGATCTAGATGTCCTTGTTTTGCTCAGCCTTCTTAAGGCATCCTTGTTTAACTTTATGTCTGTTCTCAGATACTGTTGTTGCTTCCACTAACGCTTGTGTTCAAGCTTATGTATTCGAGCCCTCGAGTCCCCTAGCTTGTAATATAAAGCTTGTATTATTTTATTTTGTGTTTAGAGTTGTGTTGTGATATCTTCCCGTGAGTCCTTAGGCTTGATCGTGTGCATTTGCGTGTATGATTAGTACACGATTAAGTCGGGGGCGTCACAACTTGCTACCAGTTTCTCATTACCACAACTTATTTATTTTTACTAAAGGGCATATGTGTAAATTATATCAAAAACAATATCTCTTTGTGTTTTAACACAATCTTTGGTGCAAGAGAAGTGCATGGACAACAATGCACGAGGAATTTATAAGATGGCCTGCTGCGGCCAATTTACTCATGCCCTCTGTCGAGTCGGGTACTTTAGAAGACACCACTTCGTAAACAATTGTTTCACGGGGCAGACAAACCCCATTACTCAAATTGAAGAGGCATGTCTAAAATTTAGATCACGCGTTCATGAGAACTTTACAGCTCTATACTTGACCATGGTTAAGATGATCCCAACCATGTCCATATAGACTAAATGCTAGATCCAGTGGCTATAAAATGACCTATGCATCACTCTTATTACATAAAAATATCTAGCATAGAACTTGAAAAAAATGAACCATTAGGCCAACTAATTTTTCTGGAGCTCCAGTAATTAATAGAGTGCATATAGCAAATTTTGGAACTTCAAATAAACGAGTCATCAGTGGCTATCTAATTTTTTTGGAACTTCAATGGGTAACTAAAAGTTAACCACATGGCTCCCATGCCAAGCTCTCCGTAAAAAAGTGTTCGATGGGATAAATGTAGCTCATTGATCAAATTGAAGAGGTGGGTTAGACTTTAGAGTATACAATACAGAGAAAATCATTATACTTGTCTACTTGACCATGATTAAGATCGATGTCAACCATCTCAATAGAGGGAGATGCTAGATCAGTGGCTATAAAATGTCCTATGCATCACTCGGTTACCTAGGAGCCAAAGCAAATGCAAGGTGCTAAAAGTCGAAACCAACACAGATCTTTTAGGATCATTTGGGAATGATAGGTCTCGGGATGGCGAACGCATATACCTTTGTAGACGATCTTTCTTGATATCTACGAACGGCTAGTCTAGATGGAAGTTGTTGCACCCGAAAGAAGAGAAGAGTCAACAAATCCATAGGAAACAAGCGTGAAGGGCCCCGACGAGAAGAACATGCAGCGTGGCTTCCACTGTGTATGCACTGAACACGCAGCACGGCTGCCATTCTATGTGCTCATGGGAATGGACACATGCACAGTGGTACCGGCGGCGGATGAAGTCCATGCGCCACCTTCTCCTCCCACTAGTAGATTCGTCTCTTTCCTCACCCACTCGTTGTTGTAGACACCCGTTTAACTTGCTGCAGGATAGAGCGAAGCACCGATGGTAATTCTGAAAATACAAAGCAGAATTAACGATAGAAATGCATCTATATATTGGACCACAAACCATGCATGTCAAGTGGTGTAGTGTGTTGCCTGTGATACTCGGAGTTCGAGGAGGAAGGGGAGCACTGATTGAATGTGAATTTGTGAAGCGAAACAGACTGCAAAGTGTATGTTCAGTTTCAGAACACCGAGAGAAGTGGTGCTACATGCCTCCCATCAGTGGTGGAATAAGGAAACAAGATACAGTCTTCTCATGGAAACAAAAGATGCCGTGGGCCAAGTAATGGTTTCTTCGCTGAGGTGGTAAGCATGAGGATGCATGTGCAGAGCAATAAATCAGTGGGATCATCATTTCAGTTATTATATTATGTAGGATGCCCTAAACATACTGGCAAAGAAAATTTAAAACATGACAAGTGCATACTGGATGATCATTCTACCGCTATGCTTTGTAATCAACACTGTGGTAAGAGGGACTTAACTATTCTTGGAAAAGGGATTGCTGCAAATCAGTTTACTTAACAGTGCAAACGCTAGATTTGGAACTTCAACAAAATAAGTCCTTAGTGGCTACCTATTTTTTGGAATTTAGTGGGAAACTAAAGTTAATCAACCACATGGGTATGCTACCATTCTACCACTATGCTTTGTAATCAACACTGGTATACAATTGTTTTATGAGGCCAACCAATGAGGTAGGTCTGAAACTTAGAGCAGACTGTACATGAGAACTTTATAGCACTATAACTGACCATCGATCACAACCATATCCATATAGAGATGGTTGGAACCGTGAGCTATAAAATGGCCTATGCATTGTTGCAATTACCTGGGAGCAAAGCAAATGCAATATGAGAAAAAAGAAAAACCAGTATAGTTTGTTTATGATCATTTGAGAATGGTAGGCCTCGGGATGGTGAACGTGTATGCCATCGTACATGATCTTCCAAGTCAGGATGATGAACGTGTATGCCATTGTACATGATCTTTCCTCATCTCTCTAAAATCCATTTCAGTAACCAATGGTGGTGATAGAGATTGTGCATGCTGCAAAGTCTTAGCAATGATATTCATTGCAGGACGCCAGGACTGATTGTGTGTGCTGAAGCTGAGCCCCTACTCAACGTGAATCTATTGTATTCTACAAACACAAAGTAGGATTGGTCTAATCAGTAGAGTACATACTAATCAGTAGAGTACATACAGGGCATCTGATGGCTAAAAGTTGTGTTTGCACTGAAGTTTTACAAGTGCTTGCTCTGCTGTATCTCTAACTGATGCTTGCTACACCGACTGAGCAGGATAGGACTAGGAGCAGAACTTAAACACTACTATCAGATACATTGCTTCCCCATCTACTCTTAGGCATCTAGATGCTACATAGATACTTCCGTCCAAGACCAAATTTATGCAGGCCTTGGTGTACATCTCCCTATTGCCAATGCTATAATTGCTACTAATCTGAATGTTCAGGCAATTTCTTGGGGAGCACATCATGTAAAACCTGTCAGATCTGCCTCTCCAGTCAATTTGTTGCATGTAGACAAGACAAGTGGAGCCATCTTAGAGCCTTTTTGACCACGGACTTGGACTAGTAAGCAGTGCCACCGTGGGATGAATAATTTCTAAATACATATACAAACATGGCATATCATTATCACCGTTACAAAAAAATTCGTTGCAGAATTCTTTGAGCAATAGGACCATTTGAATTTCACAGCATACAAATCACTAGCAAACAAGCTACATCACTGCTCGTGATGAACATGCTCAGATGTTAGTGCTACAAAGCTACAGCATATAGTAATTCTATTGCAATTCACAGTGAAGGTGGTACTAGCAAATCAATTAGCATCAAAGGCTGCAAGAGGAACTGGTGGTTCTCACATATCAGATTCATGTAGAAGCAGAACACCAGGCATAATTCCAAAATTGAACGAGTTTATCTAGTAAGCTTGAAGTACATTGGCAAGATACAATAAGAGATGACATGATTTTATTATCCTATATCATATATAGTTAAAAGTTAAAGATAGACAGATGGCAAACAAAAGTTACTATTAATTTTAGACAGATTGGGACCCAGAAAATAAGAAACTAAACAGGGGACAGGAAGATTAAAATGTTCATTATTTTTAATAAAGAAGCTGAGAGTAAGTTGAAGGGAAAATGCACGCTATATGTTGGTCACTCAACGGCCTAAACCAAATGCATTGTTGAGCACGTTTGAAGCTGTAAAAATGAATAGTGGAATTAGATGTCACAATGCCAACCATTGTCCGAGTACCTTCATATGTCGCAGTGCCAACCATTGTCCGAGTACCTTCCTACATAATAAGACAGGAAATAAAGGAAAGTGATTTCCCACATAAAATTTACTATCTATTCAAAATTTACAAGTTACTACGTTAAGAAAGCTAAACCATCCAATAAAAAGATTTAACTCTGTGAAGTGCATGCTCAAACGTTTGATTTTTTACCAATATTGTATTTTTTTAAATATTCAGACTGCTGTGTGAAATGTATGAGTAGAGCCATCATGAACAAGTATATCTGAAGGTTACAGTTCTATGGGTTTAAAAAAATATTGTGATATAGTCAAAGACACATCTTAGGACTTAGGAAATATGAAAATTTTAAGAATATGACAGTGATAAGAAGTAAACAGAAAGAAGTCTGTGAACAGCTAATAGTGTTTGCATCACCTGAATTTTCCGTCTTGTGAACAAAGTTGGATTTTCTATGGTAACTCAATCAACCCATAATTTGCTTCTTAGTATTAAATAACCCATAATTTGTTCTTATGTTTATGCCAGGATATGCCACCCTCTTCAAGCTGTGTCTGATGGCCTGCACATCCCAGACCACTGAAATCTCTGCCAGTCACCGTTAGGTGCTGCAGGCCGGCCAGCCGGCTGGCCTCAATTGAGCCAACCGTGCATTCGATTGCATCTTCTCCAAGACATCATCCACCAACTTGATCTTGTCTTGATTCACTCACCATCTCTGTCCTGAGATAACTAGCTTGTCAACCATCTCAAGGTTTCAGCTCCAACTTTGGTCCTCTGAATCCTGAAACCGCTGGATAATTTAAATCTGCAGAGATCAAAAGTCGGTTGATCAAACAAGTGCAACACAAAAAGGAAAGAAAACAAGTTTGCATGACAAATTCTACAATCTTTGAACCATTCCTCTTCTTTTTTGTTTTTAGGGGAGCAATCCTTGACTTTCTTTCTTTTTTCCCCAAAAGATAGCACATTCTCTTCTCTTAAGCATTAAGAACAACACTAACTCCTAAGTAACAGTAATGTTGGCCTTATTATCTTGTTGTAACTACACAATGTACACTGCTGACAAAGAGTCAAATACATATTGGGGGCAATGTTTATGAGTCTTACCTGCACTAGTTCATATCCGGAATTATTCTCCCTGATCTGCACATTTCTGACTACAGATACACAAACAAATTCTTCTGACAATATAGGAAATTCAGAAACGAATATGAGCGTACAAACGAAACACACACAAATGCTTGCTCTGCCATCTCTACAACTACAAATACAGGCCTTGGTATTCACCTCTATTGCTAATGCTACAACTATTACAATACATGTCAGTGACTTCCCATATCATATTTACTATATGTTCAAAATTTAGAAGTTACTAGGCAAAGAAAGCTAACCCATCTGATAAAAAACAGTTAACTCTGTATGGGAAGAGTGTGGGTCAAATGTTTGATCTTTGACCAATATTATATTTTGAAATATTCAGATTGCTGTGTGCAGATTATGCTAGTACGGTATTGAAAAAAAATGTGAGTAGATCCGTCACGAACAATTATATCTGGGGGTTACAGTTTTATGGATTTACAAATATATTGTGATATGGTCAAAGATGCATCTTAGGACTTACGGAATATGAGAAGTTAAGAACATGGCAGTGATAAGAAGTAAACAGAAGTCCGTGAACAACTAATGGTGTTTGTGTTAGCTCAATTTTCCATATTGTGAACAAATTTGGGTTTTCTATGGTAACTCAGTGAACCCATAATTTTCCTTTTGTTAAAATAACCCGTAATTTGGTCTTAGGGTTATGCCACGATATCAAAAGAAATATTGTTGACAGTGCTCCCTGATTAGTTCATCTGTCAATAGTATGCTCGAAAGTTGGAATAAACCATTTTATCAACATTCAACATTGACTAAACAATCAACTTTTTGTTCCATGCAAGTATAAAACTTCAGAAATACTATACTGATCATTCAGGCAATTACAGAAGTGATGCTTACAGAAGAAAACACAGAAGATACTACAAAGGCAGAAAGTGTCGTTATCACTTGCTTCTATCGCAGATTCAAGTTATGCTGATAGATATGATAACATGGTGCATATGTTTGTTCAGAGACAGTCAAGTAAATATTACTTACCGGCAGATCAGAGACAGCCTGGGAAATTGCACTGCAAGCTGCAGCATTTGTACCAGTTTGTACAGCATTCATTGGGACATCAATAAAGATGACAGCTAAAATTCAATAAACATGGCAGCTAAAATTCCTCTTATAATGGGAATTTAGAACCGGTTGGAGTGTGCAAATAAAACACACACAAATGCTTGCTCTGCCATATCTACTACTACAAATAAAAGGCCTTGGTGTTCACCTCTCTATTGATAATGCTACAATTACCATTAATAATCTGAACATTCAGGCAATTTCTTGGGGAGCACCTTTCTCTGTACATGCTGAAGCTGCCAAACTCCTTTCGGTAATGCATCTCTTCAATTTCTTGCAGGGAGACATCTCACCCAAAAAAAAGGAGAAACTTCCATGTAGATAACTGGAGCCATCTAGAGCTCTTGACCACTGATTGTTCTTGCTATGATTTAGAACCTGCTCTCTTGCAAACCTGCCGCTACATCGAACTAGTGCGCCTTATCCAGCAATGGCATCATGCAAATATCAATCTACTGGGCAGCAGTTCCCCTCGACAAGCGGCAGCATAGTCTTTGGCAAGGTGCGGTGCAGCTTCCTTGTGAGGGCATATGTACTTCTCCGCGAAAACCTTCTCGGTCATCCTGCAAATTGCATAGTAGCTCTGCTCGCGATCTAGCAATCCATTTTCCTTAAGAAAATTTACAACGTAGTGCCGGGGTCTGAGCCGGCACTCCAGGCTGAAAGTGATGAACACCGAAGTATGAGAAATATAGGCCGGTTCCAACCCCACCACCGAGATGAGGAAATCAGACTTGCGCTGCAGAGATTCCTTTGACCTCCTTAGCACACTCGGATTTCTAGACACAGCAATGGTCACCTCAGCATCTGACCACCTGAATGTATTTTTCAAGTACTCCACTTTGGCGGCAATCTTCTCCTCGCTGAGGAAAGCGACAGCCTGCAGCGCGTACTTAAACATCCCAGAGCCAGGGGGCATACCTAGTCTCTCGGCACATGCCACCATCGTCCGGACGTGCTCTGGGTTGGTGGTCAGTATCCTCACTGCAGGGATGCACAGCTTGGCAATATCACAACCACCTAGCCCGCACTCTTGTAGGAAGGCGACATTGGGTTTGACCACCTTCTCGAGGTTACTGCGGAGGAGGCGGTTGCTGCGCCTGAGCGGCCGGAGCAAGTTGTCGATAGAGCCGAAGAGGGGCAGGTAGTAGTCCAGCTTGGAGACTATGGATCTACACCGGCTGTTGGCCGGGGCGAGCGAGACGAGGCGGCCGATCTCAGAACGCGACAGACCGAGGCCGGTGAGCCCGGCGACGACGGGGGCCAGGGTTTTGTCCACTTTGGCGCAGAGGAACAGCGGGTCCTTGGCGACGACGGCGGCGGCATCGGCGCCAGAGAGGCCGAGGCCGGCGAGGAAGGCGAGGACGGCGTCGGGCTTGGCGGGGGACTTGATGTGGGAGAGCTTGGCGGAGGCCTTGAGGGCTTGGGGTCGGGTGAGGCCGCAGGTGTCGACGAGGTAGTCCTCGACGGCGAAGCTGCTAGGGTTTGGGGAAAAGCGGGGAGCGGTGGCGGAGAGGAGGCGGCAGAGAGGGGAGCAGGGAGAGGCGGATGAAGAGGAGAGGGCGAGATGGGTGAGGATGGAGGTTCGGAGGCGGAGTATGGCGCAGGCGGCGGCGCGGCGGCGCCGGCAGGGACGGGGAAGCCCGACGGCGGCGAGCCGCGAGACTATTTTTTTCTGTTGAGTGAGCGGCGAGCTGCGAATTGGTTCGATGCTGATGCGAATTGGACCACATACATCGTGTGGGTTATTGGGTTATTGGGCCTGTAGTTGTAGCTGGCCCGCTTCTTCCGTTCGTTTGCAAAATTCTGTAGAGATTTTCGCGAAATCCTATTTGACGCTCTCTGCGTCAAAATGTCGACGAAAACACCAGTCCGTCCCGTAGGTGACGGTTAGGGTTTCTCTCGTCAGGCGATCCCAGCCGGTTTTGGGAACAATCGGGCCGGTCCATCTCCTGCAGTACGCATCCGGTTTTGGGAACAAATGTCGACGAAACGCACAGGGGCGGGATCAATCGGGCCGGGCCATCTCCTGCAGTACGCATCCGGTTTTGGGAACATTCTAGAGGTTCCCAGCCGGTTTTTACTGGTTTAGGGAAATTTCTAGAAGGTTCCTGAACCGGTTTTTCTTTTCCGTTTTTTCTTTTATTGTTTCTTTTTCTTTCTTTTTAGTTTTTTCTGTTTCTTTTTTATTTTCTTCTTTCTCGTTTCGTTTAGTTGTACAATTTATAAAATTGTTCCAATGTTCAAAATTTGTTTGTGTTTCCAAAATTTGTTCATTATTTTAAAAATTGTTCGCAATTTTTCAAAAATTGTTCAAAGTTTCCAAAATTGTTCGCGCTGCACAAAATATGTTCGTGTTTTAGATTTTTTTTTGAAGTTTTAGAAAAACGATTCCATTTACTTTTTTTCATATATATAAAAATTGCTCGTATTTTCAAAATTGTTCGGGATATTCAAACTGCACATAGTTTAAAATTTTTGTTCTGGATTCAAAATTTGTTCCCATTTTAAATTTTTGTTCACCAATTCAAAAAGTTTGGGTTTTAAAAAAATGTTCGGGATTTCAATATTTGTTCCAGTTTTCATTTTTTTCGCCAATTCAAAAAAAGTTCATGTTTTTAGGAAAATGTTCTGGAATTTAATAAAATATTTGTGTTCTCTATATTCTCAAAATTTGAAAAAAGTTAGCATTTTAGCAATTTTCCGAATTTCAAAAGATGTACCTTTTTCAATTTTTTTTACAAATTCAAAAAATGTTTGCCTTTTTGAAAAAAGGTTCGAGAATTTTAATTTTTTTTTGCAGTTTCAAAAGATGTTTTGAAATTTTGAAATTGTTCGCGTTTGTCAAAATTCCTTAATTTCCAAAAAGTGATCGAAATTTGAATTTTTGGTTGCAATTTCTTAAGTAATGTTCAGTTTACGCCGCTGCTCATAGTTATTTATACGTCGCGCTATGTATTTGCCAACAAAACTCTGTAGCCGTACTGGCTAGCAAGGTTAGTGCACTAACAGAAGATCCACGGTTCGAATTCCACCTCGCGCGCACCGTTCATTTATTTTGTGCATTTTTTCGTCTGACCGCCAGCTCCTGTTCAGCCCCAGCGGGCCGGCCCAGACGGGCGCGTCCTGTGTGAAGGGACGTCCTTTTGCCGCAGAATGCGGCAAATAGGAGCTCCCAGATTTTCCATCCTAGAAAGTTCTTAAGATAATTTCCAGCAGGAAAACATAGGAAAAGTATTGTTGGCATGGCTGCAGTTGCTACAATTTGGTGGTTATGGACTACTCGCAATGATCTTTGTTTTCAGGGAGCAGTGTGGAAAGATACCTAGACCGTTCTGGGAAAGATAAGTATGCTTCTTCACTAGTGGACAGTTCTGTGCTCGGATCAACAGTCGAAGCTGATGAAGGAATGTCTACAGCTGCTGGACCGAAGAAGAGAAGAGCTCATGTGGATCGCCTGGTAGGGAAGAATAAGATGATCCACCAAGGGAGACACTAGGCCCGAGCGCTGGAAACAGTAGTTGTCTTCTGTTGCCTCATTTTTCAATAAAATGGGGCGGGGGGAAACCCATTTTCTTCAAAAAAAAAAAAAACATAGGAAGTCAATCTGTGGCACATAACCTTGATTGGTTTTTACTATTGATGATTTGGAGATCGGTCGCCTCGCTTGCCGCGAGGACGAGGTAAAACCTTAATTGGCTAATGAGATGGTTTTAATACGATGATGATATGCTTAGAATTCTTGTTTTCAGAAATAGGCAGAGGACGAGTAGATGGTGAGATGGTTGAGGATGGAGGTTTGGAGGAGGAGCATGGCGCTGGCGGTGGCAATCTGCCAATTGGTTGGATGCCGATGCGTGTGGGTTTTTTTCTTAGAGGGAAATGCGTGTGGTAGGATGATTCCTTTACTACATTCGGCCTCCGGCGTGTGGGTTATTGGGCATGTAGCTGCAGTCCTCTTTTACAACTATATAGATATTTTCCATTCTAGAAAATATTTAAAAGATGTTCTAAAAGAAGTACTACTCAAGAGAATATCCAGCAGGAAAACATAGGAAGGCGATATGGAAATATGTGTTATGTAACCTTGATCGGTTGATGAGATGATTTTACTACGATGATGTGTATTGGATTTTTGTTTTCTGGAAGCCATCTTCATAGGTGAAGTAGAATCCCTTTTTTAGTGCTTCCCCAAATGCCCAAACGTAGTTAATCATATTCATTCCGCTGAGGGGACAAAAGAAGGAATAGTGCAGTCTAACCGATCAATGAAGAAAGTTCCGGTTCATTTTAGTCAACCAAACTAGACATCCGTGGGTAATTACTTATTGCAAATTTAGTGGATCCTACTGTGAAGCTCTGTACGAACAATTGTTTCACGGGACAAGCATAGTGGATTTATAAGTGAAGTGGCAGGTCCAAAATTTAATGTAGATAGTGCATGTGAACATAATTATTGCTCTATACTCAGCCATGGTTAAGATGGATCCCAACCATGTCCATATAGAGGAAAGGATGGATCCAGTGTCTATAAAATGGCATATGTATTAGCCAAAGCCAATGCAAAAGTGCTAAAAGAGTGGAGGTTGGTGTTCGATGCGTATACCGCAAAATAATAATGCCTTTGTGACATTCAATCATTCTGGTTTCTGAGTTCTATCCTTATGAAATCTCTAGCTTTGAGAGCGATTGAGGGAACATTGTTTTTGAGGATAGCTTGGGAATGGTAGGTCTCGGGATGGCGAACACACTCACATTTGCACATGATATTTCTTCAAATCTCTAACACCCATTCTAGTCACGAATGTTGATGACTAAGTCTAGGCCTTGTGCAAGGTATCAACAATCGTAATGGTTGCATGACTAACTTGGTGCGCCTAAACTGATCCCCTGCTGACCACAATTCCCAAATGAAACAGTATTGGCAGCCGGAGGGCCACGATCTGTAGAGGCGCTGGTGCCGGATACGTGGGACCAAGTCCGGCCTTCCAACGCACATGGTGTGGTGTGAGGCTCGTCCTGTTCCTATGGTGTGAGGTCAGATGAGTATGTTTGTGGTTTTCATGAAGAAATGACATCTGCAGTGTTCTGAGAAAATAAATCAATGCCCCGAAATACGTTAAGAAATGACATTTTTAGAGCAACACCAATGTCAATGTTTCTGAAAAGTTTCACCAACCTGGCTTGGGGCCGGGTGAGGCCGCAGGTGTCGACGAGGTAGTCCTCGACGACGAAGCTACTAGGCTTTGGGGAAATGCGGGGCGCGGTGGCGGCAAAGAGAGGAGTAGGGAGAGGAGGAGGACGAGGAGAATGTGAGGATGGAGCTCCCGAGGCGGAGCATGGCACAGTTGGTGGTGCGGAGGCGCGGTCCGGCGACGGCGGCGAGCTGCTAATTGCTCGATTTCGACGTGTGGTTGGGTGATTTGTTGGACGATTACTACTTGTTCATTGGGCCAACGTGTAGTTGTAGCCGGCCCGTGACAATGCAATTCTCTTCTTTCCTTGATTTAATTCTGGTGCAAAAATTCCTGAAAGAATATGTTTTAGAAAAAATTGTTGCGATTTTCCATTCTAGAAAATACTTACATGTTTAAAAAAAATTAAGATAATTTCTGACAGGAAAACATAGGAAGCCAATCTGAAATTTTGTGGTACATAACCTTTCTTTTATTGCGAGAAACTTTCAGTCTATTCATAATCCATCATGACGGTACAGAAAACACCAGAGGTAACAAAAATTGAAACCAGGTCCATGGACCCTCTAGCAACAACTACAAACACTGGAGCAAGCCGAAGGTCGAGGAAACCTTGTTGTAGTAGACATTCGAGAAGTCGTCATGCTAAGGTTCCACATGATCTGCTCCACAATACTCGACCATGATTAAGATTGATACCAACCATCTCCATAGAGGGAGATGCTAGATCAGTGGCTACAAAATGGCATATGTATCGCTCGATTACCTAGGAGCCAAAGCAAACGCAATGTGCTAAAAGGAGAAACCAATATAGATCAATTAGGATCATTTGGGAATGGCAGGTCTTGGAATGGCGAACGCATATGACTTTGTTCACAATCTTTCTTGAAATCATTGAACAGCTAGTCTGGATGCAAGTAGTTGAAATTCAAGCTCCAAATTTTTGGTTTGGCTGCCATTAGGACTTGGCACGAGCCAACATCAAAAAAGGAAAGATTCAGGCATGCCACCCAAAAGGAGAAGTCAACAAATCCAGAGGAAACAAATCCAGAGGAAGGGGCTGACAAGAAGAACATGCAGCGCGACTGCCTTTGTACATGCACTCGCTCCGATGGATTGTCTCGCTCGTACGTGCACTTGGGAATGGAGACACGCACGGTGGCACCGGCTGCAGATGAAGTCCAAGCGCCGCCTTCTCCTCCCACCAATAACTTCTCATTGCTGTAGACACCCGTCGCTCGCTGCGGGGGCAAAGCAAAGCAACGATGTCGGTTCTGAAAATGCAAAGCAGAATTGATGTCAGAAATGCATCTATATATTATCCATCTATTAAATGCTTATGTGCAAGACCACTGAAGCATCAGAGGCAAGTTCTAGTAAATAAAATATTTCTTATGCATGAAAAATAATTCTAAGCATGTTATTGGGCATGTGGGCTAGGTTTTGTAGCTTCGATCAGCCTAATAATTCTAAGCATGTTATTGGGCATGTGGGCTAGGTAATCTGTTCTTTTAATCTTGGCCAAGTAGGCCACATTAGTTATCGTAATCCATTCTTTTAATCATAATTGAGATGTACAGGTAAATCACGAAGTTCACAAGCTTTGCGTATTCACAAAAAAAAAAAAACATAAATGGTAGAAAACAGAGGAACATGGATGGAGAGAGAGAGAGAGAGAGAGACAGAGGGGGGAGGGGGGGGGGGAGCAGAGTATTTGCAGTACATAATTGATTCTTTTTATCACAGATGGAATGTTTCTAATAGTAAAAAGGAAAAAAATGATACTTACAGTACAGCCACCCGGCATTACCAGTCACCTTCAACTGTATCCCCTGTGAAAACTAAGTTGTCATGTTCCAGCAGAGAAGTACAAAATACAAATGTTGATTTTGGGAAGAAAAATATTACTCCCGCTGTAAAGAAATATAAGAGTGTTTAGATCACTACTTTAGTGATCTAAACACTTATATTTCTTTACGGAGGGAGTACTTGTCTTCAAACATATCCTTCGCTGAATGGCCTTCATCTCAGAATTAGGTAAACTGCACATGTTACACTTAAGCAAAATCTTTTTTACAAAATTCAGACGGAAAAACTAGCAAGAGAAGAGTCTTGAAACAGAGAACTTTCACGGTCAACTGTTTTCTTGCAGCTGAGGCAACACAAAGCCAATAGTTATCATATTTCCCAAAGATGAAATGTTTCTCAGAGGATCACCAATTTAAAACAAGGTGACTGTTCAGTAGAGTCTGATCGTTCCAACAGTAAGCTTCCTTCTGTTAGAAACATTTTATTTTTCAAAATCCCCACCCCTGCAGCTTGGCATCACGGAATTGTGTCTGGCGCTATCTTGAGATCAATGTGCACATAGCAACGAGCAAACAACCATATACCGTCAGCCGCCACACGCCCTCTGAAACCCATCACAGCAGCAACATCAGGGTGAATGTTCTCAGGTTCATTCTCGCCAGCCTGCTCTTTCTGAAACCATTTCATATACAGTGATTATGAATCCTAATGATTTTCAAAAGCCCACAGGCCGACATAATCAGTATAACATAACCATCATAACATATTTGTGCATTTGAAGACAAATAGTTTGAACTCCGATTCACCTTACTGTGTAGCTTTGTAAGACACGAATGCTCACAAAAGTAACTTTTACGCAGTACTAAAAGCTACTCCCTCCGTCCCATAGTGTAAGACGTTTTTTTGACTCTAGTGTAGTGTCAAAAAACGTCTTACATTATGGGACGGAGGGAGTACCTTATACAAGTACGCTATTTACAAAGTTAACTGCAAGAAGAAGAAAAATGTAATGAAGCCAACAAGCTGGTGGTGCTTCATAGATACATATATATTATTTAATGGTAAGGGAGATAAAATTAAGTATATTATTAGATGACAAGTAGCTGGCATGCGTCATACAGGTCGAAAATATGACCAATCCGTAAAACAAGCTTATTATGAGCAATAAAGCGCTTTCGTGCTTTCTGCAACATCGTCTGCTATCTACATTATAAAACTGAATAAGAATCATTAGAAACAGAACACCGATTAAATGGTCTCCTACGGAATGATGATGTGAATACAAGAAATAAGTTCAAATGAGTTCCAAGTCCCAAAACAGGACTACTACTGATTTGCATATGCAGGAATAAATGGCCATTTATTGTGCGTGTAATAGAAATGTCTAGGGCAGTGGCAATGCTACATTAAAATTGTCGGTTCAGTTGTTCTGCAGCTTCATTGAGAAACTGTTCCACAAAACTGAAATTTCATACAAAGCCTAGAAAACAATGCAAACTTCAGCGGAAATCATGCATTTTACCTAGTGCTGCAAGAAAAGCTTGAGGCTCGTGAGCCGCTTGAGATCGACTCGAATTTTGGCTTGACTCAAGATTGACTCGAAAAGAAATGAGTTGAGTATGAGCACTTTATGTAGCTAAATCAAGAAACGAGCTGATCTTGAGCCAACGTTGGCTCGCTCGATTTTAGCTCGATATCATATAATTATATGAAATAATCTTGATATATATTTAAAGGAAATAAGATAATTTATTACCATATATCTTTTGTACATTTTTTCTCCATTTTACCTACTAGCAAACATGGAAGCTTAATTAAGCACAGAGATAATTAGCCTCAATATGGCACGTGGTCAGCCATGTGTTAAATATCCTGTTATTCTTGGCCAAAGTTTTGGAGCGGAGGTACTAGTATTCAATACTTCAAAATTTATAGTGGTTTCTTATGTTGTGTTGTGGCCTATCGTGTTTGAAAAATTGCATTATATTATTAAGAAAATAACCTTATTTAGCTCGAAACTAGCTCGAGATCGACCGAGATCGTTACAAGATGAGAACGGGCCACTTTATACTGCTCGAACTTGAGCTTCGCTCAGTTTGAGCTCGCTCGAATTTTACTATAAGCTGAGCTGAGCCTAGTCCAACTCGCTCGAACTCGACTCGTTTGAAGCCCTAATTTTACCACACCATGGTGCTGCCCTGGCACCAACGCTGCCACACTCCTCTCGAGTAAGGGAGAATGATGTACAATACATTATTCAGAATGACCTATCTCCGAAGGTGGAGCACACTCAACGTTGCTATCAGATGTTGTTGAGTTCCCAGCGTCAGTTTTCCTGCTTTTACCCTTCACTGATTCTTCATCTGGTACACTCTTGGAAAAATCACCCGAAGGATCGATCACCTCTTGAGCTTTGGGTAGCAAGGTACATCCATGTATGTTGAGCTTGCTAGCACCGTGAAAACGAAGGTGTAAATTTTCAGTTTGTAATTGTTAAAGTTATAAATAACATAAGGTCATAAAAGTTATTGTAATCTGAGGTAGAATAGCACTGGTACAATTATCCCATCATCCATTTTGGTGGCACATGGTACTAACTATATTGTGTGGACTGCTGTCTATAACAACTGACGAGTGCTTACAAATAAACTGCACATGGATGAAATATTTGCAGCTAGCACCAGAGGCATATAACTTTTCTTAAATGGAATAACACCTGTCACTGCAATAATTGCACTTTGATTTAACGTTTGTTGCCATACACACATCATGACAAAAGATGCCAGGTCCTAACTCTCAAGTGTTGCTATCTAATAAATAATAATAACTCTCAAGGTTTTTCGCCGCAATCCCATCCATACATATGGTTTAGAACAGTTGGGAATAGGTGAGGCGTTTGGGAGCCAAACCTGGTCTTGAAGTCATGGGCGACGTACACCTACGGAGGTGAAGGTGTTGACGGGGCCTCCCTCCTTGATAGCACTGAACCACTTGCCAAACAGCTGCTGCGCCTGATCGACTGTTTTCACCTCGTCTCCCTCCTCCTCACCACCACCTGCCCCCTCACTAGGCTTCGACTTGTGCTCGCCTCGGGGCGCGGGAGTGTAGAAGCTGACAACTGGAACCACACAACAGAAGTCACGTTCATCCGACACCTTCCTCACCTGCTCGGAATGTAGCTCGATTGTGAACAGGCACCATCTGGGAGCAAATTTTCCAGGTCGATGACTCGTCTCAGCACCCATTGCGAGTCACTGGCCTCCCTTGTCCACAGTTTGAAATGTAGTCCACCAACAGCCAATCCACCGTCCTCTGTCAACATGAGGTGAAATCTCTCTGATGTGCCCCACTCGTAGCCTGGTGACTGAGTCCAACACAGTCATGTTCTGGCTGGCTATGCGTACGCCGGGGGCGCCGGCAAGCGCCGCTGGAAACCCGTGATTGGCTCCCACACTAGGAGCTCCTTGGTGCGCCGGCCCTTGGAGAGGAAGAGGGCGCGGCCGTGGCGGCAGTCGAGGGCCTCCCAGGACTCCCAGTCCGGAGCGTCGAGGGAGAAGGCCGAGGCGGTGGTGGGGATGAAGTGGGGGGTGCGCGGGTCGTACAGGTCGTGGAGGAAGCCGAGCACGGGCGGCGTGCGGTGAAGCTCGTGGAGGCTTCGGCGGAAGTCGGGGCAGGAGACGGCGCAGCCCCAGGCTTTGCAGACGAGGGAGGCGCGGAGGAGGGAGGCTGGATCATCGGGTGGGAGGCGGAGGAGGACCTCTTCGACGAGCTCGTCCGGGAGCGCCGGCGGCAACTCCCGGCCGCCGGGCGGCGCTGCTGCCATGGCGGCGGTCGCTGGATCTGGGGGCGTGGGTGCGGGTGGGATGGAATGGTTCGGCTCAACCAGCTCTGGATCTGGCTGTTTTTCCGCTGGTTATTTTTCCATTTTCTAATCTCTGGAAATTCGTTCCCTACGAAGTCCAGTAGCAAAAGTCACAAAATTTCGGAAACAAATGTATATTTACTTGTAGGCTAGTTATCTACTCCCTCCGTATTAAAAAATAAGATGTTTCTTGATACAAAGGTTACGTAGTTATCTACATACAACTATTTCAAACTCGAAAACGGACCATGATGTCATAAACTCATCATTTTCTTTGTTACTTCTAGCATAGGTCGTATATGAAGTTAAAACATTCGAGTTTAAACTTGATCGATTTAATGTTTGAAAATCCCAAACTCTCACTTGAGAGGAGGACGCTGCCAGACTGCCCTGATGGCGACCTGATGCAGATGTATGTAAGATTGCGCATTCGACTAAGTGATTTACGGGTTGCCTTGTCCAGCATTCTCATGCGGGATGATCTAGGCGAGGAAACGATGCCATGGCCTTCATCATTATCCCTTCACATCCTTAGCCTTGAAAGGAGAGTTAATATCATAAAACCATCAAAATTTGGATTGACATTGAACAAAACCAATGGTTTTCGTTTTCTAAGAGGAATACACAGAGTGTGTGTTTTGCAGATCGGTTAAACACGCGAGGGCTCAATACCTTTCACATTCACTAGTATCTTCATTGGTGACAAGAATGGATGCTAAATGAATGAAAATAGATCAAGTACAAAAGCGAATATGTTCACCATCCCGGGACCCAACCTTCTAAAACTATCATGAAAAAATCTTTATTACTTTCTCGATCATCTAACGCTAGAGATTTTAAGAAGAGAGAACTAAACCTTGAGGATCAAATGGCACAAGGTACTACTAATATGCTATATGCGCAACCAATGCCAATCTCCACTCTTTTTACCACCATGCATTTCATTTGGCCCATGTAGAGTCCATTTTATAGCCAGTGGATCTGGCCTTGCCTCTGTGGATATGGTTGGGATCGATCTTAACCATGGTCAAGTGCAGAGCTATAAAGTTCGTATGTACTACCTATATTAAATTTTAGCCTACGTCTTTGGTTTGATTAATGAGCTATGTTCACCCTAGTTGTTTGCATAGAGCTTGGTAGGATGCCCATGTGATTAGCTTTTAGTTACCTACAAAAGTATTTGAAAATAGTTTGACTAAAGTTTCCAAACCATGTCCACATAGAAATGATGAGAAAAAACACAAGAACAATAACGAGAAGTCGAGAAGAGAAGAATAGGAAACTGCTTATGGATACTTGAATTTTTTTGCAGAAGTTGATATGACTCGGACAAACACTCTATAGCCAAGAATTTCGCATCAGAGCATTGTTATGTATCCAAATATACGAACATGATAATCATGCCCATGAAATCCAGATAGACAAGAAAATTGTGATATTGCTTTTTTAGCACAACAATTTTCATCTAGGTCAACAACAAAACTTGTCTCATAGGACAAAACATAGGCAACTGCTTCAGTAATATCATAGTGGTGAATCTTTTTCTTTGCAAAATATCATAGTGGTGAATCAAAAGGGGTCCACTAATTTTCCCTTTAAGACAATCCTTAACAAAAAAAGGATAGTTGGCAGAGTCACAATAATCAACAAATTACTCAGAGGACAAACATACAATATTAAAGGGAAAAACTAGTTGCATGAAAGTTGCAGATCCAAGCAAATGAATCACAATAACCAATTCTTGACAATCATGAATTGTCACACAACTGCACCCCAATTCAACTGTCATTTGGATTATAGGAAGGACATTCTGGATGCTACTCGCGGTACATGATGAAGACGATGGACACTGAGGCCATGCAATCATTTTGTTAAGGGACTTGGTAAGTTATATAGGATGCCCTAAATCTATTGTTGGTAGATTTTTATAAGTTGAAGAATTTCATTCTTGAAAAAAATGGTAAATATTTTCTTAAACAGGTGAGTAGTGCTTACACGATGATCATTCTACTACTATACTTTGTAATTGACATTGTGGTAAGAGGAACTTAACTATTTTTAGAACGAGTACAAACATGTCATGAAAAGGGATTGCTCATTCTCCTTTAGACCAGTGGTAGCTTCAAGCAATAGTTGATGAAATAACTAGGGACTTGGTTTAATTAACATTGTGTAGATGGCTGGTTTGGTACTTCACCAGAATTAGTCATTAGTGGCTAACTGTTTTTATTGTAGAACTTAAGTGGTAATAACTAAAAGTTAACCACATGGGTCTGCTGCCAAGCTCTCTGCAAACAGTTAGTTAGTTCTTGCAGTGGTGAATGTAGCTCATCTACTCAAATTGAAGAGGTAGGTCGAGCATTTACACCTAGCAGCACATGAGAACTTTATAGCTCTGAACTTGACCATGGTTGAGACCGATTACAACCCTGCCCATATAGAGGTGGCCGGATCAAACAGCTATAAAATGGCATATGCATCGTTACAATTACTTGGAACGAAAAGCTAATGCAAGGTGCTAAAGGGAGAACCCAGTATAGTTTATTTAGAACCATCTGGGAATGGTAGGTATCGGGATGGTGAACACATGTTCCTTTGCGCAACAATGGTGGCCATTGAGACTGGGTAGCACACTGCACAATCCAATGGGCTGAGGCAATTGATCTGAAAGCCATAAGCAAGTTCCTCATTGCTCTTGGACCATTCTTGCCCTTGCTACTGCACCCTCAGATCCTGACCATTCAGCGACCCACATCCGGATTGGACGAATCTGGCTGCCCAAGGGTTTCCCCTTACCCTCGCGGGGCGCAGCCAACTCCTCTGCCCCGATTCCCCTGTGCACCTCCACGGCCCGTTCGACCAGCTCCAGCACCAGCGTGCCTCCCACTACTAGGGAAAACCCTAGCAGTAGCGCTGGGTTTTTGCCTACCAGTAGCGCGGGGGGCCGCGCTACTACTACGGCGCTACAACTAACTTGTAGCAGTAGCGTTGGTTAGACCAGCGCTACTGCTATCCCTACTTAGCAGTAGCGTTGGTTTGTGCAGCGCTACTGATATATAGCTGTAGCGCTGGCCTACATCCCGCGCTGCTAATATACCAGCGCTACTGCTTCTTGTCAACCAGCGCTACTGCTATCGTTACAAATAAATTTTCTTTATGCTACGTATTTGCGCTGTCTTTGTACAGGTTTTATACAGTAGTCTAATCATATCATGAACAAACAATATTCTCATCATATCATACACATAATAGTCTCATCATATCATCACATCATCCAAAACAAATGATGTCTCTCATCATCATCTCGATATAGCGATACAAGTTACGTGACATGTCTCGAATACAAGCAACTGCATGGTCATCACATACACATGTTTCATCATCTATATCTAAACTATGATATAGAAGAGAAGAGCGATCACTATGAGCAAGAGCGCCATAATGTAGTAGTTCTCGAGGCGCCGGTTCCTTTCCCTCTCTCGCGCTAGCGTGAACCTCAAGTAACTATTGTTAGAAGGGATAGAGAGGGATGATTGGCGTAATGTGATGGATGTATTCTTGAGCCTCGAGGGCGAGTATATATTGAGTACAAGACTTGGAGGACAAGACACCTCCTAGAGATAAGATGGAAACAATTCCTATCTAATCCCGGACAATCTCTACATACCAAATATATCTCTAACATCCCCCCGCAGTCGTAGCGGCAGCGTTGCGAACAACAGGAGCGTCGCGGACGGTCAGACTGGAGAAAATAACAGCCGACGGGCTGACATCCCCCCGCAGTCGCGGCGGGAGCGTCGTGGACGGTGTCGCGTCGCGGACGCGTGGACTGTAGAGGAAGCCGTCGAGTTGCTCAAGCAAGGTGATAGCCCTTTGTGCCGATGTCGATGTAGCTGAGAGCGTAGGGTGGTGTAGCCGTGGTTGAGGTAGCCGTGCGAGGGACGCCGTGGTCGATGTCGAGTCGGGGTGGCCGGTGTCGAGGTAGTCGCCGTGGACCGGGAAGAAGAGCGGCGGTGGCGGCCTAAGGAGGCGGCGGCGGCGGCTAGGTTAGAAGCGTGGCGGCGATGCTCGAAGTAGGCGAGGAAGAACCCGACAGCGTGACGAAGACCGGCGCGGACGGTGGCGTTCCCGCGCCTAGGAAGGCGGCGCGATGCATACCACATAGAAGTCGATGCGCGGGGATGGCGGAGTGGACCGCGCGCTGCGACACTACGGCCCGAAGGGGCGACGCAGCGGCAGCGCGCGGGTCGGGGCGACGGCGGGGAAGACCTCAGGGCGGTTGCAGGGACCGCGTGCCACGCTCGCTACGGCCCAATGGGGCGACGCAGCGGTAGCGCGAGGGTCGGTGCAGCCTCGGGGACGGCCTCGGGGCGGCGGTTGACCGCGGGCCGCGGCACTATGGCCCGAAGGGGCGACGCAGCGGCAGCGCGCGGGTTGGAGCAACCACGGGAACGGCCTCAGGGCGGCGGCGGGGACCACGTGCCGCGGCGCTACGGCCCGAAGGGGCGACGCAGCGGCGGCGCGGATCGGTGCAGCCACGGGGAGAACCACGGGGCGGCGGCGTTGCGGTCCGACGGGGCGACGCAGCGGCAGCCCGTTGCTCGATCGATGGAGGGGCGCGCTGAACTCGGGGATAGGGCGGTGATGCCCAGCGCAGAGCGACGGGCGGGCAGATGCGCGGATGGTGGCCGTGACAGGCCGCCGCGTCGCGCGAGGCCGCCCAGTCAGACAAGAGGCCGGGTGGTCGCGCCGGTGTCGGAGTAGAGGCGCGGGTCGACGGCGGCGGCGGGCGACGCAAACCGATCTTAGATCGGAAAACCAAAAAGAAAACGCCGATCAAGACGACCGGCGAGAGAGAAAAACCCGAATCAAGGATCAGGAAAAAGACTCTCTAGGGCAGCCGGTCAACACGACCGGTGGACGAACCCTAGGTACGGGCTGCACGCCCCCCGGCGGCGGTCATGGAGGCCGACCGCCCTGGGGGAAACCCGCGGGGCGGAAGCGGCGGGCGGCGGCTAAGGTTGGATCGGTTAGGCTGATACCATGTTAGAAGGGATAGAGAGGGATGATTGGCATAATGCGATGGATGTATTATTGAGCCTCGAGGGCGAGTATATGTTGAGTACAAGACTTGGAGGACAAGACGCCTCCTAGAGATAAGATGGAAACAATTCCTATCTAATCCCGGACAATCTCTACATACCAACTATCTTCCGCTTCGGCTCTGCTATCGAACCCTCTCTGGCTGCCGCCCGGGAACCGGTACACCTGGGCCTGACACTCAGGCCAGTCGTCGTACACTCCTGGAACCTTCCCTGATGGGGAACGTTGCATGGGAAACAAAATTTTTCCTACGCACACGCAAGATCTATCCATGGTGATGAGTATCTACGAGAGGGAGAGTGAATCTACATACCCTTGTAGATCGCTAAGCGGAAGCGTTAAGAAACGCGGTTGATGTAGTCGAACGTCTCCGCGATCCAAATCGCAAGTCGTCCCTCGAACCGATCACGAACTAGTGCCGAACGGACGGCACCTCCGCATTCAACACACGTACGGCTTGATGACGCCTTCACCTCCTCGATCCAGCGAGCGATGGTGAAGTAGTAGATGAGTTCCGGTAGCACGACGGCGTGGTGATGGTGGTGAGGAACAATCTCTGCAGGGCTTCGCCAAGCGCTACGGAGATTATGACGGAGGAACTAGAGGGTTAGGGTTGCCGCACACGGCTTGGGGAAATCTTGATGTGTCGTGTGCTAGCCTTGCCCCTCTATTTATATGTTGAGCCTTGGGGTCTAAACTTGGAGTAAAAGCCTCCTCCAGGTCGGTTTTGTCCGCACAAGGTCGGTTTGGCCCGCAAGAAAAGAGTCCAACTCGGATTCCAGCATTACCGCGTACAAGCGGTAGTACCGCTCACGAGCGGTAGTACCGCTTCACACAAGCGGTATTACCGCTTAAGCGCGGTAGTACCGCTTCATCAGCGGTATTACCGGTTAAGCGCGGTAGTACTGCCTTACCAGCGGTAGTACCGCTTAAGGCAGTAGCAAAACTTCCTTTTGCACTTCCAAAACCTCGTGGGCTTTTACCCCTTGGCCCATATAAAGTGTTCTTGCACCCGAACACTTCGGTAAACATCCGGAACTCCTTCCGGAGAATTCCGGAACCCTTCCGAAGATCAAAACACTATTATCACATATATCAATCTTTACCTCCGGACTATTCTGGAGATCCTCGTCATGTCTGGGATCTTATCCGGGACTCCGAACAACCTTCGGTCACCAACACAATAACTCAACTATACTAATCGTCACCAAACGTTAAGTGTGTAGACCCTGCGGGTTCGAGAACTATGTAGACATGACCGAGACACTTCTACGGTCAATAACCAATAGCGGGACCTGGATGCCCATATTGGTTCCTACATATTCTACGAAGATCTATATCGGTCGAACCTCTATGTCAAGGATTCAGTTAATCCCGTATGCTGTTCCCTTTGTTCTTCGGTATGTTACTTGCCCGAGATTCGATCATCGGTATCTCTATACCTAGTTCAATCTCGTTACCGGCAAGTCTCTTTACTCGTTCCGTAATACAAGATCTCGTGGCTAACACTTTAGTCACATTGCTTGCAAGGCTCATTGTGATGTTGTATTACCGAGTGGGCCCTGAGATACCTCTCCATCACACGGAGTAACAAATCCCAGTCTTGATCCATGCCAACTCAACAGACACCCTCGGAGATACCTGTAGAGCACCTTTATAGTCACCCAGTTACGTTGCGACGTTTGATACACACAAGGTATTCCTCCGGTGTCAGTGAGTTGCATGATCTCATGGTCAAAGGAACAGATACTTGACATGCAGAAAACAATAGCAATAAACTGACACGATCATATGCTACGTTTACAGTTTGGGTCTTGTCCATCACATCATTCTCCTAATGATGTGATCCCGTTATCAAATGACATCTCATGTCCATGGCTAGGAAACCTTCACCATCTTTTGATCAACGAGCTAGTCAACTAGAGGCTTACTAGGGACACAGTGTTGTCTATGTACCCACACATGTATTTGAGTTTTCAATCAATACAATTATAGCATGGATAATAAACGATTATCATGAACAAGGAAATATAATAATAACCAATTTATTATTGCCTCTAGGGCATATTTCCAACAGTCTCCCACTTGCACTAGAGTCAATAATCTAGTTCACATCACTATGTGATTTACATTGTAATGAATCGAACACCCATGCAGTTCTGGTGTTGTTCATGTTTAGCCCTTGGAAGAGGTTTAGTCATCGGATCTGCAACATTCAGATCCGTGTGTACTTTGCAAATATTTATGTCGTCCTCCTTGATGTAATCGCGGATGGAATTGAAGCGTCGCTTTATGTGTCTGGTCCTCTTGTGAAATCTTGGTTCCTTGGCTAGAGCAATGGCACCAGTGTTATCACAAAACAGAGTCATTGGGTTAAGCGCACTAGGCACTACTCCAAGATCTGTCATGAACTCCTTCATCCAGACACCTTCCTTCGCCGCCTCTGAGGCAGCGATGTACTCCGCTTCGCATGTAGAATCAGTTACCACGCTTTGCTTGGAACTGCACCAGCTAACCGCACCCCCATTAAGAATAAATACGTCTCCGGTTTGCGACTTAGAGTCATCCGGATCAGTGTCAAATCTTGCATCGACGTAACCCTTTACGACGAGCTCTTGATCACCTCCATAAACGAGAAACATGTCCTTAGTCCTTTTCAGGTACTTCAGGATATTCTTGACCGCCGTCCAGTGTTCCACTCCTGGATCACTTTGAAACCTTCCGGCCATACTTATGGCAAGGCTGACATCGGGTCTTGTGCACAGCATTGCATACATGATAGAGCCTATGGCTGAGGCATAGGGGACGACACTCATCTTTTCTCTATCTTCTGCAGTCACTGGGCATTGAGTCTTACTCAACTTCACACCTTGCAATACAGGCAAGAACCCCTTCTTGGACTGATCCATTTTGAACTTCTTCAAAACTTTGTCAAGGTATGTGCTTTGTGAAAGTCCTATTAAGCGTCTCGATCTATCTCTATAGATCTTGATGCCTAATATGAAAGCAGCTTCTCCTAGGTCCTTCATTGAAAAACTCTTGTTCAAATATTCCTTCACGCTTTCCAACATTTCTATATTGTTTCCAATCAGTAATATGTCATCCACATATAATATTAGAAACGCTATAGAGCTCCCACTCACTTTCTTGTAAATACAAGCTTCTCCGTAAACTTGTATAAACTCGAACGCTTTGATCACCTCATCAAAGCGAAGATTCCAACTCCGAGATGCTTGCACCAGTCCATAAATGGATCGCTGGAGTTTGCAAACTTTGTTAGCATTCTCTGGATCGACAAAACCTTCTGGTTGCATCATATACAACTCTTCCTTAAGGAAACCGTTAAGGAACGCTGTTTTGACATCCATCTGCCAAATTTCATAATCGAAAAAGGCAGCTATTGCTAACATGATTCTGATGGACTTAAGCATCGCTACGGGTGAGAAGGTCTCATCGTAGTCAACTCCTTGAACTTGTGAAAAACCCTTTGCCACAAGTCGAGCTTTATAGACGGTGACATTACCGTCCGCGTCCGTCTTCCTCTTAAAGATCCATTTATTCCGAATGGCTTTACGCCCTTCAGGTAATACTTCCAAAGTCCATACTTTGTTTTCATACATGGATCCCATCTCGGATTTCATGGCCTCTAACCACTTCTCGGAATTCGGGCCCATCATCGCTTCTCCATAGCTCGTAGGTTCATCGTTGTCCAACAACATGACCTCTAAGACAGGGTTGCCGTACCACTCAGGAGCAGTACGCGTCCTTGTCGACCTACGAGGTTCGATAGCAACTTGATCCAAAGCTTCATGATCATCATCATTAACTTCCTCTTCAACTGATGTAGGCTCTACAGAAACATCTTTCTGTACTGTGCTACTCTCAGGTTGAAGTAAAGGTTCAACAACCTCATCAAGTTCTATCTTCCTCCCACTCAATTCTTTCGAGAGAAACTCTTTCTCAAGAAACGTTCCGTTTTTAGCGACAAACACTTTGCCCTCGGATCTGAGGTAGAAGGCATACCCAACTGTCTCTTTTGGGTATCCTATGAAGACGCATTTCTCCGCTGGGTTCCAGCTTTTCAGGCTGAAGCTTTTTGACATAAGCATCACATCCCCAAACTTTAAGAAATGACAGCTTCGGCTTCTTGCCAAACCAAAGTTCATATGGCGTCGTCTCAACGGATTTCGATGGTGCCCTATTTAAAGTGAATGCAACTGTCTCTAATGCATAACCCCAAAACGATAGTGGCAAATCGACAAGAGACATCATAGATCGTACCATATCCAATAAGGTTCGATTACGACGTTCGGACACACCATTACGCCGTGGTGTTCCAGGCGGTGTTAGTTGTGAAACAATTCCACATTGTCTTAAGTGACTGCCAAACTCATAACTCAGATATTCTCCTCCTCGATCAGATCGTAGGAATTTAATCTTCTTGTTACGATGATTCTCAACTTCACTCTGAAATTGTTTGAACTTTTCAAATGTTTCAGACTTGTGTTTCATTAAGTAAATATACCCATATCTACTTAAGTCATCCGTGAAGGTGAGAAAGTAACGATAACCACCGCGCGCCTCAATACTTATCGGACCGCACACATCAGTATGTATGATTTCCAATAAGTCACTTGCCCGTTCCATTGTTCCAGAGAACGGCGTTTTAGTCATCTTGCCCATGAGGCATGGCTCACATGTGTCAAGTGATTCAAAATCAAGTGACTCCAAAAGTCCATCAGCATGGAGCTTTCTCATGCGTTTTACGCCAATATGGCCTAAACGGCAGTGCCACAAGAAAGTGGTATTATCATTATCAATCCTACATCTTTTGGCATCAATGTTATGAACATGTGTATCATTACTATCGAGATTCAATAAGAATAAACCCCTTACATTGGGTGCATGACCATAAAAGATATTACTCATATAAATAGAACAACCATTATTCTCTGATTTAAATGAGTAACCGTCTCGCAATAAACAAGATCCAGATATAATGTTCATGCTTAACGCAGGCACTAAATAACAATTATTCAGGTTCATCACTAATCCCGATGGTAATCGAAGAGCGAGCGTGCCGACGGCGATCACATCAACCTTGGAACCATTTCCCACGCGCATCGTCACTTCGTCCTTTGCCAGCCTCCGTCTATTCCGCAGTTCCTGTTTTGAGTTGCAAATATGAGCAACCGCACCGGTATCAAATACCCAGGCACTACAACGAGAGTTGGTAAGGTACACATCAATAACATGTATATCATATATACCTTGTTTGTTGTTGGCCGCCTTCTTGTCAGCCAAATACTTGGGGCAGTTTCGCTTCCAGTGTCCAGTTCCCTTGCAATGAAAGCACATAGTTTCTGGTTTGGGTCCAGCCTTGGGTTTCTTCACGAGAGGAGCAACTACTTTGCCACTCTTCTTGGAGTTACCCTTCTTACCCTTGCCATTTTTTCTTGAAACTAGTGGTTTTATTGACCATCAACACTTGATGCTCCTTCTGAATTTCAGACTCAGCGGCTTTTAGCATCGCAAACAGCTCGGCGACTGACTTGTTCATCCCGTGCATGTTATAGTTCAACACGAAGCTCTTGTAGCTAGGTGGCAATGATTGAAGAACTCTGTCAGTGATAGCCTCTGGCGGAAGGGGCATCCCTAATTCAGCCAGACGGGTGGAGTACCCAGACATTCTGAGTACGTGATCACTGATAGACCCGTTCTCCTCCATCTTGCAAGCATAGAACTTATCGGAGATCTCATATCTCTCGATCCGGGCATTCTTCTGAAAGATAAACTTCAACTCCTGGAACATCTCATATGCTCCATGACGTTCAAAACGTCTTTGAAGTCCCGGTTCTAAGCCATACAATATTGCACATTGAACTATTGAGTAATCTTCAGAACGAGCCTGCCAGGCGTTCACAACGTCTAGAGACTCAACTGGAGCGGGTGGATCACCAAGCGGTGCATCAAGGACATAAGCCTTCTGGGAAGCCATAAGGATAATCCTTAGATTACGGGCCCAGTCCACAAAGTTACTTCCATCATCTTTCAACTTAGCTTTCTCTAGGAACGCATTAAAATTCAGGGGTGCTACTGCGCGAGCCATGATCTACAACATAAATATAGCAAAGACAACTTAGACTATTGTTCTAGATAATGAGTTTAGTTAATCATATTACTTAAAAACTCCCACTCAAATTGACATCCCTCCGGTCATTCGAGTGTAACATGATCCAAATCCACCAACTCAAGTCCGATCATCACGTGAGTTGAGGTGGTTTCAATGGTGAACATCTTTATGTTGATCATATCTACTATATGACTCATGTTCGACCTTTCGGTCTCTTGTGTTCCGAGGCCATGTCTGTACATGCTAGGCTCGTCAAGTTTAACCCGAGTGTTCCGCATGTGCAACACTGGCTTGCACCCGTTGTATGTGAACGTAGAGTCTATCACACCCGATCATCACGGCGTGTCTCGAAACGACGAACTTTCGCAACGGTGCACACTCGGGGAGAACACAATTTATCTTGAAATTTAAGTGAGGGATCACCTTATAATGCTACCGTCGTCCTAAGCAAAATAAGATGCATAAAAGGATTAACATCACATGCAAATCATAAGTGACATGATATGGCCATGAACTCGTGCTTTTGATCTCCATCTCCAAAGCACCGGCATGATCTCCATCGTCACCGGCATGACACCATGATCTCCATCGTCACCGGCATGACACCATGATCTCCATCATCTTGATCTCCATCAACGTGTCGCCATGAGGTTGTCGTGCCGACTGTTGCTTCCACGACTATTGCTAACTCATAGCGATAAAGTAAAGCAAAACGGCGAAAATAATTAAAGACAACTCTATGGCTCCTGCCAGTTGCCGTACTCATCGACATGCAAGTCGTGATATTCTATACAACACATGATCATCTCATACATCACATATATCTCATCATGTAATTGGCCATATCACATCACAACATACCCTGCAAAAACAAGTTAGACGTCCTCTAATTGTTATTGCAAATTTTACGTGGCTGTTACGGGTTTGCAAGAACCGTTCTTACCTACGCAAAACCACAACGTGGTGTAGTGATTGCTTTTTGATCTTCTAAAAGAACCCTCTTCATTGAAATCGATTCAACTAAAGTGAGAGAGACAGACACCCGCTAGCCATCTTTATGCAACAAAGTTACATGTCAGTTGAAGGAACCGGTCTCTCGTAAGCGTACGAGTAATGTTGGTCCGGGCCGCTTCATCTCACAATACCGCCGAATCAAGTATCAACTAGTAACGGCAAGCAATATGTATACACCCACGCCCACAACTCGTTTGTGTTCTACTCGAGATCTCATCTACGCATAAACCTGGCTCATGATGCCACTGATGGGGAACGTTGCATGGGAAACAAAAATTTTCCTACGCACACGCAAGATTTATCCATGGTGATGAGTATCTACGAGAGGGAGAGTGAATCTACATACCCTTGTAGATCGCTAAGCGGAAGCGTTTAGAAACGCGGTTGATGTAGTCGAACGTCTCCGCGATCCAAATCGCAAGTCGTCCCTCGAACCGATCACGAACTAGTGCCGAACGGACGGCACCTCCGCGTTCAGCACACGTACGGCTTGATGACGCCTTCACCTCCTCGATCCAGCGAGCGATGGTGAAGTAGTAGATGAGTTCCGGCAGCACGACGGCGTGGTGATGGTGGTGAGGAACAATCTCTGCAGGGCTTCGCCAAGCGCTACGGAGATTATGACGGAGGAACTAGAGGGTTAGGGTTGCCGCACACGGCTTGGGGAAATCTTGATGTGTCGTGTGCTAGCCTTGCCCCTCTATTTATATGTTGAGCCTTGGGGTCTAAACTTGGAGTAAAAGCCTCCTCCAGGTCGGTTTTGCCCGCACAAGGTCGGTTTGGCCCGCAAGAAAAGAGTCCAACTCGGATTCCAGCATTACCGCGTACAAGCGGTAGTACCGCTCACGAGCGGTAGTACCGCTTCACACAAGCGGTATTACCGCTTAAGCGCGGTAGTACCGCTTCATAAGCAGTATTACCGGTTAAGCGCGGTAGTACTGCCTTACCAGCGGTAGTACCGCTTAAGGCAGTAGCAAAACTTCCTTTTGCACTTCCAAAACCTCGTGGGCTTTTACCCCTTGGCCCATATAAAGTGTTCTTGCACCCGAACACTTCGGTAAACATCCGGAACTCCTTCCGGAGAATTCCGGAACCCTTCCGAAGATCAAAACACTATTATCACATATATCAATCTTTACCTCCGGACTATTTCGGAGATCCTCGTCATGTCCGGGATCTTATCCGGGACTCCGAACAACCTTCGGTCACCAACACAATAACTCAACTATACTAATCGTCACCAAACGTTAAGTGTGTAGACCCTGCGGGTTCGAGAACTATGTAGACATGACCGAGACACTTCTATGGTCAATAACCAATAGCGGGACCTGGATGCCCATATTGGTTCCTACATATTCTACGAAGATCTATATCGGTCGAACTTCTATGTCAAGGATTCAGTTAATCCCGTATGTTGTTCCCTTTGTTCTTCGGTATGTTACTTGCCCGAGATTCGATCGTCGGTATCTCTATACCTAGTTCAATCTCGTTACCGGCAAGTCTCTTTACTCGTTCCGTAATACAAGATCTCGTGGCTAACACTTTAGTCACATTGCTTGCAAGGCTCATTGTGATGTTGTATTACCGAGTGGGCCCTGAGATACCTCTCCATCACACGGAGTAACAAATCCCAATCTTGATCCATGCCAACTCAACAGACACCCTCGGAGATACCTGTAGAGCACCTTTATAGTCACCCAGTTACGTTGCGACGTTTGATACACACAAGGTATTCCTCCGGTGTCAGTGAGTTGCATGATCTCATGGTCAAAGGAACAGATACTTGACATGCAGAAAATAATAGCAATAAACTGACACGATCATACTCTACGTTTACAGTTTGGGTCTTGTCCATCACATCATTCTCCTAATGATGTGATCCCGTTATCAAATGACATCTCATGTCCATGGCTAGGAAACCTTCACCATCTTTTGATCAACGAGCTAGTCAACTAGAGGCTTACTAGGGACACAGTGTTGTCTATGTACCCACACATGTATTTGAGTTTCCAATCAATACAATTATAGCATGGATAATAAACGATTATCATGAACAAGGAAATATAATAATAACCAATTTATTATTGCCTCTAGGGCATATTTCCAACATTCCCTACGTACACGGCGTAGCACTTCTTCGCCATTGATGATCTATATACCTGCATTGTCACATGATGAATTCATCGATAATATGCAACATAATATATAGTTTAGCAACACAAAGAGACAGAGTTAGCAAAAATAGAAGCAACATATCGTAAACATAAATAACAAAGTTCATCGTACCCAAACTAATTAACTAGAGTGATCTACGCTAGTTGAGGAGGACGGTTTAATTACATCACAAAGTTTCTTCGTGCATAAATTCAAAGTTTCGTCATAGAGAAAGTAGTGACTAAACGAACACATTGTCATCGTCAATCACTCCAACATGTCGTGCCATCCTTCCAAATCAGGGAGGAAGGACCCGAGCGACGTGAAAGGCTTCAGGTCGAGACGCTGAGTGGCTACGCGTGTTCGACGTCTTCCCGTGACATTTGCCCTTCTTCGTAGAACATCCCTGTTTTTTCGACGACCTCCTTCATGATGACTTGGGCAAGTTCACGCTGGACGTGATAGAACTTAGCTCGGAGTCGATGATCCGGTACATTTCCTAGTTTCTTGGCCCATTGCAGAATATCGGCATCGCCGGATTTAGGTGACATGCGAAGATTCTGCCGATCCCTTCTATACTCCAGCATGTGGTGGATGACGTAGAATCCATCACCGAGACTACCATTCGGTTGCTGGATGCAGCAGAAGTCGGTCTTATGGCCGAAGCAGGGCGCACAGTTCTTTGTCCTCTTGACCGTGATCTTTCCACCCCGTTGGCCGTAGCTTAAGATAGCACTGTCGAGAACACTCTTGATGTGAGTGTAATCCTTTTTCTTTATGTTCTTCGACGAGTCCAAGTAAAGAGCGTGGGAGAATCGGGGGTTAAGAATGATGAGGACGGCACGCCCCTCGCTGCGCAAAATAAGTACACCTCAAATTAGCCTCCACGCATGCAAATGAATGATTGAAATTTACGAAAGTATGTATGTGTCACAGAGGATATCCGCGGATGACTTACATGGGATGATAAGGCAGGAGAATCGTCTCCTTGTCCTTATTGGCGACCATGAAGTCTGTGATGTAGGTCCTCGCATATTCACGGTGCTCTGCGCAGACTGCCAAGAAGGCCTCGTGCCTAAAGTACAGGTCCGCGACTGAGATATAAGATATTTGCTCGCGCCTGATGATGTAGTTCATGTACAAGGCATAAAGGCGGACGAACGTAAAATCCAGCTTTGTCATGTGAAACATGTCGAAGAGGTAATCAAATCGAAGGAAGAACTTATCCGCGGGGAATGTCTGGACGTACAACCTTTGCTGCGGCACATTAACCACGTAGAGCGGGTATCCTGGATTTTTCAAGACGAGAAGGCTTTTCTCTCTCGACAGCACATCGTCATGAAGTCTCCTTAGATTGCCATCTATGCCCTCTAGCACTACCTTAGGTAGGATCGGATCACCGGGGACATGGAATTTCGCCGCACCTTTGATAGGTATACGGTCTGCAACCCGAGGCTGCGGAGGCGGCTGGCTGATAGAAGCAGCTTTGGCGCCAGTAAGGCCTTTCCTCAGTCTCTTCCTATGCTTTGGGTACCGAAAGTGAGCCTAACATACCGTCCCTGACCACCGCCCCCAGTGTTGTCGGGCTCAGCATTGCACGACCCTCACGTTGTTGATCCTGGGTTGAGGCGGCATCTGGAGGCGTGTCCTATGAGGATTGCATGAAGAGAGACTTCTTGCAATCAGCCTTAAGACGTTCCTGCTCTGGCAATTCAGGCATCAACTCATCACGCTCAAAGCCTGAGTCATACTGCTGAGCCATCAATCCTCCGTCATCATAGCCGCCGGTATTGATAAACCGTAGAGGGTCATCATCCTCGTCCATGACATCATCCATTGCTTCTTCGACGGCGGCGGCGTCATCAGCCACTAATGAAGCCTCTTCCTCACGTCGTCCGCTATCACCCGGCACGACAGGCGCCGCTAATTGGGTAGGTGGGGTGGTGGTGTTCATACCTTGCTGACGCTTGGTCGTTGGTGTGCTCCCGGCTGCCTCCAGACGAAGGAGATTCTTCGGCCACAACAGGACCCAACTCTTGCAATCACCAAGCCGCGGCGGGGTCTCATCGTCATCTCTCCCTAGTGGTGCCGGAGGAGCCAAATTCTCGTGGCCCGCTTTTACACTGGCCACGGAAACCTTGAAGACGCCAGGGGGCATGGGCCGGCTATGGAACGAGCAATCCTTCGGCTTCACTATCGTTGCCTTTCCCACGTCCACCTTCTGGCCGCTGATGGTGTACAGTATGGTGCACGGGGTTTCGTCGGCCTGCGAAGACATGTCTGCGACGTCAGACATCTGAAAGGCAATGGAAACGGTAGATTATATATATGTTGAAGAGGGCCGGTGTGACAGGTAGTTACCGTGAGGGCGTCGAGCTCAGCCAAAGACGAAGCCCCGCCGAGCACGCCAGAGACGGAGGACGGGCTGCTATGAGCAGGTGCGGGAGCAGTTACGTGAGCAGGTGCGGTTGCGTGAGCAGGTGCTGGTGCGACGTTCACCGAGTTGCTCCCGACGAAGCTGGGAAGGGGAAAGTCCGTTGCCTCTTTATCTGGATTTTGCTTCATCCAATCGATAATTGCCGGAACCAAGGCACCAATCGAAGCTACAATTTCCTCTCTGTAGGCAGCTACCGCTGCGTTGACTGCCTCGCTCACCAACTCAGGCCGTATCGCTTCTTTGGTCTCAGCTGTTCTCTTATCGACCGCAATATCAACCTTCTTGTCGATGTTCATTTCGTTTAACTTCCATCTGTGCTTTCTCTCCTCTGTGTCCTCATGGTAGTAGTACTTCCACGTGGCGCCGTCTCCGACGGCGTGCACACGTCCATACAACGGCCGCTTGTCCAATGGGAGTCCTTTCATTATGTTCAAGGCCCGGTTGAAAGGGGTGTCCCACTTGGGCCTCGCCGACGACTCAGACAATGAGTCGCTTTCGGCCGCAATCCTGTGCTGCTCTTTCTGCAAAAGGAACATGGATCATTTACAAATGTGACTAAATGTGTAGTCGAATTGATCAGAAGCTAAAATAAGGTGGTAAAATAATAATTACCAACAGTCTCATGAACTCCCTCGTGGGCGTGTCCGTTTCGAAAACCTTATTTACTGGGTCCCAAGTGTACCGGGCCCTGATGAAGTCATGCTCCTGCGGGACGGTGAACTCCGCCAAGGGGTCTGGAAGCCCCAGACTTTCATGTTTCGCGTCCTCCTTGGCCCATATGTGCCTCTTGCCCGAGTAACCATGGCTTCCGAGGCGGTGGTACCCCATGTTCCTTTCCTGAAGCCCCTTCATGTACTCCGACTTTTCTTTGGCAGCTTCGGCAGCGCAAGCCGCCTTGAATATTTCGAACTGCTCTTCCGTAATTGTCGGATTATCCTTTACAATCTCGGAGTAGGATTCCTTTTTGGCGATCCGACTTTTCACCCTTACTTTCCAGGCAGACAGCGCGCCGCTAAACTTGCCCATGGCTCTGTTGTTTATCTTCTTCATTCCCTTGTCTAGCCACGGTGATGGATATTTGGTTTCATCCCGGCCGGGGAACAGGAATCTCTGGTGCAACTTCGTTAGGAGGAAGTGCTCCATATTTGGTATCTTCCTTAAGTTTTCGTCGTTGATGGTGGCGGTTTCCCGTAGGATGCATCTTATTTGTTTGCCGTAGCACTTGCGCACTTCCTCAGGCTCTGTTGGCTCGAAATTGCCGGGGTCCACCGCCATGACCACCAGTCTTTCAGTGCCGAGCTGGTTTGGGCACCGTATCCTCTTCGCTTTCGGTTCTTTACCGTCTAATTCGCCAACATCAGTGCCGGTTTCGGCGCCGGTGTCGGTGCCGGTGTCGGTGTCGGTGCAACCCTCGGATGTGACAGGGGGGGCCTGCAACAATCGTTGTTCGTCCAGATACTCGAAAAAGTTGTGTGCCGCCTCGTAGACGTCTTCGCAGTTACTAGAACCCCCGCCTTCGTCATTGTTAGCCATGTTTCCTACGATTAAGTCTACTCGTTTAATTCTAGACCTAATAAAATGAATAATGACATAAAAAAAGGCCCTATGTTTTGCCGGAATGTTGATTCATTCCCGTTCCGTCAAATCCCGGGCACTCGATATGTCCTAGTTTCTAGCACAAGTCATGCCGAAATTCACGGAAAATTTTGGCATGACCTTTGCTAAAAAGTGAACAAATCGAGCACCTGAAATTTGCCGGAACGGAAATGAATCAACATTCCGGCAAAACATAGGCCACTCGGAATCAGATTCCCTGCAAACAATGTTCAAATATCCATCTTCTACACCGCAACACATGTCCAAATATCCATCCTAGTGTTTGACACTTCAAGAAAATCTACACAAATCTCATGCTCTCTCAAACTCAATTCAAAAACCAAATAAAAGTTCAGAAACCTAGAAACTTTACATATTTCTGTCCTAAATTACTGTCCTAATAAAAATTATGAACACCTAAGGTTCATATGAACACCTAGGGTTCATATGTACACCTAGCTAGGGTCGGGAGGTTGCTGCGGGGGTGGGGTTCCGCGGCGGTGATCCGGCTCCGGGGTGGGGGCATGGGGAATGGAGGCGGCGGGAGGGAGAGGGAAGGGAAGGAGGGAAGGGAAGGAGGGAAGGGAAGGAGGGAAGGGCAGCGGGGCATACCACGACGACGAGGCTGGGGCGTCGGGGACGAGGAGGCAGGGTCGGAGGCGAGGCGACGTCGAGGAGGCAGAGGCGACGACGGCGAGGAGGCAGGGGCGTCAACGGCGAGGAGGCAGGCGCGACGACGAGGAGGAGGCAGGGGCGTCGAGGGTGGGCTCTGGTGGCGGCGAGGAGGCGGGAGGGCTCCGGTGGCGGCGAGGAGACGGCGAGGAGGCGGACGAAGAATGGGGAATTGGGGGAGAAAGGAGGGACCCCGCGCGGGGGTTAAGTCAAACTTAGCAGTAGCGCGGGTTGCAAACCCACGCTATAGTTAAGTTAGCTATAGCGCGGGTTTGCAACCCGCGCTACCGCTATAGTAAGTAGCTATCGCGCGGGCACTAAACCAGCGCTACTGCTATTCCTTTCCTTTTTTTTTCTTTTCTTTTCATTTTCTTTTTTTCCTTTCTCCTTTTTCTATTTCTTTTCATTTTCATTTCTATTCCTTTCCTTTTTTTTTCATTTTATTTTTCTTTTCATTTTCTTTTTTCCTTTCTCCTTTTTCTTTTTTCTTTTCATTTTCGTTTCTATTCCTTTCCTTTTTATTTCTTTTTCTTTTTCTTCTCATTTTCTTTTTTCCTTTCTCGTTTTTCAATTTCTTTTCATTTACTTTTCTATTTGTTTTTATTTTATTTTCTTTCCTTTTTGGTTTACTTTTTCCTTTTTCATTTTATCATTTGACCGATAATGGTTAAGTGTGTATACAAAATAGGAACATATATATAAATGATGGTTTCTCAGCGTCGACATTGTCGTTTCTGAGTGAGCTTCTTTCCTTTTTTGTTCGCTGCCGAATAATTGAGCCCCTCGTTGTGACTTTTCCTTTTCCATGGAGTACGATTTTTCTTAGGTAATGTAGTCTTGCTTCTTCTTTTGACATATGCTTCATCGTCATCGTCATCTTCCCTCATCGGGTCGCCGTACTGGTCGTAGTCTTCCTCGTTAGCGACTCCATCCATTCCGACGATGCTCCTTTTGCTTCTCCTCACGACAACACGGCTGGGATTGCTCGGGTCGGTTATGAAGAAGCATTGTGTCACGTGCTTAGCGTGTACCCATGGCTCAGTTTTGGTGATGACGTTCACGGTAGCTACGCTCTTCGCATCGGGTATAGACATGGTAGTGAAATACCGGTTTTCTCTTTCGACGGCCTTAGTCCATCTGACACGGAACATCGTCGCACTGTGCAGTCTAGCGTAGTCAAGCTCCCAGATCTCTTCGACCCTTCCGTAGAATCTTTCAGTTGCGTCGTTGTCGCCGGTCATGCATTCCATCGTCACCCCTGAGTTCTGGTAATCACTGTCTATGTCTTTGGCCTCTGTGTAGAACGTGTATCCGTTGATATCGTATGTCTGATAGGTCGCGAGGTTGGCCGTGGGGCCAGGTGCTAAGGCGTGTATGCGCAATCCATCCGCACTGCCCTCTTCTGGGGGATTAGCAAGAACATGCTCTTTGAACCAATGCAAGAAAGTGGAGTTGTGCTCTCTAGTAACTTCGGCGTCCGTCTTGTTTAGCCCCTTGTCACGGTACTTCTTTGCGATGGTTTCTTTGTGCAGTGCCACGAAAGGATCTACCACGTCTAGGTGCTGTAGCACTACTAAGTTTGCTATGTCCAAGTCGTTGTGTCGACCCGAGTGGTCCACATGCAATTCCCTCCGGCCGTTCGTGTGACCTTCTCCTCCGAGCCTCCCAAGGTGCTTGTTGACGGGCAAACCAACAACAGGGTTTTCGCCGCCTAGATAATTCTCGCAGAAGGAGATGCACTCTTGGGTCAGATAGCCCTGCACGATGCTTCCATCCGGACGGGACATGTTATGAACGAATCCTTTGATGACCCCATTCATCCTCTCGAACGGCATGATGCTTTGAAGGAATGACGGCCCGAGGTCGATGATGTCGTCCACAATGTGGACACACAGATGCACCATGACGTCAAAGAACGCGGGCGGGAAGTAAATCTCAAGCTCATTTAGTATGACAACGATCTCTTCTTGTAGCCTTCGGAGCTGCTTCACACTGATCGACTTTCGAGAGATAACGTCGAAAAAGCAGCAGAGACCAGTAAGCGTCTCACGGATGTGCTTGTCCATTATCCCTCTAAGGGCAACCGGAAGGATCTGCGTCATCATCACGTGACAGTCATGAGACTTCATCCCGCTGAACCTTTTCTTTTGGTGTCTAGAAATCTGCTTATCTTCCCACAGTAACCGGAACTAACTTTGATTCCGGTAAGGCACTTGAAGAATTGATCGATCTCCTTCGGACTTAAGGTGAAGCAAGAAGGGGGGCAATAATTCTCTTCCTTCTTGTTGACTTTTTTGCCCCTGTCCCCCGCCTCCATCTCCGTCTCCGTCTCCTCCGACTTTTTATGGGGCGGCATGTGGAGATCTGCCCTGATGTTCAAATCCTCCAAGTCTCTTCTTGCCTTCGGCCCATCCTTGGTCTTATCCGGCATGTTCATCACTGTTGCAAGCAAGCTCTCAAGGACATTCTTCGTGATATGCATTTGATCAAGGCAATGAGGCGTGTCGAGTTTGGGCCAGTACTCCAAGTCCCAGAAAACATACCTCGTCTTCCATACCTTCAGCAGCGGCTCCGGCGCCTTTTTCATCTTTCCCGGCGAGGGGCACTGTTCCCAGTTTTTCAACAGCTCATCGATTTCGGCGCCGCTCCTCTTACGTGAAGGTCCTCGATGCTCAGCCTCACCATTGAATAGATCTCCACGGTTTCTCCATGGGTCATCCTTCTCGAGCCATCTTCGATGCCCCATGTACACAATTTTCCCAGACCCTCCATCTTTCGTTAGCTACTGAGACGTTGTATCATCCATGCACCGGGTGCATCCGCAAGATCCGTGGCACACCTGGCCTGCGACATATCCGTAACTGAGATAGTCGTGCACCGTCGTTATCAGCGCGACTCTCATATAGAAATAGTTGCCTTTGCTGGCGTCCCATGTCTTGGACGGTGTTTTCCATAACGTGTCTAACCCCTCTTTCAGTAGCCCCAGATACAGATTAATATTATTTCCCGGTTGTTTCGGCCCTTGAATCAGCATGCTCATGTGTATGTACTTTGACTTCATGCACAGCCAGGGGGGGGGGAGGTTGTACATCCATACAAACACGGGCCATGTGCTATGGTTGGTGTTCTGGTTGCCAAACGGATTCATTCCATCGGTACTCGTGCCAAGCACGATGTTCCTTGCATCATTTGCAAAATATCCATATTCGGCGTTGAATGCTCGCCACTGGCTAGCATCCGCGAGGTGTCTCAGCTTCGGATCATCTCCGTCGTCGGGCTTCACCCTCTCTGCGTGCCAGTGCATGAGCTTTGCTTCCTTAGGATCTACAAAATAATGCTGCTGACGGGGAGTGATCGGTAAGTACCATACAACTTTCTATGGAGATTTCTTCCCAACCTTCTTGTATCGAGAAGCATTGCACACCGGACAGCTGGTTTTTTCCGCGTGCTCCTTCCGATAAATGATGCAATCATTGATGCATGCATGGTATCTAATGTGGGGCAGATCAAGAGGGCGCATGATCTTCTTGGCCTCATCGACACTAGTAGGACACAGGTTCCCCGCGGGAAGAACTTTATTATGTAGATACTTCAAATGCTCATCGAGGCTTGCGTCTCTCCATTTGTTTTTGGCCTTCATCTTTAGAAGTTCGAGCGTGAAACTCAAGCGGGTCACCTCGGGATCGCAACCGTCATACAATGGAGTCTTCGAGTCTACCTCCAGTTGCGCCAGCTTGGCCTCCTCTCTAGAAGCAGCTCTGTCGCTACTCGTATTCTTGCGAAGCAGGTCTCGAATACGAGGGTCCTTCATGACTGAACTTAGTCGCGTCGAAGACTACGGCGTGTCCGCCTCTTCTCCACCGTGTCCGGCCTCTTCTCCGCCGTGTACGGCCTCTTCCCCGCCGTGTTCGGCCTCTTCTCCGCCGCCATGTCCTGCGCCCTCGTCTTCGGGTCCATCATCGGTCATCTCTTCGTCTAGCCCCATGTCGTTATTGCCTACCATGTGGACATCCTCATCATCATCTTCAATTATCCACCGAGTATAGTCATCCATGAAACCATGCATGAGCAGGTGCGCCTTCAAACTGCCACGGTCAAAGGTGTCCAAGATGACGATTAGTTTGCATCTTCTACACGGACATAAAATCCCAGTCCGGTTATTTGAATACATGTCGTGCACCGCGGATCGCAACCATCTTTCCACCACCCTTCCACTGACCTTCATGATTGCCTGCGCGGTATAATAAGCAAAAGAATTATTACCATGCATGCATATGCATACTTCAAAGTCATACAAAAATTCAACATGACCTTCCCTAAAAATAGGACATATAGAGTTTGCCCGAAATTCGCCGAAACGGAAATAAATCGACATTTCGGCAAAACATAAGCAACTCATGTCAAGCACGATCCGACAAATACACATAGGCGGCAACTCATGCCACTCGCACATTCCCACCATCATAGCGCAAACACACATATTTCCATTCTTGCAAAGCACAACTTTTTACTCACCTATCGTCCCGAGAGAGGGATCGAGCACACGGTAGATGGCCGGTGCCGCTATCTAGGGATCGAAAGTAGTGGACAAAGATGCATGGCTTACTTCTAAAATGGGTAGATCTAGTTGGAAGGAGATGCTCTACCTAACTAGTGGAGAGGGAGGGAGAGCTAGCTAGTGAGACAAAGGTAGGAGTGGGGAAAGGGAAGGAGTGAGAGACAAATAAAGTGAGGAAGAAGCTAGAGAGAAAGAGAGGTCATTAATGGAGGAGATGGTGGATGGGGGCATTAATGGGAGAGAAGCGACATAGGAGAAGTAAGAACTAAGTGAGGGAGCTAGAGGAGGGAGAGGGGAAAGGGGGAGGGGGAGGGGGAGGGTGGGGGAAAAGGTGTCTGCTATGCATAGCAGTAGCGCGGTATGGTTAACAACGCTATTGCTAAGCTCTATAGCCGTAGCGCGTGTCGGTGGCCCACCGCTGCTGCTAAGAGGGGCCCACCTGCTGGCACCGTGCACACATAGTGGTAGCGGTGGGCCACCGACACGCGCTACTGCTACGGGAATAGTAGTAGCGCTGGTTTTTGCCAGACGCTACTAGTACGGGCAGCCCCGGTGGGTGACGATGGGACCACTTAGCAGCAGCGCTGGTTCTCAGGCCAGCGCTACTGCTACCTTCCTACCTGTAGCGCTGGTACGTGCCACGCGCTACTACTAAGTAGCAGTAGCGCTGCGCCCCAGCCCCGCGCTACTGCTAAGGTTCTATCTATAAGCTTTCTCCTAGTAGTGTCCTGCGCCCCCCTCCACCTCGCTAGCTCCGTCCATGCCGAGGGAATGGGGAGACGATGGTGGCCGTCCCAAGCGCCACTTCGAGGACCGCCACGAGCGCGTCGCCCCTCCCCGGATGCCCTCCGCCGCGAGTAGGATTTGCGGAGGCAGCTGCATGGTTCCCGACTGGCGTCGTTCTCTGGGGGCGTGGGTGTGTGTGGGGTGGAATGGTTCGGCTCAACCAGCCCGGGAACGGGAGTATTCCCACGATTGACTGTTTTTCCGTTGGTTATTTTTCCAATTTCTAATCTCTGGAAATTCGTTCCCTACGAAGTCCAGTTGCAAAAGTCACAAAATTTCAGAAACAAATGCATATTTACTTGTACGCTAGTTATATACTCCCTCCATATCAAAATATAAGATGTTCTGTTGATACAAAGGTTACGTAGTTATAGTTATGTACATACAACTATTTCAAATACGAAAACAGACCATGATGTCATGAACTCATCATTTTCTTTGTTACTTCTAGCATAGGTCGGATATGAAGTTAAAACATCCGAGTTTAAACTTGATCGATTTAAAGTTTGAAAATCCCAAACTCTCACGTGAGAGGTGGACGCTGCCGGACTACCATGATGACGACCTGATGCAGATGTATGCAAGATTTCGCATTCGACTAAGGGGCTGTTTGGTTCTAGGCCTATCATTGCTACACTTTGCCATACAATGTTGCCAAACTTGTCTAAGGTTAGTTTTTTAAAATGAGAGTCACAAGTTGGCAAGCCTAAGGGAATCTTATCACACTTTTTGAGTGTATGTAATGTGGGACCCTAGTGTGGCTTGCCTAAGGTGTGGCTTGAACCAAACACACACCTAAGTTGGTCTAACTTGCCTAACCTTAGGTGTGACAAACTTAGTCTCAAACCAAACAGCCCCTAAGTGATTTATGGGTTGCCTTATCCAACATTCTCATCCGAGATAATCTAGGTGAGGAAACATGTCATGGGCTTCACCATTATCCCTTCACATCCTTCGACTTGTAAGGAGAGTTAATATCATAAGACCATCAAAATTTGGATAGACTTTGCACAAAATCAATGGTTTTCGTTTTCTAAGAGGAAAACACCAGAGTGAGTTTTTTGCAAATCAGTTCAGCACGTGAGGGCTCATCATTGTCGGTGTGGGAGGCTAGCGATTACTTGGTCTCCCATTCAACAGGGTCTTTTGTTTCACCATCCCAAGTTACGAGTTCCACAATAATTCTGATTGTTGATACCCTATAGCTTTCACATTCACTGGTATCTTCATTGGTAACTAGTATGCTAAATGAATGAAGATAGATCAAGTATAAAAGTGAAAATGCTCGCCATCCCAGGACCCAACCTTTTACTTTCTCGACGATCTAACACTAGAAATTTGAAGAAGAGAGAACTAAAAACCTGGAGGATCAGATGGCACAAGGTACTACTAATCTGTTATATGTGCAACCAATGCCAACCTCGTCTTTTTTTACCACCTTGCATTTGATTTGGCCCATGTATGAGTCCATTTTATAAACAGTGGATCTGGCCTTGCCTCTATGCACATGGTTGAGATCAATCTTAAACATGGTCAAGTGCAGAGCTATAAAGTTCGTATGTACCATCTGTATTAAATATTAGCCTACGTCTTTGGTTTGATTAGTGAGCTATGTTCACCCTAGTTGTTTGCATAGAGCTTGGTAGGATGCCCATGTGATTAGCATTTAGTTACATACAAAACTATTTAAAAATAGTTTGACTAAAGTTTCTAGACCATGTCCACGTAGAGGAATGATGAGAAGATAAGAAAAAATGATGAGAAGAAACACAAGAACAATAACGAGAAGTCGTGAAGAGAAGAAGAGGAAATTTCTTATGGATATTCGAAAAACAAATAAAGAAGTTGATATGAGTCAGACGAACACTTCATAGCAAGAATTTCGCATCAGAGCATTGTTATCTATACACATACACGAACATGATAAACATGCCCATGAAATCCAAATAGACAAGAAAATTGCCATGTTGTTTTTTTAGCACAACAATTTTCATCTACGTCAACGACAAAATTGGTCTCATAGGACAAAGCATAGGCAACTATCAGTATTGTCATAGTGGTGAATCAAAATGGATCCACTAATTTTCCCTTTAAGACAATCCTTAACAACAACAAAATGATAGTTGGCACAGTCACAATAAGCAAAAAATTACTCAGAGGATAAACATACAGTATTAAAGGGAAAAACTAGATGCATGAAAGTTGCAGATTAAGCAAATGAACCACAATAATCAATTCTTCATACTCATGAATTTTCGCACAACTCTACCCCAATTCAACTGTCATCGACACTATAGGAAGGACATTCTAGATGCTAGTTGCGGTACATGATGAAGAAGATGGACATTGAGGCCATGCGAACATTGGTTAAGGGACTTGATAAGTTATATAGGATGCCCTAAAACTATTGTTGGTAGATTTTATATGGTAAAGAATTTCATTCCTGAAAAAAATATGGTAAAGATTTTTTTTAAACATGAGTAGTGCTTGCACGATGATCATTCTACGACTATACTTTGTAATTTGACATTGTGGTAAGATGAACTTAACTATTTTTAGAATGAGTACAAACATGCCATGAAAAGGGACTGCTCATTCTCCTTTAGATGAGTGGTAGCTTCAAGCAATAGTTGATGAACTTTGACCATGCTTAAGATAGATCACCACCCTGTCCTCCATATAGAGGTGGTTGGCTCAATCAACTGTATAATGGCATATGCATCGTTGCCATTACCAGCTGGGATCCAAAGCTAATGCAAAGTGCTAAAAAGAGAACCAATTATAATTAATTTAGAACTATGTGGTAGGTCTCAGGATGGTTAAGACAGGTGCCTTTGCACGACAATGGTGACCATTGAGACTGGGTAGCACACTACACAATCCAATGGGCCGGGTCAACTCAGCTGAAAGGCATGAGGAAGCTCGGGATTGCTCTCGTCCTGCTCTTGCTGCAGTCATCTATGTTACAGTCACACATCAGACCTGGCACTTTGTGTGGCTGCTCTAGGTGGATTAATTTGCTTCAGCTAAATTTGCGTGCACTGGCATAGGATAAATGGGGTCGGAGGTCAGAATTAGTAGTACTAGAAGTACGTGTTTCATGTTTATGTAGCTGCTATGCAGATAATCTAAAAATAGTGTGTTGGCTCATGTTGTGGTCAACCGGGACTTCCATACTTGAAGCAAACTAGAATCGGTTGCGTGGATCTAATTATCTAATGCTGATTAGCATTGACCGGTGAAAATGCAAAAATACCCTTAAAGTTGGTTTGAGATCCGAATGATTTTTCGAAGGGTGCAACGGAGCACACCACTATATACACTGAATGAACAATTGACCTATCTTGTGTGTGTGTGTGTGTGTGTGTGTGTGTGTGTAATTTATTAGGAAATGGTAGAGCACCGAATAGTTTTCCCAAACTGAAATTGCTTCACCTTAAGACATGATTTTGTAAAGCCCATATTTGGCAGCAAGCCGAGAATTTCAGTATTTCAGCCATGTATAGCATGATTTGGGTCTTACTATAGCTGCTACCACATGCAACATTTGTTTATTTAGCAATAATAATAATACATATATGGTACTTAGTATCCATATAAAAAAATAATGTAAGTTATTTGATGACATCTATATTCTCAAGTGCATATTTCATAAAGGCATGATGAAGGTCAATCCAAAAATAACTGAAATCAAGAATCTAACTAAAATCAAGAATGTTATTACCAAACAAAAAATCTAACTAAAATCAAGAATGAACAAATGGTGTACAAGTTACAGGATGTAACTAATATAAGGAGCAATTCACCCAAGAAAACTACTAATAGGATCAAGCCAGATCTATTTACATGGAGGTAATTACCCGATGTCATAACTCAGCATACCAGCTAGGTAAGTAACTTGATCAACCCATGGATCGAAGATGTTCTTCTTGGTATGCCATCAACATACAATGAAGCATATGTCAAAATGATGACCTGATGCAGATCTGGTTTTTAGAAATAATGCATGAGTAATTGTTATTTACACCATAAATGATGCTTCCTCTGTCTGGAAATAACTGTTGCTCAAACGGATGTATCTAACACTGAAATACGTCTAGATACATCCGTTCGAGCGACAATTATTTCCGGACGAAGGGGCTAGATCACAATTAGTACAAAAGAAAACTTTACTTGATTCCTTGACACTCCATTACCTTCGACCACCCCCTCAATACCATAAGGTAGTTCTTGTTATCATGGAATGATATCTTCCTTTAATGTATGAAATGTTTGTATTCGTCCATCTTCTCAAGCACACAACAATAGCACATCAGAGCAAGCATCCAAACCAAACTCTTACCTGCCTATAGACACCGGAAGATCTAAGTTTAAATATACAAAAAGTACTTCTAGCCCGAAAGTTTGTCATCGGTTTTAAACATCGACATCCCAGTTGAATTGTTTGAAAAAGCATCAACCTGGAAGGAATTTGTACCAAGAATATCAAGCGCATGGCAAACCAGCACAGGGAGAGAGAGAGAGAGAGAGAGAGAGAGAGAGAGAGAGAGAGAGAGAGAGAGAGAGAGATGCATGCAACGAGCATGGCAGGCAGTGTTGGGGCCGAACCCTTGCTATCTCGCTCACTGTAACACCCCGATGTAATGAGCTACAGTGATCCCTAATGAATATGCTAAGTCACCTTGATTTACAATGCTTGATCATTGGATTCATATCTCATTTCAAATTCCACCACTGAATTCAATTCAAATTATAAGTGAAATTTAAAGTTTCACAAAATGGTTGCAAAATAGTTCATCATTTAGCAAATATTCCCTAACTAATATTTGTTAAGGAAAACAACATCACCTCCTAGCTAAGATGGACTATAGCAATTAACTTAGTGTCATTTCAGCATTTTTCAATGCTATTTTATTTGTGAAAATTTCATTTGGATTCATGTTGCCTCCAAACTTTTTGTGGCAGAGCCTAATATTGCAAGGGATTTTGTGGCCCAGTCCCACATTTTTTTCTAGTCATTAGGTGACCCAAATAATTCCTTTTCTCTCTCTATTTAATAATTAAAAGAGAAAAACAGAAAATGGAAAAGGTTAAGTGGCTTACCTGGCTTACTTGGCGCTGGCCCGAGCCGGCCCAGCCCACTCCCCCTCCTCCTACCTGCTCCCTCCCCTGCGTGTCACCGCCGCCATGGCCGAGCTCGCGCCGCGCCGTCCGCGGCTCGCCATGGCGATGGGGCAGGTGAGCCGAGGGGATAAGGTCGCCCCCCCTCGAGCTCCTCGGCGCCCCAGCCGCCCACTCTCTCTTCTCCCTTGCTCGGCTACTCCCTTCCAACCTCGCCCGAGCACCGGCGTCGCCACGTTGCTGCACCACCACGGCCACCGTGCCTTCCATGCGGCCTCGCCGTGTCCCTCTGCCTCGCCGTGGACCGCCACGTCCATCGGAGCAACCCTTCGGAGCCGAGGAGCCCTGCAGCACCGGAACGCCGTCGTCCTCCTCCTCGGATCCCCGCAGCTCCGCCGCCTCGATCCGCTCCACCTTTGCGCTCCCGATCACCCAGAGGGCCTCCGTGAGCCTACTCGGTGAGCTCCACTCCTTCCCTCCCCGTCTGCGCTTCTTTTCCGCGCTCGTAGCTCACTGTCCTCGCCGCGCGCCGTTGCCATGCTCTGGCCGCCGCCATGGCCGATGTTACCACAGTCCCCGCGCCCCCCTCGTTGCCTGAGTGTGTCACCGTGCTCCTGCACTACAAGAAATATGTCAACTTGCGACCATCAATATTGGTCACTGAATGGTCATTGTTTTCCATTTACGACCTTTTTGTGACCAAAAACAGTTGGTCAAAAGCTGGCCGTCTTTAATGAAACTTAACGACCTTTTTTGTGAAATGGTCGTAGGCGGTTATGACCAAAATAAAAGGTCGTAGACTCTACGACCAATTGTTTTGGTCACTGGCAGCCTGCCCAAACCACGTCAGATCCAACGTGGCAAGCTGACGTGGCAAAATTGCGACCAAATAAATTGGTCGTAGATTAAAATCAGCCCGGTCCAGTTCAGCCGTCTATATGGGCCGAGCCCAATAATTCAGCCCATTTAATATATTATTTTTCTGTTAATTCTGGTTAGTTACATGGGCCTGGCCCAAGAATTCAGCATTTTTTCTCTTTTTTTTGTCAAATGATGTTTTACCGATCGAGTCAAGCCCAATATTTTTGAGGCTTTTTCATTCCTAGGCCTTGGCCTTTCCACATTTATTTCTTTCTATTTTATTTTTTTTACCTAAAATATATTTGTCCAATATAATTTGGGCCTTGGCCTCTTTACGGTCCAACTCCAGCCCATTTGACGAACGTTTTCAAACCAGTTTGAATAAAAATATGAATCAAGTTACGACCAATTAGCTGAGTGTTACAGAAATATCTCAGATCACACATTCTACAAATTTCCATCACATCCGTATTTTATACAGGTCCAAGCAACCTACAACATGTTGTATTCAAGCGTACAGCTGCTGAAATACTCCAGGATAGTAAAAAAAGAACTAGCCTATCTAGTACTTCACAGCGACAAAACATGTAATCTGCTTAATGGAAAGATTTCTTCTCCAAGTCCTGCTTCTTCCTTAGCAATGACAGGCTGATGCAAAACATCTGAGCATTCAAAAGAAAACAAAAGGTATGTCACTGATAGAAGAAATATTACACGAGTACTTTTAAAATAAAAACTAAAGATACACCAGTATATTATCATTCTACTTATTTTTTTAACAAGATCATTCTACTTATCTAGAATATGCCTATTCATCAAAATTGGGAATTGAATTGGCACATATGATAAACTTAGCAACAAACAAGCATGGAATGTTTCACATACACGACAAGGTTTAAAAACCATCATTCAAAGTTACAGTAGATCGAAGTTCCATCATTCATATTCAATCAATAGTACCTATTAAAATACCAGGTGCATGATTGAATTAAACAGTCACTAGCTATTCATCTTGCCATCTACTGTATAGGTGTAACAGAGCAACTATGTCAAAGTTAATTCAGGTTTACTAATGTGTGTGTCACATGATACATGCATCAAGCATAAGGACATCAAGCAACAGGCCCATATCTGTTCAGCAAAACAAGTACATACCTGACTTTGTGTCGATGCGATGGATGGGGCTGCAGTTGAACATATGGTCCACATCATCGTTGACGCTGGACGTCGCATGTACTTGTCCATTTAGAAGTATGCCATGCAAAATGTTACACATGCATGTATTAGCATAAAGTAGAGCTTCTACAGTACATGCGAACTTTAGATATGAAGGACCAAGCAAACTGTTCTGGAAAATATCTAAAGTTCCAGAAAAGCATGTATTGGTCAATTAGCACGAACATGAGTAAATCACATAACTAAGTACAATTCAAAATCCTAGCTGCCACAAAATTTGAAAACAGAGAGGGGAGGGGAGGGGAGGGGAGGGGCGCACCTTGAGCTGCTACTGTTGCTGAGCGTCATCATCCTCCTCTCCATGGTTGCATCTGCTGCGGTCGCTGCCGCTACTTGTCCTTGTGCTGAATGGAAGAAGATGCTGCTGTCGCTGCTTGTCCTTGTGTTGGGACCTTGAGGAGCACTTGGCGTCAGGGACTGCTTGTCCTCCTCTCCTTTCCTCGTCCGTGGAGGCCACCTACAGCTCCAGATCGAATCAATCAAGCAAAGGGGGAAACGTGGGAATCAGAGATAGAATGAAGGAGGGGGTTTGGATCCAGGAAACAGAGAGCTCACCGTGCCATGGCCATCGATAAAGGTTAGAGGAGGGAGGCCCTTGCTGCCGCACACGAGGCCACAACCAGCCCAACAACATCACCACCATCGGAGCCCTCAGCACTGTCCAAGCTTTATTGAGCTCCCTGCAAATTGCATTTCGCGTTGAAGAATCAATAAATGGAGTTGCAAAGTGAATATCCTAGGGCATCGAAGCCGAGGAGTTATTGAAGAAATTATGTAAATAACACAAACAAAAGAAGAAGATTTCCTATCTGTGTGTGATGTACATAGCTTATTTCTTTAGCCAACAGAATTTATATAAAAGATCTTTTTGCAATACAATTATGTTATGTACATATGAATGACACCCAAGTAATTTGAGATGGAAACAAGTACAACTAGCAATCTAACATGTATAGTGGCATCAGCAAAAGAGCAAGACACGGAAGAACTTTAGCTTTACATAAGGTTTACAAGAACAGGACCCTGATACATGATTTAGCTTGTCCAACAATCAACATGGTTAACAAGGTACTGAAAGTAGCTATGTGCATCAGCCTCACCAAGTCTTATCATGAATTGGTTGCTTTTACAATAGTATTACTGTATTAGGTTGCCAAAACAATGACTCTAAGAGACTGATATAGTAAGTTCATTGACTGACTCACATGAGATTGACATTCACAAGCTATTTGCATTTTTATTTAGAACTGCGTCACACCATTTACATTACTAGTTATGTATTGACATACTTATCTAAAAGAACATATGTAGAAACATATGAATTTTATTTCTGAATACCAATACAGAAGTACTAAAAAAACAAGACTAAACATCAGTAGAAGGTAACAAGAGCTCATTACACAAGTTTTGCTAGCAATTAGGGGACCCTGGTTCCTATACTAACCACATTTGGGCATATCCTACCCTACGAGTGGCTAAATAATGCAACTTTATGACTGTCAAGTAGGCCTACAGATCGATGACGGAGCCGACTCAAACATTACAAAGACAACACTAGTACAGGTAAAGCAGACCTATAGAGCAATGGGCGAGCACCAGGAGCCTCAAGTGCAAACTAACGAGGGCACGCATCTACAGACCAGAGAGCCACGCATCTAAACAAACCCATCGGCCACGGAGCAGAAACAGAGATCCGGATTCTAAATCGATAGCTCAAAGCCACCGGATCCGCCGCCACCACCACCACTACCGACCCGCCGACCCGCCGCCACCACTACCAGAACCTGTATCTCCATCGAGAAAAAGAGAGGGGAAGACGGAGATCGGATTGGATCAGACCTTGACCTTGAGGTTGATGTGGGTGCCTCCACCGTCGCCCGCGGGCTTCTTGTCCTCGTCTTGATCTGGCCCATGGTGTGGTGGATCTGCAAGGTAGAAGAGACGGGGTGAGGAGGAGGGGGAGGGTCATGGCGAATAAGAAGGGGGTTGGGGAGGGACGAACCAGAAATCCTAGCCTCCTTTGCTGCTGCGTGGTTGTGCCATGTCGAGGAGGCGGGCTGAGAGACGGAGGTGAGGTGGGGGCGGCGGATCTCGTCGAAGAAGAGCGGAGAGGCCGCCGGCGACGCCCCGCCCGAAACCTTAGCCTCGGTTGGATCGCGATGGATCTCCCTCCCTCGAGTTCTTCTCTCCCTTCTGGTGAGGGAAGGGTAGGGGCGAGAGGAGGAGGGCGTGGGGGAGGCCATGGACGGCGGCGGGCTCCGCCGGAGGGAGGTGGTGGCGGCGATCTGTGGAAGGGAGGAGGCGAGCTCTCGCTCTCTCTCTCCATCGGGCGAGACAGCGAGGTTTGAGCGGTTCGGTGGGTTCACTGTGGGATTGATGGATGGATGTGGGGATGAAGAGATAGATGCATAGATGGATGGATGGATGTGTGCCATGTCATCGATCAATGGCACAAACCTTTCCACCAATGAGAGTTAAGTTTATTTTTCGAGTGTAAAAATGGTCTTTTAAGAACCTATGAAATCTTTGATGCAAAATTGGACCACATTCATGGAATATTTTGTTAAAATGATCCAATATTGTGCACATGTGTGTATATTGGGATGCAAAATGTTGATTTTGGGGGTATATTCTTTACACAAATTTATTTTTTCATTTTCTAAGTGTCAAAAATGGTTTTTTGTGAAGAACCTATCAAATTTTTGTTGCAAAATTGGACCTCAGCATTTTTCAAAAATATTAGACAACATTTTATGTACAATTGACCAAATGGTTGCATGTCAAATGCTTTCAATACACCTCTCACAAAAAAAAACAAATTTGAACTACAGTTGCCTCATAGTTTGCTCTTTATTTTTTCCAAAAATCATTTCTAGGTACATAAGTATCTATTTAATCAGAGAAACTCCAAAAGTTTTGCAAGATTCAACCCCTAGCTACGAACAGTCATGCCCGTCGTTTTGACCGCATTTTGAAACGGGCATAAGAAATTCAAAAAAAATCAAAAATTTGAAAACCTTCTCATTGTATCATTATATGTGACCTAGTTTTCAGGAAAAATGACAAACTTGGACTACGGCAAATGTATTAAAAAAGTGTTCTCAGAAACGAGCTATCATGTATGAAGATCCATGACTTTCAAGGCAAATGCCCAATGTTATGGCAACATTCATGGCATAGTTTGTTCAAATGATCTCTTATTGTGCACAAGGGTGCATATTGGAATGACAAACAATGCTGCCTAAGGAAGTTTTCACTTTCTTTGCACAAAAAATTCATTTTCCATTTTTTGAGTGCCCAAAATGGATTTTTTTGTGAAGAACCTAGCAAATATTTGTTGCAAAATTGGACCAAATCAATTTTATAAAATATAAGGGCATATTTAATGTAAAATTGACTAAATGGTTGGGTGTCAAAAGCTTTTGATCCACCTCTCGTGAAAAAGACAAATTTCCGCCGATTCAGTACGAAGCGGGTCAAATTTGAACTACAGCTGCCTCATAGTTTGCTCTTTATTTTTTCCAAAAATCATTTCTAGGTACATAAGTATCTATTTAATCAGAGAAACTCCAAAAGTTTTGCAAGATTCAACCCCTAGCTATGAACGGTCATGCCCGTCGTTTTGACCGCATTTTGAAACGGGCATAAGAAATTCAAAAAAACTTGAAAAAATTGAAAACCTTCGCATTGTGTCATTATATGTGACCTAGTTTCTAGGAAAATGAACAAAATTGGACTACGGCAAATGTCTTAAAAAAGTGTTCTCAGAAACGAGCTATCATGTATGAAGATCCATGACTTTCAAGGCAAATGGCCAATGTTATGGCAACATTCATGGCATATTTTGTTCAAATGATCTCTTATTGTGCACAAGGGTGCATATTGGAATGACAAACAATGTTGCCTAAGGAAGTTTTTATTTTCTTTGCACGAAAATTCCATTTTCCATTTTTTGAGTGCCCAAAATGGATTTTTTTTGTGAAGAACCTAGCAAATATTTGTTGCAAAATTGGACCAAATCAATTTTCTAAAATATTAGGCCATATTTAATGTACAACTGACCAAATGGTTGGGTGTCAAAAGCTTTTGATCCACCTCTCGTGAAAAAGACAAATTTCCTCTGATTCAGCTGGAAGCGGGTCAAATTTGAACTACAGCAGCCTCATAGTTTGCTCTTTATTTTTTTCAAAAATCATTTCTAGGTACATAAGTATCTATTTAATAAGAGAAAGTCCAAAAGTTTTGCAAGATTCAACCCCTAGCTACGAACGGTCATGCCCGTCGTTTTCACCGCATTTTGAAACGGGCACAAGAAATTCAAAAAAAATTAAAAAAATTGAAAACCTTCGCATTGTGTCATTATATGTGACCTAGTTTCCAGAAAAAATAAAAAAATTGGACTACGGCAAATGTCTTAAAAAAGTGTTCTCAGAAACGAGCTATTATGTATGAAGATCCATGGCTTTCAAGGCAAACGGCCAATGTTATGGCAACATTCATGTTATAGTTTGTTCGAATGATATCATATTTTGCACAAGTTTGCATCTTGGAATGACAAACAATGTTGCCTAAGGAAGTTTTCATTTTCTTTGCACGAAAATTCCATTTTCCATTTTTCGAGTGCCCAAAATGAGTTTTTTTTGTGAAGAACCTACCAAATATTTGTTGCAAAATTGGACCAAGTCAATTTTCTAAAATATTAGGCCATATTTAATGTACAATTTACCAAATGGTTGGGTGTCAAAAGCTTTTGATCCACCTCTCATGAAAAAGATAAATTTCCGCCGATTCAGAAGTAAGCGGGTCAAATTTGAACTACAGCTGCTTGATAGTTTGCTCTTTAATTTTGTGAAGGACCTACCAAATATTTGTTGCAAAATGGCACCACACCATTTTTAGAAATCATTAGGCCACATTTTATGTCCAATTGACCAAACGGTTGGTTGTCAAAATCTTTCCATCCTCCTCTCGTCAAAAAGACAAATTTCCTCCGATTCAGCTCGAAGCGGGTCAAATTTGAACTACAGCTGCTTGATAGTTTGCTCTTTAATTTTTCAACATTCATGGCGTAGTTTTGTTCAAATGATCTCATATTTTGCACAAGTTTGCATCATGGAATGACGAAATGATTTTTAGACTCTGTAGATATTTCATAAATTATTATATTAATTCTAAAAAAATAAGTAATTAGTTTAATTAAAGAAGAAATATTATTCTGATAATATTAGTTATTTTTACATGATTTTAGGAATTACCTAAGTATTTTTAGTTTTCTGTTAATCTTATTTAAATTTTAAATTAAACAGAAAAGTGATTGGGCCGATTTACTTAAGTTGTTGGGCCGGCCTGGCCCGTTTGGCCCACTGGGCTTGGCCCACTGGCTCGCTGGCTGGAGAGACAACTCCCAGCCGCGGCCCCACTCTCTCTCTCATTCTCTCTCTCGCCCGAGCTCTCTCTCTCTCTCTCTCTCTCTCTCTCTCTCTCTCTCGATCCCCTTCCGCCATGACAGCGCCGCCGTCGATTCCGACGTGCTCCGGCGGCTTCCGCCGTCGCGCTGGCTATCCATCTGCTCCCCTCGCTCTGCTCTACCCTTCTGTCTGACTAGTTCCTTCGATTACTTCCTCTACTCGTGGATCCCGTCGGGTTTTGGTGTCTAGGGTTTCGGGGGTGGCTTCATCGGTGTGCTCCGGCACTCCTTCTCGGTTTCCCTCATCATCCGTGGCATCACCATGGTGCAGGGTGCCCCTGTGATGGCACTCCGATGTGGTCGTGCCCCCTGGAAGGTGCCCTATGCCCGTGGTGCTCATGGCGCACGGTGAGGCGTCGTGGTGGTGGTGCTCCTCGGTGAGCTCATCTCCATCTCCACTATCTTTCTGTTTTAATGATGGCGGCCATGGTTGCTTTGGTGCTGCTCTGGTTGATGTGCTGTGATCATACACATGCTCTAGTTCATGTTGTAATTCTATAGTTGTTGATCTCATGCTATCTAGGGTTTGTAGGCTTTTGTTTAGATATGGTTAGTGCTCTGGTTAGGTTATACACCTCCTGGATTTGCTAAATTGGCCTGGATTGTCTCTCTGACTTGTTTAACTCTAGTGGCGGCTTTGTTATGCATATACTTGAAGATTTCTTCAAGTGCTAAATGCTGTTATTGTTGTTATAATCCAGTTCATGTTTGGTTGCTATCCTGTGAGCTCCTGTCATGCTCTGGTTTACATATGGATGCTCTAGTTCTATAGCTATGTTCCTGGGTTTGCTAAATTGATCAGTGGTAGTGTTGATCTCTGATTGCTTCCTGTGGGACTCTGTTGTTCATATAACTGAAAAATTCTCCAGTTAGAAAGCTTCCTGGTCACTGCACTACTAGAGTAGTTCATGTAGGTGTGATATATGCTCTCTGGTTTGGTATGGTTAATTCATGGTGTTCATTACTAAATGATTCAGTCCATCTGCTATTTCTTTGAGCTCTATTCTATTGACAGACTGGCTGTTAGTTCAGTTAAATTACTGAACTTGTTACAGTTCAGCTAATGCTACTTTGTGCTACAATTAAGTTATGAATTCATTTCCTTTCCATTGCTCTGTTTAACTTTGTTAATATGTATATACTATATTTATGTACTTGTGTGGTGACACACACACATATACTATTGTTATTGTTGTTGTTATGTAGGTGAAGTACTTATATCTAGCCCAGGTGCTAGTGGGTGCATGTGTTCCTATTGCAGGAATTTACCAAGTGTAAGTGGTGCTTGGTGTTCTGCATATATAGCAAATCTGTTTATGTGTGCTTCAAAGGCCTAAAAATTTATACTGGTTATATATATGGACATTATCTTATCTTGCCCAGTCCCTTCTCTCCTAATTCTAGTATTCAATAGATACTCTCTTGGTCTTAGTCTTTTCTCTTCATTCTCTTCTTTCTCTCCTAAAATCTGATAAGAGAAGATGCTTTTCTTGATCTTTTGCCAAGCCAATGATGCTGGTCTGAGGCTAATCTCACTGGGATATTAACAGATGCTACACTCATGCTCCTATGATGTCATAGTCCTAGCACTTCTAGGCTATCTGAGGACAAACCCCCCAAAATCCTACCTTGGTTGGAGTTTTTGTCCAACACATAGCACTGCTGCTACTGGAGGTGTACGAACTGGTTTATATTTGTGTGCTAGTGCTAGTGCTTCTTGTTAACATGGTTGTAGATGTCCATCTGTTGTACCACTATGCTTTTGTTGCCCATACACACTGTGGTTGGAGTTTCTGTCCAACAGTATATACTATTACTGTTGTCAGTTAGCCGCTGATGCCATCTGTTGACATATACAGGTAGTACTATTTTTAGTTCTATTGGCATGTTTGTATTGCTGTATATAGTTTCTAGGTTGTGTCTTGGGCCAGCTGGACTCATAGTGACAACTGTGCCCCTTCAATTATAACTTTGCAAATGAGCTGGTGCTGTTGTTATGGTGTTTGTGGTTGTTACTTATTGAGCTGGTGTTGTTCTTGTTTGTTGGATTTGTGAGCTATGACTTTCACCTCTTGCTGTACATATATCCTGGACATACTCCACTCTTGGACTTGATCTACTACAGCTATTCTCCCTTGATACTTGATCATGTACTGTTCCTTTTGTTTCTGATCTGCACATTTGATCATGTACTTGGCTTTGCTGGTTTTCTATTGGAAACTTCTGATTAAGGGTATTTGGGCCAGTTCCAAGTAGTCCTAAGTGCCAGCTCATATAATAATGCATTTCCCAAAGGGAATGCAACATTTCTAACGTAACATACTCCCTCTTCCTGTATTGTTTCTTTTGCAGGTCTTGAACTTGAGAAGGAGAAGATTATAAGAAGATCAAGAGAAGAACTAGAAAATGATTTAGTCTAGGTTTAGTTTAGGTTTACTAAATGTATAGTAATAAAATATAATTCCTGAATGTAATTCCCGAATACTTTGTAAATGTAATTCCTGAATACTTTGTATTTGTATTTATAGTAATAAAATGTAATTCCTGAATACTTTGTATTTGTATTTATAGTAATAAAATGTATTGTTTCTTTTATCCAGATTGAAAGCTTTGTAATATTACTTTCCACTAATTCATTTATTAATAAAGTTTCTTTTATTCCTTGTTGGATCAAACCAAGTGCTATCCAGACACGTAAGATGAAATTGACACATGGACATGACACATAGGCAAAAATTGACACAGACATGACACATAGGCAAAATCGATGAGGTGGCGCTCAGTCATATCAATGCATCCATGTTTACAATGTCATGACCACCTAGATTGGTCGTAATCAGCTAGAAATAAGGCTGTCGACCACTACTGTCTGCTTTATGACCATTTTGTGTAAGGCAATTACGACGTTCCTGACCAAAATGTTCGTTATGGTTTAGGGTTTGGACCCTCCCAAACAACTTACGACCAATTGGATCTAAATGCTCGTAGATTTACGACCAATTTACCCACGGTCGCTAAGAGAAGGTCACAAGTTGACATATGTCTTGTAGTGCTGGAACGCCAGGGAGGCGCGTGCGCGCATTAGCTCGTAGCGGGCGAGCTCCTAGGCTCGAACCCGAACGTGTCCGAACCTCGCCACCGCCACGGCTCGTCGCCAACACCCTTGCCGGCCACCTCCGCACGAACTGACGCCACTGTTGGACGCGCGATGCTCTGCCCGTTCGAAAGCACCCAACCACGCGCATTTTGAGCCACCGTAGGCGATTCCCGGCCAACTCCGGCGAACGGCCGCCATGGAACGGGTCGCCGGGGTAGCTCCGGCACCGGCCGCTGACAGGGCTTGCCACGTGGCACCCCCTGTGCCACTGACGCTGGGCCCCGCGGGCCCCGTTGACTGGTCAACTGGCACAGTTGACCAGCTGACTGGGTAGTTGACCCAGGTCAACGGGGGCCCACTGGTCAGCCTCTGGTTCACTCTGGGTGCAGTGCACCGGGTGCACCTAGGAGTTCTGTGCATTTTTGGATTAAAAATAATCTCAGGATTTTCAGAAAACTGTTTAAACTTCGGAAATTCATAGAAAATAATCCGTAACTCGGATGGAAAAGTTTTCTACATGAAAGTTGATCAGAAAAATCCTACGAATCCGATTATGTCATTTTTTTCATGTTAGAATCCTCTAAATATGTGAACCTATAACTTTAGGCCTGTTTCTGATAGATGAATAGTGCCTGACCTCTATAAATAATTCGAAATTAATTCCTAAATTAACTAAAATGGTTTAGGGATGCATTAGGTCACCCATGCACTACATTTTGCCATGTCATGCATCTGTGTTGCATTTGTTTGCTTTGTATTTATTTGTTTCCTCCCCCTCTTCTTCTACGGTAGACGCCGCTGGTTACGACTACGCCCCTGACGTCCAGCCCCTTTCAGCAAAGCTTCCAGGCAAGCAAACCCCTTGATCATTCCCATATCGCCCATTCTTTCTCCCTCGTGCTTGCATTAGATTTTGCTACTGTACTTGAATGCTCCTATTCTGATGCATAGCCTGTTTTTGGTAACTGCTGTTGATACCTTACCTGCTATCCTAAATGCTTAGTATAGGCTGGATAGTGATCCATCAGTGGCCCCACATCCTTGTCCGTGTTGCCCTGCTTTACTACCAGAAGATTTGATCAAGGTGATCGATGTGCAGAGATCGACACAGCACCGCACACCCCCTTAGTTATACGACTCTGCAGAGTTACTATCGAGTGCCGAGGGGGATACCTCCTACCTCAATCTTGATGATATCTCTGTAGCATAGAGAGTCGGTTGTGGGTTACCGAGGGTGATTCCTCTTCCACCACCTCCGGTGATCCCTCTGTCATGCAGCCTCTCAAGTGTGAACCCATCGAGGGTGATTCTTCCCAGTTCACCTTGACAGATACATCGAGTGGGAATCCATCAAGGGTGATTCCTCGGATTTCCCCCTTGATGTTATGGACACACGGATACCCTGTATTTACCTCAGTTCCCTGTTGAAGTCGGGTCGACCCTGAGGGGTACCCGCGAGAGATGTGAAGTCGGGTCGACCGTGAGGGTACCCACGAGAGAATTACATGGCACGGCTGGGCAGGCAGACCGTCCCAGGAGAGGGATGGGCCTGACCCTTGCCGTAAGTCCACGAGACGGGGCGACGGGACCACAGATCGTGGAGCACTGATCGTCTCGGCGAGCTCCCAATACACTAAGGGTTTGGATATGTGTTCTGAGTAGGCCTCTGGCCTTTTCGCACTAACCATCACGCGGGTTAGCACTCGGCGTCGTACGTTTCTTCTGAAAGCTCTGTCAGACGTCCAGTTCAGTATTGTGGTCGGGTCGGATCGGCGCCATCCAGGACAGAGGTGGTGCCTGGATCCACCTTGCGCACAACGACCCGGAGTGCAAAGGGTGATGGGCCCAAGACCCCTGAGCACTTAGGTTGTAGACCGGCGGGGACCTCTCTGCGGAGCCTAGGTAGGACTGTGGCGTGTCGGTCAACCGAGGCCGGGCATGACCCGGAAAAGTGTGTCCGGCCGGAGTTAATCGAGCGTGTTGGGTAAGTTGGTGCACCCCTGCAGGGAAGTTATCTATTCGAATAGCCGTGTCCACGGTAACAGGACGCTCAGTGTAGTATCCCGATCTACTACAACTAGAACTGGATACCTGTGATGTTTAATTAATATGTTAGCTCCGGGATTGCTTCCTCGCAGGGTAGTCGAGGAAGGATCTCTGGGCGTTACTAATATATACTAATTACTATATTTTACTGCTAATCTGCACTCTTCTAATGCTGCAAGATGCTGCAAGTTGCTAGTCTCCGATAGGCTAGGCCTTCCCCTCTATTCTGGCATTTCTGCAGTCTAGTCCACAGATACAGCCCCTTCATTTGATACCGATGCATAAATAGACTAGTTCTGATGTAAGTCTTGCGAGTACTTTGGATGAGTACTCACGGTTGCTTTGCTACCTCTTTTCCCCCATACCCGATTGCTACGATCAGATGGCGGAGCCCCGGAGCCAGCTGATCCCGTCGACGACTACTACTACCCCGACGGAGCCTACTACTACGTGCAGACCGACGACCAGGAGTAGTTTACGAGGCTCCCAGGCAGGAGGCCTGCGCCTTTTCGATCTAGATGACGTTGTTTTGCTCAGTCTTCTTAAGGCAACCTTGTCTAATTATGTATGTACTCAGATACTGATGCTTCCGCTGACGCTTGTGTAACTCGAGCTTATGTATTCGAGCCCTCGAGGCCCCTGGCTTGTAATATAAAGCTTGTATTATTTTATTTTGTGTCTAGAGTTGTGTTGTGATATCTTCCCGTGAGTCCCTGGGCTTGATCGTGTGCTTTTGCGTGTATGATTAGCGCACGATTGAGTCGGGGGCGTCACAAGTTGGTATCAGAGCCGACTGCCTGTAGGATCCCCCTTTCCAACTCCTTGGCCGAAGTTGAGTCTAGTCTTTGAAAAACGATTTTACTAACATGGCCGTGTGGCTTACGGGCCCACGCCGCCAGCGGATGGTTTAGGATCTTTTATTCCTCTTCCTTACTCTGGGACTCTGATCTCTCTTCAATTCGGGTTAAAGATTTTACTAACTCTAACTCTAGGTTCTCGTGATCACATCCACCCGGAGATTTGAATTAACCCTTCTTCGAATTGAGGGCCAGGTTCTGCTTCACAGTGTTCACGGACCGTAGGATCCTTTTATCGAGGGCACCCTGCGTTGTCACTTGCAGATTGCTCGCTCCAGTAGTTTTCTCCGACGTTGATGTAGCCTTTGCTATGTCTCGTTGTTGTATCTCTCCACCGCGTGCCTGCGTGCCGCCTACTTTGTCTAGTTGTGAGTGTTTCCGAACTCGTGCTGCCCGTTTGTATCCAACTCTGTGCATGGATTAGTATGTCTTTAATGACTACTAATATGTATCTAATGCACTCCTTGTTCATTGTTCATGTTACATCATGAATGACTCCTTACACTTGCAATTGCTCTTACTAAACTAACCCCTGTTATTTTAGGCAGGATGGTTAGGTCCAATGCCTGTGGTTGTGGCCGTGGTGCCAGTGCTCCACCACCGCCAGATTACATGGTCGCAATGATGCAGCAGTTTGATGTGAACCGTCAGTTTATGACCGGGATAATGGCCCAACTTCCAAACCAGAATGTTCATCAACAGACTGCCCCAATTACACTGCAAGAATTTGTGCGCCTCAACCCGTCCATTTTCCGCAACTCCACCAATCCTATGGATGCTGATGATTGGCATCGTGACATCCTGTTTGAGATGGAGTCAACTAATCACTAGTAGAAAAAGGCCCATTTGTCCCGGTTCTGGAACCGGGACTAAAGGGTCGGGACTAAAGCCCAAAACCTTTAGTCCCAGTTCGCTTACGAACCGGGACCAAAGGGGCTCCACGTGGCCGCTGTGGGGAGCCCAGGCAGGAGGACCTTTAGTCCCGGTTGGTAACACCAACCGGGACTAAAGGAGCTCCACGTGGCCGCTTCGCAGCACTCAGGCAGGAGGACCTTTAGTCCCGGTTGGTAACACCAACCGGGACCAAAAGGCAGCCACGCGTCAGCAGCTCGCAGGCGCTGGGGTTTTTGTTTTTTTTTGAAAGGGGGGTTTAGGGGTTTTGGAGGGTTTAGGGGTTTCATATTGTGTTAGCTAGCTAATAGAGAGAAGTGACCTCTCTTTCTCCGTGCTTGGTCGACGCTAGCTACTACATATAGAGAGAACTCGACGCTAGCTAGTAAGCAAATGAAGGAAACCATTAATTACACAAGATCGTCATGAACATATACAGAGAGAAGTGACCTCTCTTTCTCCGTGCTTGGTCGAACAACAAGTTTTCGTATATCTATCCGACGCTACTACATATATACAATATAACATCCCTGACATCATCAAGCGCCAAACTCCCATTGAATTTCCGTATGGTATTCTCCCTTTTCATGTATGACGTGGTCAAGAAAGAATCCCGCCAATTCCTCTTGAATTGCTCGTATGCGATCAGTGGTAGGAGTTCATCCCGCATCTGCCAGATCTAATTTAAAGAAGGGGGTCAATACATATATATGAATGAAACTCAACACAATTGATGGTAATAAAATAAAATTGTGAATATTGTTTACATACTTCAAATTGTTCTTCAGATCTGCCCCGCTCAGAGGTCCTGTGGCGAATGTACTCGCAAACGTAGTATCCACATAAATTATTCCTGGGTTCCTGCCACAAGAACTTTACGAGAATAGAGTTCAATCAAACTGATAATCAAGCACGATAATGGTATTGATGAAACTAGAATCAATGAGAGATGCGCGGAACTAGCTAGTACTACTTACTTTGGGGTGTGTAAATCGCAGCTCGTTCTTCAGAACCGGAACCTGTCCGGTGAACTGTTTCCAAACCCTGCCAGGCAAAGAAAATGATTACTTCATATCAGGAAATGAACGAAAGTTGCCGATATGGTCCCAGTATTGATTGAACTTACTTCTGGAGCATTGCAGTCATGTCCTTATATTCCTTGGGATCTTTACGTCTCGAGTCTAAGATAGTTACTACTCCCCCATCAAGCTTAATGGATAGCAGAATATAGTGGAACCTGCGCACGCATAACTCATCAATTACAGTACTTAACCTCGAGTAAGCGAAAACGAATATGCAGAAGACAGTAACACTCACTTGAAGTTGTAAGGAAAGAGTATTTCCCTTTTGTTTTGATGTCGAAGGAACGCTTTTAGCAAGGTTTCCTCGGTTTCTTTAACATTGTTTTGTACCGTCCATTCATTTACGGTATTTGGGCTAATGAACCCAATGTCATAGATTTGTCTTTTTGGGCATTCGACGATCTTCAATCTGCATAATATAGTGAGGATAATTATATATACATGCAATGAACGAGCTGAGCTAGAGACTTAATTACAGAAGTAATACTTACAGACAGTAGAAAGTCATGATTTGTTTGTCGAGGACCTCTTGATTGAATAATTGAAATAACTCCACAAATTCAACAGGCATCAGGTCGACTCCAATGAGGTCGTGATCATCTTTAATTCTCACCATCAAACTATCGGACGCATTCTTCCTGCAGCTTTCCAAGTACCACTCATGCAATCTTCGCATCATCGTTGTTAGAGGAGGATGATCAGGTTTGACGAGAGGCTTCCTGTGCTCGTATCTAAAGATCTTTACTACCTCAGCCGTTTCAAACTGTACATCATCGCCCACGTAATCACCAAGAGTGCTACCGGGCAGTAGCCCCGGATGATTAGCGATATCGCTAGACACCTTGAGCGGGGGGCACGATTTCTTCTCCTGTTCGCCGAGCTGGGGAATTGTTTTCCCACTTCTTCGTCTTGAAGCACTGGCAGTACTTCCCGACCGCCACGCTTCATCATATGTCTTTTCAATACAGCGGTCATAGTTGGATTGCGGCGGAGGTGGTGGTGGTCGCTTAAGGGCATCCAGAGTGCGCTTCGCTTTCACCGGATCTATTGTTTCCTTTGCAGGTGGACGTTTTCGTTCAAAATGGGCCTGCACTTCAGCAGCACTGATGTCCTTGTTTTCCTCGTCAGTCCTCTCATATGGTAACTTTGGAGGAACCCTGAGGCTTGGACCATATTTGAATTTCTTCCCGCCTTTTGTACTGCTAGCCGCCGGAGCGGCGGCGGCTCTCTTCCGCTGTTGCTGACGCGCCGGAGCCCGCTGATGCGGCGGAGACCGCTGATGCGCCGGAGGCAGCTGCGGCGGCGGAGACGGCTGACGCGCCGGAGACAGCTGAGGTGGAGGAGGATTCTGCTGAGGGGCCTCCCCCGTTAGAGTCCGCTGCGGCGGCGGAGACGGATGACGCGCCGGAGACGACTCGGGCAGCGGAGATAGCACAACTGGACTGTGAGGAGGAGTCTGCTGAGGATCCGGCTGCGTCTGCTGAGGCGGCGTCCAGTTTCGAAGCTTGATGTACTCCTTTCTCCATAGGCAGGTACTCCTTAAGGCATTTTCCAGAAGATCCTCCCCTTCACCTATAGGGTAGTCAAGCTCCAGCCCCTCAAATCCCGCAATTATCTCATCCACCATGACAATAGCATAGCCATGTGGAATCGGACGGCAATGGAAAGTTCCCTCAGTTCGAGGAGGTAAAACAGAGCCGACCGCCGCCTTCAAGGTCAGGTTCTGGCATTTCGCCATTAGCACACAATGTTCAGCCTGCGTGATACTATCCACGGGGTAGCGAGGAGCCGTGATATCAGGCTGAAGGAGCTCCGTGGAAGCCACGCTGCTTCTCCGCTGAGATGGTCGGGTAGCTTCTGGGACAGTGTCGAAGGAAGGATCTTCGTGCCGCTGAGATGGTTGGCCGGTAGCTCGCTGGCTCTCAAGTTCCTCTAGCTTTTGTAGTCTTGCATTGATCTTCTGCATGTCGCTCAGCTCCGCTTTCCTCTTTCTCTCCCGGCTTCTGTAACCGCCTGCGTCGGGAAACCCAACCTTCCACGGAACGGAGCCTGGTGTGCCTCGTGTTCGTCCAGGGTGCTCAGCATTCCCTAGGGCCTCAGTCAGCTCGTCCTTCTCTCTGTCGGGAATGAACGTCCCTTCCTGCGCTGCGGTGATATACTTCTGAAGCTTCGTGACGGGTATTGAAAGTTGCTCGTCCGTCCAACGGCACTTCCCTGTTTCAGGGTCCAAAGTTCCCCCAACCCCGAAGAACCAAGTCCTTGAACGGTCTGGCCAGTTCAATGTCTGTGGTACGACCCCTTTAGCAATCAGGTCATTCTCAGCTTTGTCCCACAACGGCCGGGCTTTGAGGTAGCCACCTGACCCTGTGTGATGGTGATACTACTTCTTTGCAGCGTTGTTCTTGTTTGTCTCTGACATTTTCTTACTCTTGTCCGATGTCTTGTAGGCCACAAATGCGGGCCAGTGATCTCTTATCTTCTCAAATCGGCCGATGAATTCTGGAGTCTTACCTTTGTCGACAAACTTTGATTTCAACTCTTTCTTCCACCTCCTGAATAGATCTGCCATCTTCTTAAGAGCACACGCCTTGACCAGTGGCTCTATAACTGGCTTATTCGGATCCTCCTCTGGCGGTAGGGTGAAATTTGCCTTCAGCGCGGTCCAAAGATCATCTTTCTGTCTACCGGTGACATAATCACCTTCAGGGGCATCGTCCTTAGGCTTATTCCATTGCTTGATGCTGATCGGGATGTTGTCCCTAAGAATAGCTCCGCACTGAGCAGAAAATGCGTCCTTGGTCCGCTTGGGTTCAATCGGTAGGCCATCGTCCGCGAGTGCTGTGATCGTGAACCTTTCATCCTTGCGCAACCTCTTCTTCAGGCCTCGTCTCGTTACTGAAGTTTGGCTCGATCCAGAGGGCTATAAAAGAAGAAAGAAGAGTTAATATATGTACATACCAAAACAATTAATGCATCAATTAGCTAGTCAGCACAGGCTTAATTAATATATATATACCTCGCCGAACTTTGCAACAGCTCCCTCCTCCGTTCGGTCACCGGAGCCGTCATCATGGTCTCCTTCTTCCTCCGGCATTCGGTCACCGGAGCCATCATGATCATGTCCTTCCACCTCCATTGTTCGATCACCGGAGCCGTCATCCTCTCCTTCCAGACCATCGGTGTCGTTGAGAAACGACAAGACATCACCTCCGGCGAGGATTATCTCCCCCAACAACTGTTCTTGTTCCAAGTCTCTTTGATCCATAGTTTCTGCAAATATTACAACATGGCAATTAATATACAAACATGAATGTCCGACGTCCGGACCGCCTCTCTCATGAATGTCCGACGTCCAGACCGCCTCTCTCATGAATGTCAAACAAGGAGTTATCGCTATTTGGAAGGCCTTTGCTGAAATTCGTTCGAAAAGCGAATTATTCTATCCGGAGGAGGACAGGGAGGAAAGGGGGCCGGCCGGACCGTAGCGCGGGGCGGCGTGGACCGTCGGCGAGGGCTCGGGGCACGGTGACGGCGTCGGGGGCAGGGGCGCGGCGACGGCGACGGGCGCGTCGGCGAGGGCTCGGGGCAGGGGCGCGGCGACGGCATCGGGGGCAGGGGCGCGGCGAAGTTATCGGGAAGGGGGTAGATCGACAACGACGCTCTTTCTTCTAGGGTTTGGGTGGCCTCGATAGTTGGTCGGGCGAGCGGACCGCCTCTCTCACTCATGCATGTCTGACGTCCCCCCTCATGTCGAAGTTATCGGTGAGTCTTTTAATTAACTCATTTTGAATATATGAACATGTTAACTTAGTAACTTAGTAACTTGGTAAATTTTAACTAATTTCTATGAACAAAAAATTGACCAAGTTTTCATACAATCAAAGAACTCTATATATATATCATCATCATCTATCATCACAATCAAAGAACTCTATATATCATCATCATCATCATCATATCATCTACAGAAAAATTCTAAAGAAAAAATAATCTATATATCACCAACAACATCATCAACAACATCATCATTGCATACATATCCATGGATCATCCATATACATCTGCATACACATCTGCATACATATACATCAATGCATACATATGAGAAAAAAAAGGCAGAGGCGGCGGCGGCGGCGCGGCAAGCAGAGCGCGGCCGGGGCGGCGGCGGCGGCGCGGCAAGTAGAGTGCGGGCGGCCGGAGCACGGGCGGCGTCGGCATCGCGGCGGGTGGCGGCGTCGGGGCGCGGGGGGGGGGGGGGGGGGGGAGAGGAGAGGAGGGGAACGGCGCGGCGGCTCACAGTCGGAGCGGGGACGACGTCGGGGCAGCTCGGCGACGGCGACGACGGCGAGGTGGAGCAGCCTGACGGCGTCGGGGCAGGGCTCGGCGGCGACGGCGGGGTCGGCGGGCGGCGTCTGGGCAGCCTGGCGGCGTCGATTTCGCCTAAGTGGTACTTATATACTCACAGCATTGGTCCCGGTTGGTGGCACAAACCGGGACCAATGCACCCCTTTAGTCCCGGTTGGTGCCACCAATCGGGACCAAAGGTCAGTTTTCAGCAGCCCAAAGGGCGGGAAACAGGGACCTTTGGTCCCGGTTGGTGGCACCAACTGGGACTAAAGGGACGCATTGGTCCCGGTTGGTTCCACGAACCGGGACCAAAGGGTAGTGCTGCCCGGGGCCAAATTTTTAGTCCCACCTCGCTAGTTGAGAGAGCTCGAGAGTGGTTTATAAGCGCTGCTGCGCACACCCTCTCGAGCTCCTCTCAACTGCAGGCTTCCGGGCCTAATCTGTCACTGCCTGTGGGCCTATTGGGCCTTCTGCGGGCCTGAATCCTGGCCCAACAAGCTGGTTGGGTTTCTAGTCGTATTCAGGCCGCTGTGGCCCAGTAGGTGGCATTTTTTCAAAAAAAAATCCAGTTTTTTGTTTTGTTTTTTTGCTTTATTTATTTTATTTTGTTCCTACTTACTGTTTTTCAGTGATTCTTTTTGCTTTTAGGTCACAAAAATTATAAACTTTCTGTTAGTGCCATTAGTTTTCAAATTTGAATAGTTTAAATTTGAATTTTTTGAAATTTGTGTGAATCACTAGTTTGTGAATAACTTTACTAAAAATAGATTTTTGAGTGATTCTTTTTCCTGCTATTTAATATTACTGTGTTTTATCATTATATTCAATTTGGTAAGTTTTAGGTTATTTTAAATTTCTGTTTTAATCAAAAACAGATTTGGTTATTTTAGTTTGCTATTAAAGTTTCTAACAAAAAAATAATTTGATAATTTTAGTTGCATAAATTTTATATAATTTTAGTTTCGAAAATACTAGAGGTTTATAAAAGCTTTTTAGTTGATTCCTTTTGCTATTACAGTTTTATAAAAGCTTTTTAGTTGATTCTTTTTGCTATTGAAGAATATTATAGTTTTGTTTTAGTTGATCATAACAGAATATTTTAATTGATTATTTTTAGTTCATTCTTTTTGCTATTAGAGTTTCACAAAAGTTTTCTAGTTCATTCTTTTTGCTATTAGTTCATTCTTTGAGCTAAATGACCCTGAAATTGAAAAGCAGTACAAATGAACTCTGAAAAGGGTGAAAGTTGGCATGGTATCATCATTTCACCCACATAGCATGTTATAAAAAGTTGACAGGGTTACGGCGAAAACTGGATGCACTTCGTGTACAAAATGGACAATCTCTTTCGAAGTATCTGGGTTTCGGACGAAAACTCATCTGTTACAAAGGGATTTCATTTTTTTGAACTTATTTGAACTCCATACTTTTTGTGTGTTCAAAATGCACCATTCAAAGCCACATCATCAGTTTTCAACCCATTCTGACTTCATTTGGTATTTTTCATGCATTTACTGATTTTTTTGAGCTAAATGACCCTGAAATTGAAAAGCAGTACAAATGAACTCTGAAAAGGTTGAAAGTTGGCATGGTATCATCATTTCACCCACATAGCATGTTATAAAAAGTTGAGAGGGTTACGGCAAAAACTGGATGCACTTCGTGTACAAAACAGACAATCTCTTTCGAAGTATCAGGGTTTCGGACAAAAACTCATCTGTTACAAAGGTATTTAATTTTTTTGAACTTATTTGAACTCCAGACTTTTTGTGTGTTAAAAATGCACCATTCAAAGCCACATCAGCAGTTTTCAACCCTTTCTGACTTCATTTGGTATTTTTCATGCATTTACTGATTTTTTTTGAGCTAAATGACCCTGAAATTGAAAAGCAGTACAAATGAACTCTGAAAAGTTTGAAAGTTGGCATGGTATCATCATTTCACCCACATAGCATGTTATAAGAAGTTGAGAGGGTTACGACAAAAACTGGATGCACTTCGTGTACAAAACGGACAATCTCTTTCGAAGTATCAGGGTTTCGGACAAAAACTCATCTGTTACAAAGGTATTTCATTTTTTTGAACTTATTTGAACTCCATACTTTTTGTGTGTTCAAAATGCACCATTCAAGGCCACATCATCAGTTTTCAACCCTTTCTGACTTCATTTGGTATTTTTCATGCATTTACTGATTTTTTGAGCTAAATGACCCTGAAATTGAAAAGCAGTACATATGAACTCTGAAAACGTTGAAAGTTGGCATGGTATCATCATTTCACCCACATAGCATGTTATAAAAAGTTGAGAGGGTTACGGCGAAAACTGGATGCACTTCGTGTACAAAACAGACAATCTCTTTCGAAGTATCAGGGTTTCGGACAAAAACTCATCTGTTACAAAGGTATTTAATTTTTTTGAACTTATTTGAACTCCAGACTTTTTGTGTGTTCAAAATGCACCATTCAAAGCCACATCATCAGTTTTCAACCCTTTCTGACTTCATTTGGTATTTTTCATGCATTTACTGATTTTTTTGAGCTAAATGACCCTGAAATTGAAAAGCAGTACAAATGAACTCTGAAAAGGTTGAAAGTTGGCATGGTATCATCATTTCACCCACATAGCATGTTATAAGAAGTTGAGAGGGTTACGGAAAAAACTGGATGCACTTCGTGTACAAAACGGACAATCTCTTTCGAAGTATCAGGGTTTCGGACAAAAACTCATCTGTTACAAAGGTATTTCATTTTTTTGAACTTATTTGAACTCCATACTTTTTGTGTGTTCAAAATGCACCATTCAAAGCCACATCATCAGTTTTCAACCCTTTCTGACTTCATTTGGTATTTTTCATGCATTTACTGATTTTTTTGAGCTAAATGACCCTGAAATTGAAAAGCAGTACAAATGAACTCTGAAAAGGTTGAAAGTTGGCATGGTATCATCATTTCACCCACATAGCATGTTATAAAGAGTTGAGAGGGTTACGGCAAAAACTGGATGTACTTCGTGTACAAAACGGACAATCTCTTTCGAAGTATCAGGGTTTCGGACAAAAACTCATCTGTTACAAAGGTATTTCATTTTTTGAACTTATTTGAACTCCATACTTTTTGTGTGTTAAAAATGAACCATTCAAAGCCACATCATCAGTTTTCAACCCTTTCTGACTTCATTTGGTATTTTTCATGCATTTACTGATTTTTTTGAGCTAAATGACCCTGAAATTGAAAAGCAGTACAAATGAACTCTGAAAAGGTTGAAAGTTGGCATGGTATCATCATTTCACCCACATAGCATGTTATAAAAAGTTGAGAGGGTTACGGCGAAAACTGGATGCACTTCGTGTACAAAATGGACAATCTCTTTCGAATTATCTGGGTTTCGGACGAAAACTCATCTGTTACAAAGGGATTTCATTTTTTTGAACTTATTTGAACTCCAGACTTTTTGTGTGTTCAAAATGCACCATTCAAAGCTACATCATCAGTTTTCAACCCATTCTGACTTCATTTGGTATTTTTCATGCATTTACTGATATTTTTTGAGCTAAATGACCCTGAAATTGAAAAGCAGTACAAATGAACTCTGAAAAGGTTGAAAGTTGGCATGGTATCATCATTTCACCCACATAGCATGTTATAAAAAGTTGAGAGGGTTACGGCAAAAACTGGATGCACTTCGTGTACAAAACGGACAATCTCTTTCGAAGTATCAGGGTTTCGGACAAAAACTCATCTGTTACAAAGGTATTTAATTTTTTTGAACTTATTTGAACTCCAGACTTTTTGTGTGTTCAAAATGCACCATTCAAAGCCACATCATCAGTTTTCAACCCTTTCTAACTTCATTTGGTATTTTTCATGCATTTACTGATTTTTTTGAGCTAAATGACCCTGAAATTGAAAAGCAGTACAAATGAACTCTGAAAACGTTGAAAGTTGGCATGGTATCATCATTTCACCCACATAGCATGTTATAAGAAGTTGAGAGGGTTACGGCAAAAACTGGATGCACTTCGTGTACAAAACGGACAATCTCTTTCGAAGTATCAGGGTTTCGGACAAAAACTCATCTGTTACAAAGGTATTTCATTTTTTTGAACTTATTTGAACTCCATACTTTTTTTGTGTTCAAAATGAACCATTCAAAGCCACATCATCAGTTTTCAACCCTTTCTGACTTCATTTGGTATTTTTCATGCATTTACTGATTTTTTTGAGCTAAATGACCCTGAAATTGAAAAGCAGTACAAATGAACTCTGAAAAGGTTGAAAGTTGGCATGGTATCATCATTTCACCCACATAGCATGTTATAAGAAGTTGAGAGGGTTACGGAAAAAACTGGATGCACTTCGTGTACAAAACGGACAATCTCTTTCGAAGTATCAGGGTTTCGGACAAAAACTCATCTGTTACAAAGGTATTTCATTTTTTGAACTTATTTGAACTCCATACTTTTTGTGTGTTCAAAATGCACCATTCAAAGCCACATCATCAGTTTTCAACCCTTTCTGACTTCATTTGGTATTTTTCATGCATTTACTGATTTTTTTTGAGCTAAATGACCCTGAAATTGAAAAGCAGTACAAATGAACTCTGAAAAGGTTGAAAGTTGGCATGGTATCATCATTTCACCCACATAGCATGTTATAAAAAGTTGAGAGGGTTACGGCGAAAACTAGATGCACTTCGTGTACAAAACGGACAATCTCTTTCGAAGTATCAGGGTTTCGGACAAAAACTCATCTGTTACAAAGGTATTTCATTTTTTGAACTTATTTGAACTCCATACTTTTTGTGTGTTCAAAATGAACCATTCAAAGCCACATCATCAGTTTTCAACCCTTTCTGACTTCATTTGGTATTTTTCATGCATTTACTGATTTTTTTGAGCTAAATGACCCTGAAATTGAAAAGCAGTACAAATGAACTCTGAAAAGGTTGAAAGTTGGCATGGTATCATCATTTCACCCACATAGCATGTTATAAGAAGTTGAGAGGGTTACGGAAAAAACTGGATGCACTTCGTGTACAAAACGGACAATCTCTTTCGAAGTATTAGGGTTTCGGACAAAAACTCATCTGTTACAAAGGTATTTCATTTTTTTGAACTTATTTGAACTCCATACTTTTTGTGTGTTCGAAATGCACCATTCAAAGCTACATCATCAGTTTTCAACCCTTTCTGACTTCATTTGGTATTTTTCATGCATTTACTGATTTTTTTGAGCTAAATGACCCTGAAATTGAAAAGCAGTACAAATGAACTCTGAAAAGGTTGAAAGTTGGAATGGTATCATCATTTCACCCACATAGCATGTTATAAGAAGTTGAGATGGTTACGGCAAAAGTTGGATGCACTTCGTGTACAAAACGGACAATCTCTTTCGAAGTATCAGGGTTTCGGACAAAAACTCATCTGTTACAAAGGTATTTCATTTTTTTGAACTTATTTGAACTCCATACTTTTTGTGTGTTCAAAATGCACCATTGAAAGCCACATCATCAGTTTTCAACCCTTTCTGACTTCATTTGGTATTTTTCATGCATTTACTGATTTTTTTTGAGCTAAATGACCCTGAAATTGAAAAGCAGTACAAATGAACTCTGAAAACGTTGAAAGTTGGCATGGTATCATCATTTCACCCACATAGCATGTTATAAAAAGTTGAGAGGGTTATGGCGAAAACTGGATGCACTTCGTGTACAAAACAGACAATCTCTTTCGAAGTATCAGGGTTTCGGACAAAAACTCATCAGTTACAAAGGTATTTAATTTTTTTGAACTTATTTGAACTCCAGACTTTTTGTGTGTTCAAAATGCACCATTCAAAGCCACATCATCAGTTTTCAACCCTTTCTGACTTCATTTGGTATTTTTCATGCATTTACTGATTTTTTTGAGCTAAATGACCCTGAAATTGAAAAGCAGTACAAATGAACTCTGAAAAGGTTGAAAGTTGGCATGGTATCATCATTTCACCCACATAGCATGTTATAAGAAGTTGAGAGGGTTACGGAAAAAACTGGATGCACTTCGTGTACAAAACGGACAATCTCTTTCGAAGTATCAGGGTTTCGGACAAAAACTCATCTGTTACAAAGGAATTTCATTTTTTTGAACTTATTTGAACTCCATACTTTTTGTTTGTTCAAAATGCACCATTCAAAGCCACATCATCAGTTTTCAACCCTTTCTGACTTCATTTGGTATTTTTCATGCATTTACTGATTTTTTTGAGCTAAATGACCCTGAAATTGAAAAGCAGTACAAATGAACTCTGAAAAGGTTGAAAGTTGGAATGGTATCATCATTTCACCCACATAGCATGTTATAAGAAGTTGAGAGGGTTACGGCAAAAACTGGATGCACTTCGTGTACAAAACGGACAATCTCTTTCGAAGTATCAGGGTTTCGGACAAAAACTCATCTGTTACAAAGGTATTTCATTTTTTGAACTTATTTGAACTCCATACTTTTTGTGTCTTCAAAATGAACCATTCAAAGCCACATCATCAGTTTTCAACCCTTTCTGACTTCATTTGGTATTTTTCATGCATTTACTGATTTTTTTGAGCTAAATGACCCTGAAATTGAAAAGCAGTACAAATGAACTCCGAAAAGGTTGAAAGTTGGCATGGTATCATCATTTCACCCACATAGCATGTTACAAAAAGTTGAGAGGGTTACGGCAAAAACTGGATGCACTTCGTGTACAAAACGGACAATCTCTTTCGAAGTATCAGGGTTTCGGACAAAAACTCATCTGTTACAAAGGTATTTAATTTTTTTGAACTTATTTGAACTCCAGACTTTTTGTGTGTTCAAAATGCACCATTCAAAGCCACATCATCAGTTTTCAACCCTTTCTAACTTCATTTGGTATTTTTCATGCATTTACTGATTTTTTTGAGCTAAATGACCCTGAAATTGAAAAGCAGTACAAATGAACTCTGAAAACGTTGAAAGTTGGCATGGTATCATCATTTCACCCACATAGCATGTTATAAGAAGTTGAGAGGGTTACGGCAAAAACTGGATGCACTTCGTGTACAAAACGGACAATCTCTTTCGAAGTATCAGGGTTTCGGACAAAAACTCATCTGTTACAAAGGTATTTCATTTTTTTGAACTTATTTGAACTCCATACTTTTTTTGTGTTCAAAATGAACCATTCAAAGCCACATCATCAGTTTTCAACCCTTTCTGACTTCATTTGGTATTTTTCATGCATTTACTGATTTTTTTGAGCTAAATGACCCTGAAATTGAAAAGCAGTACAAATGAACTCTGAAAAGGTTGAAAGTTGGCATGGTATCATCATTTCACCCACATAGCATGTTATAAGAAGTTGAGAGGGTTACGGAAAAAACTGGATGCACTTCGTGTACAAAACGGACAATCTCTTTCGAAGTATCAGGGTTTCGGACAAAAACTCATCTGTTACAAAGGTATTTCATTTTTTGAACTTATTTGAACTCCATACTTTTTGTGTGTTCAAAATGCACCATTCAAAGCCACATCATCAGTTTTCAACCCTTTCTGACTTCATTTGGTATTTTTCATGCATTTACTGATTTTTTTTGAGCTAAATGACCCTGAAATTGAAAAGCAGTACAAATGAACTCTGAAAAGGTTGAAAGTTGGCATGGTATCATCATTTCACCCACATAGCATGTTATAAAAAGTTGAGAGGGTTACGGCGAAAACTAGATGCACTTCGTGTACAAAACGGACAATCTCTTTCGAAGTATCAGGGTTTCGGACAAAAACTCATCTGTTACAAAGGTATTTCATTTTTTGAACTTATTTGAACTCCATACTTTTTGTGTGTTCAAAATGAACCATTCAAAGCCACATCATCAGTTTTCAACCCTTTCTGACTTCATTTGGTATTTTTCATGCATTTACTGATTTTTTTGAGCTAAATGACCCTGAAATTGAAAAGCAGTACAAATGAACTCTGAAAAGGTTGAAAGTTGGCATGGTATCATCATTTCACCCACATAGCATGTTATAATAAGTTGAGAGGGTTACGGAAAAAACTGGATGCACTTCGTGTACAAAACGGACAATCTCTTTCGAAGTATTAGGGTTTCGGACAAAAACTCATCTGTTACAAAGGTATTTCATTTTTTTGAACTTATTTGAACTCCATACTTTTTGTCTGTTCAAAATGCACCATTCAAAGCTACATCATCAGTTTTCAACCCTTTCTGACTTCATTTGGTATTTTTCATGCATTTACTGATTTTTTTGAGCTAAATGACCCTGAAATTGAAAAGCAGTACAAATGAACTCTGAAAAGGTTGAAAGTTGGAATGGTATCATCATTTCACCCACATAGCATGTTATAAGAAGTTGAGAGGGTTACGGCAAAAGTTGGATGCACTTCGTGTACAAAACGGACAATCTCTTTCGAAGTATCAGGGTTTCGGACAAAAACTCATCTGTTACAAAGGTATTTCATTTTTTTGAACTTATTTGAACTCCATACTTTTTGTGTGTTCAAAATGCACCATTCAAAGCCACATCATCAGTTTTCAACCCTTTCTGACTTCATTTGGTATTTTTCATGCATTTACTGATTTTTTTGAGCTAAATGACCCTGAAATTGAAAAGCAGTACAAATGAACTCTGAAAACGTTGAAAGTTGGCATGGTATCATCATTTCACCCACATAGCATGTTATAAAAAGTTGAGAGGGTTATGGCGAAAACTGGATGCACTTCGTGTACAAAACAGACAATCTCTTTCGAAGTATCAGGGTTTCGGACAAAAACTCATCAGTTACAAAGGTATTTAATTTTTTTGAACTTATTTGAACTCCAGACTTTTTGTGTGTTCAAAATGCACCATTCAAAGCCACATCATCAGTTTTCAACCCTTTCTGACTTCATTTGGTATTTTTCATGCATTTACTGATTTTTTTGAGCTAAATGACCCTGAAATTGAAAAGCAGTACAAATGAACTCTAAAAAGGTTGAAAGTTGGCATGGTATCATCATTTCACCCACATAGCATGTTATAAGAAGTTGAGAGGGTTACGGAAAAAACTGGATGCACTTCGTGTACAAAACGGACAATCTCTTTCGAAGTATCAGGGTTTCGGACAAAAACTCATCTGTTACAAAGGAATTTCATTTTTTTGAACTTATTTGAACTCCATACTTTTTGTTTGTTCAAAATGCACCATTCAAAGCCACATCATCAGTTTTCAACCCTTTCTGACTTCATTTGGTATTTTTCATGCATTTACTGATTTTTTTGAGCTAAATGACCCTGAAATTGAAAAGCAGTACAAATGAACTCTGAAAAGGTTGAAAGTTGGAATGGTATCATCATTTCACCCACATAGCATGTTATAAGAAGTTGAGAGGGTTACGGCAAAAACTGGATGCACTTCGTGTACAAAACGGACAATCTCTTTCGAAGTATCAGGGTTTCGGACAAAAACTCATCTGTTACAAAGGTATTTCATTTTTTGAACTTATTTGAACTCCATACTTTTTGTGTGTTCAAAATGAACCATTCAAAGCCACATCATCAGTTTTCAACCCTTTCTGACTTCATTTGGTATTTTTCATGCATTTACTGATTTTTTTGAGCTAAATGACCCTGAAATTGAAAAGCAGTACAAATGAACTCCGAAAAGGTTGAAAGTTGGCATGGTATCATCATTTCACCCACATAGCATGTTACAAAAAGTTGAGAGGGTTACGGCAAAAACTGGATGCACTTCGTGTACAAAACGGACAATCTCTTTCGAAGTATTAGGGTTTCGGACAAAAACTCATCTGTTACAAAGGTATTTCATTTTTTTGAACTTATTTGAACTCCATACTTTTTGTGTGTTCAAAATGCACCATTCAAAGCTACATCATCAGTTTTCAACCCTTTCTGACTTCATTTGGTATTTTTCATGCATTTACTGATTTTTTTGAGCTAAATGACCCTGAAATTGAAAAGCAGTACAAATGAACTCTGAAAAGGTTGAAAGTTGGCATGGTATCATCATTTCACCCACATAGCATGTTATAAAGAGTTGAGAGGGTTACGGCAAAAACTGGATGTACTTCGTGTACAAAACGGACAATCTCTTTCGAAGTATCAGGGTTTCGGACAAAAACTCATCTGTTACAAAGGTATTTCATTTTTTGAACTTATTTGAACTCCATACTTTTTGTGTGTTAAAAATGAACCATTCAAAGCCACATCATCAGTTTTCAACCCTTTCTGACTTCATTTGGTATTTTTCATGCATTTACTGATTTTTTTGAGCTAAATGACCCTGAAATTGAAAAGCAGTACAAATGAACTCTGAAAAGGTTGAAAGTTGGCATGGTATCATCATTTCACCCACATAGCATGTTATAAAAAGTTGAGAGGGTTACGGCGAAAACTGGATGCACTTCGTGTACAAAACGGACAATCTCTTTCGAAGTATCAAGGTTTCGGACAAAAACTCATCTGTTACAAAGGTATTTCATTTTTTGAACTTATTTGAACTCCATACTTTTTGTGTGTTCAAAATGAACCATTCAAAGCCACATCATCAGTTTTCAACCCTTTCTGAGTTCATTTGGTATTTTTCATGCATTTACTGATTTTTTTTAGCTAAATGACCCTGAAATTGAAAAGCAATACAAATGAACTCTGAAAAGGTTGAAAGTTGGCATGGTATCATCATTTCACGCACATAGCATGTTATAAAAAGTTGAGAGGGTTACGGCGAAAACTGGATGCACTTCGTGTACAAAACGGACAATCTCTTTCGAAGTATCAGGGTTTCGGACAAAAACTCATCTGTTACAAAGGTATTTCATTTTTTGAACTTATTTGAACTCCATACTTTTTGTGTGGTCAAAATGAACCATTCGAAGCCACATCATCAGTTTTCAACCCTTTCTGACTTCATTTGGTATTTTTCATGCATTTACTGATTTTTTTGAGCTAAATGACCCTGAAATTGAAAAGCAGTACAAATGAACTCTGAAAAGGTTGAAAGTTGGCATGGTATCATCATTTCACCCACATAGCATGTTATAAAAAGTTGAGAGGGTTACGGCGAAAACTGGATGCACTTCGTGTACAAAATGGACAATCTCTTTCGAAGTATCTGTGTTTCGGACGAAAACTCATCTGTTAAAAAGGGATTTCATTTTTTTGAACTTATTTGAACTCCAGACTTTTTGTGTGTTCAAAATGCACCATTCAAAGCTACATCATTAGTTTTCAACCCATTCTGACTTCATTTGGTATTTTTCATGCATTTACTGATTTTTTTGAGCTAAATGACCCTGAAATTGAAAAGCAGTACAAATGAACTCTGAAAAGGTTGAAAGTTGGCATGGTATCATCATTTCACCCACATAGCATGTTATAAAAAGTTGAGAGGGTTACGGCAAAAACTGGATGCACTTCGTGTACAAAACAGACAATCTCTTTCGAAGTATCAGGGTTTCGGACAAAAACTCATCTGTTACAAAGGTATTTAATTTTTTTGAACTTATTTGAACTCCAGACTTTTTGTGTGTTCAAAATGCACCATTCAAAGCCACATCATCAGTTTTCAACCCTTTCTGACTTCATTTGGTATTTTTCATGCATTTACTGATTTTTTTGAGCTAAATGACCCTGAAATTGAAAAGCAGTACAAATGAACTCTGAAAAGGTTGAAAGTTGGAATGGTATCATCATTTCACCCACATAGCATGTTATAAGAAGTTGAGAGGGTTACGGCAAAAAGTGGATGCACTTCGTGTACAAAACGGACAATCTCTTTCGAAGTATCAGGGTTTCGGACAAAAACTCATGTGTTACAAAGGTATTTCATTTTTTTGAACTTATTTGAACTCCATACTTTTTGTGTGTTCAAAATGCACCATTCAAAGCCACATCATCAGTTTTCAACCCTTTCTGACTTCATTTGGTATTTTTCATGCATTTACTGATTTTTTTTGAGCTAAATGACCCTGAAATTGAAAAGCAGTACAAATGAACTCTGAAAACGTTGAAAGTTGGCATGGTATCATCATTTCACCCACATAGCATGTTATAAAAAGTTGAGAGGGTTAGGGCGAAAACTGGATGCACTTCGTGTACAAAACGGACAATCTCTTTCGAAGTATCAGGGTTTCGGACAAAAACTCATCTGTTACAAAGGTATTTAATTTTTTTGAACTTATTTGAACTCCATACTTTTTGTGTGTTAAAAAGGCACCATTCAAAGCCACATCATCAGTTTTCAACCCTTTCTGACTTCATTTGGTATTTTTCATGCATTTACTGATTTTTTTTGAGCTAAATGACCCTGAAATTGAAAAGCAGTACAAATGAACTCTGAAAAGGTTGAAAGTTGGCATGGTATCATCATTTCACCCACATAGCATGTTATAAGAAGTTGAGAGGGTTACGGAAAAAACTGGATGCACTTCGTGTACAAAACGGACAATCTCTTTCGAAGTATCAGGGTTTCGGACAAAAACTCATCTGTTACAAAGGTATTTCATTTTTTTGAACTTATTTGAACTCCATACTTTTTGTGTGTTCAAAATGCACCATTCAAAGCCACATCATAAGTTTTCAACCCTTTCTGACTTCATTTGGTATTTTTCATGCATTTACTGATTTTTTTGAGCTAAATGACCCTGAAATTGAAAAGCAGTACAAATGAACTCTGAAAACGTTGAAAGTTGGCATGGTATCATCATTTCACCCACATAGCATGTTATAAAAAGTTGAGAGGGTTACGGCAAAAACTGGATGCACTTCGTGTACAAAACGGACAATCTCTTTCGAAGTATCAGGGTTTCGGACAAAAACTCATCTGTGACAAAGGTATTTAATTTTTTTGAACTTATTTGAACTCCATACTTTTTGTGTGTTCAAAATGCACCATTCAAAGCCACATCATCAGTTTTCAACCCTTTCTGACTTCATTTGGTATTTTTCATGCATTTACTGATTTTTTTTGAGCTAAATGACCCTGAAATTGAAAAGCAGTACAAATGAACTCTGAAAAGGTTGAAAGTTGGCATGGTATCATCATTTCACCCACATAGCATGTAGTTGAGAGGGTTACGGCAAAAACTGGATGCACTTCGTGTACAAAACGGACAATCTCTTTCGATGTATCAGGGTTTAGGACAAAAACTCATCTGTTACAAAGGTATTTCATTTTTTTGAACTTATTTGAACTACATACTTTTTGTGTGTTCAAAATGCACCATTCAAAGCCACATCATCAGTTTTCAACCCTTTCTGACTTCATTTGGTATTTTTCATGCATTTACTGATTTTTTTGAGCTAAATGACCCTGAAATTGAAAAGCAGTACAAATGAACTCTGAAAACGTTGAAAGTTGGCATGGTATCATCATTTCACCCACATAGCATGTTATAAGAAGTTGAGAGGGTTACGGAAAAAACTGGATGCACTTCGTGTACAAAACGGACAATCTCTTTCGAAGTATCAGGGTTTCGGACAAAAACTCATCTGTTACAAAGGTATTTCATTTTTTTGAACTTATTTGAACTCCATACTTTTTGTGTGTTCAAAATGCACCATTCAAAGCCACATCATCAGTTTTCAACCCTTTCTGAGTTCATTTGGTATTTTTCATGCATTTACTGATTTTTTTTGAGCTAAATGACCCTGAAATTGAAAAGCAGTACAAATGAACTCTGAAAAGGTTGAAAGTTGTCATGGTATCATCATTTCACCCACATAGCATGTTATAAGAAGTTGAGAGGGTTACGGAAAAAACTGGATGCACTTCGTGTACAAAACGGACAATCTCTTTCGAAGTATCAGGGTTTCGGACAAAAACTCATCTGTTACAAAGGTATTTAATTTTTTTGAACTTATTTGAACTCCAGACTTTTTGTGTGTTCAAAATGCACCATTCAAAGCCACATCATCCGTTTTCAACCCTTTCTGACTTCATTTGGTATTTTTCATGCATTTACTGATTTTTTTGAGCTAAATGACCCTGAAATTGAAAAGCAGTACAAATGAACTCTGAAAAGGTTGAAAGTTGGCATGGTATCATCATTTCACCCACATAGCATTTTATAAGAAGTTGAGAGGGTTACGGCAAAAACTGGATGCACTTCGTGTACAAAACGGACAATCTCTTTCGAAGTATCAGGGTTTCGGACAAAAACTCATCTGTTACAAAGGTATTTCATTTTTTTGAACTTATTTGAACTCCATACTTTTTGTGTGTTCAAAATGCACCATTCAAAGCCACATCATCAGTTTTCCACCCTTTCTGACTTCATTTGGTATTTTTCATGCATTTACTGATTTTTTTGAGCTAAATGACCCTGAAATTGAAAAGCAGTACAAATGAACTCCGAAAAGGTTGAAAGTTGGCATGGTATCATCATTTCACCCACATAGCATGTTACAAAAAGTTGAGAGGGTTACGGCAAAAACTGGATGCACTTCGTGTACAAAACGGACAATCTCTTTCGAAGTATCAGGGTTTCGGACAAAAACTCATCTGTTACAAAGGTATTTCATTTTTTTGAACGTATTTGAACTCCATACTTTTTGTGTGTTCAAAATGCACCATTCAAAGCAACATCATCAGTTTTCAACCCTTTCTGACTTCATTTGGTATTTTTCATGCATTTACTGATTTTTTTGAGCTAAATGACCCTGAAATTGAAAAGCAGTACAAATGAACTCTGAAAAGGTTGAAAGTTGGCATGGTATCATCATTTCACCCACATAGCATGTTATAAAAAGTTGAGAGGGTTACGGCGAAAACTGGATGCACTTCGTGTACAAAATGGACAATCTCTTTCGAAGTATCTGTGTTTCGGACGAAAACTCATCTGTTAAAAAGGGATTTCATTTTTTTGAACTTATTTGAACTCCAGACTTTTTGTGTGTTCAAAATGCACCATTCAAAGCTACATCATTAGTTTTCAACCCATTCTGACTTCATTTGGTATTTTTCATGCATTTACTGATTTTTTTGAGCTAAATGACCCTGAAATTGAAAAGCAGTACAAATGAACTCTGAAAAGGTTGAAAGTTGGCATGGTATCATCATTTCACCCACATAGCATGTTATAAAAAGTTGAGAGGGTTACGGCAAAAACTGGATGCACTTCGTGTACAAAACAGACAATCTCTTTCGAAGTATCAGGGTTTCGGACAAAAACTCATCTGTTACAAAGGTATTTAATTTTTTTGAACTTATTTGAACTCCAGACTTTTTGTGTGTTCAAAATGCACCATTCAAAGCCACATCATCAGTTTTCAACCCTTTCTGACTTCATTTGGTATTTTTCATGCATTTACTGATTTTTTTGAGCTAAATGACCCTGAAATTGAAAAGCAGTACAAATGAACTCTGAAAAGGTTGAAATTTGGAATGGTATCATCATTTCACCCACATAGCATGTTATAAGAAGTTGAGAGGGTTACGGCAAAAACTGGATGCACTTCGTGTACAAAACGGACAATCTCTTTCGAAGTATCAGGGTTTCGGACAAAAACTCATCTGTTACAAAGGTATTTAATTTTTTTGAACTTATTTGAACTCCATACTTTTTGTGTGTTAAAAAGGCACCATTCAAAGCCACATCATCAGTTTTCAACCCTTTCTGACTTCATTTGGTATTTTTCATGCATTTACTGATTTTTTTTGAGCTAAATGACCCTGAAATTGAAAAGCAGTACAAATGAACTCTGAAAAGGTTGAAAGTTGGCATGGTATCATCATTTCACCCACATAGCATGTTATAAGAAGTTGAGAGGGTTACGGAAAAAACTGGATGCACTTCGTGTACAAAACGGACAATCTCTTTCGAAGTATCAGGGTTTCGGACAAAAACTCATCTGTTACAAAGGTATTTCATTTTTTTGAACTTATTTGAACTCCATACTTTTTGTGTGTTCAAAATGCACCATTCAAAGCCACATCATCAGTTTTCCACCCTTTCTGACTTCATTTGGTATTTTTCATGCATTTACTGATTTTTTTGAGCTAAATGACCCTGAAATTGAAAAGCAGTACAAATGAACTCCGAAAAGGTTGAAAGTTGGCATGGTATCATCATTTCACCCACATAGCATGTTACAAAAAGTTGAGAGGGTTACGGCAAAAACTGGATGCACTTCGTGTACAAAACGGACAATCTCTTTCGAAGTATCAGGGTTTCGGACAAAAACTCATCTGTTACAAAGGTATTTAATTTTTTTGAACTTATTTGAACTCCATACTTTTTGTGTGTTCAAAATGCACCATTCAAAGCCACATCATCAGTTTTCAACCCTTTCTGACTTCATTTGGTATTTTTCATGCATTTACTGATTTTTTTTGAGCTAAATGACCCTGAAATTGAAAAGCAGTACAAATGAACTCTGAAAAGGTTGAAAGTTGGCATGGTATCATCATTTCACCCACATAGCATGTAGTTGAGAGGGTTACGGCAAAAACTGGATGCACTTCGTGTACAAAACGGACAATCTCTTTCGAAGTATCAGGGTTTCGGACAAAAACTCATCTGTTACAAAGGTATTTCATTTTTTTGAACTTATTTGAACTACATACTTTTTGTGTGTTCAAAATGCACCATTCAAAGCCACATCATCAGTTTTCAACCCTTTCTGACTTCATTTGGTATTTTTCATGCATTTACTGATTTTTTTGAGCTAAATGACCCTGAAATTGAAAAGCAGTACAAATGAACTCTGAAAACGTTGAAAGTTGGCATGGTATCATCATTTCACCCACATAGCACGTTATAAGAAGTTGAGAGGGTTACGGAAAAAACTGGATGCACTTCGTGTACAAAACGGACAATCTCTTTCGAAGTATCAGGGTTTCGGACAAAAACTCATCTGTTACAAAGGTATTTCATTTTTTTGAACTTATTTGAACTACATACTTTTTGTGTGTTCAAAATGTACCATTCAAAGCCACATCATCCGTTTTCAACCCTTTCTGACTTCATTTGGTATTTTTCATGCATTTACTGATTTTTTTTGAGCTAAATGACCCTGAAATTGAAAAGCAGTACAAATGAACTCTGAAAACGTTGAAAGTTGGCATGGTATCATCATTTCACCCACATAGCATGTTATAAAAAGTTGAGAGGGTTACGGCGAAAACTGGATGCACTTCGTGTACAAAACAGACAATCTCTTTCGAAGTATCAGGGTTTCGGACAAAAACTCATCTGTTACAAAGGTATTTAATTTTTTTGAACTTATTTGAACTCCAGACTTTTTGTGTGTTCAAAATGCACCATTCAAAGCCACATCATCCGTTTTCAACCCTTTCTGACTTCATTTGGTATTTTTCATGCATTTACTGATTTTTTTGAGCTAAATGACCCTGAAATTGAAAAGCAGTACAAATGAACTCTGAAAAGGTTGAAAGTTGGCATGGTATCATCATTTCACCCACATAGCATGTTATAAGAAGTTGAGAGGGTTACGGCAAAAACTGGATGCACTTCGTGTACAAAACGGACAATCTCTTTCGAAGTATCAGGGTTTCGGACAAAAACTCATCTGTTACAAAGGTATTTCATTTTTTGAACTTATTTGAACTCCATACTTTTTGTGTGTTCAAAATGCACCATTCAAAGCCACATCATCAGTTTTCCACCCTTTCTGACTTCATTTGGTATTTTTCATGCATTTACTGATTTTTTTGAGCTAAATGACCCTGAAATTGAAAAGCAGTACAAATGAACTCCGAAAAGGTTGAAAGTTGGCATGGTATCATCATTTCACCCACATAGCATGTTACAAAAAGTTGAGAGGGTTACGGCAAAAACTGGATGCACTTCGTGTACAAAACGGACAATCTCTTTCGAAGTATCAGGGTTTCGGACAAAAACTCATCTGTTACAAAGGTATTTCATTTTTTGAACTTATTTGAACTCCATACTTTTTGTGTGTTCAAAATGAACCATTCAAAGCCACATCATCAGTTTTCAACCCTTTCTGAGTTCATTTGGTATTTTTCATGCATTTACTGATTTTTTTTAGCTAAATGACCCTGAAATTGAAAAGCAAGACAAATGAACTCTGAAAAGGTTGAAAGTTGGCATGGTATCATCATTTCACGCACATAGCATGTTATAAAAAGTTGAGAGGGTTACGGCGAAAACTGGATGCACTTCGTGTACAAAACGGACAATCTCTTTCGAAGTATCAGGGTTTCGGACAAAAACTCATCTGTTACAAAGGTATTTCATTTTTTGAACTTATTTGAACTCCATACTTTTTGTGTGGTCAAAATGAACCATTCAAAGCCACATCATCAGTTTTCAACCCTTTCTGACTTCATTTGGTATTTTTCATGCATTTACTGATTTTTTTTGAGCTAAATGACCCTGAAATTGAAAAGCAGTACAAATGAACTCTGAAAAGGTTGAAAGTTGGCATGGTATCATCATTTCACCCACATAGCATTTTATAAAAAGTTGAGAGGGTTACGGCGAAAACTGGATGCACTTCGTGTACAAAATGGACAATCTCTTTCGAAGTATCTGTGTTTCGGACGAAAACTCATCTGTTAAAAAGGGATTTCATTTTTTTGAACTTATTTGAACTCCAGACTTTTTGTGTGTTCAAAATGCACCATTCAAAGCTACATCATTAGTTTTCAACCCATTCTGACTTCATTTGGTATTTTTCATGCATTTACTGATTTTTTTGAGCTAAATGACCCTGAAATTGAAAAGCAGTACAAATGAACTCTGAAAAGGTTGAAAGTTGGCATGGTATCATCATTTCACCCACATAGCATGTTATAAAAAGTTGAGAGGGTTACGGCAAAAACTAGATGCACTTCGTGTACAAAACAGACAATCTCTTTCGAAGTATCAGGGTTTCGGACAAAAACTCATCTGTTACAAAGGTATTTAATTTTTTTGAACTTATTTGAACTCCAGACTTTTTGTGTGTTCAAAATGCACCATTCAAAGCCACATCATCAGTTTTCAACCCTTTCTGACTTCATTTGGTATTTTTCATGCATTTACTGATTTTTTTGAGCTAAATGACCCTGAAATTGAAAAGCAGTACAAATGAACTCTGAAAAGGTTGAAATTTGGAATGGTATCATCATTTCACCCACATAGCATGTTATAAGAAGTTGAGAGGGTTACGGCAAAAACTGGATGCACTTCGTGTACAAAACGGACAATCTCTTTCGAAGTATCAGGGTTTCGGACAAAAACTCATGTGTTACAAAGGTATTTCATTTTTTTGAACTTATTTGAACTCCATACTTTTTGTGTGTTCAAAATGCACCATTCAAAGCCACATCATCAGTTTTCAACCCTTTCTGACTTCATTTGGTATTTTTCATGCATTTACTGATTTTTTTTGAGCTAAATGACCCTGAAATTGAAAAGCAGTACAAATGAACTCTGAAAACGTTGAAAGTTGGCATGGTATCATCATTTCACCCACATAGCATGTTATAAAAAGTTGAGAGGGTTAGGGCGAAAACTGGATGCACTTCGTGTACAAAACGGACAATCTCTTTCGAAGTATCAGGGTTTCGGACAAAAACTCATCTGTTACAAAGGTATTTAATTTTTTTGAACTTATTTGAACTCCATACTTTTTGTGTGTTAAAAAGGCACCATTCAAAGCCACATCATCAGTTTTCAACCCTTTCTGACTTCATTTGGTATTTTTCATGCATTTACTGATTTTTTTTGAGCTAAATGACCCTGAAATTGAAAAGCACTACAAATGAACTCTGAAAAGGTTGAAAGTTGTCATGGTATCATCATTTCACCCACATAGCATGTTATAAGAAGTTGAGAGGGTTACGGAAAAAACTGGATGCACTTCGTGTACAAAACGGACAATCTCTTTCGAAGTATCAGGGTTTCGGACAAAAACTCATCTGTTACAAAGGTATTTCATTTTTTTGAACTTATTTGAACTCCATACTTTTTGTGTGTTCAAAATGCACCATTCAAAGCCACATCATCAGTTTTCAACCCTTTCTGACTTCATTTGGTATTTTTCATGCATTTACTGATTTTTTTGAGCTAAATGACCCTGAAATTGAAAAGCAGTACAAATGAACTCTGAAAACGTTGAAAGTTGGCATGGTATCATCATTTCACCCACATAGCATGTTATAAAAAGTTGAGAGGGTTACGGCAAAAACTGGATGCACTTCGTGTACAAAACGGACAATCTCTTTCGAAGTATCAGGGTTTCGGACAAAAACTCATCTGTTACAAAGGTATTTAATTTTTTTGAACTTATTTGAACTCCATACTTTTTGTGTGTTAAAAATGCACCATTCAAAGCCACATCATCAGTTTTCAACCCTTTCTGACTTCATTTGGTATTTTTCATGCATTTACTGATTTTTTTTTGAGCTAAATGACCCTGAAATTGAAAAGCAGTACAAATGAACTCTGAAAAGGTTGAAAGTTGGCATGGTATCATCATTTCACCCACATAGCATGTAGTTGAGAGGGTTACGGCAAAAACTGGATGCACTTCGTGTACAAAACGGACAATCTCTTTCGAAGTATCAGGGTTTCGGACAAAAACTCATCTGTTACAAAGGTATTTCATTTTTTTGAACTTATTTGAACTACATACTTTTTGTGTGTTCAAAATGCACCATTCAAAGCCACATCATCAGTTTTCAACCCTTTCTGACTTCATTTGGTATTTTTCATGCATTTACTGATTTTTTTGAGCTAAATGACCCTGAAATTGAAAAGCAGTACAAATGAACTCTGAAAACGTTGAAAGTTGGCATGGTATCATCATTTCACCCACATAGCATGTTATAAGAAGTTGAGAGGGTTACGGAAAAAACTGGATGCACTTCGTGTACAAAACGGACAATCTCTTTCGAAGTATCAGGGTTTCGGACAAAAACTCATCTGTTACAAAGGTATTTCATTTTTTTGAACTTATTTGAACTACATACTTTTTGTGTGTTCAAAATGCACCATTCAAAGCCACATCATCCGTTTTCAACCCTTTCTGACTTCATTTGGTATTTTTCATGCATTTACTGATTTTTTTGAGCTAAATGACCCTGAAATTGAAAAGCAGTACAAATGAACTCTGAAAACGTTGAAAGTTGGCATGGTATTATCATTTCACCCACATAGCATGTTATAAAAAGTTGAGAGGGTTACGGCGAAAACTGGATGCACTTCGTGTACAAAACAGACAATCTCTTTCGAAGTATCAGGGTTTCGGACAAAAACTCATCTGTTACAAAGGTATTTAATTTTTTTGAACTTATTTGAACTCCAGACTTTTTGTGTGTTCAAAATGCACCATTCAAAGCCACATCATCCGTTTTCAACCCTTTCTGACTTCATTTGGTATTTTTCATGCATTTACTGATTTTTTTGAGCTAAATGACCCTGAAATTGAAAAGCAGTACAAATGAACTCTGAAAAGGTTGAAAGTTGGCATGGTATCATCATTTCACCCACATAGCATGTTATAAGAAGTTGAGAGGGTTACGGCAAAAACTGGATGCACTTCGTGTACAAAACGGACAATCTCTTTCGAAGTATCAGGGTTTCGGACAAAAACTGATCTGTTACAAAGGTATTTCATTTTTTTGAACTTATTTGAACTCCATACTTTTTGTGTGTTCAAAATGCACCATTCAAAGCCACATCATCAGTTTTCCACCCTTTCTGACTTCATTTGGTATTTTTCATGCATTTACTGATTTTTTTGAGCTAAATGACCCTGAAATTGAAAAGCAGTACAAATGAACTCTGAAAACGTTGAAAGTTGGCATGGTATCATCATTTCACCCACATAGCATGTTATAAAAAGTTGAGAGGGTTACGGCGAAAACTGGATGCACTTCGTGTACAAAACAGACAATCTCTTTCGAAGTATCAGGGTTTCGGACAAAAACTCATCTGTTACAAAGGTATTTAATTTTTTTGAACTTATTTGAACTCCAGACTTTTTGTGTGTTCAAAATGCACCATTCAAAGCCACATCATCAGTTTTCAACCCTTTCTGACTTCATTTGGTATTTTTCATGCATTTACTGATTTTTTTGAGCTAAATGACCCTGAAATTGAAAAGCAGTACAAATGAACTCTGAAAAGGTTGAAAGTTGGCATGGTATCATCATTTCACCCACATAGCATGTTATAAGAAGTTGAGAGGGTTACGGCAAAAACTGGATGCACTTCGTGTACAAAACGGACAATCTCTTTCGAAGTATTAGGGTTTCGGACAAAAACTCATCTGTTACAAAGGTATTTCATTTTTTTGAACTTATTTGAACTCCATACTTTTTGTGTGTTCAAAATGCACCATTCAAAGCCACATCATCAGTTTTCAACCCTTTCTGACTTCATTTGGTATTTTTCATGCATTTACTGATTTTTTTGAGCTAAATGACCCTGAAATTGAAAAGCAGTACAAATGAACTCTGAAAACGTTGAAAGTTGGCATGGTATCATCATTTCACCCACATAGCATGTTATAAAAAGTTGAGAGGGTTACGGCGAAAACTGGATGCACTTCGTGTACAAAACAGACAATCTCTTTCGAAGTATCAGGGTTTCGGACAAAAACTCATCTGTTACAAAGGTATTTAATTTTTTTGAACTTATTTGAACTCCAGACTTTTTGTGTGTTCCAAATGCACCATTCAAAGCCACATCATCAGTTTTCAACCCTTTCTGACTTCATTTGGTATTTTTCATGCATTTACTGATTTTTTTGAGCTAAATGACCCTGAAATTGAAAAGCAGTACAAATGAACTCTGAAAAGGTTGAAAGTTGGCATGGTATCATCATTTCACCCACATAGCATGTTATAAGAAGTTGAGAGGGTTACGGCAAAAACTGGATGCACTTCGTGTACAAAACGGACAATCTCTTTCGAAGTATCAGGGTTTCGGACAAAAACTCATCTGTTACAAAGGTATTTCATTTTTTTGAACTTATTTGAACTCCATACTTTTTGTGTGTTCAAAATGCACCATTCAAAGCCACATCATCAGTTTTCAACCCTTTCTGACTTCATTTGGTATTTTTCATGCATTTACTGATTTTTTTGAGCTAAATGACCCTGAAATTGAAAAGCAGTACAAATGAACTCTGAAAACGTTGAAAGTTGGCATGGTATCATCATTTCAAACACATAGCATGTTATAAAAAGTTGAGAGGGTTACGGCGAAAACTGGATGCACTTCGTGTACAAAACAGACAATCTCTTTCGAAGTATCAGGGTTTCGGACAAAAACTCATCTGTTACAAAGGTATTTCATTTTTTGAACTTATTTGAACTCCATACTTTTTGTGTGTTCAAAATGCACCATTCAAATCCACATCATCAGTTTTCAACCCTTTCTGACTTCATTTGGTATTTTTCATGCATTTACTGATTTTTTTTGAGCTAAATGACCCTGAAATTGTAAAGCAGTACAAATGAACTCTGAAAAGGTTGAAAGTTGGCATGGTATCATCATTTCACCCACATAGCATGTTATAAGAAGTTGAGAGGGTTACGACAAAAACTGGATGCACTTCGTGTACAAAACGGACAATCTCTTTCGAAGTATCAGGGTTTCGGACAAAAACTCATCTGTTACAAAGGTATTTCATTTTTTTGAACTTATTTGAACTCCATACTTTTTGTGTGTTCAAAATGCACCATTCAAAGCCACATCATCAGTTTTCAACCCTTTCTGACTTCATTTGGTATTTTTCATGCATTTACTGATTTTTTTGAGCTAAATGACCCTGAAATTGAAAAGCAGTACAAATGAACTCTGAAAACGTTGAAAGTTGGCATGGTATCATCATTTCACCCACATAGCATGTTATAAAAAGTTGAGAGGGTTACGGCGAAAACTGGATGCACTTCGTGTACAAAACAGACAATCTCTTTCGAAGTATCAGGGTTTCGGACAAAAACTCATCTGTTACAAAGGTATTTAATTTTTTTGAACTTATTTGAACTCCAGACTTTTTGTGTGTTCCAAATGCACCATTCAAAGCCACATCATCAGTTTTCAACCCTTTCTGACTTCATTTGGTATTTTTCATGCATTTACTGATTTTTTTGAGCTAAATGACCCTGAAATTGAAAAGCAGTACAAATGAACTCTGAAAAGGTTGAAAGTTGGCATGGTATCATCATTTCACCCACATAGCATGTTATAAGAAGTTGAGAGGGTTACGGCAAAAACTGGATGCACTTCGTGTACAAAACGGACAATCTCTTTCGAAGTATCAGGGTTTCGGACAAAAACTCATCTGTTACAAAGGTATTTCATTTTTTTGAACTTATTTGAACTCCATACTTTTTGTGTGTTCAAAATGCACCATTCAAAGCCACATCATCAGTTTTCAACCCTTTCTGACTTCATTTGGTATTTTTCATGCATTTACTGATTTTTTTGAGCTAAATGACCCTGAAATTGAAAAGCAGTACAAATGAACTCTGAAAACGTTGAAAGTTGGCATGGTATCATCATTTCAAACACATAGCATGTTATAAAAAGTTGAGAGGGTTACGGCGAAAACTGGATGCACTTCGTGTACAAAACAGACAATCTCTTTCGAAGTATCAGGGTTTCGGACAAAAACTCATCTGTTACAAAGGTATTTCATTTTTTTGAACTTATTTGAACTCCATACTTTTTGTGTGTTCAAAATGCACCATTCAAATCCACATCATCAGTTTTCAACCCTTTCTGACTTCATTTGGTATTTTTCATGCATTTACTGATTTTTTTTGAGCTAAATGACCCTGAAATTGAAAAGCAGTACAAATGAACTCTGAAAAGGTTGAAAGTTGGCATGGTATCATCATTTCACCCACATAGCATGTTATAAGAAGTTGAGAGGGTTACGACAAAAACTGGATGCACTTCGTGTACAAAACGGACAATCTCTTTCGAAGTATCAGGGTTTCGGACAAAAACTCATCTGTTACAAAGGTATTTCATTTTTTTGAACTTATTTGAACTCCATACTTTTTGTGTGTTCAAAATGCACCATTCAAAGCCACATCATCAGCTTTCAACCCTTTCTGACTTCATTTGGTATTTTTCATGCATTTACTGATTTTTTTGAGCTAAATGACCCTGAAATTGAAAAGCAGTACAAATGAACTCTGAAAACGTTGAAAGTTGGCATGGTATCATCATTTCACCCACATAGCATGTTATAAAAAGTTGAGAGGGTTACGGCGAAAACTGGATGCACTTCGTGTACAAAACAGACAATCTCTTTCGAAGTATCAGGGTTTCGGACAAAAACTCATCTGTTACAAAGGTATTTAATTTTTTTGAACTTATTTGAACTCCAGACTTTTTGTGTGTTCCAAATGCACCATTCAAAGCCACATCATCAGTTTTCAACCCTTTCTGACTTCATTTGGTATTTTTCATGCATTTACTGATTTTTTTGAGCTAAATGACCCTGAAATTGAAAAGCAGTACAAATGAACTCTGAAAAGGTTGAAAGTTGGCATGGTATCATCATTTCACCCACATAGCATGTTATAAGAAGTTGAGAGGGTTACGGCAAAAACTGGATGCACTTCGTGTACAAAACGGACAATCTCTTTCGAAGTATCAGGGTTTCGGACAAAAACTCATCTGTTACAAAGGTATTTCATTTTTTTGAACTTATTTGAACTCCATACTTTTTGTGTGTTCAAAATGCACCATTCAAAGCCACATCATCAGTTTTCAACCCTTTCTGACTTCATTTGGTATTTTTCATGCATTTACTGATTTTTTTGAGCTAAATGACCCTGAAATTGAAAAGCAGTACAAATGAACTCTGAAAACGTTGAAAGTTGGCATGGTATCATCATTTCAAACACATAGCATGTTATAAAAAGTTGAGAGGGTTACGGCGAAAACTGGATGCACTTCGTGTACAAAACAGACAATCTCTTTCGAAGTATCAGGGTTTCGGACAAAAACTCATCTATTACAAAGGTATTTCATTTTTTTGAACTTATTTGAACTCCATACTTTTTGTGTGTTCAAAATGCACCATTCAAATCCACATCATCAGTTTTCAACCCTTTCTGACTTCATTTGGTATTTTTCATGCATTTACTGATTTTTTTTGAGCTAAATGACCCTGAAATTGAAAAGCAGTACAAATGAACTCTGAAAAGGTTGAAAGTTGGCATGGTATCATCATTTCACCCACATAGCATGTTATAAGAAGTTGAGAGGGTTACGACAAAAACTGGATGCACTTCGTGTACAAAACGGACAATCTCTTTCGAAGTATCAGGGTTTCGGACAAAAACTCATCTGTTACAAAGGTATTTCATTTTTTTGAACTTATTTGAACTCCATACTTTTTGTGTGTTCAAAATGCACCATTCAAAGCCACATCATCAGTTTTCAACCCTTTCTGACTTCATTTGGTATTTTTCATGCATTTACTGATTTTTTTGAGCTAAATGACCCTGAAATTGAAAAGCAGTACAAATGAACTCTGAAAACGTTGAAAGTTGGCATGGTATCATCATTTCACCCACATAGCATGTTATAAAAAGTTGAGAGGGTTACGGCGAAAACTGGATGCACTTCGTGTACAAAACAGACAATCTCTTTCGAAGTATCAGGGTTTCGGACAAAAACTCATCTGTTACAAAGGTATTTAATTTTTTTGAACTTATTTGAACTCCATACTTTTTGTGTGTTCAAAATGCACCATTCAAAGCCACATCATCAGTTTTCAACCCTTTCTGACTTCATTTGGTATTTTTCATGCATTTACTGATTTTTTTGAGCTAAATGACCCTGAAATTGAAAAGCAGTACAAATGAACTCTGAAAACGTTGAAAGTTGGCATGGTATCATCATTTCACCCACATAGCATGTTATAAAAAGTTGAGAGGGTTACGGCGAAAACTGGATGCACTTCGTGTACAAAACGGACAATCTCTTTCGAAGTATCAGGGTTTCGGACAAAAACTCATCTGTTACAAAGGTATTTAATTTTTTTGAACTTATTTGAACTCCATACTTTTTGTGTGTTCAAAATGCACCATTCAAAGCCACATCATCAGTTTTTAACCCTTTCTGACTTCATTTGGTATTCTTCATGCATTTACTGATTTTTTTGAGCTAAATGACCCTGAAATTGAAAAGCAGTACAAATGAACTCTGAAAATGTTGAAAGTTGGCATGGTATCATCATTTCACCCACATAGCATGTTATAAAAAGTTGAGAGGGTTACGGCGAAAACTGGATGCACTTCGTGTACAAAACGGACAATCTCTTTCGAAGTATCAGGGTTTCGGACAAAAACTCATCTGTTACAAAGGTATTTCATTTTTTTGAACTTATTTGAACTCCATAGTTTTTGTGTGTTCAAAATGCACCATTCAAAGCTACATCATCAGTTTTCAACCCTTTCTGACTTCATTTGGTATTTTTCATGCATTTACTGATTTTTTTGAGCTAAATGACCCTGAAATTGAAAAGCAGTACAAATGAACTCTGAAAACGTTGAAAGTTGGCATGGTATCATCATTTCACCCACATAGCATGTTATAAGAAGTTGAGAGGGTTACGGCAAAAACTGGATGCACTTCGTGTACAAAACGGACAATCTCCTTCGAAATATCACGGTTTCGGACAAAAACTCATCTGTTACAAAGGTATTACATTTTTTTGAACTTATTTGAACTCCATAATTTTTGTGTGTTCAAAATGCACCATTCAAAGCCACATCATCAGTTTTCAACCCTTTCTGACTTCATTTGGTATTTTTCATGCATTTACTGATTTTTTTGAGCTAAATGACCCTGAAATTGAAAAGCAGTACAAATGAACTCTGAAAACGTTGAAAGTTGGCATGGTATAATCATTTCACCCACATAGCATGTTATAAAAAGTTGAGAGGGTTACGGCGAAAACTGGATGCACTTCGTGTACAAAACAGACAATTTCTTTCGAAGTATCAGGGTTTCGGACAAAAACTCATCTGTTACAAAGGTATTTAATTTTTTTGAACTTATTTGAACTCCAGAATTTTTGTGTGTTCAAAATGCACCATTCAAAGCCACATCATCAGTTTTCAACCCTTTCTGACTTCATTTGGTATTTTTCATGCATTTACTGATTTTTTTGAGCTAAATGACCCTGAAATTGAAAAGCAGTACAAATGAACTCTGAAAAGGTTGAACGTTGGCATGGTATCATCATTTCACCCACATAGCATGTTATAAGAAGTTGAGAGGGTTACGGCAAAAACTGGATGCACTTCGTGTACAAAACGGACAATCTCTTTCGAAGTATCAGGGTTTCGGACAAAAACTCATCTGTTACAAAGGTATTTCATTTTTTTGAACGTATTTGAACTCCATACTTTTTGTGTGTTCAAAATGCACCATTCAAAGCAACATCATCAGTTTTCAACCCTTTCTGACTTCATTTGGTATTTTTCATGCATTTACTGATTTTTTTGAGCTAAATGACCCTGAAATTGAAAAGCAGTACAAATGAACTCTGAAAACGTTGAAAGTTGGCATGGTATCATCATTTCACCCACATAGCATGTTATAAAAAGTTGAGAGGGTTACGGCGAAAACTGGATGCACTTCGTGTACAAAACAGACAATCTCTTTCGAAGTATCAGGGTTTCGGACAAAAACTCATCTGTTACAAAGGTATTTCATTTTTTTGAACTTATTTGAACTCCATACTTTTTGTGTGTTCAAAATGCACCATTCAAAGCCACATCATCAGTTTTCAACCCTTTCTGACTTCATTTGGTATTTTTCATGCATTTACTGATTTTTTTGAGCTAAATGACCCTGAAATTGAAAAGCAGTACAAATGAACTCTGAAAACGTTGAAAGTTGGCATGGTATCATCATTTCACCCACATAGCATGTTATAAAAAGTTGAGAGGGTTACGGCGAAAACTGGATGCACTTCGTATACAAAACAGACAATCTCTTTCGAAGTATCAGGGTTTCGGACAAAAACTCATCTGTTACAAAGGTATTTAATTTTTTTGAACTTATTTGAACTCCAGACTTTTTGTGTGTTCAAAATGCACCATTCAAAGCCACATCATCAGTTTTCAACCCTTTCTGACTTCATTTGGTATTTTTCATGCATTTACTGATTTTTTTGAGCTAAATGACCCTGAAATTGAAAAGCAGTACAAATGAACTCTGAAAAGGTTGAAAGTTGGCATGGTATCATCATTTCACCCACATAGCATGTTATAAGAAGTTGAGAGGGTTACGGAAAAAACTGGATGCACTTCGTGTACAAAACGGACAATCTCTTTCGAAGTATGAGGGTTTCGGACAAAAACTCATCTGTTACAAAGGTATTTCATTTTTTTGAACTTATTTGAACTCCATACTTTTTGTGTGTTCAAAATGCACCATTCAAAGCCACATCATCAGTTTTCAACCCTTTCTGAGTTCATTTGGTATTTTTCATGTATTTACAGATTTTTTTTGAGCTAAATGACCCTGAAATTGAAAAGCAGTACAAATGAACTCTGAAAAGGTTGAAAGTTGGCATGGTATCATCATTTCACCCACATAGCATGTTATAAGAAGTTGAGAGGGTTACGGAAAAAACTGGATGCACTTCGTGTACAAAACGGACAATCTCTTTCGAAGTATCAGGGTTTCGGACAAAAACTCATCTGTTACAAAGGTATTTAATTTTTTTGAACTTATTTGAACTACATACTTTTTGTGTGTTCAAAATGCACCATTCAAAGCCACATCATCAGTTTTCAACCCTTTCTGACTTCATTTGGTATTTTTCATGCATTTACTGATTTTTTTGAGCTAAATGACCCTGAAATTGAAAAGCAGTACAAATGAACTCTGAAAACGTTCAAAGTTGGCATGGTATCATCATTTCACCCACATAGCATGTTATAAAAAGTTGAGAGGGTTACGGCGAAAACTGGATGCACTTCGTGTACAAAACAGACAATCTCTTTCGAAGTATCAGGGTTTCGGACAAAAACTCATCTGTTACAAAGGTATTTAATTTTTTTGAACTTATTTGAACTCCAGACTTTTTGTGTGTTCAAAATGCACCATTCAAAGCCACATCATCAGTTTTCAACCCTTTCTGACTTCATTTGGTATTTTTCATGCATTTACTGATTTTTTTGAGCTAAATGACCCTGAAATTGAAAAGCAGTACAAATGAACTCTGAAAATGTTGAAAGTTGGCATGGTATCATCATTTCACCCACATAGCATGTTATAAAAAGTTGAGAGGGTTACGGCAAAAACTGGATGCACTTCGTGTACAAAACGGACAATCTCTTTCGAAGTATCAGGGTTTCGGACAAAAACTCATCTGTTACAAAGGTATTTAATTTTTTTGAACTTATTTGAACTCCAGACTTTTTGTGTGTTCAAAATGCACCATTCAAAGCCACATCATCAGTTTTCAACCCTTTCTGACTTCATTTGGTATTTTTCATGCATTTACTGATTTTTTTGAGCTAAATGACCCTGAAATTGAAAAGCAGTACAAATGAACTCTGAAAAGGTTGAAAGTTGGCATGGTATCATCATTTCACCCACATAGCATGTTATAAGAAGTTGAGAGGGTTACGGCAAAAACTGGATGCACTTCGTGTACAAAACAGACAATCTCTTTCGAAGTATCAGGGTTTCGGACAAAAACTCATCTGTTACAAAGGTATTTCATTTTTTTGAACGTATTTGAACTCCATACTTTTTGTGTGTTCAAAATGCACCATTCAAAGCAACATCATCAGTTTTCAACCCTTTCTGACTTCATTTGGTATTTTTCATGCATTTACTGATTTTTTTGAGCTAAATGACCCTGAAATTGAAAAGCAGTACAAATGAACTCTGAAAACGTTGAAAGTTGGCATGGTATCATCATTTCACCCACATAGCATGTTATAAAAAGTTGAGAGGGTTACGGCGAAAACTGGATGCACTTCGTGTACAAAACAGACAATCTCTTTCGAAGTATCAGGGTTTCGGACAAAAACTCATCTGTTACAAAGGTATTTCATTTTTTTGAACTTATTTGAACTCCATACTTTTTGTGTGTTCAAAATGCACCATTCAAAGCCACATCATCAGTTTTCAACCCTTTCTGACTTCATTTGGTATTTTTCATGCATTTACTGATTTTTTTGAGCTAAATGACCCTGAAATTGAAAAGCAGTACAAATGAACTCTGAAAACGTTGAAAGTTGGCATGGTATCATCATTTCACCCACATAGCATGTTATAAAAAGTTGAGAGGGTTACGGCGAAAACTGGATGCACTTCGTATACAAAACAGACAATCTCTTTCGAAGTATCAGGGTTTCGGACAAAAACTCATCTGTTACAAAGGTATTTAATTTTTTTGAACTTATTTGAACTCCAGACTTTTTGTGTGTTCAAAATGCACCATTCAAAGCCACATCATCAGTTTTCAACCCTTTCTGACTTCATTTGGTATTTTTCATGCATTTACTGATTTTCTTGAGCTAAATGACCCTGAAATTGAAAAGCAGTACAAATGAACTCTGAAAAGGTTGAAAGTTGGCATGGTATCATCATTTCACCCACATAGCATGTTATAAGAAGTTGAGAGGGTTACGGAAAAAACTGGATGCACTTCGTGTACAAAACGGACAATCTCTTTCGAAGTATGAGGGTTTCGGACAAAAACTCATCTGTTACAAAGGTATTTCATTTTTTTGAACTTATTTGAACTCCATACTTTTTGTGTGTTCAAAATGCACCATTCAAAGCCACATCATCAGTTTTCAACCCTTTCTGAGTTCATTTGGTATTTTTCATGTATTTACTGATTTTTTTTGAGCTAAATGACCCTGAAATTGAAAAGCAGTACAAATGAACTCTGAAAAGGTTGAAAGTTGGCATGGTATCATCATTTCACCCACATAACATGTTATAAGAAGTTGAGAGGGTTACGGAAAAAACTGGATGCACTTCGTGTACAAAACGGACAATCTCTTTCGAAGTATCAGGGTTTCGGACAAAAACTCATCTGTTACAAAGGTATTTCATTTTTTTGAACTTATTTGAACTACATACTTTTTGTGTGTTCAAAATGCACCATTCAAAGCCACATCATCAGTTTTCAACCCTTTCTGACTTCATTTGGTATTTTTCATGCATTTACTGATTTTTTTGAGCTAAATGACCCTGAAATTGAAAAGCAGTACAAATGAACTCTGAAAACGTTCAAAGTTGGCATGGTATCATCATTTCACCCACATAGCATGTTATAAAAAGTTGAGAGGGTTACGGCGAAAACTGGATGCACTTCGTGTACAAAACAGACAATCTCTTTCGAAGTATCAGGGTTTCGGACAAAAACTCATCTGTTACAAAGGTATTTAAGTTTTTTGAACTTATTTGAACTCCAGACTTTTTGTGTGTTCAAAATGCACCATTCAAAGCCACATCATCAGTTTTCAACCCTTTCTGACTTCATTTGGTATTTTTCATGCATTTACTGATTTTTTTGAGCTAAATGACCCTGAAATTGAAAAGCAGTACAAATGAACTCTGAAAACGTTGAAAGTTGGCATGGTATCATCATTTCACCCACATAGCATGTTATAAAAAGTTGAGAGGGTTACGGCGAAAACTGGATGCACTTCGTGTACAAAACAGACAATCTCTTTCGAAGTATCAGGGTTTCGGACAAAAACTCATCTGTTACAAAGGTATTTAATTTTTTTGAACTTATTTGAACTCCAGACTTTTTGTGTGTTAAAAATGCACCATTCAAAGCCACATCATCAGTTTTCAACCCTTTCTGACTTCATTTGGTATTTTTCATGCATTTACTGATTTTTTTGAGCTAAATGACCCTGAAATTGAAAAGCAGTACAAATGAACTCTGAAAATGTTGAAAGTTGGCATGGTATCATCATTTCACCCACATAGCATGTTATAAAAAGTTGAGAGGGTTACGGCAAAAACTGGATGCACTTCGTGTACAAAACGGACAATCTCTTTCGAAGTATCAGGGTTTCGGACAAAAACTCATCTGTTACAAAGGTATTTAATTTTTTTGAACTTATTTGAACTCCAGACTTTTTGTGTGTTCAAAATGCACCATTCAAAGCCACATCATCAGTTTTCAACCCTTTCTGACTTCATTTGGTATTTTTCATGCATTTACTGATTTTTTTGAGCTAAATGACCCTGAAATTGAAAAGCAGTACAAATGAACTCTGAAAAGGTTGAAAGTTGGCATGGTATCATCATTTCACCCACATAGCATGTTATAAGAAGTTGAGAGGGTTACTGCAAAAACTGGATGCACTTCGTGTACAAAACGGACAATCTCTTTCGAAGTATCAGGGTTTCGGACAAAAACTCATCTGTTACAAAGGTATTTCATTTTTTTGAACGTATTTGAACTCCATACTTTTTGTGTGTTCAAAATGCACCATTCAAAGCAACATCATCAGTTTTCAACCCTTTCTGACTTCATTTGGTATTTTTCATGCATTTACTGATTTTTTTGAGCTAAATGACCCTGAAATTGAAAAGCAGTACAAATGAACTCTGAAAACGTTGAAAGTTGGCATGGTATCATCATTTCACCCACATAGCATGTTATAAAAAGTTGAGAGGGTTACGGCGAAAACTGGATGCACTTCGTGTACAAAACAGACAATCTCTTTCGAAGTATCAGGGTTTCGGACAAAAACTCATCTGTTACAAAGGTATTTCATTTTTTTGAACTTATTTGAACTCCATACTTTTTGTGTGTTCAAAATGCACCATTCAAAGCCACATCATCAGTTTTCAACCCTTTCTGACTTCATTTGGTATTTTTCATGCATTTACTGATTTTTTTGAGCTAAATGACCCTGAAATTGAAAAGCAGTACAAATGAACTCTGAAAACGTTGAAAGTTGGCATGGTATCATCATTTCACCCACATAGCATGTTATAAAAAGTTGAGAGGGTTACGGCGAAAACTGGATGCACTTCGTATACAAAACAGACAATCTCTTTCGAAGTATCAGGGTTTCGGACAAAAACTCATCTGTTACAAAGGTATTTAATTTTTTTGAACTTATTTGAACTCGAGACTTTTTGTGTGTTCAAAATGCACCATTCAAAGCCACATCATCAGTTTTCAACCCTTTCTGACTTCATTTGGTATTTTTCATGCATTTACTGATTTTCTTGAGCTAAATGACCCTGAAATTGAAAAGCAGTACAAATGAACTCTGAAAAGGTTGAAAGTTGGCATGGTATCATCATTTCACCCACATAGCATGTTATAAGAAGTTGAGAGGGTTACGGAAAAAACTGGATGCACTTCATGTACAAAACGGACAATCTCTTTCGAAGTATGAGGGTTTCGGACAAAAACTCATCTGTTACAAAGGTATTTCATTTTTTTGAACTTATTTGAACTCCATACTTTTTGTGTGTTCAAAATGCGCCATTCAAAGCCACATCATCAGAGTTCAACCCTTTCTGAGTTCATTTGGTATTTTTCATGTATTTACTGATTTTTTTTGAGCTAAATGACCCTGAAATTGAAAAGCAGTACAAATGAACTCTGAAAAGGTTGAAAGTTGGCATGGTTTCATCATTTCACCCACATAGCATGTTATAAGAAGTTGAGAGGGTTACGGAAAAAACTGGATGCACTTCGTGTACAAAACGGACAATCTCTTTCGAAGTATCAGGGTTTCGGACAAAAACTCATCTGTTACAAAGGTATTTAATTTTTTTGAACTTATTTGAACTACATACTTTTTGTGTGTTCAAAATGCACCATTCAAAGCCACATCATCAGTTTTCAACCCTTTCTGACTTCATTTGGTATTTTTCATGCATTTACTGATTTTTTTGAGCTAAATGACCCTGAAATTGAAAAGCAGTACAAATGAACTCTGAAAACGTTCAAAGTTGGCATGGTATCATCATTTCACCCACATAGCATGTTATAAAAAGTTGAGAGGGTTACGGCGAAAACTGGATGCACTTCGTGTACAAAACAGACAATCTCTTTCGAAGTATCAGGGTTTCGGACAAAAACTCATCTGTTACAAAGGTATTTAATTTTTTTGAACTTATTTGAACTCCAGACTTTTTGTGTGTTCAAAATGCACCATTCAAAGCCACATCATCAGTTTTCAACCCTTTCTGACTTCATTTGGTATTTTTCATGCATTTACTGATTTTTTTGAGCTAAATGACCCTGAAATTGAAAAGCAGTACAAATGAACTCTGAAAACGTTGAAAGTTGGCATGGTATCATCATTTCACCCACATAGCATGTTATAAAAAGTTGAGAGGGTTACGGCGAAAACTGGATGCACTTCGTGTACAAAACAGACAATCTCTTTCGAAGTATCAGGGTTTCGGACAAAAACTCATCTGTTACAAAGGTATTTAATTTTTTTGAACTTATTTGAACTCCAGACTTTTTGTGTGTTAAAAATGCACCATTCAAAGCCACATCATCAGTTTTCAACCCTTTCTGACTTCATTTGGTATTTTTCATGCATTTACTGATTTTTTTGAGCTAAATGACCCTGAAATTGAAAAGCAGTACAAATGAACTCTGAAAATGTTGAAAGTTGGCATGGTATCATCATTTCACCCACATAGCATGTTATAAGAAGTTGAGAGGGTTACGGAAAAAACTGGATGCACTTCGTGTACAAAACGGACAATCTCTTTCGAAGTATCAGGGTTTCGGACAAAAACTCATCTGTTACAAAGGTATTTAATTTTTTTGAACTTATTTGAACTCCAGACTTTTTGTGTGTTCAAAATGCACCATTCAAAGCCACATCATCAGTTTTCAACCCTTTCTGACTTCATTTGGTATTTTTCATGCATTTACTGATTTTTTTGAGCTAAATGACCCTGAAATTGAAAAGCAGTACAAATGAACTCTGAAAAGGTTGAAAGTTGGCATGGTATCATCATTTCACCCACATAGCATGTTATAAGAAGTTGATAGGGTTACGGAAAAAACTGGATGCACTTCGTGTACAAAACGGACAATCTCTTTCGAAGTATCAGGGTTTCGGACAAAAACTCATCTGTTACAAAGGTATTTCATTTTTTTGAACTTATTTGAACTACATACTTTTTGTGTGTTCAAAATGCACCATTCAAAGCCACATCATCAGTTTTCAACCCTTTCTGACTTCATTTGGTATTTTTCATGCATTTACTGATTTTTTTGAGCTAAATGACCCTGAAATTGAAAAGCAGTACAAATGAACTCTGAAAACGTTGAAAGTTGGCATGGTATCATCATTTCACCCACATAGCATGTTATAAAAAGTTGAGAGGGTTACGGCGAAAACTGGATGCACTTCGTGTACAAAACAGACAATCTCTTTCGAAGTATCAGGGTTTCGGACAAAAACTCATCTGTTACAAAGGTATTTCATTTTTTTGAACTTATTTGAACTCCAGACTTTTTGTGTGTTCAAAATGCACCATTCAAAGCCACATCATCCGTTTTCAACCCTTTCTGACTTCATTTGGTATTTTTCATGCATTTACTGATTTTTTTGAGCTAAATGACCCTGAAATTGTAAAGCAGTACAAATGAACTCTGAAAACGTTGAAAGTTGGCATGGTATCATCATTTCACCCACATAGCATGTTATAAGAAGTTGAGAGGGTTACGGCAAAAACTGGATGCACTTCGTGTACAAAACGGACAATCTCTTTCGAAGTATCAGGGTTTCGGACAAAAACTAATCTGTTACAAAGGTATTTAATTTTTTTGAACTTATTTGAACTCCATACTTTTTGTGTGTTCAAAATGCACCATTCAAAGCCACATCATCAGTTTTCAACCCTTTCTGACTTCATTTGGTATTTTTCATGCATTTACTGATTTTTTTGAGCTAAATGACCCTGAAATTGAAAAGCAGTACAAATGAACTCTGAAAATGTTGAAAGTTGGCATGGTATCATCATTTCACCCACATAGCATGTTATAAAAAGTTGAGAGGGTTACGGCGAAAACTGGATGCACTTCGTGTACAAAACAGACAATCTCTTTCGAAGTATCAGGGTTTCGGACAAAAACTCATCTGTTACAAAGGTATTTAATTTTTTTGAACTTATTTGAACTCCAGACTTTTTGTGTGTTCAAAATGCACCATTCAAAGCCACATCATCAGTTTTCAACCCTTTCTGACTTCATTTGGTATTTTTCATGCATTTACTGATTTTTTTGAGCTAAATGACCCTGAAATTGAAAAGCAGTACAAATGAACTCTGAAAACGTTGAAAGTTGGCATGGTATCATCATTTCACCCACATAGCATGTTATAAAAAGTTGAGAGGGTTACGGCGAAAACTGGATGCACTTCGTGTACAAAACAGACAATCTCTTTCGAAGTATCAGGGTTTCGGACAAAAACTCATCTGTTACAAAGGTATTTAATTTTTTTGAACTTATTTGAACTCCAGACTTTTTGTGTGTTAAAAATGCACCATTCAAAGCCACATCATCAGTTTTCAACCCTTTCTGACTTCATTTGGTATTTTTCATGCATTTACTGATTTTTTTGAGCTAAATGACCCTGAAATTGAAAAGCAGTACAAATGAACTCTGAAAATGTTGAAAGTTGGCATGGTATCATCATTTCACCCACATAGCATGTTATAAAAAGTTGAGAGGGTTACGGCAAAAACTGGATGCACTTCGTGTACAAAACGGACAATCTCTTTCGAAGTATCAGGGTTTCGGACAAAAACTCATCTGTTACAAAGGTATTTAATTTTTTTGAACTTATTTGAACTCCAGACTTTTTGTGTGTTCAAAATGCACCATTCAAAGCCACATCATCAGTTTTCAACCCTTTCTGACTTCATTTGGTATTTTTCATGCATTTACTGATTTTTTTGAGCTAAATGACCCTGAAATTGAAAAGCAGTACAAATGAACTCTGAAAAGGTTGAAAGTTGGCATGGTATCATCATTTCACCCACATAGCATGTTATAAGAAGTTGATAGGGTTACGGAAAAAACTGGATGCACTTCGTGTACAAAACGGACAATCTCTTTCGAAGTATCAGGGTTTCGGACAAAAACTCATCTGTTACAAAGGTATTTCATTTTTTTGAACTTATTTGAACTACATACTTTTTGTGTGTTCAAAATGCACCATTCAAAGCCACATCATCAGTTTTCAACCCTTTCTGACTTCATTTGGTATTTTTCATGCATTTACTGATTTTTTTGAGCTAAATGACCCTGAAATTGAAAAGCAGTACAAATGAACTCTGAAAACGTTGAAAGTTGGCATGGTATCATCATTTCACCCACATAGCATGTTATAAAAAGTTGAGAGGGTTACGGCGAAAACTGGATGCACTTCGTGTACAAAACAGACAATCTCTTTCGAAGTATCAGGGTTTCGGACAAAAACTCATCTGTTACAAAGGTATTTCATTTTTTTGAACTTATTTGAACTCCAGACTTTTTGTGTGTTCAAAATGCACCATTCAAAGCCACATCATCCGTTTTCAACCCTTTCTGACTTCATTTGGTATTTTTCATGCATTTACTGATTTTTTTGAGCTAAATGACCCTGAAATTGTAAAGCAGTACAAATGAACTCTGAAAACGTTGAAAGTTGGCATGGTATCATCATTTCACCCACATAGCATGTTATAAGAAGTTGAGAGGGTTACGGCAAAAACTGGATGCACTTCGTGTACAAAACGGACAATCTCTTTCGAAGTATCAGGGTTTCGGACAAAAACTAATCTGTTACAAAGGTATTTAATTTTTTTGAACTTATTTGAACTCCATACTTTTTGTGTGTTCAAAATGCACCATTCAAAGCCACATCATCAGTTTTCAACCCTTTCTGACTTCATTTGGTATTTTTCATGCATTTACTGATTGTTTTGAGCTAAATGACCCTGAAATTGAAAAGCAGTACAAATGAACTCTGAAAACGTTGAAAGTTGGCATGGTATCATCATTTCACCCACATAGCATGTTATAAAAAGTTGAGAGGGTTACGGCGAAAACTGGATGCACTTCGTGTACAAAACAGACAATCTCTTTCGAAGTATCAGGGTTTCGGACAAAAACTCATCTGTTACAAAGGTATTTAATTTTTTTGAACTTATTTGAACTCCAGACTTTTTGTGTGTTCAAAATGCACCATTCAAAGCCACATCATCAGTTTTCAACCCTTTCTGACTTCATTTGGTATTTTTCATGCATTTACTGATTTTTTTGAGCTAAATGACCCTGAAATTGAAAAGCAGTACAAATGAACTCTGAAAACGTTGAAAGTTGGCATGGTATCATCATTTCACCCACATAGCATGTTATAAGAAGTTGAGAGGGTTACGGCAAAAACTGGATGCACTTCGTGTACAAAACGGACAATCTCTTTCGAAGTATCAGGGTTTCGGACAAAAACTCATCTGTTACAAAGGTATTTCATTTTTTTGAACGTATTTGAACTCCATACTTTTTGTGTGTTCAAAATGCACCATTCAAAGCAACATCATCAGTTTTCAACCCTTTCTGACTTCATTTGGTATTTTTCATGCATTTACTGATTTTTTTGAGCTAAATGACCCTGAAATTGAAAAGCAGTACAAATGAACTCTGAAAACGTTGAAAGTTGGCATGGTATCATCATTTCACCCACATAGCATGTTATAAAAAGTTGAGAGGGTTACGGCGAAAACTGGATGCACTTCGTGTACAAAACAGACAATCTCTTTCGAAGTATCAGGGTTTCGGACAAAAACTCATCTGTTACAAAGGTATTTAATTTTTTTGAACTTATTTGAACTCCAGACTTTTTGTGTGTTCAAAATGCACCATTCAAAGCCACATCATCAGTTTTCAACCCTTTCTGACTTCATTTGGTATTTTTCATGCATTTACTGATTTTTTTGAGCTAAATGACCCTGAAATTGAAAAGCAGTACAAATGAACTCTGAAAACGTTGAAAGTTGGCATGGTATCATCATTTCACCCACATAGCATGTTATAAAAAGTTGAGAGGGTTACGGCGAAAACTGGATGCACTTCGTGTACAAAACAGACAATCTCTTTCGAAGTATCAGGGTTTCGGACAAAAACTCATCTGTTACAAAGGTATTTAATTTTTTTGAACTTATTTGAACTCCAGACTTTTTGTGTGTTAAAAATGCACCATTCAAAGCCACATCATCAGTTTTCAACCCTTTCTGACTTCATTTGGTATTTTTCATGCATTTACTGATTTTTTTGAGCTAAATGACCCTGAAATTGAAAAGCAGTACAAATGAACTCTGAAAATGTTGAAAGTTGGCATGGTATCATCATTTCACCCACATAGCATGTTATAAAAAGTTGAGAGGGTTACGGCAAAAACTGGATGCACTTCGTGTACAAAACGGACAATCTCTTTCGAAGTATCAGGGTTTCGGACAAAAACTCATCTGTTACAAAGGTATTTAATTTTTTTGAACTTATTTGAACTCCATACTTTTTGTGTGTTCAAAATGCACCATTCAAAGCCACATCATCAGTTTTCAACCCTTTCTGACTTCATTTGGTATTTTTCATGCATTTACTGATTTTTTTTGAGCTAAATGACCCTGAAATTGAAAAGCAGTACAAATGAACTCTGAAAAGGTTGAAAGTTGGCATGGTATCATCATTTCACCCACATAGCATGTTATAAGAAGTTGAGAGGGTTACGGAAAAAACTGGATGCACTTCGTGTACAAAACGGACAATCTCTTTCGAAGTATCAGGGTTTCGGACAAAAACTCATCTGTTACAAAGGTATTTCATTTTTTTGAACTTATTTGAACTACATACTTTTTGTGTGTTCAAAATGCACCATTCAAAGCCACATCATCAGTTTTCAACCCTTTCTGACTTCATTTGGTATTTTTCATGCATTTACTGATTTTTTTGAGCTAAATGACCCTGAAATTGAAAAGCAGTACAAATGAACTCTGAAAACGTTGAAAGTTGGCATGGTATCATCATTTCACCCACATAGCATGTTATAAAAAGTTGAGAGGGTTACGGCGAAAACTGGATGCACTTCGTGTACAAAACAGACAATCTCTTTCGAAGTATCAGGGTTTCGGACAAAAACTCATCTGTTACAAAGGTATTTAATTTTTTTGAACTTATTTGAACTCCAGACTTTTTGTGTGTTCAAAATGCACCATTCAAAGCCACATCATCAGTTTTCAACCCTTTCTGACTTCATTTGGTATTTTTCATGCATTTACTGATTTTTTTGAGCTAAATGACCCTGAAATTGAAAAGCAGTACAAATGAACTCTGAAAACGTTGAAAGTTGGCATGGTATCATCATTTCACCCACATAGCATGTTATAAGAAGTTGAGAGGGTTACGGCAAAAACTGGATGCACTTCGTGTACAAAACGGACAATCTCTTTCGAAGTATCAGGGTTTCGGACAAAAACTCATCTGTTACAAAGGTATTTCATTTTTTTGAACGTATTTGAACTCCATACTTTTTGTGTGTTCAAAATGCACCATTCAAAGCAACATCATCAGTTTTCAACCCTTTCTGACTTCATTTGGTATTTTTCATGCATTTACTGATTTTTTTGAGCTAAATGACCCTGAAATTGAAAAGCAGTACAAATGAACTCTGAAAACGTTGAAAGTTGGCATGGTATCATCATTTCACCCACATAGCATGTTATAAAAAGTTGAGAGGGTTACGGCGAAAACTGGATGCACTTCGTGTACAAAACAGACAATCTCTTTCGAAGTATCAGGGTTTCGGACAAAAACTCATCTGTTACAAAGGTATTTAATTTTTTTGAACTTATTTGAATTCCAGACTTTTTGTGTGTTCAAAATGCACCATTCAAAGCCACATCATCAGTTTTCAACCCTTTCTGACTTCATTTGGTATTTTTCATGCATTTACTGATTTTTTTGAGCTAAATGACCCTGAAATTGAAAAGCAGTACAAATGAACTCTGAAAACGTTGAAAGTTGGCATGGTATCATCATTTCACCCACATAGCATGTTATAAAAAGTTGAGAGGGTTACGGCGAAAACTGGATGCACTTCGTGTACAAAACAGACAATCTCTTTCGAAGTATCAGGGTTTCGGACAAAAACTCATCTGTTACAAAGGTATTTAATTTTTTTGAACTTATTTGAACTCCAGACTTTTTGTGTGTTAAAAATGCACCATTCAAAGCCACATCATCAGTTTTCAACCCTTTCTGACTTCATTTGGTATTTTTCATGCATTTACTGATTTTTTTGAGCTAAATGACCCTGAAATTGAAAAGCAGTACAAATGAACTCTGAAAATGTTGAAAGTTGGCATGGTATCATCATTTCACCCACATAGCATGTTATAAAAAGTTGAGAGGGTTACGGCAAAAACTGGATGCACTTCGTGTACAAAACGGACAATCTCTTTCGAAGTATCAGGGTTTCGGACAAAAACTCATCTGTTACAAAGGTATTTAATTTTTTTGAACTTATTTGAACTCCATACTTTTTGTGTGTTCAAAATGCACCATTCAAAGCCACATCATCAGTTTTCAACCCTTTCTGACTTCATTTGGTATTTTTCATGCATTTACTGATTTTTTTTGAGCTAAATGACCCTGAAATTGAAAAGCAGTACAAATGAACTCTGAAAAGGTTGAAAGTTGGCATGGTATCATCATTTCACCCACATAGCATGTTATAAGAAGTTGAGAGGGTTACGGAAAAAACTGGATGCACTTCGTGTACAAAACGGACAATCTCTTTCGAAGTATCAGGGTTTCGGACAAAAACTCATCTGTTACAAAGGTATTTCATTTTTTTGAACTTATTTGAACTACATACTTTTTGTGTGTTCAAAATGCACCATTCAAAGCCACATCATCAGTTTTCAACCCTTTCTGACTTCATTTGGTATTTTTCATGCATTTACTGATTTTTTTGAGCTAAATGACCCTGAAATTGAAAAGCAGTACAAATGAACTCTGAAAACGTTGAAAGTTGGCATGGTATCATCATTTCACCCACATAGCATGTTATAAAAAGTTGAGAGGGTTACGGCGAAAACTGGATGCACTTCGTGTACAAAACAGACAATCTCTTTCGAAGTATCAGGGTTTCGGACAAAAACTCATCTGTTACAAAGGTATTTAATTTTTTTGAACTTATTTGAACTCCAGACTTTTTGTGTGTTCAAAATGCACCATTCAAAGCCACATCATCAGTTTTCAACCCTTTCTGACTTCATTTGGTATTTTTCATGCATTTACTGATTTTTTTGAGCTAAATGACCCTGAAATTGAAAAGCAGTACAAATGAACTCTGAAAACGTTGAAAGTTGGCATGGTATCATCATTTCACCCACATAGCATGTTATAAGAAGTTGAGAGGGTTACGGCAAAAACTGGATGCACTTCGTGTACAAAACGGACAATCTCTTTCGAAGTATCAGGGTTTCGGACAAAAACTCATCTGTTACAAAGGTATTTCATTTTTTTGAACGTATTTGAACTCCATACTTTTTGTGTGTTCAAAATGCACCATTCAAAGCAACATCATCAGTTTTCAACCCTTTCTGACTTCATTTGGTATTTTTCATGCATTTACTGATTTTTTTGAGCTAAATGACCCTGAAATTGAAAAGCAGTACAAATGAACTCTGAAAACGTTGAAAGTTGGCATGGTATCATCATTTCACCCACATAGCATGTTATAAAAAGTTGAGAGGGTTACGGCGAAAACTGGATGCACTTCGTGTACAAAACAGACAATCTCTTTCGAAGTATCAGGGTTTCGGACAAAAACTCATCTGTTACAAAGGTATTTAATTTTTTTGAACTTATTTGAACTCCAGACTTTTTGTGTGTTAAAAATGCACCATTCAAAGCCACATCATAAGTTTTCAACCCTTTCTGACTTCATTTGGTATTTTTCATGCATTTACTGATTTTTTTGAGCTAAATGACCCTGAAATTGAAAAGCAGTACAAATGAACTCTGAAAATGTTGAAAGTTGGCATGGTATCATCATTTCACCCACATAGCATGTTATAAAAAGTTGAGAGGGTTACGGCAAAAACTGGATGCACTTCGTGTACAAAACGGACAATCTCTTTCGAAGTATCAGGGTTTCGGACAAAAACTCATCTGTTACAAAGGTATTTAATTTTTTTGAACTTATTTGAACTCCATACTTTTTGTGTGTTCAAAATGCACCATTCAAAGCCACATCATCAGTTTTCAACCCTTTCTGACTTCATTTGGTATTTTTCATGCATTTACTGATTTTTTTTGAGCTAAATGACCCTGAAATTGAAAAGCAGTACAAATGAACTCTGAAAAGGTTGAAAGTTGGCATGGTATCATCATTTCACCCACATAGCATGTTATAAGAAGTTGAGAGGGTTACGGAAAAAACTGGATGCACTTCGTGTACAAAACGGACAATCTCTTTCGAAGTATCAGGGTTTCGGACAAAAACTCATCTGTTACAAAGGTATTTCATTTTTTTGAACTTATTTGAACTACATACTTTTTGTGTGTTCAAAATGCACCATTCAAAGCCACATCATCAGTTTTCAACCCTTTCTGACTTCATTTGGTATTTTTCATGCATTTACTGATTTTTTTGAGCTAAATGACCCTGAAATTGAAAAGCAGTACAAATGAACTCTGAAAACGTTGAAAGTTGGCATGGTATCATCATTTCACCCACATAGCATGTTATAAAAAGTTGAGAGGGTTACGGCGAAAACTGGATGCACTTCGTGTACAAAACAGACAATCTCTTTCGAAGTATCAGGGTTTCGGACAAAAACTCATCTGTTACAAAGGTATTTAATTTTTTTGAACTTATTTGAACTCCAGACTTTTTGTGTGTTCAAAATGCACCATTCAAAGCCACATCATCCGTTTTCAACCCTTTCTGACTTCATTTGGTATTTTTCATGCATTTACTGATTTTTTTGAGCTAAATGACCCTGAAATTGAAAAGCAGTACAAATGAACTCTGAAAAGGTTGAAAGTTGGCATGGTATCATCATTTCACCCACATAGCATGTTATAAGAAGTTGAGAGGGTTACGGCAAAAACTGGATGCACTTCGTGTACAAAACGGACAATCTCTTTCGAAGTATCAGGGTTTCGGACAAAAACTAATCTGTTACAAAGGTATTTCATTTTTTTGAACTTATTTGAACTCCATACTTTTTGTGTGTTCAAAATGCACCATTCAAAGCCACATCATCAGTTTTCAACCCTTTCTGACTTCATTTGGTATTTTTCATGCATTTACTGATTTTTTTGAGCTAAATGACCCTGAAATTGAAAAGCAGTACAAATGAACTCTGAAAACGTTGAAAGTTGGCATGGTATCATCATTTCACCCACATAGCATGTTATAAAAAGTTGAGAGGGTTACGGCGAAAACTGGATGCACTTCGTGTACAAAACAGACAATCTCTTTCGAAGTATCAGGGTTTCGGACAAAAACTCATCTGTTACAAAGGTATTTCATTTTTTTGAACTTATTTGAACTCCAGACTTTTTGTGTGTTCAAAATGCACCATTCAAAGCCACATCATCAGTTTTCAACCCTTTCTGACTTCATTTGGTATTTTTCATGCATTTACTGATTTTTTTGAGCTAAATGACCCTGAAATTGAAAAGCAGTACAAATGAACTCTGAAAACGTTGAAAGTTGGCATGGTATCATCATTTCACCCACATAGCATGTTATAAGAAGTTGAGAGGGTTACGGCAAAAACTGGATGCACTTCGTGTACAAAACGGACAATCTCTTTCGAAGTATCAGGGTTTCGGACAAAAACTCATCTGTTACAAAGGTATTTAATTTTTTTGAACGTATTTGAACTCCATACTTTTTGTGTGTTCAAAATGCACCATTCAAAGCAACATCATCAGTTTTCAACCCTTTCTGACTTCATTTGGTATTTTTCATGCATTTACTGATTTTTTTGAGCTAAATGACCCTGAAATTGAAAAGCAGTACAAATGAACTCTGAAAACGTTGAAAGTTGGCATGGTATCATCATTTCACCCACATAGCATGTTATAAAAAGTTGAGAGGGTTACGGCGAAAACTGGATGCACTTCGTGTACAAAACAGACAATCTCTTTCGAAGTATCAGGGTTTCGGACAAAAACTCATCTGTTACAAAGGTATTTAATTTTTTTGAACTTATTTGAACTCCAGACTTTTTGTGTGTTCAAAATGCACCATTCAAAGCCACATCATCAGTTTTCAACCCTTTCTGACTTCATTTGGTATTTTTCATGCATTTACTGATTTTTTTGAGCTAAATGACCCTGAAATTGAAAAGCAGTACAAATGAACTCTGAAAAGGTTGAAAGTTGGCATGGTATCATCATTTCACCCACATAGCATGTTATAAAAAGTTGGGAGGGTTACGGCGAAAACTGGATGCACTTCGTGTACAAAACAGACAATCTCTTTCGAAGTATCAGGGTTTCGGACAAAAACTCATCTGTTACAAAGGTATTTAATTTTTTTGAACTTATTTGAACTCCATACTTTTTGTGTGTTCAAAATGCACCATTCAAAGCCACATCATCAGTTTTCAACCCTTTCTGACTTCATTTGGTATTTTTCATGCATTTACTGATTTTTTTGAGCTAAATGACCCTGAAATTGAAAAGCAGTACAAATGAACTCTGAAAACGTTGAAAGTTGGCATGGTATCATCATTTCACCCACATAGCATGTTATAAGAAGTTGAGAGGGTTACGGCGAAAACTGGATGCACTTCGTGTACAAAACGGACAATCTCTTTCGAAGTATCAGGGTTTCGGACAAAAACTCATCTGTTACAAAGGTATTTCATTTTTTTGAACTTATTTGAACTACATACTTTTTGTGTGTTCAAAATGCACCATTCAAAGCCACATCATCAGTTTTCAACCCTTTCTGAGTTCATTTGGTATTTTTCATGCATTTACTGATTTTTTTTTGAGCTAAATGACCCTGAAATTGAAAAGCAGTACAAATGAACTCTGAAAAGGTTGAAAGTTGGCATGGTATCATCATTTCACCCACATAGCATGTTATAAGAAGTTGAGAGGGTTACGGAAAAAACTGGATGCACTTCGTGTACAAAACGGACAATCTCTTTCGAAGTATCAGGGTTTCGGACAAAAACTCATCTGTTACAAAGGTATTTCATTTTTTTGAACGTATTTGAACTACATACTTTTTGTGTGTTCAAAATGCACCATTCAAAGCCACATCATCAGTTTTCAACCCTTTCTGACTTCATTTGGTATTTTTCATGCATTTACTGATTTTTTTGAGCTAAATGACCCTGAAATTGAAAAGCAGTACAAATGAACTCTGAAAACGTTGAAAGTTGGCATGGTATCATCATTTCACCCACATAGCATGTTATAAAAAGTTGAGAGGGTTACGGCGAAAACTGGATGCACTTCGTGTACAAAACAGACAATCTCTTTCGAAGTATCAGGGTTTCGGACAAAAACTCATCTGTTACAAAGGTATTTCATTTTTTTGAACTTATTTGAACTCCATACTTTTTGTGTGTTCAAAATGCACCATTCAAAGCCACATCATCAGTTTTCAACCCTTTCTGACTTCATTTGGTATTTTTCATGCATTTACTGATTTTTTTGAGCTAAATGACCCTGAAATTGAAAAGCAGTACAAATGAACTCTGAAAACGTTGAAAGTTGGCATGGTATCATCATTTCACCCACATAGCATGTTATAAAAAGTTGAGAGGGTTACGGCGAAAACTGGATGCACTTCGTGTACAAAACAGACAATCTCTTTCGAAGTATCAGGGTTTCGGACAAAAACTCATCTGTTACAAAGGTATTTAATTTTTTTGAACTTATTTGAACTCCATACTTTTTGTGTGTTCAAAATGCACCATTCAAAGCCACATCATCAGTTTTCAACCCTTTCTGACTTCATTTGGTATTTTTCATGCATTTACTGATTTTTTTGAGCTAAATGACCCTGAAATTGAAAAGCAGTACAAATGAACTCTGAAAACGTTGAAAGTTGGCATGGTATCATCATTTCACCCACATAGCATGTTATAAAAAGTTGAGAGGGTTACGGCGAAAACTGGATGCACTTCGTGTACAAAACGGACAATCTCTTTCGAAGTATCAGGGTTTCGGACAAAAACTCATCTGTTACAAAGGTATTTAATTTTTTTGAACTTATTTGAACTCCAGACTTTTTGTGTGTTCAAAATGCACCATTCAAAGCCACATCATCAGTTTTCAACCCTTTCTGACTTCATTTGGTATTTTTCATGCATTTACTGATTTTTTTGAGCTAAATGACCCTGAAATTGAAAAGCAGTACAAATGTACTCTGAAAACGTTGAAAGTTGGCATGGTATCATCATTTCACCCACATAGCATGTTATAAGAAGTTGAGAGGGTTACGGCAAAACCTGGATGCACTTCGTGTACAAAACGGACAATCTCTTTCGAAGTATCAGGGTTTCGGACAAAAACTCATCTGTTACAAAGGTATTTCATTTTTTTGAACGTATTTGAACTCCATACTTTTTGTGTGTTCAAAATGCACCATTCAAAGCCACATCATCAGTTTTCAACCCTTTCTGACTTCATTTGGTATTTTTCATGCATTTACTGATTTTTTTGAGCTAAATGACCCTGAAATTGAAAAGCAGTACAAATGAACTCTGAAAACGTTGAAAGTTGGCATGGTATCATCATTTCACCCACATAGCATGTTATAAGAAGTTGAGAGGGTTACGGCAAAAACTGGATGCACTTCGTGTACAAAACGGACAATCTCTTTCGAAGTATCAGGGTTTCGGACAAAAACTCATCTGTTACAAAGGTATTTAATTTTTTTGAACGTATTTGAACTCCATACTTTTTGTGTGTTCAAAATGCACCATTCAAAGCCACATCATCAGTTTTCAACCCTTTCTGACTTCATTTGGTATTTTTCATGCATTTACTGATTTTTTTGAGCTAAATGACCCTGAAATTGAAAAGCAGTACAAATGAACTCTGAAAACGTTGAAAGTTGGCATGGTATCATCATTTCACCCACATAGCATGTTATAAAAAGTTGAGAGGGTTACGGCGAAAACTGGATGCACTTCGTGTACAAAACAGACAATCTCTTTCGAAGTATCAGGGTTTCGGACAAAAACTCATCTGTTACAAAGGTATTTAATTTTTTTGAACTTATTTGAACTCCAAACTTTTTGTGTGTTCAAAATGCACCATTCAAAGCCACATCATCAGTTTTCAACCCTTTCTGACTTCATTTGGTATTTTTCATGCATTTACTGATTTTTTTGAGCTAAATGACCCTGAAATTGAAAAGCAGTACAAATGAACTCTGAAAAGGTTGAAAGTTGGCATGGTATCATCATTTCACCCACATAGCATGTTATAAGAAGTTGAGAGGGTTACGGAAAAAACTGGATGCACTTCGTGTACAAAACGGACAATCTCTTTCGAAGTATCAGGGTTTCGGACAAAAACTCATCTGTTACAAAGGTATTTCATTTTTTTGAACTTATTTGAACTCCATACTTTTTGTGTGTTCAAAATGCACCATTCAAAGCCACATCATCAGTTTTCAACCCTTTCTGAGTTCATTTGGTATTTTTCATGCATTTACTGATTTTTTTTGAGCTAAATGACCCTGAAATTGAAAAGCAGTACAAATGAACTCTGAAAAGGTTGAAAGTTGGCATGGTATCATCATTTCACCCACATAGCATGTTATAAGAAGTTGAGAGGGTTACGGAAAAAACTGGATGCACTTCGTGTACAAAACGGACAATCTCTTTCGAAGTATCAGGGTTTCGGACAAAAACTCATCTGTTACAAAGGTATTTCATTTTTTTGAACTTATTTGAACTACATACTTTTTGTGTGTTCAAAATGCACCATTCAAAGCCACATCATCAGTTTTCAACCCTTTCTGACTTCATTTGGTATTTTTCATGCATTTACTGATTTTTTTGAGCTAAATGACCCTGAAATTGAAAAGCAGTACAAATGAACTCTGAAAACGTTGAAAGTTGGCATGGTATCATCATTTCACCCACATAGCATGTTATAAAAAGTTGAGAGGGTTACGGCGAAAACTGGATGCACTTCGTGTACAAAACAGACAATCTCTTTCGAAGTATCAGGGTTTCGGACAAAAACTCATCTGTTACAAAGGTATTTAATTTTTTTGAACTTATTTGAACTCCATACTTTTTGTGTGTTCAAAATGCACCATTCAAAGCCACATCATCAGTTTTCAACCCTTTCTGACTTCATTTGGTATTTTTCATGCATTTACTGATTTTTTTGAGCTAAATGACCCTGAAATTGAAAAGCAGTACAAATGAACTCTGAAAACGTTGAAAGTTGGCATGGTATCATCATTTCACCCACATAGCATGTTATAAAAAGTTGAGAGGGTTACGGCGAAAACTGGATGCACTTCGTGTACAAAACGGACAATCTCTTTCGAAGTATCAGGGTTTCGGACAAAAACTCATCTGTTACAAAGGTATTTAATTTTTTTGAACTTATTTGAACTCCAGACTTTTTGTGTGTTCAAAATGCACCATTCAAAGCCACATCATCAGTTTTCAACCCTTTCTGACTTCATTTGGTATTTTTCATGCATTTACTGATTTTTTTGAGCTAAATGACCCTGAAATTGAAAAGCAGTACAAATGAACTCTGAAAACGTTGAAAGTTGGCATGGTATCATCATTTCACCCACATAGCATGTTATAAGAAGTTGAGAGGGTTACGGCAAAACCTGGATGCACTTCGTGTACAAAACGGACAATCTCTTTCGAAGTATCAGGGTTTCGGACAAAAACTCATCTGTTACAAAGGTATTTCATTTTTTTGAACGTATTTGAACTCCATACTTTTTGTGTGTTCAAAATGCACCATTCAAAGCAACATCATCAGTTTTCAACCCTTTCTGACTTCATTTGGTATTTTTCATGCATTTACTGATTTTTTTGAGCTAAATGACCCTGAAATTGAAAAGCAGTACAAATGAACTCTGAAAACGTTGAAAGTTGGCATGGTATCATCATTTCACCCACATAGCATGTTATAAAAAGTTGAGAGGGTTACGGCGAAAACTGGATGCACTTCGTGTACAAAACAGACAATCTCTTTCGAAGTATCAGGGTTTCGGACAAAAACTCATCTGTTACAAAGGTATTTCATTTTTTTGAACTTATTTGAACTCCATACTTTTTGTGTGTTCAAAATGCACCATTCAAAGCCACATCATCAGTTTTCAACCCTTTCTGACTTCATTTGGTATTTTTCATGCATTTACTGATTTTTTTGAGCTAAATGACCCTGAAATTGAAAAGCAGTACAAATGAACTCTGAAAACGTTGAAAGTTGGCATGGTATCATCATTTCACCCACATAGCATGTTATAAAAAGTTGAGAGGGTTACGGCGAAAACTGGATGCACTTCGTGTACAAAACAGACAATCTCTTTCGAAGTATCAGGGTTTCGGACAAAAACTCATCTGTTACAAAGGTATTTAAGTTTTTTGAACTTATTTGAACTCCAGACTTTTTGTGTGTTCAAAATGCACCATTCAAAGCCACATCATCAGTTTTCAACCCTTTCTGACTTCATTTGGTATTTTTCATGCATTTACTGATTTTTTTGAGCTAAATGACCCTGAAATTGAAAAGCAGTACAAATGAACTCTGAAAAGGTTGAAAGTTGGCATGGTATCATCATTTCACCCACATAGCATGTTATAAGAAGTTGAGAGGGTTACGGAAAAAACTGGATGCACTTCGTGTACAAAACGGACAATCTCTTTCGAAGTATCAGGGTTTCGGACAAAAACTCATCTGTTACAAAGGTATTTCATTTTTTTGAACTTATTTGAACTCCATACTTTTTGTGTGTTCAAAATGCACCATTCAAAGCCACATCATCAGTTTTCAACCCTTTCTGAGTTCATTTGGTATTTTTCATGCATTTACTGATTTTTTTTGAGCTAAATGACCCTGAAATTGAAAAGCAGTACAAATGAACTCTGAAAAGGTTGAAAGTTGGCATGGTATCATCATTTCACCCACATAGCATGTTATAAGAAGTTGAGAGGGTTACGGAAAAAACTGGATGCACTTCGTGTACAAAACGGACAATCTCTTTCGAAGTATCAGGGTTTCGGACAAAAACTCATCTGTTACAAAGGTATTTAATTTTTTTGAACTTATTTGAACTACATACTTTTTGTGTGTTCAAAATGCACCATTCAAAGCCACATCATCAGTTTTCAACCCTTTCTGACTTCATTTGGTATTTTTCATGCATTTACTGATTTTTTTGAGCTAAATGACCCTGAAATTGAAAAGCAGTACAAATGAACTCTGAAAACGTTGAAAGTTGGCATGGTATCATCATTTCACCCACATAGCATGTTATAAAAAGTTGAGAGGGTTACGGCGAAAACTGGATGCACTTCGTGTACAAAACGGACAATCTCTTTCGAAGTATCAGGGTTTCGGACAAAAACTCATCTGTTACAAAGGTATTTAATTTTTTTGAACTTATTTGAACTCCAGACTTTTTGTGTGTTCAAAATGCACCATTCAAAGCCACATCATCAGTTTTCAACCCTTTCTGACTTCATTTGGTATTTTTCATGCATTTACTGATTTTTTTGAGCTAAATGACCCTGAAATTGAAAAGCAGTACAAATGAACTCTGAAAACGTTGAAAGTTGGCATGGTATCATCATTTCACCCACATAGCATGTTATAAGAAGTTGAGAGGGTTACGGCAAAACCTGGATGCACTTCGTGTACAAAACGGACAATCTCTTTCGAAGTATCAGGGTTTCGGACAAAAACTCATCTGTTACAAAGGTATTTCATTTTTTTGAACGTATTTGAACTCCATACTTTTTGTGTGTTCAAAATGCACCATTCAAAGCAACATCATCAGTTTTCAACCCTTTCTGACTTCATTTGGTATTTTTCATGCATTTACTGATTTTTTTGAGCTAAATGACCCTGAAATTGAAAAGCAGTACAAATGAACTCTGAAAACGTTGAAAGTTGGCATGGTATCATCATTTCACCCACATAGCATGTTATAAAAAGTTGAGAGGGTTACGGCGAAAACTGGATGCACTTCGTGTACAAAACAGACAATCTCTTTCGAAGTATCAGGGTTTCGGACAAAAACTCATCTGTTACAAAGGTATTTCATTTTTTTGAACTTATTTGAACTCCATACTTTTTGTGTGTTCAAAATGCACCATTCAAAGCCACATCATCAGTTTTCAACCCTTTCTGACTTCATTTGGTATTTTTCATGCATTTACTGATTTTTTTGAGCTAAATGACCCTGAAATTGAAAAGCAGTACAAATGAACTCTGAAAACGTTGAAAGTTGGCATGGTATCATCATTTCACCCACATAGCATGTTATAAAAAGTTGAGAGGGTTACGGCGAAAACTGGATGCACTTCGTGTACAAAACAGACAATCTCTTTCGAAGTATCAGGGTTTCGGACAAAAACTCATCTGTTACAAAGGTATTTAATTTTTTTGAACTTATTTGAACTCCAGACTTTTTGTGTGTTCAAAATGCACCATTCAAAGCCACATCATCAGTTTTCAACCCTTTCTGACTTCATTTGGTATTTTTCATGCATTTACTGATTTTTTTGAGCTAAATGACCCTGAAATTGAAAAGCAGTACAAATGAACTCTGAAAAGGTTGAAAGTTGGCATGGTATCATCATTTCACCCACATAGCATGTTATAAGAAGTTGAGAGGGTTACGGAAAAAACTGGATGCACTTCGTGTACAAAACGGACAATCTCTTTCGAAGTATCAGGGTTTCGGACAAAAACTCATCTGTTACAAAGGTATTTCATTTTTTTGAACTTATTTGAACTCCATACTTTTTGTGTGTTCAAAATGCACCATTCAAAGCCACATCATCAGTTTTCAACCCTTTCTGAGTTCATTTGGTATTTTTCATGCATTTACTGATTTTTTTTGAGCTAAATGACCCTGAAATTGAAAAGCAGTACAAATGAACTCTGAAAAGGTTGAAAGTTGTCATGGTATCATCATTTCACCCACATAGCATGTTATAAGAAGTTGAGAGGGTTACGGAAAAAACTGGATGCACTTCGTGTACAAAACGGACAATCTCTTTCGAAGTATCAGGGTTTCGGACAAAAACTCATCTGTTACAAAGGTATTTAATTTTTTTGAACTTATTTGAACTACATACTTTTTGTGTGTTCAAAATGCACCATTCAAAGCCACATCATCAGTTTTCAACCCTTTCTGACTTCATTTGGTATTTTTCATGCATTTACTGATTTTTTTGAGCTAAATGACCCTGAAATTGAAAAGCAGTACAAATGAACTCTGAAAACGTTGAAAGTTGGCATGGTATCATCATTTCACCCACATAGCATGTTATAAAAAGTTGAGAGGGTTACGGCGAAAACTGGATGCACTTCGTGTACAAAACAGACAATCTCTTTCGAAGTATCAGGGTTTCGGACAAAAACTCATCTGTTACAAAGGTATTTAATTTTTTTGAACTTATTTGAACTCCAGACTTTTTGTGTGTTCAAAATGCACCATTCAAAGCCACATCATCAGTTTTCAACCCTTTCTGACTTCATTTGGTATTTTTCATGCATTTACTGATTTTTTTGAGCTAAATGACCCTGAAATTGAAAAGCAGTACAAATGAACTCTGAAAACGTTGAAAGTTGGCATGGTATCATCATTTCACCCACATAGCATGTTATAAGAAGTTGAGAGGGTTACGGCAAAACCTGGATGCACTTCGTGTACAAAACGGACAATCTCTTTCGAAGTATCAGGGTTTCGGACAAAAACTCATCTGTTACAAAGGTATTTCATTTTTTTGAACGTATTTGAACTCCATACTTTTTGTGTGTTCAAAATGCACCATTCAAAGCAACATCATCAGTTTTCAACCCTTTCTGACTTCATTTGGTATTTTTCATGCATTTACTGATTTTTTTGAGCTAAATGACCCTGAAATTGAAAAGCAGTACAAATGAACTCTGAAAACGTTGAAAGTTGGCATGGTATCATCATTTCACCCACATAGCATGTTATAAGAAGTTGAGAGGGTTACGGCAAAAACTGGATGCACTTCGTGTACAAAACGGACAATCTCTTTCGAAGTATCAGGGTTTCGGACAAAAACTCATCTGTTACAAAGGTATTTAATTTTTTTGAACGTATTTGAACTCCATACTTTTTGTGTGTTCAAAATGCACCATTCAAAGCCACATCATCAGTTTTCAACCCTTTCTGACTTCATTTGGTATTTTTCATGCATTTACTGATTTTTTTGAGCTAAATGACCCTGAAATTGAAAAGCAGTACAAATGAACTCTGAAAACGTTGAAAGTTGGCATGGTATCATCATTTCACCCACATAGCATGTTATAAAAAGTTGAGAGGGTTACGGCGAAAACTGGATGCACTTCGTGTACAAAACAGACAATCTCTTTCGAAGTATCAGGGTTTCGGACAAAAACTCATCTGTTACAAAGGTATTTAATTTTTTTGAACTTATTTGAACTCCAAACTTTTTGTGTGTTCAAAATGCACCATTCAAAGCCACATCATCAGTTTTCAACCCTTTCTGACTTCATTTGGTATTTTTCATGCATTTACTGATTTTTTTGAGCTAAATGACCCTGAAATTGAAAAGCAGTACAAATGAACTCTGAAAAGGTTGAAAGTTGGCATGGTATCATCATTTCACCCACATAGCATGTTATAAGAAGTTGAGAGGGTTACGGAAAAAACTGGATGCACTTCGTGTACAAAACGGACAATCTCTTTCGAAGTATCAGGGTTTCGGACAAAAACTCATCTGTTACAAAGGTATTTCATTTTTTTGAACTTATTTGAACTCCATACTTTTTGTGTGTTCAAAATGCACCATTCAAAGCCACATCATCAGTTTTCAACCCTTTCTGAGTTCATTTGGTATTTTTCATGCATTTACTGATTTTTTTTGAGCTAAATGACCCTGAAATTGAAAAGCAGTACAAATGAACTCTGAAAAGGTTGAAAGTTGGCATGGTATCATCATTTCACCCACATAGCATGTTATAAGAAGTTGAGAGGGTTACGGAAAAAACTGGATGCACTTCGTGTACAAAACGGACAATCTCTTTCGAAGTATCAGGGTTTCGGACAAAAACTCATCTGTTACAAAGGTATTTCATTTTTTTGAACTTATTTGAACTACATACTTTTTGTGTGTTCAAAATGCACCATTCAAAGCCACATCATCAGTTTTCAACCCTTTCTGACTTCATTTGGTATTTTTCATGCATTTACTGATTTTTTTGAGCTAAATGACCCTGAAATTGAAAAGCAGTACAAATGAACTCTGAAAACGTTGAAAGTTGGCATGGTATCATCATTTCACCCACATAGCATGTTATAAAAAGTTGAGAGGGTTACGGCGAAAACTGGATGCACTTCGTGTACAAAACAGACAATCTCTTTCGAAGTATCAGGGTTTCGGACAAAAACTCATCTGTTACAAAGGTATTTAATTTTTTTGAACTTATTTGAACTCCATACTTTTTGTGTGTTCAAAATGCACCATTCAAAGCCACATCATCAGTTTTCAACCCTTTCTGACTTCATTTGGTATTTTTCATGCATTTACTGATTTTTTTGAGCTAAATGACCCTGAAATTGAAAAGCAGTACAAATGAACTCTGAAAACGTTGAAAGTTGGCATGGTATCATCATTTCACCCACATAGCATGTTATAAAAAGTTGAGAGGGTTACGGCGAAAACTGGATGCACTTCGTGTACAAAACGGACAATCTCTTTCGAAGTATCAGGGTTTCGGACAAAAACTCATCTGTTACAAAGGTATTTAATTTTTTTGAACTTATTTGAACTCCAGACTTTTTGTGTGTTCAAAATGCACCATTCAAAGCCACATCATCAGTTTTCAACCCTTTCTGACTTCATTTGGTATTTTTCATGCATTTACTGATTTTTTTGAGCTAAATGACCCTGAAATTGAAAAGCAGTACAAATGAACTCTGAAAACGTTGAAAGTTGGCATGGTATCATCATTTCACCCACATAGCATGTTATAAGAAGTTGAGAGGGTTACGGCAAAACCTGGATGCACTTCGTGTACAAAACGGACAATCTCTTTCGAAGTATCAGGGTTTCGGACAAAAACTCATCTGTTACAAAGGTATTTCATTTTTTTGAACGTATTTGAACTCCATACTTTTTGTGTGTTCAAAATGCACCATTCAAAGCAACATCATCAGTTTTCAACCCTTTCTGACTTCATTTGGTATTTTTCATGCATTTACTGATTTTTTTGAGCTAAATGACCCTGAAATTGAAAAGCAGTACAAATGAACTCTGAAAACGTTGAAAGTTGGCATGGTATCATCATTTCACCCACATAGCATGTTATAAAAAGTTGAGAGGGTTACGGCGAAAACTGGATGCACTTCGTGTACAAAACAGACAATCTCTTTCGAAGTATCAGGGTTTCGGACAAAAACTCATCTGTTACAAAGGTATTTCATTTTTTTGAACTTATTTGAACTCCATACTTTTTGTGTGTTCAAAATGCACCATTCAAAGCCACATCATCAGTTTTCAACCCTTTCTGACTTCATTTGGTATTTTTCATGCATTTACTGATTTTTTTGAGCTAAATGACCCTGAAATTGAAAAGCAGTACAAATGAACTCTGAAAACGTTGAAAGTTGGCATGGTATCATCATTTCACCCACATAGCATGTTATAAAAAGTTGAGAGGGTTACGGCGAAAACTGGATGCACTTCGTGTACAAAACAGACAATCTCTTTCGAAGTATCAGGGTTTCGGACAAAAACTCATCTGTTACAAAGGTATTTAAGTTTTTTGAACTTATTTGAACTCCAGACTTTTTGTGTGTTCAAAATGCACCATTCAAAGCCACATCATCAGTTTTCAACCCTTTCTGACTTCATTTGGTATTTTTCATGCATTTACTGATTTTTTTGAGCTAAATGACCCTGAAATTGAAAAGCAGTACAAATGAACTCTGAAAAGGTTGAAAGTTGGCATGGTATCATCATTTCACCCACATAGCATGTTATAAGAAGTTGAGAGGGTTACGGAAAAAACTGGATGCACTTCGTGTACAAAACGGACAATCTCTTTCGAAGTATCAGGGTTTCGGACAAAAACTCATCTGTTACAAAGGTATTTCATTTTTTTGAACTTATTTGAACTCCATACTTTTTGTGTGTTCAAAATGCACCATTCAAAGCCACATCATCAGTTTTCAACCCTTTCTGAGTTCATTTGGTATTTTTCATGCATTTACTGATTTTTTTTGAGCTAAATGACCCTGAAATTGAAAAGCAGTACAAATGAACTCTGAAAAGGTTGAAAGTTGGCATGGTATCATCATTTCACCCACATAGCATGTTATAAGAAGTTGAGAGGGTTACGGAAAAAACTGGATGCACTTCGTGTACAAAACGGACAATCTCTTTCGAAGTATCAGGGTTTCGGACAAAAACTCATCTGTTACAAAGGTATTTAATTTTTTTGAACTTATTTGAACTACATACTTTTTGTGTGTTCAAAATGCACCATTCAAAGCCACATCATCAGTTTTCAACCCTTTCTGACTTCATTTGGTATTTTTCATGCATTTACTGATTTTTTTGAGCTAAATGACCCTGAAATTGAAAAGCAGTACAAATGAACTCTGAAAACGTTGAAAGTTGGCATGGTATCATCATTTCACCCACATAGCATGTTATAAAAAGTTGAGAGGGTTACGGCGAAAACTGGATGCACTTCGTGTACAAAACGGACAATCTCTTTCGAAGTATCAGGGTTTCGGACAAAAACTCATCTGTTACAAAGGTATTTAATTTTTTTGAACTTATTTGAACTCCAGACTTTTTGTGTGTTCAAAATGCACCATTCAAAGCCACATCATCAGTTTTCAACCCTTTCTGACTTCATTTGGTATTTTTCATGCATTTACTGATTTTTTTGAGCTAAATGACCCTGAAATTGAAAAGCAGTACAAATGAACTCTGAAAACGTTGAAAGTTGGCATGGTATCATCATTTCACCCACATAGCATGTTATAAGAAGTTGAGAGGGTTACGGCAAAACCTGGATGCACTTCGTGTACAAAACGGACAATCTCTTTCGAAGTATCAGGGTTTCGGACAAAAACTCATCTGTTACAAAGGTATTTCATTTTTTTGAACGTATTTGAACTCCATACTTTTTGTGTGTTCAAAATGCACCATTCAAAGCAACATCATCAGTTTTCAACCCTTTCTGACTTCATTTGGTATTTTTCATGCATTTACTGATTTTTTTGAGCTAAATGACCCTGAAATTGAAAAGCAGTACAAATGAACTCTGAAAACGTTGAAAGTTGGCATGGTATCATCATTTCACCCACATAGCATGTTATAAAAAGTTGAGAGGGTTACGGCGAAAACTGGATGCACTTCGTGTACAAAACAGACAATCTCTTTCGAAGTATCAGGGTTTCGGACAAAAACTCATCTGTTACAAAGGTATTTCATTTTTTTGAACTTATTTGAACTCCATACTTTTTGTGTGTTCAAAATGCACCATTCAAAGCCACATCATCAGTTTTCAACCCTTTCTGACTTCATTTGGTATTTTTCATGCATTTACTGATTTTTTTGAGCTAAATGACCCTGAAATTGAAAAGCAGTACAAATGAACTCTGAAAACGTTGAAAGTTGGCATGGTATCATCATTTCACCCACATAGCATGTTATAAAAAGTTGAGAGGGTTACGGCGAAAACTGGATGCACTTCGTGTACAAAACAGACAATCTCTTTCGAAGTATCAGGGTTTCGGACAAAAACTCATCTGTTACAAAGGTATTTAATTTTTTTGAACTTATTTGAACTCCAGACTTTTTGTGTGTTCAAAATGCACCATTCAAAGCCACATCATCAGTTTTCAACCCTTTCTGACTTCATTTGGTATTTTTCATGCATTTACTGATTTTTTTGAGCTAAATGACCCTGAAATTGAAAAGCAGTACAAATGAACTCTGAAAAGGTTGAAAGTTGGCATGGTATCATCATTTCACCCACATAGCATGTTATAAGAAGTTGAGAGGGTTACGGAAAAAACTGGATGCACTTCGTGTACAAAACGGACAATCTCTTTCGAAGTATCAGGGTTTCGGACAAAAACTCATCTGTTACAAAGGTATTTCATTTTTTTGAACTTATTTGAACTCCATACTTTTTGTGTGTTCAAAATGCACCATTCAAAGCCACATCATCAGTTTTCAACCCTTTCTGAGTTCATTTGGTATTTTTCATGCATTTACTGATTTTTTTTGAGCTAAATGACCCTGAAATTGAAAAGCAGTACAAATGAACTCTGAAAAGGTTGAAAGTTGTCATGGTATCATCATTTCACCCACATAGCATGTTATAAGAAGTTGAGAGGGTTACGGAAAAAACTGGATGCACTTCGTGTACAAAACGGACAATCTCTTTCGAAGTATCAGGGTTTCGGACAAAAACTCATCTGTTACAAAGGTATTTAATTTTTTTGAACTTATTTGAACTACATACTTTTTGTGTGTTCAAAATGCACCATTCAAAGCCACATCATCAGTTTTCAACCCTTTCTGACTTCATTTGGTATTTTTCATGCATTTACTGATTTTTTTGAGCTAAATGACCCTGAAATTGAAAAGCAGTACAAATGAACTCTGAAAACGTTGAAAGTTGGCATGGTATCATCATTTCACCCACATAGCATGTTATAAAAAGTTGAGAGGGTTACGGCGAAAACTGGATGCACTTCGTGTACAAAACAGACAATCTCTTTCGAAGTATCAGGGTTTCGGACAAAAACTCATCTGTTACAAAGGTATTTAATTTTTTTGAACTTATTTGAACTCCAGACTTTTTGTGTGTTCAAAATGCACCATTCAAAGCCACATCATCAGTTTTCAACCCTTTCTGACTTCATTTGGTATTTTTCATGCATTTACTGATTTTTTTGAGCTAAATGACCCTGAAATTGAAAAGCAGTACAAATGAACTCTGAAAAGGTTGAAAGTTGGCATGGTATCATCATTTCACCCACATAGCATGTTATAAGAAGTTGAGAGGGTTACGGAAAAAACTGGATGCACTTCGTGTACAAAACGGACAATCTCTTTCGAAGTATCAGGGTTTCGGACAAAAACTCATCTGTTACAAAGGTATTTCATTTTTTTGAACTTATTTGAACTCCATACTTTTTGTGTGTTCAAAATGCACCATTCAAAGCCACATCATCTGTTTTCAACCCTTTCTGAGTTCATTTGGTATTTTTCATGCATTTACTGATTTTTTTTGAGCTAAATGACCCTGAAATTGAAAAGCAGTACAAATGAACTCTGAAAAGGTTGAAAGTTGGCATGGTATCATCATTTCACCCACATAGCATGTTATAAGAAGTTGAGAGGGTTACGGAAAAAACTGGATGCACTTCGTGTACAAAACGGACAATCTCTTTCGAAGTATCAGGGTTTCGGACAAAAACTCATCTGTTACAAAGGTATTTAATTTTTTTGAACTTATTTGAACTACATACTTTTTGTGTGTTCAAAATGCACCATTCAAAGCCACATCATCAGTTTTCAACCCTTTCTGACTTCATTTGGTATTTTTCATGCATTTACTGATTTTTTTGAGCTAAATGACCCTGAAATTGAAAAGCAGTACAAATGAACTCTGAAAACGTTGAAAGTTGGCATGGTATCATCATTTCACCCACATAGCATGTTATAAAAAGTTGAGAGGGTTACGGCGAAAACTGGATGCACTTCGTGTACAAAACAGACAATCTCTTTCGAAGTATCAGGGTTTCGGACAAAAACTCATCTGTTACAAAGGTATTTAATTTTTTTGAACTTATTTGAACTCCAGACTTTTTGTGTGTTCAAAATGCACCATTCAAAGCCACATCATCAGTTTTCAACCCTTTCTGACTTCATTTGGTATTTTTCATGCATTTACTGATTTTTTTGAGCTAAATGACCCTGAAATTGAAAAGCAGTACAAATGAACTCTGAAAAGGTTGAAAGTTGGCATGGTATCATCATTTCACCCACATAGCATGTTATAAGAAGTTGAGAGGGTTACGGCGAAAACTGGATGCACTTCGTGTACAAAACGGACAATCTCTTTCGAAGTATCAGGGTTTCGGACAAAAACTAATCTGTTACAAAGGTATTTCATTTTTTTGAACTTATTTGAACTCCATACTTTTTGTGTGTTCAAAATGCACCATTCAAAGCCACATCATCAGTTTTCAACCCTTTCTGACTTCATTTGGTATTTTTCATGCATTTACTGATTTTTTTGAGCTAAATGACCCTGAAATTGAAAAGCAGTACAAATGAACTCTGAAAACGTTGAAAGTTGGCATGGTATCATCATTTCACCCACATAGCATGTTATAAAAAGTTGAGAGGGTTACGGCGAAAACTGGATGCACTTCGTGTACAAAACGGACAATCTCTTTCGAAGTATCAGGGTTTCGGACAAAAACTCATCTGTTACAAAGGTATTTAATTTTTTTGAACTTATTTGAACTCCAGACTTTTTGTGTGTTCAAAATGCACCATTCAAAGCCACATCATCAGTTTTCAACCCTTTCTGACTTCATTTGGTATTTTTCATGCATTTACTGATTTTTTTGAGCTAAATGACCCTGAAATTGAAAAGCAGTACAAATGAACTCTGAAAACGTTGAAAGTTGGCATGGTATCATCATTTCACCCACATAGCATGTTATAAGAAGTTGAGAGGGTTACGGCAAAAACTGGATGCACTTCGTGTACAAAACGGACAATCTCTTTCGAAGTATCAGGGTTTCGGACAAAAACTCATCTGTTACAAAGGTATTTCATTTTTTTGAACGTATTTGAACTCCATACTTTTTGTGTGTTCAAAATGCACCATTCAAAGCAACATCATCAGTTTTCAACCCTTTCTGACTTCATTTGGTATTTTTCATGCATTTACTGATTTTTTTGAGCTAAATGACCCTGAAATTGAAAAGCAGTACAAATGAACTCTGAAAACGTTGAAAGTTGGCATGGTATCATCATTTCACCCACATAGCATGTTATAAAAAGTTGAGAGGGTTACGGCGAAAACTGGATGCACTTCGTGTACAAAACAGACAATCTCTTTCGAAGTATCAGGGTTTCGGACAAAAACTCATCTGTTACAAAGGTATTTCATTTTTTTGAACTTATTTGAACTCCAGACTTTTTGTGTGTTCAAAATGCACCATTCAAAGCCACATCATCAGTTTTCAACCCTTTCTGACTTCATTTGGTATTTTTCATGCATTTACTGATTTTTTTGAGCTAAATGACCCTGAAATTGAAAAGCAGTACAAATGAACTCTGAAAACGTTGAAAGTTGGCATGGTATCATCATTTCACCCACATAGCATGTTATAAGAAGTTGAGAGGGTTACGGCAAAACCTGGATGCACTTCGTGTACAAAACGGACAATCTCTTTCGAAGTATCAGGGTTTCGGACAAAAACTCATCTGTTACAAAGGTATTTCATTTTTTTGAACGTATTTGAACTCCATACTTTTTGTGTGTTCAAAATGCACCATTCAAAGCAACATCATCAGTTTTCAACCCTTTCTGACTTCATTTGGTATTTTTCATGCATTTACTGATTTTTTTGAGCTAAATGACCCTGAAATTGAAAAGCAGTACAAATGAACTCTGAAAACGTTGAAAGTTGGCATGGTATCATCATTTCACCCACATAGCATGTTATAAAAAGTTGAGAGGGTTACGGCGAAAACTGGATGCACTTCGTGTACAAAACAGACAATCTCTTTCGAAGTATCAGGGTTTCGGACAAAAACTCATCTGTTACAAAGGTATTTCATTTTTTTGAACTTATTTGAACTCCATACTTTTTGTGTGTTCAAAATGCACCATTCAAAGCCACATCATCAGTTTTCAACCCTTTCTGACTTCATTTGGTATTTTTCATGCATTTACTGATTTTTTTGAGCTAAATGACCCTGAAATTGAAAAGCAGTACAAATGAACTCTGAAAACGTTGAAAGTTGGCATGGTATCATCATTTCACCCACATAGCATGTTATAAAAAGTTGAGAGGGTTACGGCGAAAACTGGATGCACTTCGTGTACAAAACAGACAATCTCTTTCGAAGTATCAGGGTTTCGGACAAAAACTCATCTGTTACAAAGGTATTTAATTTTTTTGAACTTATTTGAACTCCAGACTTTTTGTGTGTTCAAAATGCACCATTCAAAGCCACATCATCAGTTTTCAACCCTTTCTGACTTCATTTGGTATTTTTCATGCATTTACTGATTTTTTTGAGCTAAATGACCCTGAAATTGAAAAGCAGTACAAATGAACTCTGAAAAGGTTGAAAGTTGGCATGGTATCATCATTTCACCCACATAGCATGTTATAAGAAGTTGAGAGGGTTACGGAAAAAACTGGATGCACTTCGTGTACAAAACGGACAATCTCTTTCGAAGTATCAGGGTTTCGGACAAAAACTCATCTGTTACAAAGGTATTTCATTTTTTTGAACTTATTTGAACTCCATACTTTTTGTGTGTTCAAAATGCACCATTCAAAGCCACATCATCAGTTTTCAACCCTTTTTGAGTTCATTTGGTATTTTTCATGCATTTACTGATTTTTTTTGAGCTAAATGACCCTGAAATTGAAAAGCAGTACAAATGAACTCTGAAAAGGTTGAAAGTTGTCATGGTATCATCATTTCACCCACATAGCATGTTATAAGAAGTTGAGAGGGTTACGGAAAAAACTGGATGCACTTCGTGTACAAAACGGACAATCTCTTTCGAAGTATCAGGGTTTCGGACAAAAACTCATCTGTTACAAAGGTATTTAATTTTTTTGAACTTATTTGAACTACATACTTTTTGTGTGTTCAAAATGCACCATTCAAAGCCACATCATCAGTTTTCAACCCTTTCTGACTTCATTTGGTATTTTTCATGCATTTACTGATTTTTTTGAGCTAAATGACCCTGAAATTGAAAAGCAGTACAAATGAACTCTGAAAACGTTGAAAGTTGGCATGGTATCATCATTTCACCCACATAGCATGTTATAAAAAGTTGAGAGGGTTACGGCGAAAACTGGATGCACTTCGTGTACAAAACAGACAATCTCTTTCGAAGTATCAGGGTTTCGGACAAAAACTCATCTGTTACAAAGGTATTTAATTTTTTTGAACTTATTTGAACTCCAGACTTTTTGTGTGTTCAAAATGCACCATTCAAAGCCACATCATCAGTTTTCAACCCTTTCTGACTTCATTTGGTATTTTTCATGCATTTACTGATTTTTTTGAGCTAAATGACCCTGAAATTGAAAAGCAGTACAAATGAACTCTGAAAAGGTTGAAAGTTGGCATGGTATCATCATTTCACCCACATAGCATGTTATAAGAAGTTGAGAGGGTTACGGAAAAAACTGGATGCACTTCGTGTACAAAACGGACAATCTCTTTCGAAGTATCAGGGTTTCGGACAAAAACTCATCTGTTACAAAGGTATTTCATTTTTTTGAACTTATTTGAACTCCATACTTTTTGTGTGTTCAAAATGCACCATTCAAAGCCACATCATCTGTTTTCAACCCTTTCTGAGTTCATTTGGTATTTTTCATGCATTTACTGATTTTTTTTGAGCTAAATGACCCTGAAATTGAAAAGCAGTACAAATGAACTCTGAAAAGGTTGAAAGTTGGCATGGTATCATCATTTCACCCACATAGCATGTTATAAGAAGTTGAGAGGGTTACGGAAAAAACTGGATGCACTTCGTGTACAAAACGGACAATCTCTTTCGAAGTATCAGGGTTTCGGACAAAAACTCATCTGTTACAAAGGTATTTAATTTTTTTGAACTTATTTGAACTACATACTTTTTGTGTGTTCAAAATGCACCATTCAAAGCCACATCATCAGTTTTCAACCCTTTCTGACTTCATTTGGTATTTTTCATGCATTTACTGATTTTTTTGAGCTAAATGACCCTGAAATTAAAAAGCAGTACAAATGAACTCTGAAAACGTTGAAAGTTGGCATGGTATCATCATTTCACCCACATAGCATGTTATAAAAAGTTGAGAGGGTTACGGCGAAAACTGGATGCACTTCGTGTACAAAACAGACAATCTCTTTCGAAGTATCAGGGTTTCGGACAAAAACTCATCTGTTACAAAGGTATTTAATTTTTTTGAACTTATTTGAACTCCAGACTTTTTGTGTGTTCAAAATGCACCATTCAAAGCCACATCATCAGTTTTCAACCCTTTCTGACTTCATTTGGTATTTTTCATGCATTTACTGATTTTTTTGAGCTAAATGACCCTGAAATTGAAAAGCAGTACAAATGAACTCTGAAAAGGTTGAAAGTTGGCATGGTATCATCATTTCACCCACATAGCATGTTATAAGAAGTTGAGAGGGTTACGGCGAAAACTGGATGCACTTCGTGTACAAAACGGACAATCTCTTTCGAAGTATCAGGGTTTCGGACAAAAACTAATCTGTTACAAAGGTATTTCATTTTTTTGAACTTATTTGAACTCCATACTTTTTGTGTGTTCAAAATGCACCATTCAAAGCCACATCATCAGTTTTCAACCCTTTCTGACTTCATTTGGTATTTTTCATGCATTTACTGATTTTTTTGAGCTAAATGACCCTGAAATTGAAAAGCAGTACAAATGAACTCTGAAAACGTTGAAAGTTGGCATGGTATCATCATTTCACCCACATAGCATGTTATAAAAAGTTGAGAGGGTTACGGCGAAAACTGGATGCACTTCGTGTACAAAACGGACAATCTCTTTCGAAGTATCAGGGTTTCGGACAAAAACTCATCTGTTACAAAGGTATTTAATTTTTTTGAACTTATTTGAACTCCAGACTTTTTGTGTGTTCAAAATGCACCATTCAAAGCCACATCATCAGTTTTCAACCCTTTCTGACTTCATTTGGTATTTTTCATGCATTTACTGATTTTTTTGAGCTAAATGACCCTGAAATTGAAAAGCAGTACAAATGAACTCTGAAAACGTTGAAAGTTGGCATGGTATCATCATTTCACCCACATAGCATGTTATAAGAAGTTGAGAGGGTTACGGCAAAAACTGGATGCACTTCGTGTACAAAACGGACAATCTCTTTCGAAGTATCAGGGTTTCGGACAAAAACTCATCTGTTACAAAGGTATTTCATTTTTTTGAACGTATTTGAACTCCATACTTTTTGTGTGTTCAAAATGCACCATTCAAAGCAACATCATCAGTTTTCAACCCTTTCTGACTTCATTTGGTATTTTTCATGCATTTACTGATTTTTTTGAGCTAAATGACCCTGAAATTGAAAAGCAGTACAAATGAACTCTGAAAACGTTGAAAGTTGGCATGGTATCATCATTTCACCCACATAGCATGTTATAAAAAGTTGAGAGGGTTACGGCGAAAACTGGATGCACTTCGTGTACAAAACAGACAATCTCTTTCGAAGTATCAGGGTTTCGGACAAAAACTCATCTGTTACAAAGGTATTTCATTTTTTTGAACTTATTTGAACTCCATACTTTTTGTGTGTTCAAAATGCACCATTCAAAGCCACATCATCAGTTTTCAACCCTTTCTGACTTCATTTGGTATTTTTCATGCATTTACTGATTTTTTTGAGCTAAATGACCCTGAAATTGAAAAGCAGTACAAATGAACTCTGAAAAGGTTGAAAGTTGGCATGGTATCATCATTTCACCCACATAGCATGTTATAAAAAGTTGAGAGGGTTACGGCGAAAACTGGATGCACTTCGTGTACAAAACAGACAATCTCTTTCGAAGTATCAGGGTTTCGGACAAAAACTCATCTGTTACAAAGGTATTTCATTTTTTTGAACTTATTTGAACTCCATACTTTTTGTGTGTTCAAAATGCACCATTCAAAGCCACATCATCAGTTTTCAACCGTTTCTGACTTCATTTGGTATTTTTCATGCATTTACTGATTTTTTTGAGCTAAATGACCCTGAAATTGAAAAGCAGTACAAATGAACTCTGAAAACGTTGAAAGTTGGCATGGTATCATCATTTCACCCACATAGCATGTTATAAAAAGTTGAGAGGGTTACGGCGAAAACTGGATGCACTTCGTGTACAAAACAGACAATCTCTTTCGAAGTATCAGGGTTTCGGACAAAAACTCATCTGTTACAAAGGTATTTAATTTTTTTGAACTTATTTGAACTCCAGACTTTTTGTGTGTTCAAAATGCACCATTCAAAGCCACATCATCCGTTTTCAACCCTTTCTGACTTCATTTGGTATTTTTCATGCATTTACTGATTTTTTTGAGCTAAATGACCCTGAAATTGAAAAGCAGTACAAATGAACTCTGAAAAGGTTGAAAGTTGGCATGGTATCATCATTTCACCCACATAGCATGTTATAAGAAGTTGAGAGGGTTACGGCAAAAACTGGATGCACTTCGTGTACAAAACGGACAATCTCTTTCGAAGTATCAGGGTTTCGGACAAAAACTCATCTGTTACAAAGGTATTTCATTTTTTTGAACGTATTTGAACTACATACTTTTTGTGTGTTCAAAATGCACCATTCAAAGCCACATCATCAGTTTTCAACCCTTTCTGACTTCATTTGGTATTTTTCATGCATTTACTGATTTTTTTGAGCTAAATGACCCTGAAATTGAAAAGCAGTACAAATGAACTCTGAAAACGTTGAAAGTTGGCATGGTATCATCATTTCACCCACATAGCATGTTATAAAAAGTTGAGAGGGTTACGGCGAAAACTGGATGCACTTCGTGTACAAAACAGACAATCTCTTTCGAAGTATCAGGGTTTCGGACAAAAACTCATCTGTTACAAAGGTATTTCATTTTTTTGAACTTATTTGAACTCCATACTTTTTGTGTGTTCAAAATGCACCATTCAAAGCCACATCATCAGTTTTCAACCCTTTCTGACTTCATTTGGTATTTTTCATGCATTTACTGATTTTTTTGAGCTAAATGACCCTGAAATTGAAAAGCAGTACAAATGAACTCTGAAAACGTTGAAAGTTGGCATGGTATCATCATTTCACCCACATAGCATGTTATAAAAAGTTGAGAGGGTTACGGCGAAAACTGGATGCACTTCGTGTACAAAACAGACAATCTCTTTCGAAGTATCAGGGTTTCGGACAAAAACTCATCTGTTACAAAGGTATTTAATTTTTTTGAACTTATTTGAACTCCAGACTTTTTGTGTGTTCAAAATGCACCATTCAAAGCCACATCATCAGTTTTCAACACTTTCTGACTTCATTTGGTATTTTTCATGCATTTACTGATTTTTTTGAGCTAAATGACCCTGAAATTGAAAAGCAGTACAAATGAACTCTGAAAAGGTTGAAAGTTGGCATGGTATCATCATTTCACCCACATAGCATGTTATAAGAAGTTGAGAGGGTTACGGCAAAAACTGGATGCACTTCGTATACAAAACGGACAATCTCTTTCGAAGTATCAGGGTTTCGGACAAAAACTCATCTGTTACAAAGGTATTTAATTTTTTTGAACTTATTTGAACTCCAGACTTTTTGTGTGTTCAAAATGCACCATTCAAAGCCACATCATCAGTTTTCAACCCTTTCTGACTTCATTTGGTATTTTTCATGCATTTACTGATTTTTTTGAGCTAAATGACCCTGAAATTGAAAAGCAGTACAAATGAACTCTGAAAAGGTTGAAAGTTGGCATGGTATCATCATTTCACCCACATAGCATGTTATAAGAAGTTGAGAGGGTTACGGCGAAAACTGGATGCACTTCGTGTACAAAACGGACAATCTCTTTCGAAGTATCAGGGTTTCGGACAAAAACTAATCTGTTACAAAGGTATTTCATTTTTTTGAACTTATTTGAACTCCATACTTTTTGTGTGTTCAAAATGCACCATTCAAAGCCACATCATCAGTTTTCAACCCTTTCTGACTTCATTTGGTATTTTTCATGCATTTACTGATTTTTTTGAGCTAAATGACCCTGAAATTGAAAAGCAGTACAAATGAACTCTGAAAACGTTGAAAGTTGGCATGGTATCATCATTTCACCCACATAGCATGTTATAAAAAGTTGAGAGGGTTACGGCGAAAACTGGATGCACTTCGTGTACAAAACGGACAATCTCTTTCGAAGTATCAGGGTTTCGGACAAAAACTCATCTGTTACAAAGGTATTTAATTTTTTTGAATTTATTTGAACTCCAGACTTTTTGTGTGTTCAAAATGCACCATTCAAAGCCACATCATCAGTTTTCAACCCTTTCTGACTTCATTTGGTATTTTTCATGCATTTACTGATTTTTTTGAGCTAAATGACCCTGAAATTGAAAAGCAGTACAAATGAACTCTGAAAACGTTGAAAGTTGGCATGGTATCATCATTTCACCCACATAGCATGTTATAAAAAGTTGAGAGGGTTACGGCGAAAACTGGATGCACTTCGTGTACAAAACGGACAATCTCTTTCGAAGTATCAGGGTTTCGGACAAAAACTCATCTGTTACAAAGGTATTTAATTTTTTTGAATTTATTTGAACTCCAGACTTTTTGTGTGTTCAAAATGCACCATTCAAAGCCACATCATCAGTTTTCAACCCTTTCTGACTTCATTTGGTATTTTTCATGCATTTACTGATTTTTTTGAGCTAAATGACCCTGAAATTGAAAAGCAGTACAAATGAACTCTGAAAACGTTGAAAGTTGGCATGGTATCATCATTTCACCCACATAGCATGTTATAAGAAGTTGAGAGGGTTACGGCAAAAACTGGATGCACTTCGTGTACAAAACGGACAATCTCTTTCGAAGTATCAGGGTTTCGGACAAAAACTCATCTGTTACAAAGGTATTTCATTTTTTTGAACGTATTTGAACTCCATACTTTTTGTGTGTTCAAAATGCACCATTCAAAGCAACATCATCAGTTTTCAACCCTTTCTGACTTCATTTGGTATTTTTCATGCATTTACTGATTTTTTTGAGCTAAATGACCCTGAAATTGAAAAGCAGTACAAATGAACTCTGAAAACGTTGAAAGTTGGCATGGTATCATAATTTCACCCACATAGCATGTTATAAAAAGTTGAGAGGGTTACGGCGAAAACTGGATGCACTTCGTGTACAAAACAGACAATCTCTTTCGAAGTATCAGGGTTTCGGACAAAAACTCATCTGTTACAAAGGTATTTCATTTTTTTGAACTTATTTGAACTCCATACTTTTTGTGTGTTCAAAATGCACCATTCAAAGCCACATCATCAGTTTTCAACCCTTTCTGACTTCATTTGGTATTTTTCATGCATTTACTGATTTTTTTGAGCTAAATGACCCTGAAATTGAAAAGCAGTACAAATGAACTCTGAAAACGTTGAAAGTTGGCATGGTATCATCATTTCACCCACATAGCATGTTATAAAAAGTTGAGAGGGTTACGGCGAAAACTGGATGCACTTCGTGTACAAAACAGACAATCTCTTTCGAAGTATCAGGGTTTCGGACAAAAACTCATCTGTTACAAAGGTATTTCATTTTTTTGAACTTATTTGAACTCCATACTTTTTGTGTGTTCAAAATGCACCATTCAAAGCCACATCATCAGTTTTCAACCCTTTCTGACTTCATTTGGTATTTTTCATGCATTTACTGATTTTTTTGAGCTAAATGACCCTGAAATTGAAAAGCAGTACAAATGAACTCTGAAAACGTTGAAAGTTGGCATGGTATCATCATTTCACCCACATAGCATGTTATAAGAAGTTGAGAGGGTTACGGCAAAAACTGGATGCACTTCGTGTACAAAACGGACAATCTCTTTCGAAGTATCAGGGTTTCGGACAAAAACTCATCTGTTACAAAGGTATTTCATTTTTTTGAACGTATTTGAACTACATACTTTTTGTGTGTTCAAAATGCACCATTCAAAGCCACATCATCAGTTTTCAACCCTTTCTGACTTCATTTGGTATTTTTCATGCATTTACTGATTTTTTTGAGCTAAATGACCCTGAAATTGAAAAGCAGTACAAATGAACTCTGAAAACGTTGAAAGTTGGCATGGTATCATCATTTCACCCACATAGCATGTTATAAAAAGTTGAGAGGGTTACGGCGAAAACTGGATGCACTTCGTGTACAAAACAGACAATCTCTTTCGAAGTATCAGGGTTTCGGACAAAAACTCATCTGTTACAAAGGTATTTCATTTTTTTGAACTTATTTGAACTCCATACTTTTTGTGTGTTCAAAATGCACCATTCAAAGCCACATCATCAGTTTTCAACCCTTTCTGACTTCATTTGGTATTTTTCATGCATTTACTGATTTTTTTGAGCTAAATGACCCTGAAATTGAAAAGCAGTACAAATGAACTCTGAAAACGTTGAAAGTTGGCATGGTATCATCATTTCACCCACATAGCATGTTATAAAAAGTTGAGAGGGTTACGGCGAAAACTGGATGCACTTCGTGTACAAAACAGACAATCTCTTTCGAAGTATCAGGGTTTCGGACAAAAACTCATCTGTTACAAAGGTATTTCATTTTTTTGAACTTATTTGAACTCCAGACTTTTTGTGTGTTCAAAATGCACCATTCAAAGCCACATCATCAGTTTTCAACCCTTTCTGACTTCATTTGGTATTTTTCATGCATTTACTGATTTTTTTGAGCTAAATGACCCTGAAATTGAAAAGCAGTACAAATGAACTCTGAAAAGGTTGAAAGTTGGCATGGTATCATCATTTCACCCACATAGCATGTTATAAGAAGTTGAGAGGGTTACGGCGAAAACTGGATGCACTTCGTGTACAAAACGGACAATCTCTTTCGAAGTATCAGGGTTTCGGACAAAAACTAATCTGTTACAAAGGTATTTCATTTTTTTGAACTTATTTGAACTCCATACTTTTTGTGTGTTCAAAATGCACCATTCAAAGCCACATCATCAGTTTTCAACCCTTTCTGACTTCATTTGGTATTTTTCATGCATTTACTGATTTTTTTGAGCTAAATGACCCTGAAATTGAAAAGCAGTACAAATGAACTCTGAAAACGTTGAAAGTTGGCATGGTATCATCATTTCACCCACATAGCATGTTATAAAAAGTTGAGAGGGTTACGGCGAAAACTGGATGCACTTCGTGTACAAAACGGACAATCTCTTTCGAAGTATCAGGGTTTCGGACAAAAACTCATCTGTTACAAAGGTATTTAATTTTTTTGAACTTATTTGAACTCCAGACTTTTTGTGTGTTCAAAATGCACCATTCAAAGCCACATCATCAGTTTTCAACCCTTTCTGACTTCATTTGGTATTTTTCATGCATTTACTGATTTTTTTGAGCTAAATGACCCTGAAATTGAAAAGCAGTACAAATGAACTCTGAAAACGTTGAAAGTTGGCATGGTATCATCATTTCACCCACATAGCATGTTATAAGAAGTTGAGAGGGTTACGGCAAAAACTGGATGCACTTCGTGTACAAAACGGACAATCTCTTTCGAAGTATCAGGGTTTCGGACAAAAACTCATCTGTTACAAAGGTATTTCATTTTTTTGAACGTATTTGAACTCCATACTTTTTGTGTGTTCAAAATGCACCATTCAAAGCAACATCATCAGTTTTCAACCCTTTCTGACTTCATTTGGTATTTTTCATGCATTTACTGATTTTTTTGAGCTAAATGACCCTGAAATTGAAAAGCAGTACAAATGAACTCTGAAAACGTTGAAAGTTGGCATGGTATCATCATTTCACCCACATAGCATGTTATAAAAAGTTGAGAGGGTTACGGCGAAAACTGGATGCACTTCGTGTACAAAACAGACAATCTCTTTCGAAGTATCAGGGTTTCGGACAAAAACTCATCTGTTACAAAGGTATTTAATTTTTTTGAACTTATTTGAACTCCAGACTTTTTGTGTGTTCAAAATGCACCATTCAAAGCCACATCATCAGTTTTCAACCCTTTCTGACTTCATTTGGTATTTTTCATGCATTTACTGTTTTTTTTGAGCTAAATGACCCTGAAATTGAAAAGCAGTACAAATGAACTCTGAAAACGTTGAAAGTTGGCATGGTATCATCATTTCACCCACATAGCATGTTATAAAAAGTTGAGAGGGTTACGGCGAAAACTGGATGCACTTCGTGTACAAAACAGACAATCTCTTTCGAAGTATCAGGGTTTCGGACAAAAACTCATCTGTTACAAAGGTATTTCATTTTTTTGAACTTATTTGAACTCCATACTTTTTGTGTGTTCAAAATGCACCATTCAAAGCCACATCATCAGTTTTCAACCCTTTCTGACTTCATTTGGTATTTTTCATGCATTTACTGATTTTTTTTGAGCTAAATGACCCTGAAATTGAAAAGCAGTGCAAATGAACTCTGAAAACGTTGAAAGTTGGCATGGTATCATCATTTCACCCACATAGCATGTTATAAAAAGTTGAGAGGGTTACGGCGAAAACTGGATGCACTTCGTGTACAAAACAGACAATCTCTTTCGAAGTATCAGGGTTTCGGACAAAAACTCATCTGTTACAAAGGTATTTAATTTTTTTGAACTTATTTGAACTCCAGACTTTTTGTGTGTTCAAAATGCACCATTCAAAGCCACATCATCAGTTTTCAACCCTTTCTGACTTCATTTGGTATTTTTCATGCATTTACTGATTTTTTTGAGCTAAATGACCCTGAAATTGAAAAGCAGTACAAATGAACTCTGAAAAGGTTGAAAGTTGGCATGGTATCATCATTTCACCCACATAGCATGTTATAAGAAGTTGAGAGGGTTACGGCAAAAACTGGATGCACTTCGTGTACAAAACGGACAATCTCTTTCGAAGTATCAGGGTTTCGGACAAAAACTCATCTGTTACAAAGGTATTTCATTTTTTTGAACGTATTTGAACTACATACTTTTTGTGTGTTCAAAATGCACCATTCAAAGCCACATCATCAGTTTTCAACCCTTTCTGACTTCATTTGGTATTTTTCATGCATTTACTGATTTTTTTGAGCTAAATGACCCTGAAATTGAAAAGCAGTACAAATGAACTCTGAAAACGTTGAAAGTTGGCATGGTATCATCATTTCACCCACATAGCATGTTATAAAAAGTTGAGAGGGTTACGGCGAAAACGGGATGCACTTCGTGTACAAAACAGACAATCTCTTTCGAAGTATCAGGGTTTCGGACAAAAACTCATCTGTTACAAAGGTATTTAATTTTTTTGAACTTATTTGAACTCCAGACTTTTTGTGTGTTCAAAATGCACCATTCAAAGCCACATCATCAGTTTTCAACCCTTTCTGACTTCATTTGGTATTTTTCATGCATTTACTGATTTTTTTGAGCTAAATGACCCTGAAATTGAAAAGCAGTACAAATGAACTCTGAAAACGTTGAAAGTTGGCATGGTATCATCATTTCACCCACATAGCATGTTATAAGAAGTTGAGAGGGTTACGGCGAAAACTGGATGCACTTCGTGTACAAAACGGACAATCTCTTTCGAAGTATCAGGGTTTCGGACAAAAACTAATCTGTTACAAAGGTATTTCATTTTTTTGAACTTATTTGAACTCCATACTTTTTGTGTGTTCAAAATGCACCATTCAAAGCCACATCATCAGTTTTCAACCCTTTCTGACTTCATTTGGTATTTTTCATGCATTTACTGATTTTTTTGAGCTAAATGACCCTGAAATTGAAAAGCAGTACAAATGAACTCTGAAAACGTTGAAAGTTGGCATGGTATCATAATTTCACCCACATAGCATGTTATAAAAAGTTGAGAGGGTTACGGCGAAAACTGGATGCACTTCGTGTACAAAACGGACAATCTCTTTCGAAGTATCAGGGTTTCGGACAAAAACTCATCTGTTACAAAGGTATTTAATTTTTTTGAACTTATTTGAACTCCAGACTTTTTGTGTGTTCAAAATGCACCATTCAAAGCCACATCATCAGTTTTCAACCCTTTCTGACTTCATTTGGTATTTTTCATGCATTTACTGATTTTTTTGAGCTAAATGACCCTGAAATTGAAAAGCAGTACAAATGAACTCTGAAAACGTTGAAAGTTGGCATGGTATCATCATTTCACCCACATAGCATGTTATAAGAAGTTGAGAGGGTTACGGCAAAAACTGGATGCACTTCGTGTACAAAACGGACAATCTCTTTCGAAGTATCAGGGTTTCGGACAAAAACTCATCTGTTACAAAGGTATTTCATTTTTTTGAACGTATTTGAACTCCATACTTTTTGTGTGTTCAAAATGCACCATTCAAAGCAACATCATCAGTTTTCAACCCTTTCTGACTTCATTTGGTATTTTTCATGCATTTACTGATTTTTTTGAGCTAAATGACCCTGAAATTGAAAAGCAGTACAAATGAACTCTGAAAACGTTGAAAGTTGGCATGGTATCATCATTTCACCCACATAGCATGTTATAAAAAGTTGAGAGGGTTACGGCGAAAACTGGATGCACTTCGTGTACAAAACAGACAATCTCTTTCGAAGTATCAGGGTTTCGGACAAAAACTCATCTGTTACAAAGGTATTTCATTTTTTTGAACTTATTTGAACTCCATACTTTTTGTGTGTTCAAAATGCACCATTCAAAGCCACATCATCAGTTTTCAACCCTTTCTGACTTCATTTGGTATTTTTCATGCATTTACTGTTTTTTTTGAGCTAAATGACCCTGAAATTGAAAAGCAGTACAAATGAACTCTGAAAACGTTGAAAGTTGGCATGGTATCATCATTTCACCCACATAGCATGTTATAAAAAGTTGAGAGGGTTACGGCGAAAACTGGATGCACTTCGTGTACAAAACAGACAATCTCTTTCGAAGTATCAGGGTTTCGGACAAAAACTCATCTGTTACAAAGGTATTTCATTTTTTTGAACTTATTTGAACTCCATACTTTTTGTGTGTTCAAAATGCACCATTCAAAGCCACATCATCAGTTTTCAACCCATTCTGACTTCATTTGGTATTTTTCATGCATTTACTGATTTTTTTTGAGCTAAATGACCCTGAAATTGAAAAGCAGTACAAATGAACTCTGAAAACGTTGAAAGTTGGCATGGTATCATCATTTCACCCACATAGCATGTTATAAAAAGTTGAGAGGGTTACGGCGAAAACTGGATGCACTTCGTGTACAAAACAGACAATCTCTTTCGAAGTATCAGGGTTTCGGACAAAAACTCATCTGTTACAAAGGTATTTAATTTTTTTGAACTTATTTGAACTCCAGACTTTTTGTGTGTTCAAAATGCACCATTCAAAGCCACATCATCCGTTTTCAACCCTTTCTGACTTCATTTGGTATTTTTCATGCATTTACTGATTTTTTTGAGCTAAATGACCCTGAAATTGAAAAGCAGTACAAATGAACTCTGAAAAGGTTGAAAGTTGGCATGGTATCATCATTTCACCCACATAGCATGTTATAAGAAGTTGAGAGGGTTACGGCAAAAACTGGATGCACTTCGTGTACAAAACGGACAATCTCTTTCGAAGTATCAGGGTTTCGGACAAAAACTCATCTGTTACAAAGGTATTTCATTTTTTTGAACGTATTTGAACTACATACTTTTTGTGTGTTCAAAATGCACCATTCAAAGCCACATCATCAGTTTTCAACCCTTTCTGACTTCATTTGGTATTTTTCATGCATTTACTGATTTTTTTGAGCTAAATGACCCTGAAATTGAAAAGCAGTACAAATGAACTCTGAAAACGTTGAAAGTTGGCATGGTATCATCATTTCACCCACATAGCATGTTATAAAAAGTTGAGAGGGTTACGGCGAAAACTGGATGCACTTCGTGTACAAAACAGACAATCTCTTTCGAAGTATCAGGGTTTCGGACAAAAACTCATCTGTTACAAAGGTATTTCATTTTTTTGAACTTATTTGAACTCCAGACTTTTTGTGTGTTCAAAATGCACCAGTCAAAGCCACATCATCAGTTTTCAACCCTTTCTGACTTCATTTGGTATTTTTCATGCATTTACTGATTTTTTTGAGCTAAATGACCCTGAAATTGAAAAGCAGTACAAATGAACTCTGAAAACGTTGAAAGTTGGCATGGTATCATCATTTCACCCACATAGCATGTTATAAGAAGTTGAGAGGGTTACGGCAAAAACTGGATGCACTTCGTGTACAAAACGGACAATCTCTTTCGAAGTATCAGGGTTTCGGACAAAAACTCATCTGTTACAAAGGTATTTAATTTTTTTGAACGTATTTGAACTCCATACTTTTTGTGTGTTCAAAATGCACCATTCAAAGCAACATCATCAGTTTTCAACCCTTTCTGACTTCATTTGGTATTTTTCATGCATTTACTGATTTTTTTGAGCTAAATGACCCTGAAATTGAAAAGCAGTACAAATGAACTCTGAAAACGTTGAAAGTTGGCATGGTATCATCATTTCACCCACATAGCATGTTATAAAAAGTTGAGAGGGTTACGGCGAAAACTGGATGCACTTCGTGTACAAAACAGACAATCTCTTTCGAAGTATCAGGGTTTCGGACAAAAACTCATCTGTTACAAAGGTATTTAATTTTTTTGAACTTATTTGAACTCCAGACTTTTTGTGTGTTCAAAATGCACCATTCAAAGCCACATCATCAGTTTTCAACCCTTTCTGACTTCATTTGGTATTTTTCATGCATTTACTGATTTTTTTGAGCTAAATGACCCTGAAATTGAAAAGCAGTACAAATGAACTCTGAAAACGTTGAAAGTTGGCATGGTATCATCATTTCACCCACATAGCATGTTATAAGAAGTTGAGAGGGTTACGGCAAAAACTGGATGCACTTCGTGTACAAAACGGACAATCTCTTTCGAAGTATCAGGGTTTCGGACAAAAACTCATCTGTTACAAAGGTATTTCATTTTTTTGAACGTATTTGAACTCCATACTTTTTGTGTGTTCAAAATGCACCATTCAAAGCAACATCATCAGTTTTCAACCCTTTCTGACTTCATTTGGTATTTTTCATGCATTTACTGATTTTTTTGAGCTAAATGACCCTGAAATTGAAAAGCAGTACAAATGAACTCTGAAAACGTTGAAAGTTGGCATGGTATCATCATTTCACCCACATAGCATGTTATAAAAAGTTGAGAGGGTTACGGCGAAAACTGGATGCACTTCGTGTACAAAACAGACAATCTCTTTCGAAGTATCAGGGTTTCGGACAAAAACTCATCTGTTACAAAGGTATTTCATTTTTTTGAACTTATTTGAACTCCATACTTTTTGTGTGTTCAAAATGCACCATTCAAAGCCACATCATCTGTTTTCAACCCTTTCTGACTTCATTTGGTATTTTTCATGCATTTACTGATTTTTTTGAGCTAAATGACCCTGAAATTGAAAAGCAGTACAAATGAACTCTGAAAACGTTGAAAGTTGGCATGGTATCATCATTTCACCCACATAGCATGTTATAAAAAGTTGAGAGGGTTACGGCGAAAACTGGATGCACTTCGTGTACAAAACAGACAATCTCTTTCGAAGTATCAGGGTTTCGGACAAAAACTCATCTGTTACAAAGGTATTTCATTTTTTTGAACTTATTTGAACTCCATACTTTTTGTGTGTTCAAAATGCACCATTCAAAGCCACATCATCAGTTTTCAACCCTTTCTGACTTCATTTGGTATTTTTCATGCATTTACTGATTTTTTTGAGCTAAATGACCCTGAAATTGAAAAGCAGTACAAATGAACTCTGAAAACGTTGAAAGTTGGCATGGTATCATCATTTCACCCACATAGCATGTTATAAAAAGTTGAGAGGGTTACGGCGAAAACTGGATGCACTTCGTGTACAAAACAGACAATCTCTTTCGAAGTATCAGGGTTTCGGACAAAAACTCATCTGTTACAAAGGTATTTAATTTTTTTGAACTTATTTGAACTCCAGACTTTTTGTGTGTTCAAAATGCACCATTCAAAGCCACATCATCCGTTTTCAACCCTTTCTGACTTCATTTGGTATTTTTCATGCATTTACTGATTTTTTTGAGCTAAATGACCCTGAAATTGAAAAGCAGTACAAATGAACTCTGAAAAGGTTGACAGTTGGCATGGTATCATCATTTCACCCACATAGCATGTTATAAGAAGTTGAGAGGGTTACGGCAAAAACTGGATGCACTTCGTGTACAAAACGGACAATCTCTTTCGAAGTATCAGGGTTTCGGACAAAAACTCATCTGTTACAAAGGTATTTCATTTTTTTGAACGTATTTGAACTACATACTTTTTGTGTGTTCAAAATGCACCATTCAAAGCCACATCATCAGTTTTCAACCCTTTCTGACTTCATTTGGTATTTTTCATGCATTTACTGATTTTTTTGAGCTAAATGACCCTGAAATTGAAAAGCAGTACAAATGAACTCTGAAAACGTTGAAAGTTGGCATGGTATCATCATTTCACCCACATAGCATGTTATAAAAAGTTGAGAGGGTTACGGCGAAAACTGGATGCACTTCGTGTACAAAACAGACAATCTCTTTCGAAGTATCAGGGTTTCGGACAAAAACTCATCTGTTACAAAGGTATTTCATTTTTTTGAACTTATTTGAACTCCAGACTTTTTGTGTGTTCAAAATGCACCATTCAAAGCCACATCATCAGTTTTCAACCCTTTCTGACTTCATTTGGTATTTTTCATGCATTTACTGATTTTTTTGAGCTAAATGACCCTGAAATTGAAAAGCAGTACAAATGAACTCTGAAAACGTTGAAAGTTGGCATGGTATCATCATTTCACCCACATAGCATGTTATAAGAAGTTGAGAGGGTTACGGCAAAAACTGGATGCACTTCGTGTACAAAACGGACAATCTCTTTCGAAGTATCAGGGTTTCGGACAAAAACTCATCTGTTACAAAGGTATTTAATTTTTTTGAACGTATTTGAACTCCATACTTTTTGTGTGTTCAAAATGCACCATTCAAAGCAACATCATCAGTTTTCAACCCTTTCTGACTTCATTTGGTATTTTTCATGCATTTACTGATTTTTTTGAGCTAAATGACCCTGAAATTGAAAAGCAGTACAAATGAACTCTGAAAACGTTGAAAGTTGGCATGGTATCATCATTTCACCCACATAGCATGTTATAAAAAGTTGAGAGGGTTACGGCGAAAACTGGATGCACTTCGTGTACAAAACAGACAATCTCTTTCGAAGTATCAGGGTTTCGGACAAAAACTCATCTGTTACAAAGGTATTTAATTTTTTTGAACTTATTTGAACTCCAGACTTTTTGTGTGTTCAAAATGCACCATTCAAAGCCACATCATCAGTTTTCAACCCTTTCTGACTTCATTTGGTATTTTCATGCATTTACTGATTTTTTTGAGCTAAATGACCCTGAAATTGAAAAGCAGTACAAATGAACTCTGAAAAGGTTGAAAGTTGGCATGGTATCATCATTTCACCCACATAGCATGTTATAAAAAGTTGAGAGGGTTACGGCGAAAACTGGATGCACTTCGTGTACAAAACAGACAATCTCTTTCGAAGTATCAGGGTTTCGGACAAAAACTCATCTGTTACAAAGGTATTTAATTTTTTTGAACTTATTTGAACTCCATACTTTTTGTGTGTTCAAAATGCACCATTCAAAGCCACATCATCAGTTTTCAACCCTTTCTGACTTCATTTGGTATTTTTCATGCATTTACTGATTTTTTTGAGCTAAATGACCCTGAAATTGAAAAGCAGTACAAATGAACTCTGAAAACGTTGAAAGTTGGCATGGTATCATCATTTCATCCACATAGCATGTTATAAGAAGTTGAGAGGGTTACGGCGAAAACTGGATGCACTTCGTGTACAAAACGGACAATCTCTTTCGAAGTATCAGGGTTTCGGACAAAAACTCATCTGTTACAAAGGTATTTCATTTTTTTGAACTTATTTGAACTCCATACTTTTTGTGTGTTCAAAATGCACCATTCAAAGCCACATCATCAGTTTTCAACCCTTTCTGAGTTCATTTGGTATTTTTCATGCATTTACTGATTTTTTTTGAGCTAAATGACCCTGAAATTGAAAAGCAGTACAAATGAACTCTGAAAAGGTTGAAAGTTGGCATGGTATCATCATTTCACCCACATAGCATGTTATAAGAAGTTGAGAGGGTTACGGAAAAAACTGGATGCACTTCGTGTACAAAACGGACAATCTCTTTCGAAGTATCAGGGTTTCGGACAAAAACTCATCTGTTACAAAGGTATTTCATTTCTTTGAACGTATTTGAACTACATACTTTTTGTGTGTTCAAAATGCACCATTCAAAGCCACATCATCAGTTTTCAACCCTTTCTGACTTCATTTGGTATTTTTCATGCATTTACTGATTTTTTGAGCTAAATGACCCTGAAATTGAAAAGCAGTACAAATGAACTCTGAAAACGTTGAAAGTTGGCATGGTATCATCATTTCACCCACATAGCATGTTATAAAAAGTTGAGAGGGTTACGGCGAAAACTGGATGCACTTCGTGTACAAAACAGACAATCTCTTTCGAAGTATCAGGGTTTCGGACAAAAACTCATCTGTTACAAAGGTATTTCATTTTTTTGAACTTATTTGAACTCCATACTTTTTGTGTGTTCAAAATGCACCATTCAAAGCCACATCATCAGTTTTCAACCCTTTCTGACTTCATTTGGTATTTTTCATGCATTTACTGATTTTTTTGAGCTAAATGACCCTGAAATTGAAAAGCAGTACAAATGAACTCTGAAAACGTTGAAAGTTGGCATGGTTTCATCATTTCACCCACATAGCATGTTATAAAAAGTTGAGAGGGTTACGGCGAAAACTGGATGCACTTCGTGTACAAAACAGACAATCTCTTTCGAAGTATCAGGGTTTCGGACAAAAACTCATCTGTTACAAAGGTATTTAATTTTTTTGAACTTATTTGAACTCCATACTTTTTGTGTGTTCAAAATGCACCATTCAAAGCCACATCATCAGTTTTCAACCCTTTCTGACTTCATTTGGTATTTTTCATGCATTTACTGATTTTTTTGAGCTAAATGACCCTGAAATTGAAAAGCAGTACAAATGAACTCTGAAAACGTTGAAAGTTGGCATGGTATCATCATTTCACCCACATAGCATGTTATAAAAAGTTGAGAGGGTTACGGCGAAAACTGGATGCACTTCGTGTACAAAACGGACAATCTCTTTCGAAGTATCAGGGTTTCGGACAAAAACTCATCTGTTACAAAGGTATTTAATTTTTTTGAACTTATTTGAACTCCAGACTTTTTGTGTGTTCAAAATGCACCATTCAAAGCCACATCATCAGTTTTCAATCCTTTCTGACTTCATTTGGTATTTTTCATGCATTTACTGATTTTTTTGAGCTAAATGACCCTGAAATTGAAAAGCAGTACAAATGAACTCTGAAAACGTTGAAAGTTGGCATGGTATCATCATTTCACCCACATAGCATGTTATAAGAAGTTGAGAGGGTTACGGCAAAACCTGGATGCACTTCGTGTACAAAACGGACAATCTCTTTCGAAGTATCAGGGTTTCGGACAAAAACTCATCTGTTACAAAGGTATTTCATTTTTTTGAACGTATTTGAACTCCATACTTTTTGTGTGTTCAAAATGCACCATTCAAAGCAACATCATCAGTTTTCAACCCTTTCTGACTTCATTTGGTATTTTTCATGCATTTACTGATTTTTTTGAGCTAAATGACCCTGAAATTGAAAAGCAGTACAAATGAACTCTGAAAACGTTGAAAGTTGGCATGGTATCATCATTTCACCCACATAGCATGTTATAAAAAGTTGAGAGGGTTACGGCGAAAACTGGATGCACTTCGTGTACAAAACAGACAATCTCTTTCGAAGTATCAGGGTTTCGGACAAAAACTCATCTGTTACAAAGGTATTTCATTTTTTTGAACTTATTTGAACTCCATACTTTTTGTGTGTTCAAAATGCACCATTCAAAGCCACATCATCAGTTTTCAACCCTTTCTGACTTCATTTGGTATTTTTCATGCATTTACTGATTTTTTTGAGCTAAATGACCCTGAAATTGAAAAGCAGTACAAATGAACTCTGAAAACGTTGAAAGTTGGCATGGTATCATCATTTCACCCACATAGCATGTTATAAAAAGTTGAGAGGGTTACGGCGAAAACTGGATGCACTTCGTGTACAAAACAGACAATCTCTTTCGAAGTATCAGGGTTTCGGACAAAAACTCATCTGTTACAAAGGTATTTAATTTTTTTGAACTTATTTGAACTCCAGACTTTTTGTGTGTTCAAAATGCACCATTCAAAGCCACATCATCAGTTTTCAACCCTTTCTGACTTCATTTGGTATTTTTCATGCATTTACTGATTTTTTTGAGCTAAATGACCCTGAAATTGAAAAGCAGTACAAATGAACTCTGAAAAGGTTGAAAGTTGGCATGGTATCATCATTTCACCCACATAGCATGTTATAAGAAGTTGAGAGGGTTACGGAAAAAACTGGATGCACTTCGTGTACAAAACGGACAATCTCTTTCGAAGTATCAGGGTTTCGGACAAAAACTCATCTGTTACAAAGGTATTTCATTTTTTTGAACTTATTTGAACTCCATACTTTTTGTGTGTTCAAAATGCACCATTCAAAGCCACATCATCAGTTTTCAACCCTTTCTGAGTTCATTTGGTATTTTTCATGCATTTACTGATTTTTTTTGAGCTAAATGACCCTGAAATTGAAAAGCAGTACAAATGAACTCTGAAAAGGTTGAAAGTTGGCATGGTATCATCATTTCACCCACATAGCATGTTATAAGAAGTTGAGAGGGTTACGGCGAAAACTGGATGCACTTCGTGTACAAAACAGACAATCTCTTTCGAAGTATCAGGGTTTCGGACAAAAACTCATCTGTTACAAAGGTATTTAATTTTTTTGAACTTATTTGAACTCCATACTTTTTGTGTGTTGAAAATGCACCATTCAAAGCAACATCATCAGTTTTCAACCCTTTCTGACTTCATTTGGTATTTTTCATGCATTTACTGATTTTTTTGAGCTAAATGACCCTGAAATTGAAAAGCAGTACAAATGAACTCTGAAAACGTTGAAAGTTGGCATGGTATCATCATTTCACCCACATAGCATGTTATAAAAAGTTGAGAGGGTTACGGCGAAAACTGGATGCACTTCGTGTACAAAACAGACAATCTCTTTCGAAGTATCAGGGTTTCGGACAAAAACTCATCTGTTACAAAGGTATTTAATTTTTTTGAACTTATTTGAACTCCATACTTTTTGTGTGTTCAAAATGCACCATTCAAAGCCACATCATCAGTTTTCAACCCTTTCTGACTTCATTTGGTATTTTTCATGCATTTACTGATTTTTTTGAGCTAAATGACCCTGAAATTGAAAAGCAGTACAAATGAACTCTGAAAACGTTGAAAGTTGGCATGGTATCATCATTTCACCCACATAGCATGTTATAAAAAGTTGAGAGGGTTACGGCGAAAACTGGATGCACTTCGTGTACAAAACGGACAATCTCTTTCGAAGTATCAGGGTTTCGGACAAAAACTCATCTGTTACAAAGGTATTTAATTTTTTTGAACTTATTTGAACTCCAGACTTTTTGTGTGTTCAAAATGCACCATTCAAAGCCACATCATCAGTTTTCAACCCTTTCTGACTTCATTTGGTATTTTTCATGCATTTACTGATTTTTTTGAGCTAAATGACCCTGAAATTGAAAAGCAGTACAAATGAACTCTGAAAACGTTGAAAGTTGGCATGGTATCATCATTTCACCCACATAGCATGTTATAAGAAGTTGAGAGGGTTACGGCAAAACCTGGATGCACTTCGTGTACAAAACGGACAATCTCTTTCGAAGTATCAGGGTTTCGGACAAAAACTCATCTGTTACAAAGGTATTTCATTTTTTTGAACGTATTTGAACTCCATACTTTTTGTGTGTTCAAAATGCACCATTCAAAGCAACATCATCAGTTTTCAACCCTTTCTGACTTCATTTGGTATTTTTCATGCATTTACTGATTTTTTTGAGCTAAATGACCCTGAAATTGAAAAGCAGTACAAATGAACTCTGAAAACGTTGAAAGTTGGCATGGTATCATCATTTCACCCACATAGCATGTTATAAAAAGTTGAGAGGGTTACGGCGAAAACTGGATGCACTTCGTGTACAAAACAGACAATCTCTTTCGAAGTATCAGGGTTTCGGACAAAAACTCATCTGTTACAAAGGTATTTCATTTTTTTGAACTTATTTGAACTACATACTTTTTGTGTGTTCAAAATGCACCATTCAAAGCCACATCATCAGTTTTCAACCCTTTCTGACTTCATTTGGTATTTTTCATGCATTTACTGATTTTTTTGAGCTAAATGACCCTGAAATTGAAAAGCAGTACAAATGAACTCTGAAAACGTTGAAAGTTGGCATGGTATCATCATTTCACCCACATAGCATGTTATAAAAAGTTGAGAGGGTTACGGCGAAAACTGGATGCACTTCGTGTACAAAACGGACAATCTCTTTCGAAGTATCAGGGTTTCGGACAAAAACTCATCTGTTACAAAGGTATTTAATTTTTTTGAACTTATTTGAACTCCAGACTTTTTGTGTGTTCAAAATGCACCATTCAAAGCCACATCATCAGTTTTCAACCCTTTCTGACTTCATTTGGTATTTTTCATGCATTTACTGATTTTTTTGAGCTAAATGACCCTGAAATTGAAAAGCAGTACAAATGAACTCTGAAAACGTTGAAAGTTGGCATGGTATCATCATTTCACCCACATAGCATGTTATAAGAAGTTGAGAGGGTTACGGCAAAAACTGGATGCACTTCGTGTACAAAACGGACAATCTCTTTCGAAGTATCAGGGTTTCGGACAAAAACTCATCTGTTACAAAGGTATTTCATTTTTTTGAACGTATTTGAACTCCATACTTTTTGTGTGTTCAAAATGCACCATTCAAAGCAACATCATCAGTTTTCAACCCTTTCTGACTTCATTTGGTATTTTTCATGCATTTACTGATTTTTTTGAGCTAAATGACCCTGAAATTGAAAAGCAGTACAAATGAACTCTGAAAACGTTGAAAGTTGGCATGGTATCATCATTTCACCCACATAGCATGTTATAAAAAGTTGAGAGGGTTACGGCGAAAACTGGATGCACTTCGTGTACAAAACAGACAATCTCTTTCGAAGTATCAGGGTTTCGGACAAAAACTCATCTGTTACAAAGGTATTTCATTTTTTTGAACTTATTTGAACTCCATACTTTTTGTGTGTTCAAAATGCACCATTCAAAGCCACATCATCAGTTTTCAACCCTTTCTGACTTCATTTGGTATTTTTCATGCATTTACTGATTTTTTTGAGCTAAATGACCCTGAAATTGAAAAGCAGTACAAATGAACTCTGAAAACGTTGAAAGTTGGCATGGTATCATCATTTCACCCACATAGCATGTTATAAAAAGTTGAGAGGGTTACGGCGAAAACTGGATGCACTTCGTGTACAAAACAGACAATCTCTTTCGAAGTATCAGGGTTTCGGACAAAAACTCATCTGTTACAAAGGTATTTCATTTTTTTGAACTTATTTGAACTCCATACTTTTTGTGTGTTCAAAATGCACCATTCAAAGCCACATCATCAGTTTTCAACCCTTTCTGACTTCATTTGGTATTTTTCATGCATTTACTGATTTTTTTGAGCTAAATGACCCTGAAATTGAAAAGCAGTACAAATGAACTCTGAAAACGTTGAAAGTTGGCATGGTATCATCATTTCACCCACATAGCATGTTATAAAAAGTTGAGAGGGTTACGGCGAAAACTGGATGCACTTCGTGTACAAAACAGACAATCTCTTTCGAAGTATCAGGGTTTCGGACAAAAACTCATCTGTTACAAAGGTATTTAATTTTTTTGAACTTATTTGAACTCCATACTTTTTGTGTGTTCAAAATGCACCATTCAAAGCCACATCATCCGTTTTCAACCCTTTCTGACTTCATTTGGTATTTTTCATGCATTTACTGATTTTTTTGAGCTAAATGACCCTGAAATTGAAAAGCAGTACAAATGAACTCTGAAAAGGTTGAAAGTTGGCATGGTATCATCATTTCACCCACATAGCATGTTATAAGAAGTTGAGAGGGTTACGGCAAAAACTGGATGCACTTCGTGTACAAAACGGACAATCTCTTTCGAAGTATCAGGGTTTCGGACAAAAACTAATCTGTTACAAAGGTATTTCATTTTTTTGAACTTATTTGAACTCCATACTTTTGGTGTGTTCAAAATGCACCATTCAAAGCCACATCATCAGTTTTCAACCCTTTCTGACTTCATTTGGTATTTTTCATGCATTTACTGATTTTTTTGAGCTAAATGACCCTGAAATTGAAAAGCAGTACAAATGAACTCTGAAAACGTTGAAAGTTGGCATGGTATCATAATTTCACCCACATAGCATGTTATAAAAAGTTGAGAGGGTTACGGCGAAAACTGGATGCACTTCGTGTACAAAACAGACAATCTCTTTCGAAGTATCAGGGTTTCGGACAAAAACTCATCTGTTACAAAGGTATTTAATTTTTTTGAACTTATTTGAACTCCAGACTTTTTGTGTGTTCAAAATGCACCATTCAAAGCCACATCATCAGTTTTCAACCCTTTCTGACTTCATTTGGTATTTTTCATGCATTTACTGATTTTTTTGAGCTAAATGACCCTGAAATTGAAAAGCAGTACAAATGAACTCTGAAAAGGTTGAAAGTTGGCATGGTATCATCATTTCACCCACATAGCATGTTATAAGAAGTTGAGAGGGTTACGGCAAAAACTGGATGCACTTCGTGTACAAAACGGACAATCTCTTTCGAAGTATCAGGGTTTCGGACAAAAACTCATCTGTTACAAAGGTATTTCATTTTTTTGAACTTATTTGATCTCCATACTTTTTGTGTGTTCAAAATGCACCATTCAAAGCCACATCATCAGTTTTCAACCCTTTCTGACTTCATTTGGTATTTTTCATGCATTTACTGATTTTTTTGAGCTAAATGACCCTGAAATTGAAAAGCAGTACAAATGAACTCTGAAAACGTTGAAAGTTGGCATGGTATCATCATTTCACCCACATAGCATGTTATAAAAAGTTGAGAGGGTTACGGCGAAAACTGGATGCACTTCGTGTACAAAACAGACAATCTCTTTCGAAGTATCAGGGTTTCGGACAAAAACTCATCTGTTACAAAGGTATTTAATATTTTTGAACTTATTTGAACTCCAGACTTTTTGTGTGTTCAAAATGCACCATTCAAAGCCACATCATCAGTTTTCAACCCTTTCTGACTTCATTTGGTATTTTTCATGCATTTACTGAATTTTTTGAGCTAAATGACCCTGAAATTGAAAAGCAGTACAAATGAACTCTGAAAAGGTTGAAAGTTGGCATGGTATCATCATTTCACCCACATAGCATGTTATAAGAAGTTGAGAGGGTTACGGCAAAAACTGGATGCACTTCGTGTACAAAACGGACAATCTCTTTCGAAGTATCAGGGTTTCGGACAAAAACTCATCTGTTACAAAGGTATTTCATTTTTTTGAACTTATTTGAACTCCATACTTTTTGTGTGTTCAAAATGCACCATTCAAAGCAACATCATCAGTTTTCAACCCTTTCTGACTTCATTTGGTATTTTTCATGCATTTACTGATTTTTTTGAGCTAAATGACCCTGAAATTGAAAAGCAGTACAAATGAACTCTGAAAACGTTGAAAGTTGGCATGGTATCATCATTTCACCCACATAGCATGTTATAAAAAGTTGAGAGGGTTACGGCGAAACCTGGATGCACTTCGTGTACAAAACAGACAATCTCTTTCAAAGTATCAGGGTTTCGGACAAAAACTCATCTGTTACAAAGGTATTTCATTTTTTTGAACTTATTTGAACTCCATACTTTTTGTGTGTTCAAAATGCACCATTCAAAGCCACATCATCAGTTTTCAACCCTTTCTGACTTCATTTGGTATTTTTCATGCATTTACTGATTTTTTTGAGCTAAATGACCCTGAAATTGAAAAGCAGTACAAATGAACTCTGAAAACGTTGAAAGTTGGCATGGTATCATCATTTCACCCAAATAGCATTTTATAAAAAGTTGAGAGGGTTACGGCGAAAACTGGATGCACTTCGTGTACAAAACAGACAATCTCTTTCGAAGTATCAGGGTTTCGGACAAAAACTCATCTGTTACAAAGGTATTTAATTTTTTTGAACTTATTTGAACTCCAGACTTTTTGTGTGTTCAAAATGCACCATTCAAAGCCACATCATCAGTTTTCAACCCTTTCTGACTTCATTTGGTATTTTTCATGCATTTACTGATTTTTTGAGCTAAATGACCCTGAAATTGAAAAGCAGTATAAATGAACTCTGAAAAGGTTGAAAGTTGGCATGGTATCATCATTTCACCCACATAGCATGTTATAAGAAGTTGAGAGGGTTAAGGAAAAAACTGGATGCACTTCGTGTACAAAACGGACAATCTCTTTCGAAGTATGAGGGTTTCGGACAAAAACTCATCTGTTACAAAGGTATTTCATTTTTTTGAACTTATTTGAACTCCATACTTTTTGTGTGTTCAAAATGCACCATTCAAAGCCACATCATCAGTTTTCAACCCTTTCTGAGTTCATTTGGTATTTTTCATGCATTTACTGATTTTTTTTGAGCTAAATGACCCTGAAATTGAAAAGCAGTACAAATGAACTCTGAAAAGGTTGAAAGTTGGCATGGTATCATCATTTCACCCACATAGCATGTTATAAGAAGTTGAGGGGGTTACGGAAAAAACTGGATGCACTTCGTGTACAAAACGGACAATCTCTTTCGAAGTATCAGGGTTTCGGACAAAAACTCATCTGTTACAAAGGTATTTAATTTTTTTGAACTTATTTGAACTACATACTTTTTGTGTGTTCAAAATGCACCATTCAAAGCCACATCATCCGTTTTCAACCCTTTCTGACTTCATTTGGTATTTTTCATGCATTTACTGATTTTTTTGAGCTAAATGACCCTGAAATTGAAAAGCAGTACAAATGAACTCTGAAAACGTTGAAAGTTGGCATGGTATCATCATTTCACCCACATAGCATGTTATAAAAAGTTGAGAGGGTTACGGCGAAAACTGGATGCACTTCGTGTACAAAACAGACAATCTCTTTCGAAGTATCAGGGTTTCGGACAAAAACTCATCTGTTACAAAGGTATTTCATTTTTTTGAACTTATTTGAACTACATACTTTTTGTGTGTTCAAAATGCACCATTCAAAGCCACATCATCAGTTTTCAACCCTTTCTGACTTCATTTGGTATTTTTCATGCATTTACTGATTTTTTTGAGCTAAATGACCCTGAAATTGAAAAGCAGTACAAATGAACTCTGAAAACGTTGAAAGTTGGCATGGTATCATCATTTCACCCACATAGCATGTTATAAAAAGTGGAGAGGGTTACGGCGAAAACTGGATGCACTTCGTGTACAAAACAGACAATCTCTTTCGAAGTATCAGGGTTTCGGACAAAAACTCATCTGTTACAAAGGTATTTCATTTTTTTGAACTTATTTGAACTCCAGACTTTTTGTGTGTTCAAAATGCACCATTCAAAGCCACATCATCAGTTTTCAACCCTTTCTGACTTCATTTGGTATTTTTCATGCATTTACTGATTTTTTTGAGCTAAATGACCCTGAAATTGAAAAGAAGTACAAATGAACTCTGAAAATGTTGAAAGTTGGCATGGTATCATCATTTCACCCACATAGCATGTTATAAAAAGTTGAGAGGGTTACGGCAAAAACTGGATGCACTTCGTGTACAAAACGGACAATCTCTTTCGAAGTATCAGGGTTTCGGACAAAAACTCATCTGTTACAAAGGTATTTCATTTTTTTGAACTTATTTGAACTCCAGACTTTTTGTGTGTTCAAAATGCACCATTCAAAGCCACATCATCAGTTTTCAACCCTTTCTGACTTCATTTGGTATTTTTCATGCATTTACTGATTTTTTTTGAGCTAAATGACCCTGAAATTGAAAAGCAGTACAAATGAACTCTGAAAAGGTTGAAAGTTGGCATGGTATCATCATTTCACCCACATAGCATGTTATAAGAAGTTGAGAGGGTTACGGAAAAAACTGGATGCACTTCGTGTACAAAACGGACAATCTCTTTCGAAGTATCAGGGTTTCGGACAAAAACTCATCTGTTACAAAGGTATTTCATTTTTTTGAACTTATTTGAACTACATACTTTTTGTGTGTTCAAAATGCACCATTCAAAGCCACATCATCAGTTTTCAACCCTTTCTGACTTCATTTGGTATTTTTCATGCATTTACTGATTTTTTTGAGCTAAATGACCCTGAAATTGAAAAGCAGTACAAATGAACTCTGAAAAGGTTGAAAGTTGGCATGGTATCATCATTTCACCCACATAGCATGTTATAAAAAGTTGAGAGGGTTACGGCGAAAACTGGATGCACTTCGTGTACAAAACAGACAATCTCTTTCGAAGTATCAGGGTTTCGGACAAAAACTCATCTGTTACAAAGGTATTTAATTTTTTTGAACTTATTTGAACTACATACTTTTTGTGTGTTCAAAATGCACCATTCAAAGCCACATCATCAGTTTTCAACCCTTTCTGACTTCATTTGGTATTTTTCATGCATTTACTGATTTTTTTGAGCTAAATGACCCTGAAATTGAAAAGCAGTACAAATGAACTCTGAAAAGGTTGAAAGTTGGCATGGTATCATCATTTCACCCACATAGCATGTTATAAGAAGTTGAGAGGGTTACGGCAAAAACTGGATGCACTTCGTGTACAAAACAGACAATCTCTTTCGAAGTATCAGGGTTTCGGACAAAAACTCATCTGTTACAAAGGTATTTCATTTTTTTGAACTTATTTGAACTCCATACTTTTTGTGTGTTCAAAATGCACCATTCAAAGCCACATCATCAGTTTTCAACCCTTTCTGACTTCATTTGGTATTTTTCATGCATTTACTGATTTTTTTGAGCTAAATGACCCTGAAATTGAAAAGCAGTACAAATGAACTCTGAAAACGTTGAAAGTTGGCATGGTATCATCATTTCACCCAAATAGCATTTTATAAAAAGTTGAGAGGGTTACGGCGAAAACTGGATGCACTTCGTGTACAAAACAGACAATCTCTTTCGAAGTATCAGGGTTTCGGACAAAAACTCATCTGTTACAAAGGTATTTCATTTTTTTGAACTTATTTGAACTCCATACTTTTTGTGTGTTCAAAATGCACCATTCAAAGCCACATCATCAGTTTTCAACCCTTTCTGACTTCATTTGGTATTTTTCATGCATTTACTGATTTTTTTGAGCTAAATGACCCCGAAATTGAAAAGCAGTACAAATGAACTCTGAAAAGGTTGAAAGTTGGCATGGTATCATCATTTCACCCACATAGCATGTTATAAGAAGTTGAGAGGGTTACGGCAAAAACTGGATGCACTTCGTGTACAAAACGGACAATCTCTTTCGAAGTATCAGGGTTTCGGACAAAAACTCATCTGTTACAAAGGTATTTCATTTTTTTGAACTTATTTGAACTCCATACTTTTTGTGTGTTCAAAATGCACCATTCAAAGCCACATCATCAGTTTTCAACCCTTTCTGACTTCATTTGGTATTTTTCATGCATTTACTGATTTTTTTGAGCTAAATGACCCTGAAATTGAAAAGCAGTACAAATGAACTCTGAAAACGTTGAAACTTGGCATGGTATCATCATTTCACCCACATAGCATGTTATAAAAAGTTGAGAGGGTTACGGCGAAAACTGGATGCACTTCGTGTACAAAACAGACAATCTCTTTCGAAGTATCAAGGTTTCGGACAAAAACTCATCTGTTACAAAGGTATTTAATTTTTTTGAACTTATTTGAACTCCAGACTTTTTGTGTGTTCAAAATGCACCATTCAAAGCCACATCATCAGTTTTCAACCCTTTCTGACTTCATTTGGTATTTTTCATGCATTTACTGATTTTTTTGAGCTAAATGACCCTGAAATTGAAAAGCAGTACAAATGAACTCTGAAAAGGTTGAAAGTTGGCATGGTATCATCATTTCACCCACATAGCATGTTATAAGAAGTTGAGAGGGTTACGGCAAAAACTGGATGCACTTCGTGTACAAAACAGACAATCTCTTTCGAAGTATCAGGGTTTCGGACAAAAACTCATCTGTTACAAAGGTATTTCATTTTTTTAAATTATTTGAATTCATACTTTTTGTGTGTTCAAAATGCACCATTCAAAGCCACATCATCAGTTTTCAACCCTTTCTGACTTCATTTGGTATTTTTCATGCATTTACTGATTTTTTTGAGCTAAATGACCCTGAAATTGAAAAGCAGTACAAATGAACTCTGAAAAGGTTGAAAGTTGGCATGGTATCATCATTTCACCCACATAGCATGTTATAAGAAGTTGAGAGGGTTACGGCAAAAACTGGATGCACTTCGTGTACAAAACAGACAATCTCTTTCGAAGTATCAGGGTTTCGGACAAAAACTCATCTGTTACAAAGGTATTTCATTTTTTTGAACTTATTTGAACTCCATACTTTTTGTGTGTTCAAAATGCACCATTCAAAGCCACATCATCAGTTTTCAACCCTTTCTGACTTCATTTGGTATTTTTCATGCATTTACTGATTTTTTTGAGCTAAATGACCCTGAAATTGAAAAGCAGTACAAATGAACTCTGAAAACGTTGAAACTTGGCATGGTATCATCATTTCACCCACATAGCATGTTATAAAAAGTTGAGAGGGTTACGGCGAAAACTGGATGCACTTCGTGTACAAAACAGACAATCTCTTTCGAAGTATCAAGGTTTCGGACAAAAACTCATCTGTTACAAAGGTATTTAATTTTTTTGAACTTATTTGAACTCCAGACTTTTTGTGTGTTCAAAATGCACCATTCAAAGCCACATCATCAGTTTTCAACCCTTTCTGACTTCATTTGGTATTTTTCATGCATTTACTGATTTTTTTGAGCTAAATGACCCCGAAATTGAAAAGCAGTACAAATGAACTCTGAAAAGGTTGAAAGTTGGCATGGTATCATCATTTCACCCACATAGCATGTTATAAGAAGTTGAGAGGGTTACGGCAAAAACTGGATGCACTTCGTGTACAAAACGGACAATCTCTTTCGAAGTATCAGGGTTTCGGACAAAAACTCATCTGTTACAAAGGTATTTCATTTTTTTGAACTTATTTGAACTCCATACTTTTTGTGTGTTCAAAATGCACCATTCAAAGCCACATCATCAGTTTTCAACCCTTTCTGACTTCATTTGGTATTTTTCATGCATTTACTGATTTTTTTGAGCTAAATGACCCTGAAATTGAAAAGCAGTACAAATGAACTCTGAAAACGTTGAAAGTTGGCATGGTATCATCATTTCACACACATAGCATGTTATAAAAAGTTGAGAGGATTACGGCGAAAACTGGATGCACTTCGTGTACAAAACAGACAATCTCTTTCGAAGTATCAGGGTTTCGGACAAAAACTCATCTGTTACAAAGGTATTTAATTTTTTTGAACTTATTTGTACTCCATACTTTTTGTGTGTTCAAAATGCACCATTCAAAGCCACATCATCAGTTTTTAACCCTTTCTGACTTCATTTGGTATTCTTCATGCATTTACTGATTTTTTTGAGCTTAATGTCCCTGAAATTGAAAAGCAGTACAAATGAACTCTGAAAACGTTGAAAGTTGGCATGGTATCATCATTTCACCCACATAGCATGTTATAAAAAGTTGAGAGGGTTACGGCGAAAACTGGATGCACTTCGTGTACAAAATAGACAATCTCTTTCGAAGTATCAGGGTTTCGGACAAAAACTCATCTGTTACAAAGGTATTTAATTTTTTTGAACTTATTTGAACTCCAGACTTTTTGTGTGTTCAAAATGCACCATTCAAAGCCACATCATCAGTTTTCAACCCTTTCTGACTTCATTTGGTATTTTTCATGCATTTACTGATTTTTTTGAGCTAAATGACCCTGAAATTGAAAAGCAGTACAAATGAACTCTGAAAAGGTTGAAAGTTGGCATGGTATCATCATTTCACCCACATAGGATGTTATAAGAAGTTGAGAGGGTTACGGCAAAAACTGGATGCACTTCGTATACAAAACGGACAATCTCTTTCGAAGTATCAGGGTTTCGGACAAAAACTCATCTGTTACAAAGATATTTCATTTTTTTGAACTTATTTGAACTCCATACTTTTTGTGTGTTCAAAATGCACCATTCAAAGCAACATCATCAGTTTTCAACCCTTTCTGACTTCATTTGGTATTTTTCATGCATTTACTGATTTTTTTGAGCTAAATGACCCTGAAATTGAAAAGCAGTACAAATGAACTCTGAAAAGGTTGAAAGTTGGCATGGTATCATCATTTCACCCACATAGCATTTTATAAGAAGTTGAGAGGGTTACGGCAAAAACTGGATGCACTTCGTGTACAAAACGGACAATCTCTTTCGAAGTATCAGGGTTTCGGACAAAAACTCATCTGTTACAAAGGTATTTCATTTTTTTGAACTTATTTCAACTCCATACTTTTTGTGTGTTCAAAATGCACCATTCAAAGCCACATCATCAGTTTTCAACCCTTTCTGACTTCATTTGGTATTTTTCATGCATTTACTGATTTTTTTGAGCTAAATGACCCTGAAATTGAAAAGCAGTACAAATGAACTCTGAAAACGTTGAAAGTTGGCATGGTATCATCATTTCACCCACATAGCATGTTATAAGAAGTTGAGAGGGTTACGGCAAAAACTGGATGCACTTCGTGTACAAAACGGACAATCTCTTTCGAAGTATCAGGGTTTCGGACAAAAACTCATCTGTTACAAAGGTATTTCATTTTTTTGAACTTATTTGAACTCCATACTTTTTGTGTGTTCAAAATGCACCATTCAAAGCAACATCATCAGTTTTCAACCCTTTCTGACTTCATTTGGTATTTTTCATGCATTTACTGATTTTTTTGAGCTAAATGACCCTGAAATTGAAAAGCAGTACAAATGAACTCTGAAAAGGTTGAAAGTTGGCATGGTATCATCATTTCACCCACATAGCATTTTATAAGAAGTTGAGAGGGTTACGGCAAAAACTGGATGCACTTCGTGTACAAAACGGACAATCTCTTTCGAAGTATCAGGGTTTCGGACAAAAACTCATCTGTTACAAAGGTATTTCATTTTTTTGAACTTATTTGAACTCCATACTTTTTGTGTGTTCAAAATGCACCATTCAAAGCCACATCATCAGTTTTCAACCCTTTCTGACTTCATTTGGTATTTTTCATGCATTTACTGATTTTTTTGAGCTAAATGACCCCGAAATTGAAAAGCAGTACAAATGAACTCTGAAAAGGTTGAAAGTTGGCATGGTATCATCATTTCACCCACATAGCATGTTATAAGAAGTTGAGAGGGTTACGGCAAAAACTGGATGCACTTCGTGTACAAAACGGACAATCTCTTTCGAAGTATCAGGGTTTCGGACAAAAACTCATCTGTTACAAAGGTATTTCATTTTTTTGAACTTATTTGAACTCCATACTTTTTGTGTGTTCAAAATGCACCATTCAAAGCCACATCATCAGTTTTCAACCCTTTCTGACTTCATTTGGTATTTTTCATGCATTTACTGATTTTTTTGAGCTAAATGACCCTGAAATTGAAAAGCAGTACAAATGAACTCTGAAAACGTTGAAAGTTGGCATGGTATCATCATTTCACACACATAGCATGTTATAAAAAGTTGAGAGGATTACGGCGAAAACTGGATGCACTTCGTGTACAAAACAGACAATCTCTTTCGAAGTATCAGGGTTTCGGACAAAAACTCATCTGTTACAAAGGTATTTAATTTTTTTGAACTTATTTGAACTCCATACTTTTTGTGTGTTCAAAATGCACCATTCAAAGCCACATCATCAGTTTTTAACCCTTTCTGACTTCATTTGGTATTCTTCATGCATTTACTGATTTTTTTGAGCTTAATGTCCCTGAAATTGAAAAGCAGTACAAATGAACTCTGAAAACGTTGAAAGTTGGCATGGTATCATCATTTCACACACATAGCATGTTATAAAAAGTTGAGAGGGTTACGGCGAAAACTGGATGCACTTCGTGTACAAAATAGACAATCTCTTTCGAAGTATCAGGGTTTCGGACAAAAACTCATCTGTTACAAAGGTATTTCATTTTTTTGAACTTATTTGAACTCCATACTTTTTGTGTGTTCAAAATGCACCATTCAAAGCCACATCATCAGTTTTCAACCCTTTCTGACTTCATTTGGTATTTTTCATGCATTTACTGATTTTTTTGAGCTAAATGACCCTGAAATAGAAAAGCAGTACAAATGAACTCTGAAAACGTTGAAAGTTGGCATGGTATCATCATTTCACCCACATAGCATGTTATAACAAGTTGAGAGGGTTACGGCAAAAACTGGATGCACTTCGTGTACAAAACGGACAATCTCTTTCGAAGTATCAGGGTTTCGGACAAAAACTCATCTGTTACAAAGGTATTACATTTTTTTGAACTTATTTGAACTCCATACTTTTTGTGTGTTCAAAATGCACCATTCAAAGCCACATCATCAGTTTTCAACCCTTTCTGACTTCATTTGGTATTTTTCATGCATTTACTGATTTTTTTGAGCTAAATGACCCTGAAATTGAAAAGCAGTACAAATGAACTCTGAAAACGTTGAAAGTTGGCATGGTATCATCATTTCACCCACATAGCATGTTATAAAAAGTTGAGAGGGTTACGGCGAAAACTGGATGCACTTCGTGTACAAAACAGACAATCTCTTTCGAAGTATCAGGGTTTCGGACAAAAACTCATCTGTTACAAAGGTATTTAATTTTTTTGAACTTATTTGAACTCCAGACTTTTTGTGTGTTCAAAATGCACCATTCAAAGCCACATCATCAGTTTTCAACCCTTTCTGACTTCATTTGGTATTTTTCATGCATTTACTGATTTTTTTGAGCTAAATGACCCTGAAATTGAAAAGCAGTACAAATGAACTCTGAAAAGGTTGAAAGTTGGCATGGTATCATCATTTCACCCACATAGGATGTTATAAGAAGTTGAGAGGGTTACGGCAAAAACTGGATGCACTTCGTATACAAAACGGACAATCTCTTTCGAAGTATCAGGGTTTCGGACAAAAACTCATCTGTTACAAAGATATTTCATTTTTTTGAACTTATTTGAACTCCATACTTTTTGTGTGTTCAAAATGCACCATTCAAAGCAACATCATCAGTTTTCAACCCTTTCTGACTTCATTTGGTATTTTTCATGCATTTACTGATTTTTTTGAGCTAAATGACCCTGAAATTGAAAAGCAGTACAAATGAACTCTGAAAAGGTTGAAAGTTGGCATGGTATCATCATTTCACCCACATAGCATTTTATAAGAAGTTGAGAGGGTTACGGCAAAAACTGGATGCACTTCGTGTACAAAACGGACAATCTCTTTCGAAGTATCAGGGTTTCGGACAAAAACTCATCTGTTACAAAGGTATTTCATTTTTTTGAACTTATTTGAACTCCATACTTTTTGTGTGTTCAAAATGCACCATTCAAAGCCACATCATCAGTTTTCAACCCTTTCTGACTTCATTTGGTATTTTTCATGCATTTACTGATTTTTTTGAGCTAAATGACCCTGAAATTGAAAAGCAGTACAAATGAACTCTGAAAACGTTGAAAGTTGGCATGGTATCATCATTTCACCCACATAGCATGTTATAAAAAGTTGAGAGGGTTATGGCGAAAACTGGATGCACTTCGTGTACAAAACAGACAATCTCTTTCGAAGTATCAGGGTTTCGGACAAAAACTCATCTGTTACAAAGGTATTTCATTTTTTTGAACTTATTTGAACTCCATACTTTTTGTGTGTTCAAAATGCACCATTCAAAGCCACATCATCAGTTTTCAACCCTTTCTGACTTCATTTGGTATTTTTCATGCATTTTCTGATTTTTTTGAGCTAAATGACCCTGAAATTGAAAAGCAGTACAAATGAACTCTGAAAAGGTTGAAAGTTGGCATGGTATCATCATTTCACCCACATAGCATGTTATAAGAAGTTGAGAGGGTTACGGCAAAAACTGGATGCACTTCGTATACAAAACGGACAATCTCTTTCGAAGTATCAGGGTTTCGGACAAAAACTCATCTGTTACAAAGGTATTTCATTTTTTTGAACTTATTTGAACTCCATACTTTTTGTGTGTTCAAAATGCACCATTCAAAGCAACATCATCAGTTTTCAACCCTTTCTGACTTCATTTGGTATTTTTCATGCATTTACTCATTTTTTTGAGCTAAATGACCCTGAAATTGAAAAGCAGTACAAATGAACTCTGAAAAGGTTGAAAGTTGGCATGGTATCATCATTTCACCCACATAGCATGTTATAAGAAGTTGAGAGGGTTACGGCAAAAACTGGATGCACTTCGTGTACAAAACGGACAATCTCTTTCGAAGTATCAGGGTTTCGGACAAAAACTCATCTGTTACAAAGGTATTTCATTTTTTTGAACTTATTTGAACTCCATACTTTTTGTGTGTTCAAAATGCACCATTCAAAGCCACATCATCAGTTTTCAACCCTTTCTGACTTCATTTGGTATTTTTCATGCATTTACTGATTTTTTTGAGCTAAATGACCCTGAAATTGAAAAGCAGTACAAATGAACTCTGAAAACGTTGAAAGTTGGCATGGTATCATCATTTCACCCACATAGCATGTTATAAAAAGTTGAGAGGGTTATGGCGAAAACTGGATGCACTTCGTGTACAAAACAGACAATCTCTTTCGAAGTATCAGGGTTTCGGACAAAAACTCATCTGTTACAAAGGTATTTAATTTTTTTGAACTTATTTGAACTCCAGACTTTTTGTGTGTTCAAAATGCACCATTCAAAGCCACATCATCAGCTTTCAACCCTTTCTGACTTCATTTGGTATTTTTCATGCATTTACTGATTTTTTTGAGCTAAATGACCCTGAAATTGAAAAGCAGTACAAATGAACTCTGAAAACGTTGAAAGTTGGCATGGTATCATCATTTCACCCACATAGCATGTTATAAAAAGTTGAGAGGGTTACGGCGAAAACTGGATGCACTTCGTGTACAAAACAGACAATCTCTTTCGAAGTATCAGGGTTTCGGACAAAAACTCATCTGTTACAAAGGCATTTAATTTTTTTGAACTTATTTGAACTCCATACTTTTTGTGTGTTCAAAATGCACCATTCAAAGCCACATCATCAGTTTTCAACCCTTTCTGACTTCATTTGGTATTTTTCATGCATTTACTGATTTTTTTGAGCTAAATGACCCTGAAATTGAAAAGCAGTACAAATGAACTCTGAAAAGGTTGAAAGTTGGCATGGTATCATCATTTCACCCACATAGCATGTTATAAGAAGTTGAGAGGGTTACGGCAAAAACTGGATGCACTTCGTGTACAAAACGGACAATCTCTTTCGAAGTATCAGGGTTTCGGACAAAAACTCATCTGTTACAAAGGTATTTCATTTTTTTGAACTTATTTGAACTCCATACTTTTTGTGTGTTCAAAATGCACCATTCAAAGCCACATCATCAGTTTTCAACCCTTTCTGACTTCATTTGGTATTTTTCATGCATTTACTGATTTTTTTGAGCTAAATGACCCTGAAATTGAAAAGCAGTACAAATGAACTCTGAAAACGTTGAAACTTGGCATGGTATCATCATTTCACCCACATAGCATGTTATAAAAAGTTGAGAGGGTTACGGCGAAAACTGGATGCACTTCGTGTACAAAACAGACAATCTCTTTCGAAGTATCAAGGTTTCGGACAAAAACTCATCTGTTACAAAGGTATTTCATTTTTTTGAACTTATTTGAACTCCAGACTTTTTGTGTGTTCAAAATGCACCATTCAAAGCCACATCATCAGTTTTCAACCCTTTCTGACTTCATTTGGTATTTTTCATGCATTTACTGATTTTTTTGAGCTAAATGACCCCGAAATTGAAAAGCAGTACAACTGAACTCTGAAAAGGTTGAAAGTTGGCATGGTATCATCATTTCACCCACATAGCATGTTATAAGAAGTTGAGAGGGTTACGGCAAAAACTGGATGCACTTCGTGTACAAAACGGACAATCTCTTTCGAAGTATCAGGATTTCGGACAAAAACTCATCTGTTACAAAGGTATTACATTTTTTTGAACTTATTTGAACTCCATACTTTTTGTGTGTTCAAAATGCACCATTCAAAGCCACATCATCAGTTTTCAACCCTTTCTGACTTCATTTGGTATTTTTCATGCATTTACTGATTTTTTTGAGCTAAATGACCCTGAAATTGAAAAGCAGTACAAATGAACTCTGAAAACGTTGAAAGTTGGCATGGTATCATCATTTCACCCACATAGCATGTTATAAAAAGTTGAGAGGGTTACGGCGAAAACTGGATGCACTTCGTGTACAAAACAGACAATCTCTTTCGAAGTATCAGGGTTTCGGACAAAAACTCATCTGTTACAAAGGTATTTAATTTTTTTGAACTTATTTGAACTCCAGACTTTTTGTGTGTTCAAAATGCACCATTCAAAGCCACATCATCAGTTTTCAAGCCTTTCTGACTTCATTTGGTATTTTTCATGCATTTACTGATTTTTTTGAGCTAAATGACCCTGAAATTCAAAAGCAGTACAAATGAACTCTGAAAAGGTTGAAAGTTGGCATGGTATCATCATTTCACCCACATAGCATGTTATAAGAAGTTGAGAGGGTTACGGCAAAAACTGGATGCACTTCGTATACAAAACGGACAATCTCTTTCGAAGTATCAGGGTTTCGGACAAAAACTCATCTGTTACAAAGGTATTTCATTTTTTGAACTTATTTGAACTCCATACTTTTTGTGTGTTCAAAATGCACCATTCAAAGCAACATCATCAGTTTTCAACCCTTTCTGACTTCATTTGGTATTTTTCATGCATTTACTGATTTTTTTGAGCTAAATGACCCTGAAATTGAAAAGCAGTACAAATGAACTCTGAAAAGGTTGAAAGTTGGCATGGTATCATCATTTCACCCACATAGCATTTTATAAGAAGTTGAGAGGGTTACGGCAAAAACTGGATGCACTTCGTGTACAAAACGGACAATCTCTTTCGAAGTATCAGGGTTTCGGACAAAAACTCATCTGTTACAAAGGTATTTCATTTTTTTGAACTTATTTGAACTCCATACTTTTTGTGTGTTCAAAATGCACCATTCAAAGCCACATCATCAGTTTTTAACCCTTTCTGACTTCATTTGGTATTCTTCATGCATTTACTGATTTTTTTGAGCTTAATGTCCCTGAAATTGAAAAGCAGTACAAATGAACTCTGAAAACGTTGAAAGTTGGCATGGTATCATCATTTCACACACATAGCATGTTATAAAAAGTTGAGAGGGTTACGGCGAAAACTGGATGCACTTCGTGTACAAAATAGACAATCTCTTTCGAAGTATCAGGGTTTCGGACAAAAACTCATCTGTTACAAAGGTATTTCATTTTTTTGAACTTATTTGAACTCCATACTTTTTGTGTGTTCAAAATGCACCATTCAAAGCCACATCATCAGTTTTCAACCCTTTCTGACTTCATTTGGTATTTTTCATGCATTTACTGATTTTTTTGAGCTAAATGACCCTGAAATTGAAAAGCAGTACAAATGAACTCTGAAAACGTTGAAAGTTGGCATGGTATCATCATTTCACCCACATAGCATGTTATAACAAGTTGAGAGGGTTACGGCAAAAACTGGATGCACTTCGTGTACAAAACGGACAATCTCTTTCGAAGTATCAGGGTTTCGGACAAAAACTCATCTGTTACAAAGGTATTACATTTTTTTGAACTTATTTGAACTCCATACTTTTTGTGTGTTCAAAATGCACCATTCAAAGCCACATCATCAGTTTTCAACCCTTTCTGACTTCATTTGGTATTTTTCATGCATTTACTGATTTTTTTGAGCTAAATGACCCTGAAATTGAAAAGCAGTACAAATGAACTCTGAAAACGTTGAAAGTTGGCATGGTATCATCATTTCACCCACATAGCATGTTATAAAAAGTTGAGAGGGTTACGGCGAAAACTGGATGCACTTCGTGTACAAAACAGACAATCTCTTTCGAAGTATCAGGGTTTCGGACAAAAACTCATCTGTTACAAAGGTATTTAATTTTTTTGAACTTATTTGAACTCCAGACTTTTTGTGTGTTCAAAATGCACCATTCAAAGCCACATCATCAGTTTTCAACCCTTTCTGACTTCATTTGGTATTTTTCATGCATTTACTGATTTTTTTGAGCTAAATGACCCTGAAATTGAAAAGCAGTACAAATGAACTCTGAAAAGGTTGAAAGTTGGCATGGTATCATCATTTCACCCACATAGCATGTTATAAGAAGTTGAGAGGGTTACGGCAAAAACTGGATGCACTTCGTATACAAAACGGACAATCTCTTTCGAAGTATCAGGGTTTCGGACAAAAACTCATCTGTTACAAAGGTATTTCATTTTTTTGAACTTATTTGAACTCCAGACTTTTTGTGTGTTCAAAATGCACCATTCAAAGCCACATCATCAGTTTTCAACCCTTTCTGACTTCATTTGGTATTTTTCATGCATTTACTGATTTTTTTGAGCTAAATGACCCCGAAATTGAAAAGCAGTACAAATGAACTCTGAAAAGGTTGAAAGTTGGCATGGTATCATCATTTCACCCACATAGCATGTTATAAGAAGTTGAGAGGGTTACGGCAAAAACTGGATGCACTTCGTGTACAAAACGGACAATCTCTTTCGAAGTATCAGGGTTTCGGACAAAAACTCATCTGTTACAAAGGTATTTAATTTTTTTGAACTTATTTGAACTCCATACTTTTTGTGTGTTCAAAATGCACCATTCAAAGCCACATCATCAGTTTTCAACCCTTTCTGACTTCATTTGGTATTTTTCATGCATTTACTGATTTTTTTGAGCTAAATGACCCTGAAATTGAAAAGCAGTACAAATGAACTCTGAAAACGTTGAAAGTTGGCATGGTATCATCATTTCACCCACATAGCATGTTATAAAAAGTTGAGAGGGTTACGGCGAAAACTGGATGCACTTCGTGTACAAAACAGACAATCTCTTTCGAAGTATCAGGGTTTCGGACAAAAACTCATCTGTTACAAAGGTATTTAATTTTTTTGAACTTATTTGAACTCCAGACTTTTTGTGTGTTCAAAATGCACCATTCAAAGCCACATCATCAGTTTTCAAGCCTTTCTGACTTCATTTGGTATTTTTCATGCATTTACTGATTTTTTTGAGCTAAATGACCCTGAAATTGAAAAGCAGTACAAATGAACTCTGAAAACGTTGAAAGTTGGCATGGTATCATCATTTCACCCACATAGCATGTTATAAAAAGTTGAGAGGGTTACGGCGAAAACTGGATGCACTTCGTGTACAAAACAGACAATCTCTTTCGAAGTATCAGGGTTTCGGACAAAAACTCATCTGTTACAAAGGTATTTAATTTTTTTGAACTTATTTGAACTCCAGACTTTTTGTGTGTTCAAAATGCACCATTCAAAGCCACATCATCAGTTTTCAACCCTTTCTGACTTCATTTGGTATTTTTCATGCATTTACTGATTTTTTTGAGCTAAATGACCCTGAAATTGAAAAGCAGTACAAATGAACTCTGAAAAGGTTGAAAGTTGGCATGGTATCATCATTTCACCCACATAGCATGTTATAAGAAGTTGAGAGGGTTACGGCAAAAACTGGATGCACTTCGTATACAAAACGGACAATCTCTTTCGAAGTATCAGGGTTTCGGACAAAAACTCATCTGTTACAAAGGTATTTCATTTTTTTGAACTTATTTGAACTCCAGACTTTTTGTGTGTTCAAAATGCACCATTCAAAGCCACATCATCAGTTTTCAACCCTTTCTGACTTCATTTGGTATTTTTCATGCATTTACTGATTTTTTTGAGCTAAATGACCCCGAAATTGAAAAGCAGTACAAATGAACTCTGAAAAGGTTGAAAGTTGGCATGGTATCATCATTTCACCCACATAGCATGTTATAAGAAGTTGAGAGGGTTACGGCAAAAACTGGATGCACTTCGTGTACAAAACGGACAATCTCTTTCGAAGTATCAGGGTTTCGGACAAAAACTCATCTGTTACAAAGGTATTACATTTTTTTGAACTTATTTGAACTCCATACTTTTTGTGTGTTCAAAATGCACCATTCAAAGCCACATCATCAGTTTTCAACCCTTTCTGACTTCATTTGGTATTTTTCATGCATTTACTGATTTTTTTGAGCTAAATGACCCTGAAATTGAAAAGCAGTACAAATGAACTCTGAAAACGTTGAAAGTTGGCATGGTATCATCATTTCACCCACATAGCATGTTATAAAAAGTTGAGAGGGTTACGGCGAAAACTGGATGCACTTCGTGTACAAAACAGACAATCTCTTTCGAAGTATCAGGGTTTCGGACAAAAACTCATCTGTTACAAAGGTATTTAATTTTTTTGAACTTATTTGAACTCCAGACTTTTTGTGTGTTCAAAATGCACCATTCAAAGCCACATCATCAGTTTTCAAGCCTTTCTGACTTCATTTGGTATTTTTCATGCATTTACTGATTTTTTTGAGCTAAATGACCCTGAAATTGAAAAGCAGTACAAATGAACTCTGAAAAGGTTGAAAGTTGGCATGGTATCATCATTTCACCCACATAGCATGTTATAAGAAGTTGAGAGGGTTACGGCAAAAACTGGATGCACTTCGTATACAAAACGGACAATCTCTTTCGAAGTATCAGGGTTTCGGACAAAAACTCATCTGTTACAAAGGTATTTCATTTTTTTGAACTTATTTGAACTCCATACTTTTTGTGTGTTCAAAATGCACCATTCAAAGCAACATCATCAGTTTTCAACCCTTTCTGACTTCATTTGGTATTTTTCATGCATTTACTGATTTTTTTGAGCTAAATGACCCTGAAATTGAAAAGCAGTACAAATGAACTCTGAAAACGTTGAAAGTTGGCATGGTATCATCATTTCACCCACATAGCATGTTATAACAAGTTGAGAGGGTTACGGCAAAAACTGGATGCACTTCGTGTACAAAACGGACAATCTCTTTCGAAGTATCAGGGTTTCGGACAAAAACTCATCTGTTACAAAGGTATTACATTTTTTTGAACTTATTTGAACTCCATACTTTTTGTGTGTTCAAAATGCACCATTCAAAGCCACATCATCAGTTTTCAACCCTTTCTGACTTCATTTGGTATTTTTCATGCATTTACTGATTTTTTTGAGCTAAATGACCCTGAAATTGAAAAGCAGTACAAATGAACTCTGAAAACGTTGAAAGTTGGCATGGTATCATCATTTCACCCACATAGCATGTTATAAAAAGTTGAGAGGGTTACGGCGAAAACTGGATGCACTTCGTGTACAAAACAGACAATCTCTTTCGAAGTATCAGGGTTTCGGACAAAAACTCATCTGTTACAAAGGTATTTAATTTTTTTGAACTTATTTGAACTCCAGACTTTTTGTGTGTTCAAAATGCACCATTCAAAGCCACATCATCAGTTTTCAACCCTTTCTGACTTCATTTGGTATTTTTCATGCATTTACTGATTTTTTTGAGCTAAATGACCCTGAAATTGAAAAGCAGTACAAATGAACTCTGAAAAGGTTGAAAGTTGGCATGGTATCATCATTTCACCCACATAGCATGTTATAAGAAGTTGAGAGGGTTACGGCAAAAACTGGATGCACTTCGTATACAAAACGGACAATCTCTTTCGAAGTATCAGGGTTTCGGACAAAAACTCATCTGTTACAAAGGTATTTCATTTTTTTGAACTTATTTGAACTCCAGACTTTTTGTGTGTTCAAAATGCACCATTCAAAGCCACATCATCAGTTTTCAACCCTTTCTGACTTCATTTGGTATTTTTCATGCATTTACTGATTTTTTTGAGCTAAATGACCCCGAAATTGAAAAGCAGTACAAATGAACTCTGAAAAGGTTGAAAGTTGGCATGGTATCATCATTTCACCCACATAGCATGTTATAAGAAGTTGAGAGGGTTACGGCAAAAACTGGATGCACTTCGTGTACAAAACGGACAATCTCTTTCGAAGTATCAGGGTTTCGGACAAAAACTCATCTGTTACAAAGGTATTTAATTTTTTTGAACTTATTTGAACTCCATACTTTTTGTGTGTTCAAAATGCACCATTCAAAGCCACATCATCAGTTTTCAACCCTTTCTGACTTCATTTGGTATTTTTCATGCATTTACTGATTTTTTTGAGCTAAATGACCCTGAAATTGAAAAGCAGTACAAATGAACTCTGAAAACGTTGAAAGTTGGCATGGTATCATCATTTCACCCACATAGCATGTTATAAAAAGTTGAGAGGGTTACGGCGAAAACTGGATGCACTTCGTGTACAAAACAGACAATCTCTTTCGAAGTATCAGGGTTTCGGACAAAAACTCATCTGTTACAAAGGTATTTAATTTTTTTGAACTTATTTGAACTCCAGACTTTTTGTGTGTTCAAAATGCACCATTCAAAGCCACATCATCAGTTTTCAAGCCTTTCTGACTTCATTTGGTATTTTTCATGCATTTACTGATTTTTTTGAGCTAAATGACCCTGAAATTGAAAAGCAGTACAAATGAACTCTGAAAACGTTGAAAGTTGGCATGGTATCATCATTTCACCCACATAGCATGTTATAAAAAGTTGAGAGGGTTACGGCGAAAACTGGATGCACTTCGTGTACAAAACAGACAATCTCTTTCGAAGTATCAGGGTTTCGGACAAAAACTCATCTGTTACAAAGGTATTTAATTTTTTTGAACTTATTTGAACTCCAGACTTTTTGTGTGTTCAAAATGCACCATTCAAAGCCACATCATCAGTTTTCAACCCTTTCTGACTTCATTTGGTATTTTTCATGCATTTACTGATTTTTTTGAGCTAAATGACCCTGAAATTGAAAAGCAGTACAAATGAACTCTGAAAAGGTTGAAAGTTGGCATGGTATCATCATTTCACCCACATAGCATGTTATAAGAAGTTGAGAGGGTTACGGCAAAAACTGGATGCACTTCGTATACAAAACGGACAATCTCTTTCGAAGTATCAGGGTTTCGGACAAAAACTCATCTGTTACAAAGGTATTTCATTTTTTTGAACTTATTTGAACTCCAGACTTTTTGTGTGTTCAAAATGCACCATTCAAAGCCACATCATCAGTTTTCAACCCTTTCTGACTTCATTTGGTATTTTTCATGCATTTACTGATTTTTTTGAGCTAAATGACCCCGAAATTGAAAAGCAGTACAAATGAACTCTGAAAAGGTTGAAAGTTGGCATGGTATCATCATTTCACCCACATAGCATGTTATAAGAAGTTGAGAGGGTTACGGCAAAAACTGGATGCACTTCGTGTACAAAACGGACAATCTCTTTCGAAGTATCAGGGTTTCGGACAAAAACTCATCTGTTACAAAGGTATTACATTTTTTTGAACTTATTTGAACTCCATACTTTTTGTGTGTTCAAAATGCACCATTCAAAGCCACATCATCAGTTTTCAACCCTTTCTGACTTCATTTGGTATTTTTCATGCATTTACTGATTTTTTTGAGCTAAATGACCCTGAAATTGAAAAGCAGTACAAATGAACTCTGAAAACGTTGAAAGTTGGCATGGTATCATCATTTCACCCACATAGCATGTTATAAAAAGTTGAGAGGGTTACGGCGAAAACTGGATGCACTTCGTGTACAAAACAGACAATCTCTTTCGAAGTATCAGGGTTTCGGACAAAAACTCATCTGTTACAAAGGTATTTAATTTTTTTGAACTTATTTGAACTCCAGACTTTTTGTGTGTTCAAAATGCACCATTCAAAGCCACATCATCAGTTTTCAAGCCTTTCTGACTTCATTTGGTATTTTTCATGCATTTACTGATTTTTTTGAGCTAAATGACCCTGAAATTGAAAAGCAGTACAAATGAACTCTGAAAAGGTTGAAAGTTGGCATGGTATCATCATTTCACCCACATAGCATGTTATAAGAAGTTGAGAGGGTTACGGCAAAAACTGGATGCACTTCGTATACAAAACGGACAATCTCTTTCGAAGTATCAGGGTTTCGGACAAAAACTCATCTGTTACAAAGGTATTTCATTTTTTTGAACTTATTTGAACTCCATACTTTTTGTGTGTTCAAAATGCACCATTCAAAGCAACATCATCAGTTTTCAACCCTTTCTGACTTCATTTGGTATTTTTCATGCATTTACTGATTTTTTTGAGCTAAATGACCCTGAAATTGAAAAGCAGTACAAATGAACTCTGAAAAGGTTGAAAGTTGGCATGGTATCATCATTTCACCCACATAGCATTTTATAAGAAGTTGAGAGGGTTACGGCAAAAACTGGATGCACTTCGTGTACAAAACGGACAATCTCTTTCGAAGTATCAGGGTTTCGGACAAAAACTCATCTGTTACAAAGGTATTTCATTTTTTTGAACTTATTTGAACTCCATACTTTTTGTGTGTTCAAAATGCACCATTCAAAGCCACATCATCAGTTTTTAACCCTTTCTGACTTCATTTGGTATTCTTCATGCATTTACTGATTTTTTTGAGCTTAATGTCCCTGAAATTGAAAAGCAGTACAAATGAACTCTGAAAACGTTGAAAGTTGGCATGGTATCATCATTTCACACACATAGCATGTTATAAAAAGTTGAGAGGGTTACGGCGAAAACTGGATGCACTTCGTGTACAAAATAGACAATCTCTTTCGAAGTATCAGGGTTTCGGACAAAAACTCATCTGTTACAAAGGTATTTCATTTTTTTGAACTTATTTGAACTCCATACTTTTTGTGTGTTCAAAATGCACCATTCAAAGCCACATCATCAGTTTTCAACCCTTTCTGACTTCATTTGGTATTTTTCATGCATTTACTGATTTTTTTGAGCTAAATGACCCTGAAATTGAAAAGCAGTACAAATGAACTCTGAAAACGTTGAAAGTTGGCATGGTATCATCATTTCACCCACATAGCATGTTATAACAACTTGAGAGGGTTACGGCAAAAACTGGATGCACTTCGTGTACAAAACGGACAATCTCTTTCGAAGTATCAGGGTTTCGGACAAAAACTCATCTGTTACAAAGGTATTACATTTTTTTGAACTTATTTGAACTCCATACTTTTTGTGTGTTCAAAATGCACCATTCAAAGCCACATCATCAGTTTTCAACCCTTTCTGACTTCATTTGGTATTTTTCATGCATTTACTGATTTTTTTGAGCTAAATGACCCTGAAATTGAAAAGCAGTACAAATGAACTCTGAAAACGTTGAAAGTTGGCATGGTATCATCATTTCACCCACATAGCATGTTATAAAAAGTTGAGAGGGTTACGGCGAAAACTGGATGCACTTCGTGTACAAAACAGACAATCTCTTTCGAAGTATCAGGGTTTCGGACAAAAACTCATCTGTTACAAAGGTATTTAATTTTTTTGAACTTATTTGAACTCCAGACTTTTTGTGTGTTCAAAATGCACCATTCAAAGCCACATCATCAGTTTTCAACCCTTTCTGACTTCATTTGGTATTTTTCATGCATTTACTGATTTTTTTGAGCTAAATGACCCTGAAATTGAAAAGCAGTACAAATGAACTCTGAAAAGGTTGAAAGTTGGCATGGTATCATCATTTCACCCACATAGCATGTTATAAGAAGTTGAGAGGGTTACGGCAAAAACTGGATGCACTTCGTATACAAAACGGACAATCTCTTTCGAAGTATCAGGGTTTCGGACAAAAACTCATCTGTTACAAAGGTATTTCATTTTTTTGAACTTATTTGAACTCCATACTTTTTGTGTGTTCAAAATGCACCATTCAAAGCAACATCATCAGTTTTCAACCCTTTCTGACTTCATTTGGTATTTTTCATGCATTTACTGATTTTTTTGAGCTAAATGACCCTGAAATTGAAAAGCAGTACAAATGAACTCTGAAAAGGTTGAAAGTTGGCATGGTATCATCATTTCACCCACATAGCATTTTATAAGAAGTTGAGAGGGTTACGGCAAAAACTGGATGCACTTCGTGTACAAAACGGACAATCTCTTTCGAAGTATCAGGGTTTCGGACAAAAACTCATCTGTTACAAAGGTATTTCATTTTTTTGAACTTATTTGAACTCCATACTTTTTGTGTGTTCAAAATGCACCATTCAAAGCCACATCATCAGTTTTCAACCCTTTCTGACTTCATTTGGTATTTTTCATGCATTTACTGATGTTTTTTGAGCTAAATGACCCTGAAATTGAAAAGCAGTACAAATGAACTCTGAAAACGTTGAAAGTTGGCATGGTATCATCATTTCACCCACATAGCATGTTATAACAAGTTGAGAGGGTTACGGCAAAAACTGGATGCACTTCGTGTACAAAACGGACAATCTCTTTCGAAGTATCAGGGTTTCGGACAAAAACTCATCTGTTACAAAGGTATTACATTTTTTTGAACTTATTTGAACTCCATACTTTTTGTGTGTTCAAAATGCACCATTCAAAGCCACATCATCAGTTTTCAACCCTTTCTGACTTCATTTGGTATTTTTCATGCATTTACTGATTTTTTTGAGCTAAATGACCCTGAAATTGAAAAGCAGTACAAATGAACTCTGAAAACGTTGAAAGTTGGCATGGTATCATCATTTCACCCACATAGCATGTTATAAAAAGTTGAGAGCGTTACGGCGAAAACTGGATGCACTTCGTGTACAAAACAGACAATCTCTTTCGAAGTATCAGGGTTTCGGACAAAAACTCATCTGTTACAAAGGTATTTAATTTTTTTGAACTTATTTGAACTCCAGACTTTTTGTGTGTTCAAAATGCACCATTCAAAGCCACATCATCAGTTTTCAACCCTTTCTGACTTCATTTGGTATTTTTCATGCATTTACTGATTTTTTTGAGCTAAATGACCCTGAAATTGAAAAGCAGTACAAATGAACTCTGAAAAGGTTGAAAGTTGGCATGGTATCATCATTTCACCCACATAGCATGTTATAAGAAGTTGAGAGGGTTACGGCAAAAACTGGATGCACTTCGTATACAAAACGGACAATCTCTTTCGAAGTATCAGGGTTTCGGACAAAAACTCATCTGTTACAAAGGTATTTCATTTTTTTGAACTTATTTGAACTCCATACTTTTTGTGTGTTCAAAATGCACCATTCAAAGCCACATCATCAGTTTTTAACCCTTTCTGACTTCATTTGGTATTCTTCATGCATTTACTGATTTTTTTGAGCTTAATGTCCCTGAAATTGAAAAGCAGTACAAATGAACTCTGAAAAGGTTGAAAGTTGGCATGGTATCATCATTTCACCCACATAGCATGTTATAAGAAGTCGAGAGGGTTACGGCAAAAACTGGATGCACTTCGTGTACAAAACGGACAATCTCTTTCGAAGTATCAGGGTTTCGGACAAAAACTCATTTGTTACAAAGGTATTTCATTTTTTTGAACTTATTTGAACTCCATACTTTTTGTGTGTTCAAAATGCACCATTCAAAGCCACATCATCAGTTTTCAACCCTTTCTGACTTCATTTGGTATTTTTCATGCATTTACTGATTTTTTTGAGCTAAATGACCCTGAAATTGAAAAGCAGTACAAATGAACTCTGAAAACGTTGAAAGTTGGCATGGTATCATCATTTCACCCACATAGCATGTTATAACAAGTTGAGAGGGTTACGGCAAAAACTGGATGCACTTCGTGTACAAAACGGACAATCTCTTTCGAAGTATCAGGGTTTCGGACAAAAACTCATCTGTTACAAAGGTATTACATTTTTTTGAACTTATTTGAACTCCATACTTTTTGTGCGTTCAAAATGCACCATTCAAAGCCACATCATCAGCTTTCAACCCTTTCTGACTTCATTTGGTATTTTTCATGCATTTACTGATTTTTTTGAGCTAAATGACCCTGAAATTGAAAAGCAGTACAAATGAACTCTGAAAACGTTGAAAGTTGGCATGGTATCATCATTTCACCCACATAGCATGTTATAACAACTTGAGAGGGTTACGGCGAAAACTGGATGCACTTCGTGTACAAAACAGACAATCTCTTTCGAAGTATCAGGGTTTCGGACAAAAACTCATCTGTTACAAAGGTATTTAATTTTTTTGAACTTATTTGAACTCCAGACTTTTTGTGTGTTCAAAATGCACCATTCAAAGCCACATCATCAGTTTTCAACCCTTTCTGACTTCATTTGGTATTTTTCATGCATTTACTGATTTTTTTGAGCTAAATGACCCTGAAATTGAAAAGCAGTACAAATGAACTCTGAAAAGGTTGAAAGTTGGCATGGTATCATCATTTCACCCACATAGCATGTTATAAGAAGTTGAGAGGGTTACGGCAAAAACTGGATGCACTTCGTATACAAAACGGACAATCTCTTTCGAAGTATCAGGGTTTCGGACAAAAACTCATCTGTTACAAAGGTATTTCATTTTTTTGAACTTATTTGAACTCCATACTTTTTGTGTGTTCAAAATGCACCTTTCAAAGCAACATCATCAGCTTTCAACCCTTTCTGACTTCATTTGGTATTTTTCATGCATTTACTGATTTTTTTGAGCTAAATGACCCTGAAATTGAAAAGCAGTACAAATGAACTCTGAAAACGTTGAAAGTTGGCATGGTATCATCATTTCACCCACATAGCATGTTATAAAAAGTTGAGAGGGTTACGGCGAAAACTGGATGCACTTCGTGTACAAAACAGACAATCTCTTTCGAAGTATCAGGGTTTCGGACAAAAACTCATCTGTTACAAAGGTATTTAATTTTTTTGAACTTATTTGAACTCCAGACTTTTTGTGTGTTCAAAATGCACCATTCAAAGCCACATCATCAGTTTTCAACCCTTTCTGACTTCATTTGGTATTTTTCATGCATTTACTGATTTTTTTGAGCTAAATGACCCTGAAATTGAAAAGCAGTACAAATGAACTCTGAAAAGGTTGAAAGTTGGCATGGTATCATCATTTCACCCACATAGCATGTTATAAGAAGTTGAGAGGGTTACGGCAAAAACTGGATGCACTTCGTATACAAAACGGACAATCTCTTTCGAAGTATCAGGGTTTCGGACAAAAACTCATCTGTTACAAAGGTATTTCATTTTTTTGAACTTATTTGAACTCCATACTTTTTGTGTGTTCAAAATGCACCATTCAAAGCCACATCATCAGTTTTTAACCCTTTCTGACTTCATTTGGTATTCTTCATGCATTTACTGATTTTTTTGAGCTTAATGTCCCTGAAATTGAAAAGCAGTACAAATGAACTCTGAAAAGGTTGAAAGTTGGCATGGTATCATCATTTCACCCACATAGCATGTTATAAGAAGTTGAGAGGGTTACGGCAAAAACTGGATGCACTTCGTGTACAAAACGGACAATCTCTTTCGAAGTATCAGGGTTTCGGACAAAAACTCATTTGTTACAAAGGTATTTCATTTTTTTGAACTTATTTGAACTCCATACTTTTTGTGTGTTCAAAATGCACCATTCAAAGCCACATCATCAGTTTTCAACCCTTTCTGACTTCATTTGGTATTTTTCATGCATTTACTGATTTTTTTGAGCTAAATGACCCTGAAATTGAAAAGCAGTACAAATGAACTCTGAAAACGTTGAAAGTTGGCATGGTATCATCATTTCACCCACATAGCATGTTATAACAAGTTGAGAGGGTTACGGCAAAAACTGGATGCACTTCGTGTACAAAACGGACAATCTCTTTCGAAGTATCAGGGTTTCGGACAAAAACTCATCTGTTACAAAGGTATTACATTTTTTTGAACTTATTTGAACTCCATACTTTTTGTGCGTTCAAAATGCACCATTCAAAGCCACATCATCAGCTTTCAACCCTTTCTGACTTCATTTGGTATTTTTCATGCATTTACTGATTTTTTTGAGCTAAATGACCCTGAAATTGAAAAGCAGTACAAATGAACTCTGAAAACGTTGAAAGTTGGCATGGTATCATCATTTCACCCACATAGCATGTTATAACAACTTGAGAGGGTTACGGCGAAAACTGGATGCACTTCGTGTACAAAACAGACAATCTCTTTCGAAGTATCAGGGTTTCGGACAAAAACTCATCTGTTACAAAGGTATTTAATTTTTTTGAACTTATTTGAACTCCAGACTTTTTGTGTGTTCAAAATGCACCATTCAAAGCCACATCATCAGTTTTCAACCCTTTCTGACTTCATTTGGTATTTTTCATGCATTTACTGATTTTTTTGAGCTAAATGACCCTGAAATTGAAAAGCAGTACAAATGAACTCTGAAAAGGTTGAAAGTTGGCATGGTATCATCATTTCACCCACATAGCATGTTATAAGAAGTTGAGAGGGTTACGGCAAAAACTGGATGCACTTCGTATACAAAACGGACAATCTCTTTCGAAGTATCAGGGTTTCGGACAAAAACTCATCTGTTACAAAGGTATTTCATTTTTTTGAACTTATTTGAACTCCATACTTTTTGTGTGTTCAAAATGCACCTTTCAAAGCAACATCATCAGCTTTCAACCCTTTCTGACTTCATTTGGTATTTTTCATGCATTTACTGATTTTTTTGAGCTAAATGACCCTGAAATTGAAAAGCAGTACAAATGAACTCTGAAAACGTTGAAAGTTGGCATGGTATCATCATTTCACCCACATAGCATGTTATAACAAGTTGAGAGGGTTACGGCAAAAACTGGATGCACTTCGTGTACAAAACGGACAATCTCTTTCGAAGTATCAGGGTTTCGGACAAAAACTCATCTGTTACAAAGGTATTTCATTTTTTTGAACTTATTTGAACTCCATACTTTTTGTGTGTTCAAAATGCACCATTCAAAGCCACATCATCAGTTTTCAACCCTTTCTGACTTCATTTGGTATTTTTCATGCATTTACTGATTTTTTTGAGCTAAATGACCCTGAAATTGAAAAGCAGTACAAATGAACTCTGAAAACGTTGAAAGTTGGCATGGTATCATCATTTCACCCACATAGCATGTTATAAAAAGTTGAGAGGGTTACGGCGAAAACTGGATGCACTTCGTGTACAAAACAGACAATCTCTTTCGAAGTATCAGGGTTTCGGACAAAAACTCATCTGTTACAAAGGTATTTAATTTTTTTGAACTTATTTGAACTCCAGACTTTTTGTGTGTTCAAAATGCACCATTCAAAGCCACATCATCAGTTTTCAACCCTTTCTGACTTCATTTGGTATTTTTCATGCATTTACTGATTTTTTTGAGCTAAATGACCCTGAAATTGAAAAGCAGTACAAATGAACTCTGAAAAGGTTGAAAGTTGGCATGGTATCATCATTTCACCCACATAGCATGTTATAAGAAGTTGAGAGGGTTACGGCAAAAACTGGATGCACTTCGTATACAAAACGGACAATCTCTTTCGAAGTATCACGGTTTCGGACAAAAACTCATCTGTTACAAAGGTATTTCATTTTTTTGAACTTATTTGAACTCCATACTTTTTGTGTGTTCAAAATGCACCATTCAAAGCAACATCATCAGTTTTCAACCCTTTCTGACTTCATTTGGTATTTTTCATGCATTTACTGATTTTTTTGAGCTAAATGACCCTGAAATTGAAAAGCAGTACAAATGAACTCTGAAAACGTTGAAAGTTGGCATGGTATCATCATTTCACCCACATAGCATGTTATAAAAAGTTGAGAGGGTTACGGCGAAAACTGGATGCACTTCGTGTACAAAACAGACAATCTCTTTCGAAGTATCAGGGTTTCGGACAAAAACTCATCTGTTACAAAGGTATTTAATTTTTTTGAACTTATTTGAACTCCAGACTTTTTGTGTGTTCAAAATGCACCATTCAAAGCCACATCATCAGTTTTCAACCCTTTCTGACTTCATTTGGTATTTTTCATGCATTTACTGATTTTTTTGAGCTAAATGACCCTGAAATTGAAAAGCAGTACAAATGAACTCTGAAAAGGTTGAAAGTTGGCATGGTATCATCATTTCACCCACATAGCATGTTATAAGAAGTTGAGAGGGTTACGGCAAAAACTGGATGCACTTCGTATACAAAACGGACAATCTCTTTCGAAGTATCAGGGTTTCGGACAAAAACTCATCTGTTACAAAGGTATTTCATTTTTTTGAACTTATTTGAACTCCATACTTTTTGTGTGTTCAAAATGCACCTTTCAAAGCAACATCATCAGCTTTCAATCCTTTCTGACTTCATTTGGTATTTTTCATGCATTTACTGATTTTTTTGAGCTAAATGACCCTGAAATTGAAAAGCAGTACAAATGAACACTGAAAACGTTGAAAGTTGGCATGGTATCATCATTTCACCCACATAGCATGTTATAACAAGTTGAGAGGGTTACGGCAAAAACTGGATGCACTTCGTGTACAAAACGGACAATCTCTTTCGAAGTATCAGGGTTTCGGACAAAAACTCATCTGTTACAAAGGTATTTCATTTTTTTGAACTTATTTGAACTCCATACTTTTTGTGTGTTCAAAATGCACCATTCAAAGCCACATCATCAGTTTTCAACCCTTTCTGACTTCATTTGGTATTTTTCATGCATTTACTGATTTTTTTGAGCTAAATGACCCTGAAATTGAAAAGCAGTACAAATGAACTCTGAAAACGTTGAAAGTTGGCATGGTATCATCATTTCACCCACATAGCATGTTATAAAAAGTTGAGAGGGTTACGGCGAAAACTGGATGCACTTCGTGTACAAAACAGACAATCTCTTTCGAAGTATCAGGGTTTCGGACAAAAACTCATCTGTTACAAAGGTATTTAATTTTTTTGAACTTATTTGAACTCCAGACTTTTTGTGTGTTCAAAATGCACCATTCAAAGCCACATCATCAGTTTTCAACCCTTTCTGACTTCATTTGGTATTTTTCATGCATTTACTGATTTTTTTGAGCTAAATGACCCTGAAATTGAAAAGCAGTACAAATGAACTCTGAAAAGGTTGAAAGTTGGCATGGTATCATCATTTCACCCACATAGCATGTTATAAGAAGTTGAGAGGGTTACGGCAAAAACTGGATGCACTTCGTATACAAAACGGACAATCTCTTTCGAAGTATCACGGTTTCGGACAAAAACTCATCTGTTACAAAGGTATTTCATTTTTTTGAACTTATTTGAACTCCATACTTTTTGTGTGTTCAAAATGCACCATTCAAAGCAACATCATCAGTTTTCAACCCTTTCTGACTTCATTTGGTATTTTTCATGCATTTACTGATTTTTTTGAGCTAAATGACCCTGAAATTGAAAAGCAGTACAAATGAACTCTGAAAAGGTTGAAATTGGCATGGTATCATCATTTCACCCACATAGCATTTTATAAGAAGTTGAGAGGGTTACGGCAAAAACTGGATGCACTTCGTGTACAAAATGGACAATCTCTTTCGAAGTATCAGGGTTTCGGACAAAAACTCATCTGTTACAAAGGTATTTCATTTTTTTGAACTTATTTGAACTCCATACTTTTTGTGTGTTCAAAATGCACCATTCAAAGCCACATCATCAGTTTTCAACCCTTTCTGACTTCATTTGGTATTTTTCATGCATTTACTGATTTTTTTGAGCTAAATGACCCTGAAATTGAAAAGCAGTACAAATGAACTCTGAAAACGTTGAAAGTTGGCATGGTATCATCATTTCACCCACATAGCATGTTATAAAAAGTTGAGAGGGTTACGGCGAAAACTGGATGCACTTCGTGTACAAAACAGACAATCTCTTTCGAAGTATCAGGGTTTCGGACAAAAACTCATCTGTTACAAAGGCATTTAATTTTTTTGAACTTATTTGAACTTCATACTTTTTGTGTGTTCAAAATGCACCATTCAAAGCCACATCATCAGTTTTCAACCCTTTCTGACTTCATTTGGTATTTTTCATGCATTTACTGATTTTTTTGAGCTAAATGACCCTGAAATTGAAAAGCAGTACAAATGAACTCTGAAAAGGTTGAAAGTTGGCATGGTATCATCATTTCACCCACATAGCATGTTATAAGAAGTTGAGAGGGTTACGGCAAAAACTGGATGCACTTCGTGTACAAAACGGACAATCTCTTTCGAAGTATCAGGGTTTCGGACAAAAACTCATCTGTTACAAAGGTATTTCATTTTTTTGAACTTATTTGAACTCCATACTTTTTGTGTGTTCAAAATGCACCATTCAAAGCCACATCATCAGTTTTCAACCCTTTCTGACTTCATTTGGTATTTTTCATGCATTTACTGATTTTTTTGAGCTAAATGACCCTGAAATTGAAAAGCAGTACAAATGAACTCTGAAAACGTTGAAAGTTGGCATGGTATCATCATTTCACCCACATAGCATGTTATAAAAAGTTGAGAGGGTTATGGCGAAAACTGGATGCACTTCGTGTACAAAACAGACAATCTCTTTCGAAGTATCAGGGTTTCGGACAAAAACTCATCTGTTACAAAGGTATTTAATTTTTTTGAACTTATTTGAACTCCATACTTTTTGTGTGTTCAAAATGCACCATTCAAAGCCACATCATCAGTTTTCAACCCTTTCTGACTTCATTTGGTATTTTTCATGCATTTACTGATTTTTTTGAGCTAAATGACCCTGAAATTGAAAAGCAGTACAAATGAACTCTGAAAACGTTGAAAGTTGGCATGGTATCATCATTTCACCCACATAGCATGTTATAAAAAGTTGAGAGGGTTACGGCGAAAACTGGATGCACTTCGTGTACAAAACAGACAATCTCTTTCGAAGTATGAGGGTTTCGGACAAAAACTCATCTGTTACAAAGGTATTTCATTTTTTTGAACTTATTTGAACTCCAGACTTTTTGTGTGTTCAAAATGCACCATTCAAAGCCACATCATCAGTTTTCAACACTTTCTGACTTCATTTGGTATTTTTCATGCATTTACTGATTTTTTTGAGCTAAATGACCCTGAAATTGAAAAGCAGTACAAATGAACTCTGAAAAGGTTGAAAGTTGGCATGGTATCATCATTTCACCCACATAGCATGTTATAAGAAGTTGAGAGGGTTACGGCGAAAACTGGATGCACTTCGTATACAAAACGGACAATCTCTTTCGAAGTATCAGGGTTTCGGACAAAAACTCATCTGTTACAAAGGTATTTCATTTTTTTGAACTTATTTGAACTCCATACTTTTTGTGTGTTCAAAATGCACCATTCAAAGCAACATCATCAGTTTTCAACCCTTTCTGACTTCATTTGGTATTTTTCATGCATTTACTGATTTTTTTGAGCTAAATGACCCTGAAATTGAAAAGCAGTACAAATGAACTCTGAAAGGTTGAAAGTTGGCATGGTATCATCATTTCACCCACATAGCATGTTATAAGAAGTTGAGAGGGTTACGGCAAAAACTGGATGCACTTCGTGTACAAAACGGACAATCTCTTTCGAAGTATCAGGGTTTCGGACAAAAACTCATCTGTTACAAAGGTATTTCATTTTTTTGAACTTATTTGAACTCCATACTTTTTGTGTGTTCAAAATGCACCATTCAAAGCAACATCATCAGTTTTCAACCCTTTCTGACTTCATTTGGTATTTTTCATGCATTTACTGATTTTTTTGAGCTAAATGACCCTGAAATTGAAAAGCAGTACAAATGAACTCTGAAAAGGTTGAAAGTTGGCATGGTATCATCATTTCACCCACATAGCATGTTATAAGAAGTTGAGAGGGTTACGGCAAAAACTGGATGCACTTCGTGTACAAAACGGACAATCTCTTTCGAAGTATCAGGGTTTCGGACAAAAACTCATCTGTTACAAAGGTATTTCATTTTTTTGAACTTATTTGAACTCCATACTTTTTGTGTGTTCAAAATGCACCATTCAAAGCCACATCATCAGTTTTCAACCCTTTCTGACTTCATTTGGTATTTTTCATGCATTTACTGATTTTTTTGAGCTAAATGACCCTGAAATTGAAAAGCAGTACAAATGAACTCTGAAAACGTTGAAAGTTGGCATGGTATCATCATTTCACCCACATAGCATGTTATAAAAAGTTGAGAGGGTTATGGCGAAAACTGGATGCACTTCGTGTACAAAACAGACAATCTCTTTCGAAGTATCAGGGTTTCGGACAAAAACTCATCTGTTACAAAGGTATTTAATTTTTTTGAACTTATTTGAACTCCAGACTTTTTGTGTGTTCAAAATGCACCATTCAAAGCCACATCATCAGTTTTCAACCCTTTCTGACTTCATTTGGTATTTTTCATGCATTTACTGATTTTTTTGAGCTAAATGACCCTGAAATTGAAAAGCAGTACAAATGAACTCTGAAAACGTTGAAAGTTGGCATGGTATCATCATTTCACCCACATAGCATGTTATAAAAAGTTGAGAGGGTTACGGCGAAAACTGGATGCACTTCGTGTACAAAACAGACAATCTCTTTCGAAGTATCAGGGTTTCGGACAAAAACTCATCTGTTACAAAGGCATTTAATTTTTTTGAACTTATTTGAACTTCATACTTTTTGTGTGTTCAAAATGCACCATTCAAAGCCACATCATCAGTTTTCAACCCTTTCTGACTTCATTTGGTATTTTTCATGCATTTACTGATTTTTTTGAGCTAAATGACCCTGAAATTGAAAAGCAGTACAAATGAACTCTGAAAAGGTTGAAAGTTGGCATGGTATCATCATTTCACCCACATAGCATGTTATAAGAAGTTGAGAGGGTTACGGCAAAAACTGGATGCACTTCGTGTACAAAACGGACAATCTCTTTCGAAGTATCAGGGTTTCGGACAAAAACTCATCTGTTACAAAGGTATTTCATTTTTTTGAACTTATTTGAACTCCATACTTTTTGTGTGTTCAAAATGCACCATTCAAAGCCACATCATCAGTTTTCAACCCTTTCTGACTTCATTTGGTATTTTTCATGCATTTACTGATTTTTTTGAGCTAAATGACCCTGAAATTGAAAAGCAGTACAAATGAACTCTGAAAACGTTGAAAGTTGGCATGGTATCATCATTTCACCCACATAGCATGTTATAAAAAGTTGAGAGGGTTATGGCGAAAACTGGATGCACTTCGTGTACAAAACAGACAATCTCTTTCGAAGTATCAGGGTTTCGGACAAAAACTCATCTGTTACAAAGGTATTTAATTTTTTTGAACTTATTTGAACTCCATACTTTTTGTGTGTTCAAAATGCACCATTCAAAGCCACATCATCAGTTTTCAACCCTTTCTGACTTCATTTGGTATTTTTCATGCATTTACTGATTTTTTTGAGCTAAATGACCCTGAAATTGAAAAGCAGTACAAATGAACTCTGAAAACGTTGAAAGTTGGCATGGTATCATCATTTCACCCACATAGCATGTTATAAAAAGTTGAGAGGGTTACGGCGAAAACTGGATGCACTTCGTGTACAAAACAGACAATCTCTTTCGAAGTATGAGGGTTTCGGACAAAAACTCATCTGTTACAAAGGTATTTAATTTTTTTGAACTTATTTGAACTCCATACTTTTTGTGTGTTCAAAATGCACCATTCAAAGCCACATCATCAGTTTTTAACCCTTTCTGACTTCATTTGGTATTCTTCATGCATTTACTGATTTTTTTGAGCTTAATGTCCCTGAAATTGAAAAGCAGTACAAATGAACTCTGAAAACGTTGAAAGTTGGCATGGTATCATCATTTCACACACATAGCATGTTATAAAAAGTTGAGAGGGTTACGGCGAAAACTGGATGCACTTCGTGTACAAAACAGACAATCTCTTTCGAAGTATCAGGGTTTCGGACAAAAACACATCTGTTACAAAGGTATTTCATTTTTTTGAACTTATTTGAACTCCATACTTTTTGTGTGTTCAAAATGCACCATTCAAAGCAACATCATCAGTTTTCAACCCTTTCTGACTTCATTTGGTATTTTTCATGCATTTACTGATTTTTTTGAGCTAAATGACCCTGAAATTGAAAAGCAGTACAAATGAACTCTGAAAACGTTGAAAGTTGGCATGGTATCATCATTTCACCCACATAGCATGTTATAACAAGTTGAGAGGGTTACGGCAAAAACTGGATGCACTTCGTGTACAAAACGGACAATCTCTTTCGAAGTATCAGGGTTTCGGACAAAAACTCATCTGTTACAAAGGTATTACATTTTTTTGAACTTATTTGAACTCCATACTTTTTGTGTGTTCAAAATGCACCATTCAAAGCCACATCATCAGTTTTCAACCCTTTCTGACTTCATTTGGTATTTTTCATGCATTTACTGATTTTTTTGAGCTAAATGACCCTGAAATTGAAAAGCAGTACAAATGAACTCTGAAAACGTTGAAAGTTGGCATGGTATCATCATTTCACCCACATAGCATGTTATAAAAAGTTGAGAGGGTTACGGCGAAAACTGGATGCACTTCGTGTACAAAACAGACAATCTCTTTCGAAGTATCAGGGTTTCGGACAAAAACTCATCTGTTACAAAGGTATTTAATTTTTTTGAACTTATTTGAACTCCATACTTTTTGTGTGTTCAAAATGCACCATTCAAAGCCACATCATCAGTTTTCAACCCTTTCTGACTTCATTTGGTATTTTTCATGCATTTACTGATTTTTTTGAGCTAAATGACCCTGAAATTGAAAAGCAGTACAAATGAACTCTGAAAACGTTGAAAGTTGGCATGGTATCATCATTTCACCCACATAGCATGTTATAAAAAGTTGAGAGGGTTACGGCGAAAACTGGATGCACTTCGTGTACAAAACAGACAATCTCTTTCGAAGTATCAGGGTTTCGGACAAAAACTCATCTGTTACAAAGGCATTTAATTTTTTTGAACTTATTTGAACTTCATACTTTTTGTGTGTTCAAAATGCACCATTCAAAGCCACATCATCAGTTTTCAACCCTTTCTGACTTCATTTGGTATTTTTCATGCATTTACTGATTTTTTTGAGCTAAATGACCCTGAAATTGAAAAGCAGTACAAATGAACTCTGAAAAGGTTGAAAGTTGGCATGGTATCATCATTTCACCCACATAGCATGTTATAAGAAGTTGAGAGGGTTACGGCAAAAACTGGATGCACTTCGTGTACAAAACGGACAATCTCTTTCGAAGTATCAGGGTTTCGGACAAAAACTCATCTGTTACAAAGGTATTTCATTTTTTTGAACTTATTTGAACTCCATACTTTTTGTGTGTTCAAAATGCACCATTCAAAGCCACATCATCAGTTTTCAACCCTTTCTGACTTCATTTGGTATTTTTCATGCATTTACTGATTTTTTTGAGCTAAATGACCCTGAAATTGAAAAGCAGTACAAATGAACTCTGAAAACGTTGAAACTTGGCATGGTATCATCATTTCACCCACATAGCATGTTATAAAAAGTTGAGAGGGTTACGGCGAAAACTGGATGCACTTCGTGTACAAAACAGACAATCTCTTTCGAAGTATCAAGGTTTCGGACAAAAACTCATCTGTTACAAAGGTATTTCATTTTTTTGAACTTATTTGAACTCCAGACTTTTTGTGTGTTCAAAATGCACCATTCAAAGCCACATCATCAGTTTTCAACCCTTTCTGACTTCATTTGGTATTTTTCATGCATTTACTGATTTTTTTGAGCTAAATGACCCCGAAATTGAAAAGCAGTACAAATGAACTCTGAAAAGGTTGAAAGTTGGCATGGTATCATCATTTCACCCACATAGCATGTTATAAGAAGTTGAGAGGGTTACGGCAAAAACTGGATGCACTTCGTGTACAAAACGGACAATCTCTTTCGAAGTATCAGGGTTTCGGACAAAAACTCATCTGTTACAAAGGTATTACATTTTTTTGAACTTATTTGAACTCCATACTTTTTGTGTGTTCAAAATGCACCATTCAAAGCCACATCATCAGTTTTCAACCCTTTCTGACTTCATTTGGTATTTTTCATGCATTTACTGATTTTTTTTGAGCTAAATGACCCTGAAATTGAAAAGCAGTACAAATGAACTCTAAAAACGTTGAAAGTTGGCATGGTATCATCATTTCACACACATAGCATGTTATAAAAAGTTGAGAGGGTTACGGCGAAAACTGGATGCACTTCGTGTACAAAACAGACAATCTCTTTCGAAGTATCAGGGTTTCGGACAAAAACTCATCTGTTACAAAGGTATTTAATTTTTTTGAACTTATTTGAACTCCATACTTTTTGTGTGTTCAAAATGCACCATTCAAAGCCACATCATCAGTTTTTAACCCTTTCTGACTTCATTTGGTATTCTTCATGCATTTACTGATTTTTTTGAGCTTAATGTCCCTGAAATTGAAAAGCAGTACAAATGAACTCTGAAAACGTTGAAAGTTGGCATGGTATCATCATTTCACACACATAGCATGTTATAAAAAGTTGAGAGGGTTACGGCGAAAACTGGATGCACTTCGTGTACAAAACAGACAATCTCTTTCGAAGTATCAGGGTTTCGGACAAAAACACATCTGTTACAAAGGTATTTCATTTTTTTGAACTTATTTGAACTCCATACTTTTTGTGTGTTCAAAATGCACCATTCAAAGCAACATCATCAGTTTTCAACCCTTTCTGACTTCATTTGGTATTTTTCATGCATTTACTGATTTTTTTGAGCTAAATGACCCTGAAATTGAAAAGCAGTACAAATGAACTCTGAAAACGTTGAAAGTTGGCATGGTATCATCATTTCACCCACATAGCATGTTATAACAAGTTGAGAGGGTTACGGCAAAAACTGGATGCACTTCGTGTACAAAACGGACAATCTCTTTCGAAGTATCAGGGTTTCGGACAAAAACTCATCTGTTACAAAGGTATTACATTTTTTTGAACTTATTTGAACTCCATACTTTTTGTGTGTTCAAAATGCACCATTCAAAGCCACATCATCAGTTTTCAACCCTTTCTGACTTCATTTGGTATTTTTCATGCATTTACTGATTTTTTTGAGCTAAATGACCCTGAAATTGAAAAGCAGTACAAATGAACTCTGAAAACGTTGAAAGTTGGCATGGTATCATCATTTCACCCACATAGCATGTTATAAAAAGTTGAGAGGGTTACGGCGAAAACTGGATGCACTTCGTGTACAAAACAAACAATCTCTTTCGAAGTATCAGGGTTTCGGACAAAAACTCATCTGTTACAAAGGTATTTAATTTTTTTGAACTTATTTGAACTCCATACTTTTTGTGTGTTCAAAATGCACCATTCAAAGCCACATCATCAGTTTTCAACCCTTTCTGACTTCATTTGGTATTTTTCATGCATTTACTGATTTTTTTGAGCTAAATGACCCTGAAATTGAAAAGCAGTACAAATGAACTCTGAAAACGTTGAAAGTTGGCATGGTATCATCATTTCACCCACATAGCATGTTATAAAAAGTTGAGAGGGTTACGGCGAAAACTGGATGCACTTCGTGTACAAAACAGACAATCTCTTTCGAAGTATGAGGGTTTCGGACAAAAACTCATCTGTTACAAAGGTATTTAATTTTTTTGAACTTATTTGAACTCCATACTTTTTGTGTGTTCAAAATGCACCATTCAAAGCCACATCATCAGTTTTCAACCCTTTCTGACTTCATTTGGTATTTTTCATGCATTTACTGATTTTTTTGAGCTAAATGACCCTGAAATTGAAAAGCAGTACAAATGAACTCTGAAAAGGTTGAAAGTTGGCATGGTATCATCATTTCACCCACATAGCATGTTATAAGAAGTTGAGAGGGTTACGGCAAAAACTGGATGCACTTCGTATACAAAACGGACAATCTCTTTCGAAGTATCAGGGTTTCGGACAAAAACTCATCTGTTACAAAGGTATTTCATTTTTTTGAACTTATTTGAACTCCATACTTTTTGTGTGTTCAAAATGCACCATTCAAAGCCACATCATCAGTTTTCAACCCTTTCTGACTTCATTTGGTATTTTTCATGCATTTACTGATTTTTTTGAGCTAAATGACCCTGAAATTGAAAAGCAGTACAAATGAACTCTGAAAACGTTGAAAGTTGGCATGGTATCATCATTTCACCCACATAGCATGTTATAAAAAGTTGAGAGGGTTATGGCGAAAACTGGATGCACTTCGTGTACAAAACAGACAATCTCTTTCGAAGTATCAGGGTTTCGGACAAAAACTCATCTGTTACAAAGGTATTTAATTTTTTTGAACTTATTTGAACTCCATACTTTTTGTGTGTTCAAAATGCACCATTCAAAGCCACATCATCAGTTTTCAACCCTTTCTGACTTCATTTGGTATTTTTCATGCATTTACTGATTTTTTTGAGCTAAATGACCCTGAAATTGAAAAGCAGTACAAATGAACTCTGAAAACGTTGAAAGTTGGCATGGTATCATCATTTCACCCACATAGCATGTTATAAAGAGTTGAGAGGGTTACGGCGAAAACTGGATGCACTTCGTGTACAAAACAGACAATCTCTTTCGAAGTATCAGGGTTTCGGACAAAAACTCATCTGTTACAAAGGCATTTAATTTTTTTGAACTTATTTGAACTTCATACTTTTTGTGTGTTCAAAATGCACCATTCAAAGCCACATCATCAGTTTTCAACCCTTTCTGACTTCATTTGGTATTTTTCATGCATTTACTGATTTTTTTGAGCTAAATGACCCTGAAATTGAAAAGCAGTACAAATGAACTCTGAAAAGGTTGAAAGTTGGCATGGTATCATCATTTCACCCACATAGCATGTTATAAGAAGTTGAGAGGGTTACGGCAAAAACTGGATGCACTTCGTGTACAAAACGGACAATCTCTTTCGAAGTATCAGGGTTTCGGACAAAAACTCATCTGTTACAAAGGTATTTCATTTTTTTGAACTTATTTGAACTCCATACTTTTTGTGTGTTCAAAATGCACCATTCAAAGCCACATCATCAGTTTTCAACCCTTTCTGACTTCATTTGGTATTTTTCATGCATTTACTGATTTTTTTGAGCTAAATGACCCTGAAATTGAAAAGCAGTACAAATGAACTCTGAAAACGTTGAAACTTGGCATGGTATCATCATTTCACCCACATAGCATGTTATAAAAAGTTGAGAGGGTTACGGCGAAAACTGGATGCACTTCGTGTACAAAACAGACAATCTCTTTCGAAGTATCAAGGTTTCGGACAAAAACTCATCTGTTACAAAGGTATTTCATTTTTTTGAACTTATTTGAACTCCAGACTTTTTGTGTGTTCAAAATGCACCATTCAAAGCCACATCATCAGTTTTCAACCCTTTCTGACTTCATTTGGTATTTTTCATGCATTTACTGATTTTTTTGAGCTAAATGACCCCGAAATTGAAAAGCAGTACAAATGAACTCTGAAAAGGTTGAAAGTTGGCATGGTATCATCATTTCACCCACATAGCATGTTATAAGAAGTTGAGAGGGTTACGGCAAAAACTGGATGCACTTCGTGTACAAAACGGACAATCTGTTTCGAAGTATCAGGGTTTCGGACAAAAACTCATCTGTTACAAAGGTATTACATTTTTTTGAACTTATTTGAACTCCATACTTTTTGTGTGTTCAAAATGCACCATTCAAAGCCACATCATCAGTTTTCAACCCTTTCTGACTTCATTTGGTATTTTTCATGCATTTACTGATTTTTTTGAGCTAAATGACCCTGAAATTGAAAAGCAGTACAAATGAACTCTGAAAACGTTGAAAGTTGGCATGGTATCATCATTTCACACACATAGCATGTTATAAAAAGTTGAGAGGGTTACGGCGAAAACTGGATGCACTTCGTGTACAAAACAGACAATCTCTTTCGAAGTATCAGGGTTTCGGACAAAAACTCATCTGTTACAAAGGTATTTAATTTTTTTGAACTTATTTGAACTCCATACTTTTTGTGTGTTCAAAATGCACCATTCAAAGCCACATCATCAGTTTTCAACCCTTTCTGACTTCATTTGGTATTTTTCATGCATTTACTGATTTTTTTGAGCTTAATGTCCCTGAAATTGAAAAGCAGTACAAATGAACTCTGAAAACGTTGAAAGTTGGCATGGTATCATCATTTCACACACATAGCATGTTATAAAAAGTTGAGAGGGTTACGGCGAAAACTGGATGCACTTCGTGTACAAAACAGACAATCTCTTTCGAAGTATCAGGGTTTCGGACAAAAACTCATCTGTTACAAAGGTATTTCATTTTTTTGAACTTATTTGAACTCCATACTTTTTGTGTGTTCAAAATGCACCATTCAAAGCCACATCATCAGTTTTCAACCCTTTCTGACTTCATTTGGTATTTTTCATGCATTTACTGATTTTTTTGAGCTAAATGACCCTGAAATTGAAAAGCAGTACAAATGAACTCTGAAAACGTTGAAAGTTGGCATGGTATCATCATTTCACCCACATAGCATGTTATAAGAAGTTGAGAGGGTTACGGCAAAAACTGGATGCACTTCGTGTACAAAACGGACAATCTCTTTCGAAGTATCAGGGTTTCGGACAAAAACTCATCTGTTACAAAGGTATTACATTTTTTTGAACTTATTTGAACTCCATACTTTTTGTGTGTTCAAAATGCACCATTCAAAGCCACATCATCAGTTTTCAACCCTTTCTGACTTCATTTGGTATTTTTCATGCATTTACTGATTTTTTTGAGCTAAATGACCCTGAAATTGAAAAGCAGTACAAATGAACTCTGAAAACGTTGAAAGTTGGCATGGTATCATCATTTCACCCACATAGCATGTTATAAAAAGTTGAGAGGGTTACGGCGAAAACTGGATGCACTTCGTGTACAAAACAGACAATCTCTTTCGAAGTATCAGGGTTTCGGACAAAAACTCATCTGTTACAAAGGTATTTAATTTTTTTGAACTTATTTGAACTCCATACTTTTTGTGTGTTCAAAATGCACCATTCAAAGCCACATCATCAGTTTTCAACCCTTTCTGACTTCATTTGGTATTTTTCATGCATTTACTGATTTTTTTGAGCTAAATGACCCTGAAATTGAAAAGCAGTACAAATGAACTCTGAAAACGTTGAAAGTTGGCATGGTATCATCATTTCACCCACATAGCATGTTATAAAAAGTTGAGAGGGTTACGGCGAAAACTGGATGCACTTCGTGTACAAAACAGACAATCTCTTTCGAAGTATGAGGGTTTCGGACAAAAACTCATCTGTTACAAAGGTATTTAATTTTTTTGAACTTATTTGAACTCCAGACTTTTTGTGTGTTCAAAATGCACCATTCAAAGCCACATCATCAGTTTTCAACCCTTTCTGACTTCATTTGGTATTTTTCATGCATTTACTGATTTTTTTGAGCTAAATGACCCTGAAATTGAAAAGCAGTACAAATGAACTCTGAAAAGGTTGAAAGTTGGCATGGTATCATCATTTCACCCACATAGCATGTTATAAGAAGTTGAGAGGGTTACGGCAAAAACTGGATGCACTTCGTATACAAAACGGACAATCTCTTTCGAAGTATCAGGGTTTCGGACAAAAACTCATCTGTTACAAAGGTATTTCATTTTTTTGAACTTATTTGAACTCCATACTTTTTGTGTGTTCAAAATGCACCATTCAAAGCCACATCATCAGTTTTCAACCCTTTCTGACTTCATTTGGTATTTTTCATGCATTTACTGATTTTTTTGAGCTAAATGACCCTGAAATTGAAAAGCAGTACAAATTAACTCTGAAAACGTTGAAAGTTGGCATGGTATCATCATTTCACCCACATAGCATGTTATAAAAAGTTGAGAGGGTTATGGCGAAAACTGGATGCACTTCGTGTACAAAACAGACAATCTCTTTCGAAGTATCAGGGTTTCGGACAAAAACTCATCTGTTACAAAGGTATTTAATTTTTTTGAACTTATTTGAACTCCATACTTTTTGTGTGTTCAAAATGCACCATTCAAAGCCACATCATCAGTTTTCAACCCTTTCTGACTTCATTTGGTATTTTTCATGCATTTACTGATTTTTTTGAGCTAAATGACCCTGAAATTGAAAAGCAGTACAAATGAACTCTGAAAACGTTGAAAGTTGGCATGGTATCATCATTTCACCCACATAGCATGTTATAAAAAGTTGAGAGGGTTACGGCGAAAACTGGATGCACTTCGTGTACAAAACAGACAATCTCTTTCGAAGTATGAGGGTTTCGGACAAAAACTCATCTGTTACAAAGGTATTTAATTTTTTTGAACTTATTTGAACTCCAGACTTTTTGTGTGTTCAAAATGCACCATTCAAAGCCACATCATCAGTTTTCAACCCTTTCTGACTTCATTTGGTATTTTTCATGCATTTACTGATTTTTTTGAGCTAAATGACCCTGAAATTGAAAAGCAGTACAAATGAACTCTGAAAAGGTTGAAAGTTGGCATGGTATCATCATTTCACCCACATAGCATGTTATAAGAAGTTGAGAGGGTTACGGCAAAAACTGGATGCACTTCGTATACAAAACGGACAATCTCTTTCGAAGTATCAGGGTTTCGGACAAAAACTCATCTGTTACAAAGGTATTTCATTTTTTTGAACTTATTTGAACTCCATACTTTTTGTGTGTTCAAAATGCATCATTCAAAGCAACATCATCAGTTTTCAACCCTTTCTGACTTCATTTGGTATTTTTCATGCATTTACTGATATTTTTGAGCTAAATGACCCTGAAATTGAAAAGCAGTACAAATGAACTCTGAAAAGGTTGAAAGTTGGCATGGTATCATCATTTCACCCACATAGCATTTTATAAGAAGTTGAGAGGGTTACGGCAAAAACTGGATGCACTTCGTGTACAAAACAGACAATCTCTTTCGAAGTATCAGGGTTTCGGACAAAAACTCATCTGTTACAAAGGTATTTCATTTTTTTGAACTTATTTGAACTCCATACTTTTTGTGTGTTCAAAATGCACCATTCAAAGCCACATCATCAGTTTTCAACCCTTTCTGACTTCATTTGGTATTTTTCATGCATTTACTGATTTTTTTGAGCTAAATGACCCTGAAATTGAAAAGCAGTACAAATGAACTCTGAAAACGTTGAAAGTTGGCATGGTATCATCATTTCACCCACATAGCATTTTATAAGAAGTTGAGAGGGTTACGGCAAAAACTGGATGCACTTCGTGTACAAAACGGACAATCTCTTTCGAAGTATCAGGGTTTCGGACAAAAACTCATCTGTTACAAAGGTATTTCATTTTTTTGAACTTATTTGAACTCCATACTTTTTGTGTGTTCAAAATGCACCATTCAAAGCCACATCATCAGTTTTCAACCCTTTCTGACTTCATTTGGTATTTTTCATGCATTTACTGATTTTTTTGAGCTAAATGACCCTGAAATTGAAAAGCAGTACAAATGAACTCTGAAAACGTTGAAAGTTGGCATGGTATCATCATTTCACCCACATAGCATGTTATAAAAAGTTGAGAGGGTTATGGCGAAAACTGGATGCACTTCGTGTACAAAACAGACAATCTCTTTCGAAGTATCAGGGTTTCGGACAAAAACTCATCTGTTACAAAGGTATTTAATTTTTTTGAACTTATTTGAACTCCATACTTTTTGTGTGTTCAAAATGCACCATTCAAAGCCACATCATCAGTTTTCAACCCTTTCTGACTTCATTTGGTATTTTTCATGCATTTACTGATTTTTTGAGCTAAATGACCCTGAAATTGAAAAGCAGTACAAATGAACTCTGAAAACGTTGAAAGTTGGCATGGTATCATCATTTCACCCACGTAGCATGTTATAAAAAGTTGAGAGGGTTACGGCGAAAACTGGATGCACTTCGTGTACAAAACGGACAATCTCTTTCGAAGTATGAGGGTTTCGGACAAAAACTCATCTGTTACAAAGGTATTTAATTTTTTTGAACTTATTTGAACTCCATACTTTTTGTGTGTTCAAAATTCACCATTCAAAGCCACATCATCAGTTTTTAACCCTTTCTGACTTCATTTGGTATTTTTCATGCATTTACTGATTTTTTTGAGCTAAATGACCCTGAAATTGAAAAGCAGTACAAATGAACTCTGAAAAGGTTGAAAGTTGGCATGGTATCATCATTTCACCCACATAGCATGTTATAAGAAGTTGAGAGGGTTACGGCAAAAACTGGATGCACTTCGTATACAAAACGGACAATCTCTTTCGAAGTATCAGGGTTTCGGACAAAAACTCATCTGTTACAAAGGTATTTCATTTTTTTGAACTTATTTGAACTCCATACTTTTTGTGTGTTCAAAATGCACCATTCAAAGCAACATCATCAGTTTTCAACCCTTTCTGACTTCATTTGGTATTTTTCATGCATTTACTGATTTTTTTGAGCTAAATGACCCTGAAATTGAAAAGCAGTACAAATTAACTCTGAAAACGTTGAAAGTTGGCATGGTATCATCATTTCACCCACATAGCATGTTATAAAAAGTTGAGAGGGTTACGGCGAAAACTGGATGCACTTCGTGTACAAAACAGACAATCTCTTTCGAAGTATCAGGGTTTCGGACAAAAACTCATCTGTTACAAAGGTATTTCATTTTTTGAACTTATTTGAACTCCATACTTTTTGTGTGTTCAAAATGCACCATTCAAAGCCACATCATCAGTTTTCACCCCTTTCTGACTTCATTTGGTATTTTTCATGCATTTACTGATTTTTTTGAGCTAAATGACCCTGAAATTGAAAAGCAGTACAAATGAACTCTGAAAAGGTTGAAAGTTGGCATGGTATCATCATTTCACCCACATAGCATGTTATAAGAAGTTGAGAGGGTTACGGCAAAAACTGGATGCACTTCGTATACAAAACGGACAATCTCTTTCGAAGTATCAGGGTTTCGGACAAAAACTCATCTGTTACAAAGGTATTTAATTTTTTTGAACTTATTTGAACTCCATACTTTTTGTTTGTTCAAAATGCACCATTCAAAGCCACATCATCAGTTTTCAACCCTTTCTGACTTCATTTGGTATTTTTCGTGCATTTACTGATTTTTTTGAGCTAAATGACCCTGAAATTGAAAAGCAGTACAAATGAACTCTGAAAACGTTGAAAGTTGGCATGGTGTCATCATTTCACCCACATAGCATGTTATAAAAAGTTGAGAGGGTTACGGCGAAAACTGGATGCACTTCGTGTACAAAGCAGACAATCTCTTTCGAAGTATCAGCGTTTCGGACAAAAACTCATCTGTTACAAAGGTATTTAATTTTTTTGAACTTATTTGAACTCCATACTTTTTGTGTGTTCAAAGTGCACCATTCAAAGCCACATCATCAGTTTTCAACCCTTTCTGACTTCATTTGGTATTTTTCATGCATTTACTGATATTTTTGAGCTAAATGACCCTGAAATTGAAAAGCAGTACAAATGAACTCTGAAAAGGTTGAAAGTTGGCATGGTATCATCATTTCACCCACATAGCATGTTATAAAAAGTTGAGAGGGTTACGGCGAAAACTGGATGCACTTCGTGTACAAAACAGACAATCTCTTTCGAAGTATCAGGGTTTCGGACAAAAACTCATCTGTTACAAAGGTATTTCATTTTTTGAACTTATTTGAACTCCATACTTTTTGTGTGTTCAAAATGCACCATTCAAAGCCACATCATCAGTTTTCACCCCTTTCTGACTTCATTTGGTATTTTTCATGCATTTACTGATTTTTTTGAGCTAAATGACCCTGAAATTGAAAAGCAGTACAAATGAACTCTGAAAAGGTTGAAAGTTGGCATGGTATCATCATTTCACCCACATAGCATGTTATAAGAAGTTGAGAGGGTTACGGCAAAAACTGGATGCACTTCGTATACAAAACGGACAATCTCTTTCGAAGTATCAGGGTTTCGGACAAAAACTCATCTGTTACAAAGGTATTTAATTTTTTTGAACTTATTTGAACTCCATACTTTTTGTTTGTTCAAAATGCACCATTCAAAGCCACATCATCAGTTTTCAACCCTTTCTGACTTCATTTGGTATTTTTCGTGCATTTACTGATTTTTTTGAGCTAAATGACCCTGAAATTGAAAAGCAGTACAAATGAACTCTGAAAACGTTGAAAGTTGGCATGGTGTCATCATTTCACCCACATAGCATGTTATAAAAAGTTGAGAGGGTTACGGCGAAAACTGGATGCACTTCGTGTACAAAGCAGACAATCTCTTTCGAAGTATCAGCGTTTCGGACAAAAACTCATCTGTTACAAAGGTATTTAATTTTTTTGAACTTATTTGAACTCCATACTTTTTGTGTGTTCAAAGTGCACCATTCAAAGCCACATCATCAGTTTTCAACCCTTTCTGACTTCATTTGGTATTTTTCATGCATTTACTGATTTTTTTGAGCTAAATGACCCTGAAATTGAAAAGCAGTACAAATGAACTCTGAAAACGTTGAAAGTTGGCATGGTATCATCATTTCACCCACATAGCATGTTATAAAAAGTTGAGAGGGTTACGGCAAAAACTGGATGCACTTCGTGTACAAAACGGACAATCTCTTTCGAAGTATCAGGGTTTCGGACAAAAACTCATCTGTTACAAAGGTATTTAATTTTTTTGAACTTATTTGAACTCCATACTTTTTGTGTGTTCAAAATGCACCATTCAAAGCCACATCATCAGTTTTTAACCCTTTCTGACTTCATTTGGTATTTTTCATGCATTTACTGATTTTTTTTGAGCTAAATGACCCTGAAATTGAAAAGTAGTACAAATGAACTCTGAAAAGGTTAAAAGTTGGCATGGTATGATCATTTCACCCACATAGCATGTTATAAAAAGTTGAGAGGGTTACGGCAAAAACTGGATGCACTTCGTGTACAAAACGGACAATCTCTTTCGAAGTATCAAGGTTTCGGACAAAAACTCATCTGTTACAAAGGTATTTCATTTTTTTGAACTTATTTGAACTCCATACTTTTTGTGTGTTCAAAATGCACCATTCAAAGCCACATCATCAGTTTTCAACCCTTTCTGACTTCATTTGGTATTTTTCATGCATTTACTGATTTTTTTGAGCTAAATGACCCTGAAATTGAAAAGTAGTACAAATGAACTCTGAAAAGGTTGAAAGTTGGCATGGTATCATCATTTCACCCACATAGCATGTTATAAAAAGTTGAGAGGGTTACGGCGAAAGCTGGATGCACTTCGTGTACAAAACAGACAATCTCTTTCGAAGTATCAGGGTTTCGGACAAAAACTCATCTGTTACAAAGGTATTTCATTTTTTGAACTTATTTGAACTCCATACTTTTTGTGTGTTCAAAATGCACCATTCAAAGCCACATCATCAGTTTTCACCCCTTTCTGACTTCATTTGGTATTTTTCATGCATTTACTGATTTTTTTGAGCTAAATGACCCTGAAATTGAAAAGCAGTACAAATGAACTCTGAAAAGGTTGAAAGTTGGCATGGTATCATCATTTCACCCACATAGCATGTTATAAGAAGTTGAGAGGGTTACGGCAAAAACTGGATGCACTTCGTGTACAAAACGGACAATCTCTTTCGAAGTATCAGGGTTTCGGACAAAAACTCATCTGTTACAAAGGTATTTCATTTTTTTGAACTTATTTGAACTCCATACTTTTTGTGTGTTCAAAATGCACCATTCAAAGCCACATCATCAGTTTTCAACCCTTTCTGACTTCATTTGGTATTTTTCATGCATTTACTGATTTTTTTGAGCTAAATGACCCTGAAATTGAAAAGCAGTACAAATGAACTCTGAAAACGTTGAAAGTTGGCATGGTATCATCATTTCACCCACATAGCATGTTATAAAAAGTTGAGAGGGTTACGGCGAAAACTGGATGCACTTCGTGTGCAAAACAGACAATCTCTTTCGAAGTATCAGGGTTTCGGACAAAAACTCATCTGTTACAAAGGTATTTAATTTTTTTGAACTTATTTGAACTCCATACTTTTTGTGTGTTCAAAATGCACCATTCAAAGCCACATCATCAGTTTTCAACCCTTTCTGACTTCATTTGGTATTTTTCATGCATTTACTGATTTTTTTGAGCTAAATGACCCTGAAATTGAAAAGCAGTACAAATGAACTCTGAAAAGGTTGAAAGTTGGCATGGTATCATCATTTCACCCACATAGCATGTTATAAGAAGTTGAGAGGGTTACGGCAAAAACTGGATGCACTTCGTATACAAAACAGACAATCTCTTTCGAAGTATCAGGGTTTCGGACAAAAACTCATCTGTTACAAAGGTATTTAATTTTTTTGAACTTATTTGAACTCCATACTTTTTGTGTGTTCAAAATGCACCATTCAAAGCCACATCATCAGTTTTCAACCCTTTCTGACTTCATTTGGTATTTTTCATGCATTTACTGATTTTTTTGAGCTAAATGACCCTGAAATTGAAAAGCAGTACAAATGAACTCTGAAAACGTTGAAAGTTGGCATGGTATCATCATTTCACCCACATAGCATGTTATAAAAAGTTGAGAGGGTTACGGCAAAAACTGGATGCACTTCGTGTACAAAACGGACAATCTCTTTCGAAGTATCAGGGTTTCGGACAAAAACTCATCTGTTACAAAGGTATTTAATTTTTTTGAACTTATTTGAACTCCATACTTTTTGTGTGTTCAAAATGCACCATTCAAAGCCACATCATCAGTTTTCAACCCTTTCTGACTTCATTTGGTATTTTTCATGCATTTACTGATTTTTTTTGAGCTAAATGACCCTGAAATTGAAAAGCAGTACAAATGAACTCTGAAAAGGTTGAAAGTTGGCATGGTATCATCATTTCACCCACATAGCATGTTATAAGAAGTTGAGAGGGTTACGGCAAAAACTGGATGCACTTCGTGTACAAAACGGACAATCTCTTTCGAAGTATCAGGGTTTCGGACAAAAACTCATCTGTTACAAAGGTATTTAATTTTTTTGAACTTATTTGATCTCCATACTTTTTGTGTGTTCAAAATGCACCATTCAAAGCCACATCATCAGTTTTCAACCCTTTCTGACTTCATTTGGTATTTTTCATGCATTTACTGATTTTTTTGAGCTAAATGACCCTGAAATTGAAAAGCAGTACAAATGAACTCTGAAAACGTTGAAAGTTGGCATGGTGTCATCATTTCACCCACATAGCATGTTATAAAAAGTTGAGAGGGTTACGGCGAAAGCTGGATGCACTTCGTGTACAAAACAGACAATCTCTTTCGAAGTATCAGGGTTTCGGACAAAAACTCATCTGTTACAAAGGTATTTCATTTTTTGAACTTATTTGAACTCCATACTTTTTGTGTGTTCAAAATGCACCATTCAAAGCCACATCATCAGTTTTCACCCCTTTCTGACTTCATTTGGTATTTTTCATGCATTTACTGATTTTTTTGAGCTAAATGACCCTGAAATTGAAAAGCAGTACAAATGAACTCTGAAAAGGTTGAAAGTTGGCATGGTATCATCATTTCACCCACATAGCATGTTATAAGAAGTTGAGAGGGTTACGGCAAAAACTGGATGCACTTCGTGTACAAAACGGACAATCTCTTTCGAAGTATCAGGGTTTCGGACAAAAACTCATCTGTTACAAAGGTATTTCATTTTTTTGAACTTATTTGAACTCCATACTTTTTGTGTGTTCAAAATGCACCATTCAAAGCCACATCATCAGATTTCAACCCTTTCTGACTTCATTTGGTATTTTTCATGCATTTACTGATTTCTTTGAGCTAAATGACCCTGAAATTGAAAAGCAGTACAAATGAACTCTGAAAACGTTGAAAGTTGGCATGGTATCATCATTTCACCCACATAGCATGTTATAAAAAGTTGAGAGGGTTACGGCGAAAACTGGATGCACTTCGTGTACAAAACAGACAATCTCTTTCGAAGTATCAGGGTTTCGGACAAAAACTCATCTGTTACAAAGGTATTTAATTTTTTTGAACTTATTTGAACTCCATACTTTTTGTGTGTTCAAAATGCACCATTCAAAGCCACATCATCAGTTTTCAACCCTTTCTGACTTCATTTGGTATTTTTCATGCATTTACTGATTTTTTTGAGCTAAATGACCCTGAAATTGAAAAGCAGTACAAATGAACTCTGAAAAGGTTGAAAGTTGGCATGGTATCATCATTTCACCCACATAGCATGTTATAAAAAGTTGAGAGGGTTACGGCGAAAGCTGGATGCACTTCGTGTACAAAACGGACAATCTCTTTCGAAGTATCAGGGTTTCGGACAAAAACTCATCTGTTACAAAGGTATTTAATTTTTTTGAACTTATTTGAACTCCAGACTTTTTGTGTGTTCAAAATGCACCATTCGAAGCCACATCATCAGTTTTCAACCCTTTCTGACTTCATTTGGTATTTTTCATGCATTTACTGATTTTTTTGAGCTAAATGACCCTGAAATTGAAAAGCAGTACAAATGAACTCTGAAAAGGTTGAAAGTTGGCATGGTATCATCATTTCACCCACATAGCATGTTATAAGAAGTTGAGAGGGTTACGGCAAAAACTGGATGCACTTCGTATACAAAACGGACAATCTCTTTCGAAGTATCAGGGTTTCGGACAAAAACTCATCTGTTACAAAGGTATTTCATTTTTTTGAACTTATTTGAACTCCATACTTTTTGTGTGTTGAAAATGCACCATTCAAAGCAACATCATCAGTTTTCAACCCTTTCTGACTTCATTTGGTATTTTTCATGCATTTACTGATTTTTTTGAGCTAAATGACCCTGAAATTGAAAAGCAGTACAAATTAACTCTGAAAACGTTGAAAGTTGGCATGGTATCATCATTTCACCCACATAGCATGTTATAAAAAGTTGAGAGGGTTATGGCGAAAACTGGATGCACTTCGTGTACAAAACAGACAATCTCTTTCGAAGTATCAGGGTTTCGGACAAAAACTCATCTGTTACAAAGGTATTTAATTTTTTTGAACTTATTTGAACTCCATACTTTTTGTGTGTTCAAAATGCACCATTCAAAGCCACATCATCAGTTTTCAACCCTTTCTGACTTCATTTGGTATTTTTCATGCATTTACTGATTTTTTTGAGCTAAATGACCCTGAAATTGAAAAGCAGTACAAATGAACTCTGAAAACGTTGAAAGTTGGCATGGTATCATCATTTCACCCACATAGCATGTTATAAAAAGTTGAGAGGGTTACGGCGAAAACTGGATGCACTTCGTGTACAAAACAAACAATCTCTTTCGAAGTATCAGGGTTTCGGACAAAAACTCATCTGTTACAAAGGTATTTAATTTTTTTGAACTTATTTGAACTCCATACTTTTTGTGTGTTCAAAATGCACCATTCAAAGCCACATCATCAGTTTTCAACCCTTTCTGACTTCATTTGGTATTTTTCATGCATTTACTGATTTTTTTGAGCTAAATGACCCTGAAATTGAAAAGCAGTACAAATGAACTCTGAAAACGTTGAAAGTTGGCATGGTATCATCATTTCACCCACATAGCATGTTATAAAAAGTTGAGAGGGTTACGGCGAAAACTGGATGCACTTCGTGTACAAAACAGACAATCTCTTTCGAAGTATGAGGGTTTCGGACAAAAACTCATCTGTTACAAAGGTATTTAATTTTTTTGAACTTATTTGAACTCCAGACTTTTTGTGTGTTCAAAATGCACCATTCAAAGCCACATCATCAGTTTTCAACCCTTTCTGACTTCATTTGGTATTTTTCATGCATTTACTGATTTTTTTGAGCTAAATGACCCTGAAATTGAAAAGCAGTACAAATGAACTCTGAAAAGGTTGAAAGTTGGCATGGTATCATCATTTCACCCACATAGCATGTTATAAGAAGTTGAGAGGGTTACGGCAAAAACTGGATGCACTTCGTATACAAAACGGACAATCTCTTTCGAAGTATCAGGGTTTCGGACAAAAACTCATCTGTTACAAAGGTATTTCATTTTTTTGAACTTATTTGAACTCCATACTTTTTGTGTGTTCAAAATGCACCATCCAAAGCAACATCATCAGTTTTCAACCCTTTCTGACTTCATTTGGTATTTTTCATGCATTTACTGATTTTTTTGAGCTAAATGACCCTGAAATTGAAAAGCAGTACAAATGAACTCTGAAAAGGTTGAAAGTTGGCATGGTATCATCATTTCACCCACATAGCATGTTATAAGAAGTTGAGAGGGTTACGGCAAAAACTGGATGCACTTCGTGTACAAAACGGACAATCTCTTTCGAAGTATCAGGGTTTCGGACAAAAACTCATCTGTTACAAAGGTATTTCATTTTTTTGAACTTATTTGAACTCCATACTTTTTGTGTGTTCAAAATGCACCATTCAAAGCAACATCATCAGTTTTCAACCCTTTCTGACTTCATTTGGTATTTTTCATGCATTTACTGATTTTTTTGAGCTAAATGACCCTGAAATTGAAAAGCAGTACAAATTAACTCTGAAAACGTTGAAAGTTGGCATGGTATCATCATTTCACCCACATAGCATGTTATAAAAAGTTGAGAGGGTTATGGCGAAAACTGGATGCACTTCGTGTACAAAACAGACAATCTCTTTCGAAGTATCAGGGTTTCGGACAAAAACTCATCTGTTACAAAGGTATTTAATTTTTTTGAACTTATTTGAACTCCATACTTTTTGTGTGTTCAAAATGCACCATTCAAAGCCACATCATCAGTTTTCAACCCTTTCTGACTTCATTTGGTATTTTTCATGCATTTACTGATTTTTTTGAGCTAAATGACCCTGAAATTGAAAAGCAGTACAAATGAACTCTGAAAAGGTTGAAAGTTGGCATGGTATCATCATTTCACCCACATAGCATGTTATAAGAAGTTGAGAGGGTTACGGCAAAAACTGGATGCACTTCGTGTACAAAACGGACAATCTCTTTCGAAGTATCAGGGTTTCGGACAAAAACTCATCTGTTACAAAGGTATTTCATTTTTTTGAACTTATTTGAACTCCATACTTTTTGTGTGTTCAAAATGCACCATTCAAAGCCACATCATCAGTTTTCAACCCTTTCTGACTTCATTTGGTATTTTTCATGCATTTACTGATTTTTTTGAGCTAAATGACCCTGAAATTGAAAAGCAGTACAAATGAACTCTGAAAAGGTTGAAAGTTGGCATGGTATCATCATTTCACCCACATAGCATGTTATAAGAAGTTGAGAGGGTTACGGCAAAAACTGGATGCACTTCGTATACAAAACGGACAATCTCTTTCGAAGTATCAGGGTTTCGGACAAAAACTCATCTGTTACAAAGGTATTTCATTTTTTTGAACTTATTTGAACTCCATACTTTTTGTGTGTTCAAAATGCACCATTCAAAGCAACATCATCAGTTTTCAACCCTTTCTGACTTCATTTGGTATTTTTCATGCATTTACTGATTTTTTTGAGCTAAATGACCCTGAAATTGAAAAGCAGTACAAATGAACTCTGAAAAGGTTGAAAGTTGGCATGGTATCATCATTTCACCCACATAGCATGTTATAAGAAGTTGAGAGGGTTACGGCAAAAACTGGATGCACTTCGTGTACAAAACGGACAATCTCTTTCGAAGTATCAGGGTTTCGGACAAAAACTCATCTGTTACAAAGGTATTTCATTTTTTTGAACTTATTTGAACTCCATACTTTTTGTGTGTTCAAAATGCACCATTCAAAGCCACATCATCAGTTTTCAACCCTTTCTGACTTCATTTGGTATTTTTCATGCATTTACTGATTTTTTTGAGCTAAATGACCCTGAAATTGAAAAGCAGTACAAATGAACTCTGAAAACGTTGAAAGTTGGCATGGTATCATCATTTCACCCACATAGCATGTTATAAAAAGTTGAGAGGGTTATGGCGAAAACTGGATGCACTTCGTGTACAAAACAGACAATCTCTTTCGAAGTATCAGGGTTTCGGACAAAAACTCATCTGTTACAAAGGTATTTAATTTTTTTGAACTTATTTGAACTCCAGACTTTTTGTGTGTTCAAAATGCACCATTCAAAGCCACATCATCAGTGTTCAACCCTTTCTGACTTCATTTGGTATTTTTCATGCATTTACTGATTTTTTTGAGCTAAATGACCCTGAAATTGAAAAGCAGTACAAATGAACTCTGAAAACGTTGAAAGTTGGCATGGTATCATCATTTCACCCACATAGCATGTTATAAAAAGTTGAGAGGGTTACGGCGAAAACTGGATGCACTTCGTGTACAAAACAGACAATCTCTTTCGAAGTATCAGGGTTTCGGACAAAAACTCATCTGTTACAAAGGCATTTAATTTTTTTGAACTTATTTGAACTTCATACTTTTTGTGTGTTCAAAATGCACCATTCAAAGCCACATCATCAGTTTTCAACCCTTTCTGACTTCATTTGGTATTTTTCATGCATTTACTGATTTTTTTGAGCTAAATGACCCTGAAATTGAAAAGCAGTACAAATGAACTCTGAAAAGGTTGAAAGTTGGCATGGTATCATCATTTCACCCACATAGCATGTTATAAGAAGTTGAGAGGGTTACGGCAAAAACTGGATGCACTTCGTGTACAAAACGGACAATCTCTTTCGAAGTATCAGGGTTTCGGACAAAAACTCATCTGTTACAAAGGTATTTCATTTTTTTGAACTTATTTGAACTCCATACTTTTTGTGTGTTCAAAATGCACCATTCAAAGCCACATCATCAGTTTTCAACCCTTTCTGACTTCATTTGGTATTTTTCATGCATTTACTGATTTTTTTGAGCTAAATGACCCTGAAATTGAAAAGCAGTACAAATGAACTCTGAAAACGTTGAAACTTGGCATGGTATCATCATTTCACCCACATAGCATGTTATAAAAAGTTGAGAGGGTTACGGCGAAAACTGGATGCACTTCGTGTACAAAACAGACAATCTCTTTCGAAGTATCAAGGTTTCGGACAAAAACTCATCTGTTACAAAGGTATTTCATTTTTTTGAACTTATTTGAACTCCAGACTTTTTGTGTGTTCAAAATGCACCATTCAAAGCCACATCATCAGTTTTCAACCCTTTCTGACTTCATTTGGTATTTTTCATGCATTTACTGATTTTTTTGAGCTAAATGACCCCGAAATTGAAAAGCAGTACAAATGAACTCTGAAAAGGTTGAAAGTTGGCATGGTATCATCATTTCAGCCACATAGCATGTTATAACAAGTTGAGAGGGTTACGGCAAAAACTGGATGCACTTCGTGTACAAAACGGACAATCTGTTTCGAAGTATCAGGGTTTCGGACAAAAACTCATCTGTTACAAAGGTATTACATTTTTTTGAACTTATTTGAACTCCATACTTTTTGTGTGTTCAAAATGCACCATTCAAAGCCACATCATCAGTTTTCAACCCTTTCTGACTTCATTTGGTATTTTTCATGCATTTACTGATTTTTTTGAGCTAAATGACCCTGAAATTGAAAAGCAGTACAAATGAACTCTAAAAACGTTGAAAGTTGGCATGGTATCATCATTTCACACACATAGCATGTTATAAAAAGTTGAGAGGGTTACGGCGAAAACTGGATGCACTTCGTGTACAAAACAGACAATCTCTTTCGAAGTATCAGGGTTTCGGACAAAAACTCATCTGTTACAAAGGTATTTAATTTTTTTGAACTTATTTGAACTCCATACTTTTTGTGTGTTCAAAATGCACCATTCAAAGCCACATCATCAGTTTTTAACCCTTTCTGACTTCATTTGGTATTCTTCATGCATTTACTGATTTTTTTGAGCTTAATGTCCCTGAAATTGAAAAGCAGTACAAATGAACTCTGAAAACGTTGAAAGTTGGCATGGTATCATCATTTCACACACATAGCATGTTATAAAAAGTTGAGAGGGTTACGGCGAAAACTGGATGCACTTCGTGTACAAAACAGACAATCTCTTTCGAAGTATCAGGGTTTCGGACAAAAACTCATCTGTTACAAAGGTATTTCATTTTTTTGAACTTATTTGAACTCCATACTTTTTGTGTGTTCAAAATGCACCATTCAAAGCAACATCATCAGTTTTCAACCCTTTCTGACTTCATTTGGTATTTTTCATGCATTTACTGATTTTTTTGAGCTAAATGACCCTGAAATTGAAAAGCAGTACAAATGAACTCTGAAAACGTTGAAAGTTGGCATGGTATCATCATTTCACCCACATAGCATGTTATAACAAGTTGAGAGGGTTACGGCAAAAACTGGATGCACTTCGTGTACAAAACGGACAATCTCTTTCGAAGTATCAGGGTTTCGGACAAAAACTCATCTGTTACAAAGGTATTACATTTTTTTGAACTTATTTGAACTCCATACTTTTTGTGTGTTCAAAATGCACCATTCAAAGCCACATCATCAGTTTTCAACCCTTTCTGACTTCATTTGGTATTTTTCATGCATTTACTGATTTTTTTGAGCTAAATGACCCTGAAATTGAAAAGCAGTACAAATGAACTCTGAAAACGTTGAAAGTTGGCATGGTATCATCATTTCACCCACATAGCATGTTATAAAAAGTTGAGAGGGTTACGGCGAAAACTGGATGCACTTCGTGTACAAAACAGACAATCTCTTTCGAAGTATCAGGGTTTCGGACAAAAACTCATCTGTTACAAAGGTATTTAATTTTTTTGAACTTATTTGAACTCCATACTTTTTGTGTGTTCAAAATGCACCATTCAAAGCCACATCATCAGTTTTCAACCCTTTCTGACTTCATTTGGTATTTTTCATGCATTTACTGATTTTTTTGAGCTAAATGACCCTGAAATTGAAAAGCAGTACAAATGAACTCTGAAAACGTTGAAAGTTGGCATGGTATCATCATTTCACCCACATAGCATGTTATAAAAAGTTGAGAGGGTTACGGCGAAAACTGGATGCACTTCGTGTACAAAACAGACAATCTCTTTCGAAGTATGAGGGTTTCGGACAAAAACTCATCTGTTACAAAGGTATTTAATTTTTTTGAACTTATTTGAACTCCAGACTTTTTGTGTGTTCAAAATGCACCATTCAAAGCCACATCATCAGTTTTCAACCCTTTCTGACTTCATTTGGTATTTTTCATGCATTTACTGATTTTTTTGAGCTAAATGACCCTGAAATTGAAAAGCAGTACAAATGAACTCTGAAAAGGTTGAAAGTTGGCATGGTATCATCATTTCACCCACATAGCATGTTATAAGAAGTTGAGAGGGTTACGGCAAAAACTGGATGCACTTCGTATACAAAACGGACAATCTCTTTCGAAGTATCAGGGTTTCGGACAAAAACTCATCTGTTACAAAGGTATTTCATTTTTTTGAACTTATTTGAACTCCATACTTTTTGTGTGTTCAAAATGCACCATTCAAAGCAACATCATCAGTTTTCAACCCTTTCTGACTTCATTTGGTATTTTTCATGCATTTACTGATTTTTTTGAGCTAAATGACCCTGAAATTGAAAAGCAGTACAAATTAACTCTGAAAACGTTGAAAGTTGGCATGGTATCATCATTTCACCCACATAGCATGTTATAAAAAGTTGAGAGGGTTATGGCGAAAACTGGATGCACTTCGTGTACAAAACAGACAATCTCTTTCGAAGTATCAGGGTTTCGGACAAAAACTCATCTGTTACAAAGGTATTTAATTTTTTTGAACTTATTTGAACTCCATACTTTTTGTGTGTTCAAAATGCACCATTCAAAGCCACATCATCAGTTTTCAACCCTTTCTGACTTCATTTGGTATTTTTCATGCATTTACTGATTTTTTTGAGCTAAATGACCCTGAAATTGAAAAGCAGTACAAATGAACTCTGAAAACGTTGAAAGTTGGCATGGTATCATCATTTCACCCACATAGCATGTTATAAAAAGTTGAGAGGGTTACGGCGAAAACTGGATGCACTTCGTGTACAAAACAGACAATCTCTTTCGAAGTATGAGGGTTTCGGACAAAAACTCATCTGTTACAAAGGTATTTAATTTTTTTGAACTTATTTGAACTCCAGACTTTTTGTGTGTTCAAAATGCACCATTCAAAGCCACATCATCAGTTTTCAACCCTTTCTGACTTCATTTGGTATTTTTCATGCATTTACTGATTTTTTTGAGCTAAATGACCCTGAAATTGAAAAGCAGTACAAATGAACTCTGAAAAGGTTGAAAGTTGGCATGGTATCATCATTTCACCCACATAGCATGTTATAAGAAGTTGAGAGGGTTACGGCAAAAACTGGATGCACTTCGTATACAAAACGGACAATCTCTTTCGAAGTATCAGGGTTTCGGACAAAAACTCATCTGTTACAAAGGTATTTCATTTTTTTGAACTTATTTGAACTCCATACTTTTTGTGTGTTCAAAATGCATCATTCAAAGCAACATCATCAGTTTTCAACCCTTTCTGACTTCATTTGGTATTTTTCATGCATTTACTGATATTTTTGAGCTAAATGACCCTGAAATTGAAAAGCAGTACAAATGAACTCTGAAAAGGTTGAAAGTTGGCATGGTATCATCATTTCACCCACATAGCATTTTATAAGAAGTTGAGAGGGTTACGGCAAAAACTGGATGCACTTCGTGTACAAAACGGACAATCTCTTTCGAAGTATCAGGGTTTCGGACAAAAACTCATCTGTTACAAAGGTATTTCATTTTTTTGAACTTATTTGAACTCCAGACTTTTTGTGTGTTCAAAATGCACCATTCAAAGCCACATCATCAGTTTTCAACCCTTTCTGACTTCATTTGGTATTTTTCATGCATTTACTGATTTTTTTGAGCTAAATGACCCTGAAATTGAAAAGCAGTACAAATGAACTCTGAAAAGGTTGAAATATGGCATTGTATCATCATTTCACCCACATAGCATTTTATAAGAAGTTGAGAGGGTTACGGCAAAAACTGGATGCACTTCGTGTACAAAACGGACAATCTCTTTCGAAGTATCAGGGTTTCGGACAAAAACTCATCTGTTACAAAGGTATTTCATTTTTTTGAACTTATTTGAACTCCATACTTTTTGTGTGTTCAAAATGCACCATTCAAAGCCACATCATCAGTTTTCAACCCTTTCTGACTTCATTTGGTATTTTTCATGCATTTACTGATTTTTTTGAGCTAAATGACCCTGAAATTGAAAAGCAGTACAAATGAACTCTGAAAACGTTGAAAGTTGGCATGGTATCATCATTTCACCCACATAGCATGTTATAAAAAGTTGAGAGGGTTATGGCGAAAACTGGATGCACTTCGTGTACAAAACAGACAATCTCTTTCGAAGTATCAGGGTTTCGGACAAAAACTCATCTGTTACAAAGGTATTTAATTTTTTTGAACTTATTTGAACTCCATACTTTTTGTGTGTTCAAAATGCACCATTCAAAGCCACATCATCAGTTTTCAACCCTTTCTGACTTCATTTGGTATTTTTCATGCATTTACTGATTTTTTGAGCTAAATGACCCTGAAATTGAAAAGCAGTACAAATGAACTCTGAAAACGTTGAAAGTTGGCATGGTATCATCATTTCACCCACATAGCATGTTATAAAAAGTTGAGAGGGTTACGGCGAAAACTGGATGCACTTCGTGTACAAAACGGACAATCTCTTTCGAAGTATCAGGGTTTCGGACAAAAACTCATCTGTTACAAAGGTATTTAATTTTTTTGAACTTATTTGAACTCCATACTTTTTGTGTGTTCAAAATTCACCATTCAAAGCCACATCATCAGTTTTTAACCCTTTCTGACTTCATTTGGTATTTTTCATGCATTTACTGATTTTTTTGAGCTAAATGACCCTGAAATTGAAAAGTAGTACAAATGAACTCTGAAAAGGTTAAAAGTTGGCATGGTATCATCATTTCACCCACATAGCATGTTATAAAAAGTTGAGAGGGTTACGGCAAAAACTGGATGCACTTCGTGTACAAAACGGACAATCTCTTTCGAAGTATCAGGGTTTCGGACAAAAACTCATCTGTTACAACGGTATTTCATTTTTTTGAACTTATTTGAACTCCATACTTTTTGTGTGTTCAAAATGCACCATTCAAAGCCACATCATCAGTTTTCAACCCTTTCTGACTTCATTTGGTATTTTTCATGCATTTACTGATTTTTTTGAGCTAAATGACCCTGAAATTGAAAAGTAGTACAAATGAACTCTGAAAAGGTTGAAAGTTGGCATGGTATCATCATTTCACCCACATAGCATGTTATAAAAAGTTGAGAGGGTTACGGCGAAAACTGGATGCACTTCGTGTACAAAACAGACAATCTCTTTCGAAGTATCAGGGTTTCGGACAAAAACTCATCTGTTACAAAGGTATTTCATTTTTTGAACTTATTTGAACTCCATACTTTTTGTGTGTTCAAAATGCACCATTCAAAGCCACATCATCAGTTTTCACCCCTTTCTGACTTCATTTGGTATTTTTCATGCATTTACTGATTTTTTTGAGCTAAATGACCCTGAAATTGAAAAGCAGTACAAATGAACTCTGAAAAGGTTGAAAGTTGGCATGGTATCATCATTTCACCCACATAGCATGTTATAAGAAGTTGAGAGGGTTACGGCAAAAACTGGATGCACTTCGTATACAAAACGGACAATCTCTTTCGAAGTATCAGGGTTTCGGACAAAAACTCATCTGTTACAAAGGTATTTAATTTTTTTGAACTTATTTGAACTCCATACTTTTTGTTTGTTCAAAATGCACCATTCAAAGCCACATCATCAGTTTTCAACCCTTTCTGACTTCATTTGGTATTTTTCGTGCATTTACTGATTTTTTTGAGCTAAATGACCCTGAAATTGAAAAGCAGTACAAATGAACTCTGAAAACGTTGAAAGTTGGCATGGTGTCATCATTTCACCCACATAGCATGTTATAAAAAGTTGAGAGGGTTACGGCGAAAACTGGATGCACTTCGTGTACAAAACAGACAATCTCTTTCGAAGTATCAGCGTTTCGGACAAAAACTCATCTGTTACAAAGGTATTTAATTTTTTTGAACTTATTTGAACTCCATACTTTTTGTGTGTTCAAAGTGCACCATTCAAAGCCACATCATCAGTTTTCAACCCTTTCTGACTTCATTTGGTATTTTTCATGCATTTACTGATTTTTTTGAGCTAAATGACCCTGAAATTGAAAAGCAGTACAAATGAACTCTGAAAACGTTGAAAGTTGGCATGGTATCATAATTTCACCCACATAGCATGTTATAAAAAGTTGAGAGGGTTACGGCAAAAACTGGATGCACTTCGTGTACAAAACGGACAATCTCTTTCGAAGTATCAGGGTTTCGGACAAAAACTCATCTGTTACAAAGGTATTTAATTTTTTTGAACTTATTTGAACTCCATACTTTTTGTGTGTTCAAAATGCACCATTCAAAGCCACATCATCAGTTTTTAACCCTTTCTGACTTCATTTGGTATTTTTCATGCATTTACTGATTTTTTTTGAGCTAAATGACCCTGAAATTGAAAAGTAGTACAAATGAACTCTGAAAAGGTTAAAAGTTGGCATGGTATCATCATTTCACCCACATAGCATGTTATAAAAAGTTGAGAGGGTTACGGCGAAAACTGGATGCACTTCGTGTACAAAACGGACAATCTCTTTCGAAGTATCAGGGTTTCGGACAAAAACTCATCTGTTACAAAGGTATTTAATTTTTTTGAACTTATTTGAACTCCATACTTTTTGTGTGTTCAAAATTCACCATTCAAAGCCACATCATCAGTTTTTAACCCTTTCTGACTTCATTTGGTATTTTTCATGCATTTACTGATTTTTTTGAGCTAAATGACCCTGAAATTGAAAAGTAGTACAAATGAACTCTGAAAAGGTTAAAAGTTGGCATGGTATCATCATTTCACCCACATAGCATGTTATAAAAAGTTGAGAGGGTTACGGCAAAAACTGGATGCACTTCGTGTACAAAACGGACAATCTCTTTCGAAGTATCAGGGTTTCGGACAAAAACTCATCTGTTACAACGGTATTTCATTTTTTTGAACTTATTTGAACTCCATACTTTTTGTGTGTTCAAAATGCACCATTCAAAGCCACATCATCAGTTTTCAACCCTTTCTGACTTCATTTGGTATTTTTCATGCATTTACTGATTTTTTTGAGCTAAATGACCCTGAAATTGAAAAGTAGTACAAATGAACTCTGAAAAGGTTGAAAGTTGGCATGGTATCATCATTTCACCCACATAGCATGTTATAAAAAGTTGAGAGGGTTACGGCGAAAACTGGATGCACTTCGTGTACAAAACAGACAATCTCTTTCGAAGTATCAGGGTTTCGGACAAAAACTCATCTGTTACAAAGGTATTTCATTTTTTGAACTTATTTGAACTCCATACTTTTTGTGTGTTCAAAATGCACCATTCAAAGCCACATCATCAGTTTTCACCCCTTTCTGACTTCATTTGGTATTTTTCATGCATTTACTGATTTTTTTGAGCTAAATGACCCTGAAATTGAAAAGCAGTACAAATGAACTCTGAAAAGGTTGAAAGTTGGCATGGTATCATCATTTCACCCACATAGCATGTTATAAGAAGTTGAGAGGGTTACGGCAAAAACTGGATGCACTTCGTATACAAAACGGACAATCTCTTTCGAAGTATCAGGGTTTCGGACAAAAACTCATCTGTTACAAAGGTATTTAATTTTTTTGAACTTATTTGAACTCCATACTTTTTGTTTGTTCAAAATGCACCATTCAAAGCCACATCATCAGTTTTCAACCCTTTCTGACTTCATTTGGTATTTTTCGTGCATTTACTGATTTTTTTGAGCTAAATGACCCTGAAATTGAAAAGCAGTACAAATGAACTCTGAAAACGTTGAAAGTTGGCATGGTGTCATCATTTCACCCACATAGCATGTTATAAAAAGTTGAGAGGGTTACGGCGAAAACTGGATGCACTTCGTGTACAAAACAGACAATCTCTTTCGAAGTATCAGCGTTTCGGACAAAAACTCATCTGTTACAAAGGTATTTAATTTTTTTGAACTTATTTGAACTCCATACTTTTTGTGTGTTCAAAGTGCACCATTCAAAGCCACATCATCAGTTTTCAACCCTTTCTGACTTCATTTGGTATTTTTCATGCATTTACTGATTTTTTTGAGCTAAATGACCCTGAAATTGAAAAGCAGTACAAATGAACTCTGAAAACGTTGAAAGTTGGCATGGTATCATCATTTCACCCACATAGCATGTTATAAAAAGTTGAGAGGGTTACGGCAAAAACTGGATGCACTTCGTGTACAAAACGGACAATCTCTTTCGAAGTATCAGGGTTTCGGACAAAAACTCATCTGTTACAAAGGTATTTAATTTTTTTGAACTTATTTGAACTCCATACTTTTTGTGTGTTCAAAATGCACCATTCAAAGCCACATCATCAGTTTTTAACCCTTTCTGACTTCATTTGGTATTTTTCATGCATTTACTGATTTTTTTTGAGCTAAATGACCCTGAAATTGAAAAGTAGTACAAATGAACTCTGAAAAGGTTAAAAGTTGGCATGGTATCATCATTTCACCCACATAGCATGTTATAAAAAGTTGAGAGGGTTACGGCAAAAACTGGATGCACTTCGTGTACAAAACGGACAATCTCTTTCGAAGTATCAGGGTTTCGGACAAAAACTCATCTGTTACAAAGGTATTTCATTTTTTTGAACTTATTTGAACTCCATACTTTTTGTGTGTTCAAAATGCACCATTCAAAGCCACATCATCAGTTTTCAACCCTTTCTGACTTCATTTGGTATTTTTCATGCATTTACTGATTTTTTTGAGCTAAATGACCCTGAAATTGAAAAGTAGTACAAATGAACTCTGAAAAGGTTGAAAGTTGGCATGGTATCATCATTTCACCCACATAGCATGTTATAAAAAGTTGAGAGGGTTACGGCGAAAGCTGGATGCACTTCGTGTACAAAACAGACAATCTCTTTCGAAGTATCAGGGTTTCGGACAAAAACTCATCTGTTACAAAGGTATTTCATTTTTTGAACTTATTTGAACTCCATACTTTTTGTGTGTTCAAAATGCACCATTCAAAGCCACATCATCAGTTTTCACCCCTTTCTGACTTCATTTGGTATTTTTCATGCATTTACTGATTTTTTTGAGCTAAATGACCCTGAAATTGAAAAGCAGTACAAATGAACTCTGAAAAGGTTGAAAGTTGGCATGGTATCATCATTTCACCCACATAGCATGTTATAAGAAGTTGAGAGGGTTACGGCAAAAACTGGATGCACTTCGTGTACAAAACGGACAATCTCTTTCGAAGTATCAGGGTTTCGGACAAAAACTCATCTGTTACAAAGGTATTTCATTTTTTTGAACTTATTTGAACTCCATACTTTTTGTGTGTTCAAAATGCACCATTCAAAGCCACATCATCAGTTTTCAACCCTTTCTGACTTCATTTGGTATTTTTCATGCATTTACTGATTTTTTTGAGCTAAATGACCCTGAAATTGAAAAGCAGTACAAATGAACTCTGAAAACGTTGAAAGTTGGCATGGTATCATCATTTCACCCACATAGCATGTTATAAAAAGTTGAGAGGGTTACGGCGAAAACTGGATGCACTTCGTGTGCAAAACAGACAATCTCTTTCGAAGTATCAGGGTTTCGGACAAAAACTCATCTGTTACAAAGGTATTTAATTTTTTTAACTTATTTGAACTCCATACTTTTTGTGTGTTCAAAATGCACCATTCAAAGCCACATCATCAGTTTTCAACCCTTTCTGACTTCATTTGGTATTTTTCATGCATTTACTGATTTTTTTGAGCTAAATGACCCTGAAATTGAAAAGCAGTACAAATGAACTCTGAAAAGGTTGAAAGTTGGCATGGTATCATCATTTCACCCACATAGCATGTTATAAGAAGTTGAGAGGGTTACGGCAAAAACTGGATGCACTTCGTATACAAAACAGACAATCTCTTTCGAAGTATCAGGGTTTCGGACAAAAACTCATCTGTTACAAAGGTATTTAATTTTTTTGAACTTATTTGAACTCCATACTTTTTGTGTGTTCAAAATGCACCATTCAAAGCCACATCATCAGTTTTCAACCCTTTCTGACTTCATTTGGTATTTTTCATGCATTTACTGATTTTTTTGAGCTAAATGACCCTGAAATTGAAAAGCAGTACAAATGAACTCTGAAAACGTTGAAAGTTGGCATGGTATCATCATTTCACCCACATAGCATGTTATAAAAAGTTGAGAGGGTTACGGCAAAAACTGGATGCACTTCGTGTACAAAACGGACAATCTCTTTCGAAGTATCATGGTTTCGGACAAAAACTCATCTGTTACAAAGGTATTTAATTTTTTTGAACTTATTTGAACTCCATACTTTTTGTGTGTTCAAAATGCACCATTCAAAGCCACATCATCAGTTTTCAACCCTTTCTGACTTCATTTGGTATTTTTCATGCATTTACTGATTTTTTTTGAGCTAAATGACCCTGAAATTGAAAAGCAGTACAAATGAACTCTGAAAAGGTTGAAAGTTGGCATGGTATCATCATTTCACCCACATAGCATGTTATAAGAAGTTGAGAGGGTTACGGCAAAAACTGGATGCACTTCGTATACAAAACGGACAATCTCTTTCGAAGTATCAGGGTTTCGGACAAAAACTCATCTGTTACAAAGGTATTTAATTTTTTTGAACTTATTTGAACTCCATACTTTTTGTGTGTTCAAAATGCACCATTCAAAGCCACATCATCAGTTTTCAACCCTTTCTGACTTCATTTGGTATTTTTCATGCATTTACTGATTTTTTTGAGCTAAATGACCCTGAAATTGAAAAGCAGTACAAATGAACTCTGAAAACGTTGAAAGTTGGCATGGTGTCATCATTTCACCCACATAGCATGTTATAAAAAGTTGAGAGGGTTACGGCGAAAGCTGGATGCACTTCGTGTACAAAACAGACAATCTCTTTCGAAGTATCAGGGTTTCGGACAAAAACTCATCTGTTACAAAGGTATTTCATTTTTTGAACTTATTTGAACTCCATACTTTTTGTGTGTTCAAAATGCACCATTCAAAGCCACATCATCAGTTTTCACCCCTTTCTGACTTCATTTGGTATTTTTCATGCATTTACTGATTTTTTTGAGCTAAATGACCCTGAAATTGAAAAGCAGTACAAATGAACTCTGAAAAGGTTGAAAGTTGGCATGGTATCATCATTTCACCCACATAGCATGTTATAAGAAGTTGAGAGGGTTACGGCAAAAACTGGATGCACTTCGTGTACAAAACGGACAATCTCTTTCGAAGTATCAGGGTTTCGGACAAAAACTCATCTGTTACAAAGGTATTTCATTTTTTTGAACTTATTTGAACTCCATACTTTTTGTGTGTTCAAAATGCACCATTCAAAGCCACATCATCAGATTTCAACCCTTTCTGACTTCATTTGGTATTTTTCATGCATTTACTGATTTCTTTGAGCTAAATGACCCTGAAATTGAAAAGCAGTACAAATGAACTCTGAAAACGTTGAAAGTTGGCATGGTATCATCATTTCACCCACATAGCATGTTATAAAAAGTTGAGAGGGTTACGGCGAAAACTGGATGCACTTCGTGTACAAAACAGACAATCTCTTTCGAAGTATCAGGGTTTCGGACAAAAACTCATCTGTTAAAAAGGTATTTAATTTTTTTGAACTTATTTGAACTCCATACTTTTTGTGTGTTCAAAATGCACCATTCAAAGCCACATCATCAGTTTTCAACCCTTTCTGACTTCATTTGGTATTTTTCATGCATTTACTGATTTTTTTGAGCTAAATGACCCTGAAATTGAAAAGCAGTACAAATGAACTCTGAAAAGGTTGAAAGTTGGCATGGTATCATCATTTCACCCACATAGCATGTTATAAAAAGTTGAGAGGGTTACGGCGAAAGCTGGATGCACTTCGTGTACAAAACGGACAATCTCTTTCGAAGTATCAGGGTTTCGGACAAAAACTCATCGGTTACAAAGGTATTTAATTTTTTTGAACTTATTTGAACTCCAGACTTTTTGTGTGTTCAAAATGCACCATTCGAAGCCACATCATCAGTTTTCAACCCTTTCTGACTTCATTTGGTATTTTTCATGCATTTACTGATTTTTTTGAGCTAAATGACCCTGAAATTGAAAAGCAGTACAAATGAACTCTGAAAAGGTTGAAAGTTGGCATGGTATCATCATTTCACCCACATAGCATGTTATAAGAAGTTGAGAGGGTTACGGCAAAAACTGGATGCACTTCGTATACAAAACGGACAATCTCTTTCGAAGTATCAGGGTTTCGGACAAAAACTCATCTGTTACAAAGGTATTTCATTTTTTTGAACTTATTTGAACTCCATACTTTTTGTGTGTTGAAAATGCACCATTCAAAGCAACATCATCAGTTTTCAACCCTTTCTGACTTCATTTGGTATTTTTCATGCATTTACTGATTTTTTTGAGCTAAATGACCCTGAAATTGAAAAGCAGTACAAATGAACTCTGAAAACGTTGAAAGTTGGCATGGTATCATCATTTCACCCACATAGCATGTTATAAAAAGTTGAGAGGGTTACGGCGAAAACTGGATGCACTTCGTGTACAAAACAGACAATCTCTTTCGAAGTATCAGGGTTTCGGACAAAAACTCATCTGTTACAAAGGTATTTAATTTTTTTGAACTTATTTGAACTCCAGACTTTTTGTGTGTTCAAAATGCACCATTCAAAGCCACATCATCAGTTTTCAACCCTTTCTGACTTCATTTGGTATTTTTCATGCATTTACTGATTTTTTGAGCTAAATGACCCTGAAATTGAAAAGCAGTACAAATGAACTCTGAAAACGTTGAAAGTTGGCATGGTATCATCATTTCACCCACATAGCATGTTATAAGAAGTTGAGAGGGTTACGGCAAAAACTGGATGCACTTCGTATACAAAACGGACAATCTCTTTCGAAGTATCAGGGTTTCGGACAAAAACTCATCTGTTACAAAGGTATTTCATTTTTTTGAACTTATTTGAACTCCATACTTTTTGTGTGTTCAAAATGCACCATTCAAAGCCACATCATTAGTTTTTAACCCTTTCTGACTTCATTTGGTATTCTTCATGCATTTACTGATTTATTTGAGCTAAATGTCCCTGAAATTGAAAAACAGTACAAATGAACTCTGAAAACGTTGAAAGTTGGCATGGTATCATCATTTCACCCACATAGCATGTTATAAAAAGTTGAGAGGGTTACGGCGAAAACTGGATGCACTTCGTGTACAAAACAGACAATCTCTTTCGAAGTATCAGGGTTTCGGACAAAAACTCATCTGTTACAAAGGTATTTAATTTTTTTGAACTTATTTGAACTCCATACTTTTTGTGTGTTCAAAATGCACCATTCAAAGCCACATCATCAGTTTTCAACCCTTTCTGACTTCATTTGGTATTTTTCATGCATTTACTGATTTTTTTGAGCTAAATGACCCTGAAATTGAAAAGCAGTACAAATGAACTCTGAAAAGGTTGAAAGTTGGCATGGTATCATCATTTCACCCACATAGCATGTTATAAAAAGTTGAGAGGGTTACGGCGAAAGCTGGATGCACTTCGTGTACAAAACGGACAATCTCTTTCGAAGTATCAGGGTTTCGGACAAAAACTCATCTGTTACAAAGGTATTTAATTTTTTTGAACTTATTTGAACTCCAGACTTTTTGTGTGTTCAAAATGCACCATTCGAAGCCACATCATCAGTTTTCAACCCTTTCTGACTTCATTTGGTATTTTTCATGCATTTACTGATTTTTTTGAGCTAAATGACCCTGAAATTGAAAAGCAGTACAAATGAACTCTGAAAAGGTTGAAAGTTGGCATGGTATCATCATTTCACCCACATAGCATGTTATAAGAAGTTGAGAGGGTTACGGCAAAAACTGGATGCACTTCGTATACAAAACGGACAATCTCTTTCGAAGTATCAGGGTTTCGGACAAAAACTCATCTGTTACAAAGGTATTTCATTTTTTTGAACTTATTTGAACTCCATACTTTTTGTGTGTTGAAAATGCACCATTCAAAGCAACATCATCAGTTTTCAACCCTTTCTGACTTCATTTGGTATTTTTCATGCATTTACTGATTTTTTTGAGCTAAATGACCCTGAAATTGAAAAGCAGTACAAATGAACTCTGAAAACGTTGAAAGTTGGCATGGTATCATCATTTCACCCACATAGCATGTTATAAAAAGTTGAGAGGGTTACGGCGAAAACTGGATGCACTTCGTGTACAAAACAGACAATCTCTTTCGAAGTATCAGGGTTTCGGACAAAAACTCATCTGTTACAAAGGTATTTCATTTTTTTGAACTTATTTGAACTCCATACTTTTTGTGTGTTCAAAATGCACCATTCAAAGCCACATCATTAGTTTTTAACCCTTTCTGACTTCATTTGGTATTCTTCATGCATTTACTGATTTATTTGAGCTAAATGTCCCTGAAATTGAAAAACAGTACAAATGAACTCTGAAAACGTTGAAAGTTGGCATGGTATCATCATTTCACCCACATAGCATGTTATAAAAAGTTGAGAGGGTTACGGCGAAAACTGGATGCACTTCGTGTACAAAACAGACAATCTCTTTCGAAGTATCAGGGTTTCGGACAAAAACTCATCTGTTACAAAGGTATTTAATTTTTTTGAACTTATTTGAACTCCATACTTTTTGTGTGTTCAAAATGCACCATTCAAAGCCACATCATCAGTTTTCAACCCTTTCTGACTTCATTTGGTATTTTTCATGCATTTACTGATTTTTTTGAGCTAAATGACCCTGAAATTGAAAAGCAGTACAAATGAACTCTGAAAAGGTTGAAAGTTGGCATGGTATCATCATTTCACCCACATAGCATGTTATAAAAAGTTGAGAGGGTTACGGCGAAAGCTGGATGCACTTCGTGTACAAAACGGACAATCTCTTTCGAAGTATCAGGGTTTCGGACAAAAACTCATCTGTTACAAAGGTATTTAATTTTTTTGAACTTATTTGAACTCCAGACTTTTTGTGTGTTCAAAATGCACCATTCGAAGCCACATCATCAGTTTTCAACCCTTTCTGACTTCATTTGGTATTTTTCATGCATTTACTGATTTTTTTGAGCTAAATGACCCTGAAATTGAAAAGCAGTACAAATGAACTCTGAAAAGGTTGAAAGTTGGCATGGTATCATCATTTCACCCACATAGCATGTTATAAGAAGTTGAGAGGGTTACGGCAAAAACTGGATGCACTTCGTATACAAAACGGACAATCTCTTTCGAAGTATCAGGGTTTCGGACAAAAACTCATCTGTTACAAAGGTATTTCATTTTTTTGAACTTATTTGAACTCCATACTTTTTGTGTGTTGAAAATGCACCATTCAAAGCAACATCATCAGTTTTCAACCCTTTCTGACTTCATTTGGTATTTTTCATGCATTTACTGATTTTTTTGAGCTAAATGACCCTGAAATTGAAAAGCAGTACAAATGAACTCTGAAAACGTTGAAAGTTGGCATGGTATCATCATTTCACCCACATAGCATGTTATAAAAAGTTGAGAGGGTTACGGCGAAAACTGGATGCACTTCGTGTACAAAACAGACAATCTCTTTCGAAGTATCAGGGTTTCGGACAAAAACTCATCTGTTACAAAGGTATTTAATTTTTTTGAACTTATTTGAACTCCAGACTTTTTGTGTGTTCAAAATGCACCATTCAAAGCCACATCATCAGTTTTCAACCCTTTCTGACTTCATTTGGTATTTTTCATGCATTTACTGATTTTTTGAGCTAAATGACCCTGAAATTGAAAAGCAGTACAAATGAACTCTGAAAACGTTGAAAGTTGGCATGGTATCATCATTTCACCCACATAGCATGTTATAAGAAGTTGAGAGGGTTACGGCAAAAACTGGATGCACTTCGTATACAAAACGGACAATCTCTTTCGAAGTATCAGGGTTTCGGACAAAAACTCATCTGTTACAAAGGTATTTCATTTTTTTGAACTTATTTGAACTCCATACTTTTTGTGTGTTCAAAATGCACCATTCAAAGCCACATCATTAGTTTTTAACCCTTTCTGACTTCATTTGGTATTCTTCATGCATTTACTGATTTATTTGAGCTAAATGTCCCTGAAATTGAAAAACAGTACAAATGAACTCTGAAAACGTTGAAAGTTGGCATGGTATCATCATTTCACCCACATAGCATGTTATAAAAAGTTGAGAGGGTTACGGCGAAAACTGGATGCACTTCGTGTACAAAACAGACAATCTCTTTCGAAGTATCAGGGTTTCGGACAAAAACTCATCTGTTACAAAGGTATTTAATTTTTTTGAACTTATTTGAACTCCATACTTTTTGTGTGTTCAAAATGCACCATTCAAAGCCACATCATCAGTTTTCAACCCTTTCTGACTTCATTTGGTATTTTTCATGCATTTACTGATTTTTTTGAGCTAAATGACCCTGAAATTGAAAAGCAGTACAAATGAACTCTGAAAAGGTTGAAAGTTGGCATGGTATCATCATTTCACCCACATAGCATGTTATAAAAAGTTGAGAGGGTTACGGCGAAAGCTGGATGCACTTCGTGTACAAAACGGACAATCTCTTTCGAAGTATCAGGGTTTCGGACAAAAACTCATCTGTTACAAAGGTATTTAATTTTTTTGAACTTATTTGAACTCCAGACTTTTTGTGTGTTCAAAATGCACCATTCGAAGCCACATCATCAGTTTTCAACCCTTTCTGACTTCATTTGGTATTTTTCATGCATTTACTGATTTTTTTGAGCTAAATGACCCTGAAATTGAAAAGCAGTACAAATGAACTCTGAAAAGGTTGAAAGTTGGCATGGTATCATCATTTCACCCACATAGCATGTTATAAGAAGTTGAGAGGGTTACGGCAAAAACTGGATGCACTTCGTATACAAAACGGACAATCTCTTTCGAAGTATCAGGGTTTCGGACAAAAACTCATCTGTTACAAAGGTATTTCATTTTTTTGAACTTATTTGAACTCCATACTTTTTGTGTGTTGAAAATGCACCATTCAAAGCAACATCATCAGTTTTCAACCCTTTCTGACTTCATTTGGTATTTTTCATGCATTTACTGATTTTTTTGAGCTAAATGACCCTGAAATTGAAAAGCAGTACAAATGAACTCTGAAAACGTTGAAAGTTGGCATGGTATCATCATTTCACCCACATAGCATGTTATAAAAAGTTGAGAGGGTTACGGCGAAAACTGGATGCACTTCGTGTACAAAACAGACAATCTCTTTCGAAGTATCAGGGTTTCGGACAAAAACTCATCTGTTACAAAGGTATTTAATTTTTTTGAACTTATTTGAACTCCAGACTTTTTGTGTGTTCAAAATGCACCATTCAAAGCCACATCATCAGTTTTCAACCCTTTCTGACTTCATTTGGTATTTTTCATGCATTTACTGATTTTTTGAGCTAAATGACCCTGAAATTGAAAAGCAGTACAAATGAACTCTGAAAACGTTGAAAGTTGGCATGGTATCATCATTTCACCCACATAGCATGTTATAAGAAGTTGAGAGGGTTACGGCAAAAACTGGATGCACTTCGTATACAAAACGGACAATCTCTTTCGAAGTATCAGGGTTTCGGACAAAAACTCATCTGTTACAAAGGTATTTCATTTTTTTGAACTTATTTGAACTCCATACTTTTTGTGTGTTCAAAATGCACCATTCAAAGCCACATCATTAGTTTTTAACCCTTTCTGACTTCATTTGGTATTCTTCATGCATTTACTGATTTATTTGAGCTAAATGTCCCTGAAATTGAAAAACAGTACAAATGAACTCTGAAAACGTTGAAAGTTGGCATGGTATCATCATTTCACCCACATAGCATGTTATAAAAAGTTGAGAGGGTTACGGCGAAAACTGGATGCACTTCGTGTACAAAACAGACAATCTCTTTCGAAGTATCAGGGTTTCGGACAGAAACTCATCTGTTACAAAGGTATTTCATTTTTTTGAACTTATTTGAACTCCATACTTTTTGTGTGTTCAAAATGCACCATTCAAAGCCACATCATCAGTTTTCAACCCTTTCTGACTTCATTTGGTATTTTTCATGCATTTACTGATTTTTTTGAGCTAAATGACCCTGAAATTGAAAAGCAGTACAAATGAACTCTGAAAACGTTGAAAGTTGGCATGGTATCATCATTTCACCCACATAGCATGTTATAAGAAGTTGAGAGGGTTACGGCAAAAACTGGATGCACTTCGTGTACAAAACGGACAATCTCTTTCGAAGTATCAGGGTTTCGGACAAAAACTCATCTGTTACAAAGGTATTACATTTTTTTGAACTTATTTGAACTCCATACTTTTTGTGTGTTCAAAATGCACCATTCAAAGCCACATCATCAGTTTTCAACCCTTTCTGACTTCATTTGGTATTTTTCATGCATTTACTGATTTTTTTGAGCTAAATGACCCTGAAATTGAAAAGCAGTACAAATGAACTCTGAAAACGTTGAAAGTTGGCATGGTATCATCATTTCACCCACATAGCATGTTATAAAAAGTTGAGAGGGTTACGGCGAAAACTGGATGCACTTTGTGTACAAAACAGACAATCTCTTTCGAAGTATCAGGGTTTCGGACAAAAACTCATCTGTTACAAAGGTATTTAATTTTTTTGAACTTATTTGAACTCCAGACTTTTTGTGTGTTCAAAATGCACCATTCGAAGCCACATCATCAGTTTTCAACCCTTTCTGACTTCATTTGGTATTTTTCATGCATTTACTGATTTTTTTGAGCTAAATGACCCTGAAATTGAAAAGCAGTACAAATGAACTCTGAAAAGGTTGAAAGTTGGCATGGTATCATCATTTCACCCACATAGCATGTTATAAGAAGTTGAGAGGGTTACGGCAAAAACTGGATGCACTTCGTATACAAAACGGACAATCTCTTTCGAAGTATCAGGGTTTCGGACAAAAACTCATCTGTTACAAAGGTATTTCATTTTTTTGAACTTATTTGAACTCCATACTTTTTGTGTGTTGAAAATGCACCATTCAAAGCAACATCATCAGTTTTCAACCCTTTCTGACTTCATTTGGTATTTTTCATGCATTTACTGATTTTTTTGAGCTAAATGACCCTGAAATTGAAAAGCAGTACAAATGAACTCTGAAAACGTTGAAAGTTGGCATGGTATCATCATTTCACCCACATAGCATGTTATAAAAAGTTGAGAGGGTTACGGCGAAAACTGGATGCACTTCGTGTACAAAACAGACAATCTCTTTCGAAGTATCAGGGTTTCGGACAAAAACTCATCTGTTACAAAGGTATTTCATTTTTTTGAACTTATTTGAACTCCATACTTTTTGTGTGTTCAAAATGCACCATTCAAAGCCACATCATCAGTTTTCAACCCTTTCTGACTTCATTTGGTATTTTTCATGCATTTACTGATTTTTTTGAGCTAAATGACCCTGAAATTGAAAAGCAGTACAAATGAACTCTGAAAACGTTGAAAGTTGGCATGGTATCATCATTTCACCCACATAGCATGTTATAAGAAGTTGAGAGGGTTACGGCAAAAACTGGATGCACTTCGTGTACAAAACGGACAATCTCTTTCGAAGTATCAGGGTTTCGGACAAAAACTCATCTGTTACAAAGGTATTACATTTTTTTGAACTTATTTGAACTCCATACTTTTTGTGTGTTCAAAATGCACCATTCAAAGCCACATCATCAGTTTTCAACCCTTTCTGACTTCATTTGGTATTTTTCATGCATTTACTGATTTTTTTGAGCTAAATGACCCTGAAATTGAAAAGCAGTACAAATGAACTCTGAAAACGTTGAAAGTTGGCATGGTATCATCATTTCACCCACATAGCATGTTATAAAAAGTTGAGAGGGTTACGGCGAAAACTGGATGCACTTCGTGTACAAAACGGACAATCTCTTTCGAAGTATCAGGGTTTCGGACAAAAACTCATCTGTTACAAAGGTATTTAATTTTTTTGAACTTATTTGAACTCCATACTTTTTGTGTGTTCAAAATGCACCATTCAAAGCCACATCATCAGTTTTTAACCCTTTCTGACTTCATTTGGTATTTTTCATGCATTTACTGATTTTTTTGAGCTAAATGACCCTGAAATTGAAAAGTAGTACAAATGAACTCTGAAAAGTTTAAAAGTTGGCATGGTATCATCATTTCACCCAAATAGCATGTTATTAAAAGTTGAGAGGGTTACGGCAAAAACTGGATGCACTTCGTGTACAAAACGGACAATCTCTTTCGAAGTATCAGGGTTTCGGACAAAAACTCATCTGTTACAAAGGTATTTCATTTTTTTGAACTTATTTGAACTCCATACTTATTGTGTGTTCAAAATGCACCATTCAAAGCCACATCATCAGTTTTCAACCCTTTCTGACTTCATTTGGTATTTTTCATGCATTTACTGATTTTTTTGAGCTAAATGACCCTGAAATTGAAAAGTAGTACAAATGAACTCTGAAAAGGTTGAAAGTTGGCATGGTATCATCATTTCACCCACATAGCATGTTATAAAAAGTTGAGAGGGTTACGGCAAAAACTGGATGCACTTCGTGTACAAAACGGACAATCTCTTTCGAAGTATCAGGGTTTCGGACAAAAACTCATCTGTTACAAAGGTATTTCATTTTTTTGAACTTATTTGAACTCCATACTTTTTGTGTGTTCAAAATGCACCATTCAAAGCCACATCATCAGTTTTCAACCCTTTCTGACTTCATTTGGTATTTTTCATGCATTTACTGATTTTTTTGAGCTAAATGACCCTGAAATTGAAAAGTAGTACAAATGAACTCTGAAAAGGTTGAAAGTTGGCATGGTATCATCATTTCACCCACATAGCATGTTATAAAAAGTTGAGAGGGTTACGGCGAAAACTGGATGCACTTCGTGTACAAAACAGACAATCTCTTTCGAAGTATCAGGGTTTCGGACAAAAACTCTTCTGTTACAAAGGTATTTCATTTTTTTGAACTTATTTGAACTCCATACTTTTTGTGTGTTCAAAATGCACCATTCAAAGCCACATCATCAGTTTTCAACCCTTTCTGACTTCATTTGGTATTTTTCATGCATTTACTGATTTTTTTGAGCTAAATGACCCTGAAATTGAAAAGCAGTACAAATGAACTCTGAAAAGGTTGAAAGTTGGCATGGTATCATCATTTCACCCACATAGCATGTTATAAGAAGTTGAGAGGGTTACGGCAAAAACTGGATGCACTTCGTGTACAAAACGGACAATCTCTTTCGAAGTATTAGGGTTTCGGACAAAAACTCATCTGTTACAAAGGTATTTCATTTTTTTGAACTTATTTGAACTCCATACTTTTTGTGTGTTCAAAATGCACCATTCAAAGCCACATCATCAGTTTTCAACCCTTTCTGACTTCATTTGGTATTTTTCATGCATTTACTGATTTTTTTGAGCTAAATGACCCTGAAATTGAAAATCAGTACAAATGAACTCTGAAAACGTTGAAAGTTGGCATGGTATCATCATTTCACCCACATAGCATGTTATAAAAAGTTGAGAGGGTTACGGCGAAAACTGGATGCACTTCGTGTACAAAACGGACAATCTCTTTCGAAGTATCAGGGTTTCGGACAAAAACTCATCTGTTACAAAGGTATTTAATTTTTTTGAACTTATTTGAACTCCATACTTTTTGTGTGTTCAAAATGCACCATTCAAAGCCACATCATCAGTTTTCAACCCTTTCTGACTTCATTTGGTATTTTTCATGCATTTACTGATTTTTTTGAGCTAAATGACCCTGAAATTGAAAAGTAGTACAAATGAACTCTGAAAAGGTTAAAAGTTGGCATGGTATCATCATTTCACCCACATAGCATGTTATAAAAAGTTGAGAGGGTTACGGCAAAAACTGGATGCACTTCGTGTACAAAACGGACAATCTCTTTCGAAGTATCAGAGTTTCGGACAAAAACTCATCTGTTACAAAGGTATTTCATTTTTTTGAACTTATTTGAACTCCATACTTTTTGTGTGTTCAAAATGCACCATTCAAAGCCACATCATCAGTTTTCAACCCTTTCTGACTTCATTTGGTATTTTTCATGCATTTACTGATTTTTTTGAGCTAAATGACCCTGAAATTGAAAAGTAGTACAAATGAACTCTGAAAAGGTTGAAAGTTGGCATGGTATCATCATTTCACCCACATAGCATGTTATAAAAAGTTGAGAGGGTTACGGCGAAAACTGGATGCACTTCGTGTACAAAACAGACAATCTCTTTCGAAGTATCAGGGTTTGGGACAAAAACTCATCTGTTACAAAGGTATTTAATTTTTTTGAACTTATTTGAACTCCATACTTTTTGTGTGTTCAAAATGCACCATTCAAAGCCACATCATCAGTTTTCAACCCTTTCTGACTTCATTTGGTATTCTTCATGCATTTACTGATTTTTTTGAGCTAAATGACCCTGAAATTGAAAAGCAGTACAAATGAACTCTGAAAAGGTTGAAAGTTGGCATGTTATCATCATTTCACCCACATAGCATTTTATAAGAAGTTGAGAGGGTTACGGCAAAAACTGGATGCACTTCGTGTACAAAACGGACAATCTCTTTCGAAGTATCAGGGTTTCGGACAAAAACTCATCTGTTACAAAGGTATTTCATTTTTTTGAACTTATTTGAACTCCATACTTTTTGTGTGTTCAAAATGCACCATTCAAAGCCACATCATCAGTTTTCAACCCTTTCTGACTTCATTTGGTATTTTTCATGCATTTACTGATTTTTTTGAGCTAAATGACCCTGAAATTGAAAAGCAGTACAAATGAACTCTGAAAAGGTTGAAAGTTGGCATGGTATCATCATTTCACCCACATAGCATGTTATAAAAAGTTGAGAGGGTTATGGCGAAAACTGGATGCACTTCGTGTACAAAACAGACAATCTCTTTCGAAGTATCAGGGTTTCGGACAAAAACTCATCTGTTGCAAAGGTATTTAATTTTTTTGAACTTATTTGAACTCCATACTTTTTGTGTGTTCAAAATGCACCCTTCAAAGCCACATCATCAGTTTTCAACCCTTTCTGACTTCATTTGGTATTTTTCATGCATTTACTGATTTTTTTGAGCTAAATGACCCTGAAATTGAAAAGCAGTACAAATGAACTCTGAAAACGTTGAAAGTTGGCATGGTATCATCATTTCACCCACATAGCATGTTATAAAAAGTTGAGAGGGTTACGGCGAAAACTGGATGCACTTCGTGTACAAAACGGACAATCTCTTTCGAAGTATCAGGGTTTCGGACAAAAACTCATCTGTTACAAAGGTATTTAATTTTTTTGAACTTATTTGAACTCCATACTTTTTGTGTGTTCAAACTGCACCATTCAAAGCCACATCATCAGTTTTTAACCCTTTCTGACTTCATTTGGTATTTTTCATGCATTTACTGATTTTTTTGAGCTAAATGACCCTGAAATTGAAAAGTAGTACAAATGAACTCTGAAAAGTTTAAAAGTTGGCATGGTATCATCATTTCACCCACATAGCATGTTATAAAAAGTTGAGAGGGTTACGGCAAAAACTGGATGCACTTCGTGTAAAAACGGACAATCTCTTTCGAAGTATCAGGGTTTCGAACAAAAACTCATCTGTTACAAAGGTATTTCATTTTTTTGAACTTATTTGAACTCCATACTTTTTGTGTGTTCAAAATGCACCATTCAAAGCCACATCATCAGTTTTCAACCCTTTCTGACTTCATTTGGTATTTTTCATGCATTTACTGATTTTTTTGAGCTAAATGACCCTGAAATTGAAAAGTAGTACAAATGAACTCTGAAAAGGTTGAAAGTTGGCATGGTATCATCATTTCACCCACATAGCATGTTATAAAAAGTTGAGAGGGTTACGGCAAAAACTGGATGCACTTCGTGTACAAAACGGACAATCTCTTTCGAAGTATCAGGGTTTCGGACAAAAACTCATCTGTTACAAAGGTATTTCATTTTTTTGAACTTATTTGAACTCCATACTTTTTGTGTGTTCAAAATGCACCATTCAAAGCCACATCATCAGTTTTCAACCCTTTCTGACTTCATTTGGTATTTTTCATGCATTTACTGATTTTTTTGAGCTAAATGACCCTGAAATTGAAAAGCAGTACAAATGAACTCTGAAAAGGTTGAAAGTTGGCATGGTATCATCATTTCACCCACATAGCATGTTATAAGAAGTTGAGAGGGTTACGGAAAAAACTGGATGCACTTCGTGTACAAAACGGACAATCTCTTTCGAAGTATCAGGGTTTCGGACAAAAACTCATCTGTTACAAAGGTATTTAATTTTTTTGAACTTATTTGAACTCCATACTTTTTGTGTGTTCAAAATGCACCATTCAAAGCCACATCATCAGTTTTCAACCCTTTCTGACTTCATTTGGTATTTTTCATGCATTTACTGATTTTTTTGAGCTAAATGACCCTGAAATTGAAAAGTAGTACAAATGAACTCTGAAAAGGTTGAAAGTTGGCATGGTATCATCATTTCACCCACATAGCATGTTATAAAAAGTTGAGAGGGTTACGGCGAAAACTGGATGCACTTCGTGTACAAAACAGACAATCTCTTTCGAAGTATCAGGGTTTCGGACAAAAACTCATCTGTTACAAAGGTATTTAATTTTTTTGAACTTATTTGAACTCCATACTTTTTGTGTGTTCAAAATGCACCATTCAAAGCCACATCATCAGTTTTCAACCCTTTCTGACTTCATTTGGTATTCTTCATGCATTTACTGATTTTTTTGAGCTAAATGACCCTGAAATTGAAAAGCAGTACAAATGAACTCTGAAAAGGTTGAAAGTTGGCATGGTATCATCATTTCACCCACATAGCATTTTATAAGAAGTTGAGAGGGTTACGGCAAAAACTGGATGCACTTCGTGTACAAAACGGACAATCTCTTTCGAAGTATCAGGGTTTCGGACAAAAACTCATCTGTTACAAAGGTATTTCATTTTTTTGAACTTATTTGAACTCCATACTTTTTGTGTGTTCAAAATGCACCATTCAAAGCCACATCATCAGTTTTCAACCCTTTCTGACTTCATTTGGTATTTTTCATGCATTTACTGATTTTTTTGAGCTAAATGACCCTGAAATTGAAAAGCAGTACAAATGAACTCTGAAAAGGTTGAAAGTTGGCATGGTATCATCATTTCACCCACATAGCATGTTATAAAAAGTTGAGAGGGTTATGGCGAAAACTGGATGCACTTCGTGTACAAAACAGACAATCTCTTTCGAAGTATAAGGGTTTCGGACAAAAACTCATCTGTTGCAAAGGTATTTAATTTTTTTGAACTTATTTGAACTCCATACTTTTTGTGTGTTCAAAATGCACCCTTCAAAGCCACATCATCAGTTTTCAACCCTTTCTGACTTCATTTGGTATTTTTCATGCATTTAATGATTTTTTTGAGCTAAATGACCCTGAAATTGAAAAGCAGTACAAATGAACTCTGAAAACGTTGAAAGTTGGCATGGTATCATCATTTCACCCACATAGCATGTTATAAAAAGTTGAGAGGGTTACGGCGAAAACTGGATGCACTTCGTGTACAAAACGGACAATCTCTTTCGAAGTATCAGGGTTTCGGACAAAAACTCATCTGTTACAAAGGTATTTAATTTTTTTGAACTTATTTGAACTCCATACTTTTTGTGTGTTCAAAATGCACCATTCAAAGCCACATCATCAGTTTTTAACCCTTTCTGACTTCATTTGGTATTTTTCATGCATTTACTGATTTTTTTGAGCTAAATGACCCTGAAATTGAAAAGTAGTACAAATGAACTCTGAAAAGTTTAAAAGTTGGCATGGTATCATCATTTCACCCACATAGCATGTTATAAAAAGTTGAGAGGGTTACGGCAAAAACTGGATGCACTTCGTGTACAAAACGGACAATCTCTTTCGAAGTATCAGGGTTTCGAACAAAAACTCATCTGTTACAAAGGTATTTCATTTTTTTGAACTTATTTGAACTCCATACTTTTTGTGTGTTCAAAATGCACCATTCAAAGCCACATCATCAGTTTTCAACCCTTTCTGACTTCATTTGGTATTTTTCATGCATTTACTGATTTTTTTGAGCTAAATGACCCTGAAATTGAAAAGTAGTACAAATGAACTCTGAAAAGGTTGAAAGTTGGCATGGTATCATCATTTCACCCACATAGCATGTTATAAAAAGTTGAGAGGGTTACGGCAAAAACTGGATGCACTTCGTGTACAAAACGGACAATCTCTTTCGAAGTATCAGGGTTTCGGACAAAAACTCATCTGTTACAAAGGTATTTCATTTTTTTGAACTTATTTGAACTCCATACTTTTTGTGTGTTCAAAATGCACCATTCAAAGCCACATCATCAGTTTTCAACCCTTTCTGACTTCATTTGGTATTTTTCATGCATTTACTGATTTTTTTGAGCTAAATGACCCTGAAATTGAAAAGTAGTACAAATGAACTCTGAAAAGGTTGAAAGTTGGCATGGTATCATCATTTCACCCACATAGCATGTTATAAAAAGTAGAGAGGGTTACGGCGAAAACTGGATGCACTTCGTGTACAAAACAGACAATCTCTTTCGAAGTATCAAGGTTTCGGACAAAAACTCATCTGTTACAAAGGTATTTCATTTTTTTTGAACTTATTTGAACTCCATACTTTTTGTGTGTTCAAAATGCACCATTCAAAGCCACATCATCAGTTTTCAACCCTTTCTAACTTCATTTGGTATTTTTCATGCATTTACTGATTTTTTTGAGCTAAATGACCCTGAAATTAAAAAGCAGTACAAATGAACTCTGAAAAGGTTGAAAGTTGGCATGGTATCATCATTTCACCCACATAGCATGTTATAAGAAGTTGAGAGGGTTACGGCAAAAACTGGATGCACTTCGTGTACAAAACGGACAATCTCTTTCGAAGTATTAGGGTTTCGGACAAAAACTCATCTGTTACAAAGGTATTTCATTTTTTTGAACTTATTTGAACTCCATACTTTTTGTGTGTTCAAAATGCACCATTCAAAGCCACATCATCAGTTTTCAACCCTTTCTGACTTCATTTGGTATTTTTCATGCATTTACTGATTTTTTTGAGCTAAATGACCCTGAAATTGAAAAGCAGTACAAATGAACTCTGAAAAGGTTGAAAGTTGGCATGGTATCATCATTTCACCCACATAGCATGTTATAAAAAGTTGAGAGGGTTACGGCGAAAACTGGATGCACTTCGTGTACAAAACGGACAATCTCTTTCGAAGTATCAGGGTTTCGGACAAAAACTCATCTGTTACAAAGGTATTTAATTTTTTTGAACTTATTTGAACTCCATACTTTTTGTGTGTTCAAAATGCACCATTCAAAGCCACATCATCAGTTTTTAACCCTTTCTGACTTCATTTGGTATTTTTCATGCATTTACTGATTTTTTTGAGCTAAATGACCCTGAAATTGAAAAGTAGTACAAATGAACTCTGAAAACGTTAAAAGTTGGCATGGTATCATCATTTCACCCACATAGCATGTTATAAAAAGTTGAGAGGGTTACGGCAAAAACTGGATGCACTTCGTGTACAAAACGGACAATCTCTTTCGAAGTATCAGGGTTTCGGACAAAAACTCATCTGTTACAAAGGTATTTAATTTTTTTGAACTTATTTGAACTCCATACTTTTTGTGTGTTCAAAATGCACCATTCAAAGCCACATCATCAGTTTTCAACCCTTTCTAACTTCATTTGGTATTTTTCATGCATTTACTGATTTTTTTGAGCTAAATGACCCTGAAATTGAAAAGTAGTACAAATGAACTCTGAAAAGGTTGAAAGTTGGCATGGTATCATCATTTCACCCACATAGCATGTTATAAAAAGTTGAGAGGGTTACGGCGAAAACTGGATGCACTTCGTGTACAAAACAGACAATCTCTTTCGAAGTATCAGGGTTTCGGACAAAAACTCATCTGTTACAAAGGTATTTAATTTTTTTGAACTTATTTGAACTCCATACTTTTTGTGTGTTCAAAATGCACCATTCAAAGCCACATCATCAGTTTTTAACCCTTTCTGACTTCATTTGGTATTCTTCATGCATTTACTGATTTTTTTGAGCTAAATGACCCTGAAATTGAAAAGCAGTACAAATGAACTCTGAAAAGGTTGAAAGTTGGCATGGTATCATCATTTCACCCACATAGCATGTTATAAAAAGTTGAGAGGGTTATGGCGGAAACTGGATGCACTTCGTGTACAAAACAGACAATCTCTTTCGAAGTATCAGGGTTTCGGACAAAAACTCATCTGTTGCAAAGGTATTTAATTTTTTTGAACTTATTTGAACTCCATACTTTTTGTGTGTTCAAAATGAACCATTCAAAGCCACATCATCAGTTTTCAACCCTTTCTGACTTCATTTGGTATTTTTCATGCATTTACTGATTTTTTTGAGCTAAATGACCCTGAAATTGAAAAGCAGTACAAATGAACTCTGAAAACGTTGAAAGTTGGCATGGTATCATCATTTCACCCACATAGCATGTTATAAAAAGTTGAGAGGGTTACGGCGAAAACTGGATGCACTTCGTGTACAAAACGGACAATCTCTTTCGAAGTATCAGGGTTTCGGACAAAAACTCATCTGTTACAAAGGTATTTAATTTTTTTGAACTTATTTGAACTCCATACTTTTTGTGTGTTCAAAATGCACCATTCAAAGCCACATCATCAGTTTTCAACCCTTTCTGACTTCATTTGGTATTTTTCATGCATTTACTGATTTTTTTGAGCTAAATGACCCTGAAATTGAAAAGCAGTACAAATGAACTCTGAAAAGGTTGAAAGTTGGCATGGTATCATCATTTCACCCACATAGCATGTTATAAAAAGTTGAGAGGGTTACGGCAAAAACTGGATGCACTTCGTGTACAAAACGGACAATCTCTTTCGAAGTATCAGGGTTTCGGACAAAAACTCATCTGTTACAAAGGTATTTAATTTTTTTGAACTTATTTGAACTCCATACTTTTTGTGTGTTCAAAATGCACCATTCAAAGCCACATCATCAGTTTTCAACCCTTTCTGACTTCATTTGGTATTTTTCATGCATTTACTGATTTTTTTGAGCTAAATGACCCTGAAATTGAAAAGTAGTACAAATGAACTCTGAAAAGGTTAAAAGTTGGCATGGTATCATCATTTCACCCACATAGCATGTTATAAAAAGTTGAGAGGGTTACGGCAAAAACTGGATGCACTTCGTGTACAAAACGGACAATCTCTTTCGAAGTATCAGGGTTTCGGACAAAAACTCATCTGTTACAAAGGTATTTCATTTTTTTGAACTTATTTGAACTCCATACTTTTTGTGTGTTCAAAATGCACCATTCAAAGCCACATCATCAGTTTTCAACCCTTTCTGACTTCATTTGGTATTTTTCATGCATTTACTGATTTTTTTGAGCTAAATGACCCTGAAATTGAAAAGTAGTACAAATGAACTCTGAAAAGGTTGAAAGTTGGCATGGTATCATCATTTCACCCACATAGCATGTTATAAAAAGTTGAGAGGGTTACGGCGAAAACTGGATGCACTTCGTGTACAAAACAGACAATCTCTTTCGAAGTATCAGGGTTTGGGACAAAAACTCATCTGTTACAAAGGTATTTAATTTTTTTGAACTTATTTGAACTCCATACTTTTTGTGTGTTCAAAATGCACCATTCAAAGCCACATCATCAGTTTTCAACCCTTTCTGACTTCATTTGGTATTCTTCATGCATTTACTGATTTTTTTGAGCTAAATGACCCTGAAATTGAAAAGCAGTACAAATGAACTCTGAAAAGGTTGAAAGTTGGCATGGTATCATCATTTCACCCACATAGCATTTTATAAGAAGTTGAGAGGGTTACGGCAAAAACTGGATGCACTTCGTGTACAAAACGGACAATCTCTTTCGAAGTATCAGGGTTTCGGACAAAAACTCATCTGTTACAAAGGTATTTCATTTTTTTGAACTTATTTGAACTCCATACTTTTTGTGTGTTCAAAATGCACCATTCAAAGCCACATCATCAGTTTTCAACCCTTTCTGACTTCATTTGGTATTTTTCATGCATTTACTGATTTTTTTGAGCTAAATGACCCTGAAATTGAAAAGCAGTACAAATGAACTCTGAAAAGGTTGAAAGTTGGCATGGTATCATCATTTCTCCCACATAGCATGTTATAAAAAGTTGAGAGGGTTATGGCGAAAACTGGATGCACTTCGTGTACAAAACAGACAATCTCTTTCGAAGTATCAGGGTTTCGGACAAAAACTCATCTGTTGCAAAGGTATTTAATTTTTTTGAACTTATTTGAACTCCATACTTTTTGTGTGTTCAAAATGCACCCTTCAAAGCCACATCATCAGTTTTCAACCCTTTCTGACTTCATTTGGTATTTTTCATGCATTTACTGATTTTTTTGAGCTAAATGACCCTGAAATTGAAAAGCAGTACAAATGAACTCTGAAAACGTTGAAAGTTGGCATGGTATCATCATTTCACCCACATAGCATGTTATAAAAAGTTGAGAGGGTTACGGCGAAAACTGGATGCACTTCGTGTACAAAACGGACAATCTCTTTCGAAGTATCAGGGTTTCGGACAAAAACTCATCTGTTACAAAGGTATTTAATTTTTTTGAACTTATTTGAACTCCATACTTTTTGTGTGTTCAAACTGCACCATTCAAAGCCACATCATCAGTTTTTAACCCTTTCTGACTTCATTTGGTATTTTTCATGCATTTACTGATTTTTTTGAGCTAAATGACCCTGAAATTGAAAAGTAGTACAAATGAACTCTGAAAAGTTTAAAAGTTGGCATGGTATCATCATTTCACCCACATAGCATGTTATAAAAAGTTGAGAGGGTTACGGCAAAAACTGGATGCACTTCGTGTACAAAACGGACAATCTCTTTCGAAGTATCAGGGTTTCGAACAAAAACTCATCTGTTACAAAGGTATTTCATTTTTTTGAACTTATTTGAACTCCATACTTTTTGTGTGTTCAAAATGCACCATTCAAAGCCACATCATCAGTTTTCAACCCTTTCTGACTTCATTTGGTAGTTTTCATGCATTTACTGATTTTTTTGAGCTAAATGACCTTGAAATTGAAAAGTAGTACAAATGAACTCTGAAAAGGTTGAAAGTTGGCATGGTATCATCATTTCACCCACATAGCATGTTATAAAAAGTTGAGAGGGTTACGGCAAAAACTGGATGCACTTCGTGTACAAAACGGACAATCTCTTTCGAAGTATCAGGGTTTCGGACAAAAACTCATCTGTTACAAAGGTATTTCATTTTTTTGAACTTATTTGAACTCCATACTTTTTGTGTGTTCAAAATGCACCATTCAAAGCCACATCATCAGTTTTCAACCCTTTCTGACTTCATTTGGTATTTTTCATGCATTTACTGATTTTTTTGAGCTAAATGACCCTGAAATTGAAAAGCAGTACAAATGAACTCTGAAAAGGTTAAAAGTTGGCATGGTATCATCATTTCACCCACATAGCATGTTATAAGAAGTTGAGAGGGTTACGGAAAAAACTGGATGCACTTCGTGTACAAAACGGACAATCTCTTTCGAAGTATCAGGGTTTCGGACAAAAACTCATCTGTTACAAAGGTATTTAATTTTTTTGAACTTATTTGAACTCCATACTTTTTGTGTGTTCAAAATGCACCATTCAAAGCCACATCATCAGTTTTCAACCCTTTCTGACTTCATTTGGTATTTTTCATGCATTTACTGATTTTTTTGAGCTAAATGACCCTGAAATTGAAAAGTAGTACAAATGAACTCTGAAAAGGTTGAAAGTTGGCATGGTATCATCATTTCACCCACATAGCATGTTATAAAAAGTTGAGAGGGTTACGGCGAAAACTGGATGCACTTCGTGTACAAAACAGACAATCTCTTTCGAAGTATCACGGTTTCGGACAAAAACTCATCTGTTACAAAGGTATTTAATTTTTTTGAACTTATTTGAACTCCATACTTTTTGTGTGTTCAAAATGCACCATTCAAAGCCACATCATCAGTTTTCAACCCTTTCTGACTTCATTTGGTATTCTTCATGCATTTACTGATTTTTTTGAGCTAAATGACCCTGAAATTGAAAAGCAGTACAAATGAACTCTGAAAAGGTTGAAAGTTGGCATGGTATCATCATTTCACCCACATAGCATTTTATAAGAAGTTGAGAGGGTTACGGCAAAAACTGGATGCACTTCGTGTACAAAACGGACAATCTCTTTCGAAGTATCATGGTTTCGGACAAAAACTCATCTGTTACAAAGGTATTTCATTTTTTTGAACTTATTTGAACTCCATACTTTTTGTGTGTTCAAAATGCACCATTCAAAGCCACATCATCAGTTTTCAACCCTTTCTGACTTCATTTGGTATTTTTCATGCATTTACTGATTTTTTTGAGCTAAATGACCCTGAAATTGAAAAGCAGTACAAATGAACTCTGAAAAGGTTGAAAGTTGGCATGGTATCATCATTTCACCCACATAGCATGTTATAAAAAGTTGAGAGGGTTATGGCGAAAACTGGATGCACTTCGTGTACAAAACAGACAATCTCTTTCGAAGTATCAGGGTTTCGGACAAAAACTCATCTGTTGCAAAGGTATTTAATTTTTTTGAACTTATTTGAACTCCATACTTTTTGTGTGTTCAAAATGCACCCTTCAAAGCCACATCATCAGTTTTCAACCCTTTCTGACTTCATTTGGTATTTTTCATGCATTTACTGATTTTTTTGAGCTAAATGACCCTGAAATTGAAAAGCAGTACAAATGAACTCTGAAAACGTTGAAAGTTGGCACGGTATCATCATTTCACCCACATAGCATGTTATAAAAAGTTGAGAGGGTTACGGCGAAAACTGGATGCACTTCGTGTACAAAACGGACAATCTCTTTCGAAGTATCAGGGTTTCGGACAAAAACTCATCTGTTACAAAGGTATTTAATTTTTTTGAACTTATTTGAACTCCATACTTTTTGTGTGTTCAAAATGCACCATTCAAAGCCACATCATCAGTTTTTAACCCTTTCTGACTTCATTTGGTATTTTTCATGCATTTACTGATTTTTTTGAGCTAAATGACCCTGAAATTGAAAAGTAGTACAAATGAACTCTGAAAAGTTTAAAAGTTGGCATGGTATCATCATTTCACCCACATAGCATGTTATAAAAAGTTGAGAGGGTTACGGCAAAAACTGGATGCACTTCGTGTACAAAACGGACAATCTCTTTCGAAGTATCAGGGTTTCGAACAAAAACTCATCTGTTACAAAGGTATTTCATTTTTTTGAACTTATTTGAACTCCATACTTTTTGTGTGTTCAAAATGCACCATTCAAAGCCACATCATCAGTTTTCAACCCTTTCTGACTTCATTTGGTATTTTTCATGCATTTACTGATTTTTTTGAGCTAAATGACCCTGAAATTGAAAAGCAGTACAAATGAACTCTGAAAAGGTTGAAAGTTGGCATGGTATCATCATTTCACCCACATAGCATGTTATAAAAAGTTGAGAGGGTTACGGCAAAAACTGGATGCACTTCGTGTACAAAACGGACAATCTCTTTCGAAGTATCAGGGTTTCGGACAAAAACTCATCTGTTACAAAGGTATTTCATTTTTTTTGAACTTATTTGAACTCCATACTTTTTGTGTGTTCAAAATGCACCATTCAAAGCCACATCATCAGTTTTCAACCCTTTCTGACTTCATTTGGTATTTTTCATGCATTTACTGATTTTTTTGAGCTAAATGACCCTGAAATTGAAAAGCAGTACAAATGAACTCTGAAAAGGTTGAAAGTTGGCATGGTATCATCATTTCACCCACATAGCATGTTATAAAAAGTAGAGAGGGTTACGGCGAAAACTGGATGCACTTCGTGTACAAAACAGACAATCTCTTTCGAAGTATCAGGGTTTCGGACAAAAACTCATCTGTTACAAAGGTATTTCATTTTTTTGAACTTATTTGAACTCCATACTTTTTGTGTGTTCAAAATGCACCATTCAAAGCCACATCATCAGTTTTCAACCCTTTCTAACTTCATTTGGTGTTTTTCATGCATTTACTCATTTTTTGAGCTAAATGACCCTGAAATTAAAAAGCAGTACAAATGAACTCTGAAAAGGTTGAAAGTTGGCATGGTATCATCATTTCACCCACATAGCATGTTATAAGAAGTTGAGAGGGTTACGGCAAAAACTGGATGCACTTCGTGTACAAAACGGACAATCTCTTTCGAAGTATTAGGGTTTCGGACAAAAACTCATCTGTTACAAAGGTATTTCATTTTTTTGAACTTATTTGAACTCCATACTTTTTGTGTGTTCAAAATGCACCATTCAAAGCCACATCATCAGTTTTCAACCCTTTCTGACTTCATTTGGTATTTTTCATGCATTTATTGATTTTTTTGAGCTAAATGACCCTGAAATTGAAAAGCAGTACAAATGAACTCTGAAAAGGTTGAAAGTTGGCATGGTATCATCATTTCACCCACATAGCATGTTATAAAAAGTTGAGAGGGTTACGGCGAAAACTGGATGCACTTCGTGTACAAAACGGACAATCTCTTTCGAAGTATCAGGGTTTCGGACAAAAACTCATCTGTTACAAAGGTATTTAATTTTTTTGAACTTATTTGAACTCCATACTTTTTGTGTGTTCAAAATGCACCATTCAAAGCCACATCATCAGTTTTTAACCCTTTCTGACTTCATTTGGTATTTTTCATGCATTTACTGATTTTTTTGAGCTAAATGACCCTGAAATTGAAAAGTAGTACAAATGAACTCTGAAAACGTTAAAAGTTGGCATGGTATCATCATTTCACCCACATAGCATGTTATAAAAAGTTGAGAGGGTTACGGCAAAAACTGGATGCACTTCGTGTACAAAACGGACAATCTCTTTCGAAGTATCAGGGTTTCGGACAAAAACTCATCTGTTACAAAGGTATTTAATTTTTTTGAACTTATTTGAACTCCATACTTTTTGTGTGTTCAAAATGCACCATTCAAAGCCACATCATCAGTTTTCAACCCTTTCTAACTTCATTTGGTATTTTTCATGCATTTACTGATTTTTTTGAGCTAAATGACCCTGAAATTGAAAAGTAGTACAAATGAACTCTGAAAAGGTTGAAAGTTGGCATGGTATCATCATTTCACCCACATAGCATGTTATAAAAAGTTGAGAGGGTTACGGCGAAAACTGGATGCACTTCGTGTACAAAACAGACAATCTCTTTCGAAGTATCAGGGTTTCGGACAAAAACTCATCTGTTACAAAGGTATTTAATTTTTTTGAACTTATTTGAACTCCATACTTTTTGTGTGTTCAAAATGCACCATTCAAAGCCACATCATCAGTTTTTAACCCTTTCTGACTTCATTTGGTATTCTTCATGCATTTACTGATTTTTTTGAGCTAAATGACCCTGAAATTGAAAAGCAGTACAAATGAACTCTGAAAAGGTTGAAAGTTGGCATGGTATCATCATTTCACCCACATAGCATGTTATAAGAAGTTGAGAGGGTTACGGCAAAAACTGGATGCACTTCGTGTACAAAACGGACAATCTCTTTCGAAGTATCAGGGTTTCGGACAAAAACTCATCTGTTACAAAGGTATTTCATTTTTTTGAACTTATTTGATCTCCATACTTTTTGTGTGTTCAAAATGCACCATTCAAAGCCACATCATCAGTTTTCAACCCTTTCTGACTTCATTTGGTATTTTTCATGCATTTACTGATTTTTTTGAGCTAAATGACCCTGAAATTGAAAAGCAGTACAAATGAACTCTGAAAACGTTGAAAGTTGGCATGGTATCATCATTTCACCCACATAGCATGTTATAAAAAGTTGAGAGGGTTACGGCGAAAACTGGATGCACTTCGTGTACAAAACGGACAATCTCTTTCGGAGTATCAGGGTTTCGGACAAAAACTCATCTGTTACAAAGGTATTTAATTTTTTTGAACTTATTTGAACTCCATACTTTTTGTGTGTTCAAAATGCACCATTCAAAGCCACATCATCAGTTTTTAACCCTTTCTGACTTCATTTGGTATTTTTCATGCATTTACTGATTTTTTTGAGCTAAATGACCCTGAAATTGAAAAGTAGTACAAATGAACTCTGAAAAGGTTAAAAGTTGGCATGGTATCATCATTTCACCCACATAGCATGTTATAAAAAGTTGAGAGGGTTACGGCAAAAACTGGATGCACTTCGTGTACAAAACGGACAATCTCTTTCGAAGTATCAGGGTTTCGGACAAAAACTCATCTGTTACAAAGGTATTTCATTTTTTTGAACTTATTTGAACTCCATACTTTTTGTGTGTTCAAAATGCACCCTTCAAAGCCACATCATCAGTTTTCAACCCTTTCTGACTTCATTTGGTATTTTTCATGCATTTAATGATTTTTTTGAGCTAAATGACCCTGAAATTGAAAAGCAGTACAAATGAACTCTGAAAACGTTGAAAGTTGGCATGGTATCATCATTTCACCCACATAGCATGTTATAAAAAGTTGAGAGGGTTACGGCGAAAACTGGATGCACTTCGTGTACAAAACGGACAATCTCTTTCGAAGTATCAGGGTTTCGGACAAAAACTCATCTGTTACAAAGGTATTTAATTTTTTTGAACTTATTTGAACTCCATACTTTTTGTGTGTTCAAAATGCACCATTCAAAGCCACATCATCAGTTTTTAACCCTTTCTGACTTCATTTGGTATTTTTCATGCATTTACTGATTTTTTTGAGCTAAATGACCCTGAAATTGAAAAGTAGTACAAATGAACTCTGAAAACGTTAAAAGTTGGCATGGTATCATCATTTCACCCACATAGCATGTTATAAAAAGTTGAGAGGGTTACGGCAAAAACTGGATGCACTTCGTGTACAAAACGGACAATCTCTTTCGAAGTATCAGGGTTTCGGACAAAAACTCATCTGTTACAAAGGTATTTAATTTTTTTGAACTTATTTGAACTCCATACTTTTTGTGTGTTCAAAATGCACCATTCAAAGCCACATCATCAGTTTTCAACCCTTTCTAACTTCATTTGGTATTTTTCATGCATTTACTGATTTTTTTGAGCTAAATGACCCTGAAATTGAAAAGTAGTACAAATGAACTCTGAAAAGGTTGAAAGTTGGCATGGTATCATCATTTCACCCACATAGCATGTTATAAAAAGTTGAGAGGGTTACGGCGAAAACTGGATGCACTTCGTGTACAAAACAGACAATCTCTTTCGAAGTATCAGGGTTTCGGACAAAAACTCATCTGTTACAAAGGTATTTAATTTTTTTGAACTTATTTGAACTCCATACTTTTTGTGTGTTCAAAATGCACCATTCAAAGCCACATCATCAGTTTTTAACCCTTTCTGACTTCATTTGGTATTCTTCATGCATTTACTGATTTTTTTGAGCTAAATGACCCTGAAATTGAAAAGCAGTACAAATGAACTCTGAAAAGGTTGAAAGTTGGCATGGTATCATCATTTCACCCACATAGCATGTTATAAGAAGTTGAGAGGGTTACGGCAAAAACTGGATGCACTTCGTGTACAAAACGGACAATCTCTTTCGAAGTATCAGGGTTTCGGACAAAAACTCATCTGTTAGAAAGGTATTTCATTTTTTTGAACTTATTTGAACTCCATACTTTTTGTGTGTTCAAAATGCACCATTCAAAGCCACATCATCAATTTTCAACCCTTTCTGACTTCATTTGGTATTTTTCATGCATTTACTGATTTTTTTGAGCTAAATGACCCTGAAATTGAAAAGCAGTACAAATGAACTCTGAAAACGTTGAAAGTTGGCATGGTATCATCATTTCACCCACATAGCATGTTATAAAAAGTTGAGAGGGTTACGGCGAAAACTGGATGCACTTCGTGTACAAAACAGACAATCTCTTTCGAAGTATCAGGGTTTCGGACAAAAACTCATCTGTTACAAAGGTATTTAATTTTTTTGAACTTATTTGAACTCCATACTTTTTTTGTGTTCAAAATGCACCATTCAAAGCCACATCATCAGTTTTCAACCCTTTCTGACTTCATTTGGTATTTTTCATGCATTTACTGATTTTTTTGAGCTAAATGACCCTGAAATTGAAAAGCAGTACAAATGAACTCTGAAAACGTTGAAAGTTGGCATGGTATCATCATTTCACCCACATAGCATGTTATAAAAAGTTGAGAGGGTTACGGCGAAAACTGGATGCACTTCGTGTACAAAACGGACAATCTCTTTCGGAGTATCAGGGTTTCGGACAAAAACTCATCTGTTACAAAGGTATTTAATTTTTTTGAACTTATTTGAACTCCATACTTTTTGTGTGTTCAAAATGCACCATTCAAAGCCACATCATCAGTTTTTAACCCTTTCTGACTTCATTTGGTATTTTTCATGCATTTACTGATTTTTTTGAGCTAAATGACCCTGAAATTGAAAAGTAGTACAAATGAACTCTGAAAAGGTTAAAAGTTGGCATGGTATCATCATTTCACCCACATAGCATGTTATAAAAAGTTGAGAGGGTTACGGCAAAAACTGGATGCACTTCGTGTACAAAACGGACAATCTCTTTCGAAGTATCAGGGTTTCGGACAAAAACTCATCTGTTACAAAGGTATTTCATTTTTTTGAACTTATTTGAACTCCATACTTTTTGTGTGTTCAAAATGCACCATTCAAAGCCACATCATCAGTTTTCAACCCTTTCTGACTTCATTTGGTATTTTTCATGCATTTACTGATTTTTTTGAGCTAAATGACCCTAAAATTGAAAAGCAGTACAAATGAACTCTGAAAAGGTTGAAAGTTGGCATGGTATCATCATTTCACCCACATAGCATGTTATAAAAAGTTGAGAGGGTTACGGCGAAAACTGGATGCACTTCGTGTACAAAACGGACAATCTCTTTCGAAGTATCAGGGTTTCGGACAAAAACTCATCTGTTACAAAGGTATTTAATTTTTTTGAACTTATTTGAACTCCATACTTTTTGTGTGTTCAAAATGCACCATTCAAAGCCACATCATCAGTTTTTAACCCTTTCTGACTTCATTTGGTATTTTTCATGCATTTACTGATTTTTTTGAGCTAAATGACCCTGAAATTGAAAAGCAGTACAAATGAACTCTGAAAAGGTTGAAAGTTGGCATGGTATCATCATTTCACCCACATAGCATGTTATAAGAAGTTGAGAGGGTTACGGCAAAAACTGGATGCACTTCGTGTACAAAACGGACAATCTCTTTCGAAGTATTAGGGTTTCGGACAAAAACTCATCTGTTACAAAGGTATTTCATTTTTTTGAACTTATTTGAACTCCATACTTTTTGTGTGTTCAAAATGCACCATTCAAAGCCACATCATCAGTTTTCAACCCTTTCTGACTTCATTTGGTATTTTTCATGCATTTACTGATTTTTTTGAGCTAAATGACCCTGAAATTGAAAAGCAGTACAAATGAACTCTGAAAACGTTGAAAGTTGGCATGGTATCATCATTTCACCCACATAGCATGTTATAAAAAGTTGAGAGGGTTACGGCGAAAACTGGATGCACTTCGTGTACAAAACGGACAATCTCTTTCGAAGTATCAGGGTTTCGGACAAAAACTCATCTGTTACAAAGGTATTTAATTTTTTTGAACTTATTTGAACTCCATACTTTTTGTGTGTTCAAAATGCACCATTCAAAGCCACATCATCAGTTTTTAACCCTTTCTGACTTCATTTGGTATTTTTCATGCATTTACTGATTTTTTTGAGCTAAATGACCCTGAAATTGAAAAGTAGTACAAATGAACTCTGAAAAGGTTAAAAGTTGGCATGGTATCATCATTTCACCCACATAGCATGTTATAAAAAGTTGAGAGGGTTACGGCAAAAACTGGATGCACTTCGTGTACAAAACAGACAATCTCTTTCGAAGTATCAGGGTTTCGGACAAAAACTCATCTGTTACAAAGGTATTTAATTTTTTTGAACTTATTTGAACTCCATACTTTTTGTGTGTTCAAAATGCACCATTCAAAGCCACATCATCAGTTTTTAACCCTTTCTGACTTCATTTGGTATTCTTCATGCATTTACTGATTTTTTTGAGCTAAATGACCCTGAAATTGAAAAGCAGTACAAATGAACTCTGAAAAGGTTGAAAGTTGGCATGGTATCATCATTTCACCCACATAGCATGTTATAAGAAGTTGAGAGGGTTACGGCAAAAACTGGATGCACTTCGTGTACAAAACGGACAATCTCTTTCGAAGTATCAGGGTTTCGGACAAAAACTCATCTGTTAGAAAGGTATTTCATTTTTTTGAACTTATTTGAACTCCATACTTTTTGTGTGTTCAAAATGCACCATTCAAAGCCACATCATCAATTTTCAACCCTTTCTGACTTCATTTGGTATTTTTCATGCATTTACTGATTTTTTTGAGCTAAATGACCCTGAAATTGAAAAGCAGTACAAATGAACTCTGAAAACGTTGAAAGTTGGCATGGTATCATCATTTCACCCACATAGCATGTTATAAAAAGTTGAGAGGGTTACGGCGAAAACTGGATGCACTTCGTGTACAAAACAGACAATCTCTTTCGAAGTATCAGGGTTTCGGACAAAAACTCATCTGTTACAAAGGTATTTAATTTTTTTGAACTTATTTGAACTCCATACTTTTTTTGTGTTCAAAATGCACCATTCAAAGCCACATCATCAGTTTTCAACCCTTTCTGACATCATTTGGTATTTTTCATGCATTTACTGATTTTTTTGAGCTAAATGACCCTGAAATTGAAAAGCAGTACAAATGAACTCTGAAAACGTTGAAAGTTGGCATGGTATCATCATTTCACCCACATAGCATGTTATAAAAAGTTGAGAGGGTTACGGCGAAAACTGGATGCACTTCGTGTACAAAACGGACAATCTCTTTCGGAGTATCAGGGTTTCGGACAAAAACTCATCTGTTACAAAGGTATTTAATTTTTTTGAACTTATTTGAACTCCATACTTTTTGTGTGTTCAAAATGCACCATTCAAAGCCACATCATCAGTTTTTAACCCTTTCTGACTTCATTTGGTATTTTTCATGCATTTACTGATTTTTTTGAGCTAAATGACCCTGAAATTGAAAAGTAGTACAAATGAACTCTGAAAAGGTTAAAAGTTGGCATGGTATCATCATTTCACCCACATAGCATGTTATAAAAAGTTGAGAGGGTTACGGCAAAAACTGGATGCACTTCGTGTACAAAACGGACAATCTCTTTCGAAGTATCAGGGTTTCGGACAAAAACTCATCTGTTACAAAGGTATTTCATTTTTTTGAACTTATTTGAACTCCATACTTTTTGTGTGTTCAAAATGCACCATTCAAAGCCACATCATCAGTTTTCAACCCTTTCTGACTTCATTTGGTATTTTTCATGCATTTACTGATTTTTTTGAGCTAAATGACCCTAAAATTGAAAAGCAGTACAAATGAACTCTGAAAAGGTTGAAAGTTGGCATGGTATCATCATTTCACCCACATAGCATGTTATAAAAAGTTGAGAGGGTTACGGCGAAAACTGGATGCACTTCGTGTACAAAACGGACAATCTCTTTCGAAGTATCAGGGTTTCGGACAAAAACTCATCTGTTACAAAGGTATTTAATTTTTTTGAACTTATTTGAACTCCATACTTTTTGTGTGTTCAAAATGCACCATTCAAAGCCACATCATCAGTTTTTAACCCTTTCTGACTTCATTTGGTATTTTTCATGCATTTACTGATTTTTTTGAGCTAAATGACCCTGAAATTGAAAAGCAGTACAAATGAACTCTGAAAAGGTTGAAAGTTGGCATGGTATCATCATTTCACCCACATAGCATGTTATAAGAAGTTGAGAGGGTTACGGCAAAAACTGGATGCACTTCGTGTACAAAACGGACAATCTCTTTCGAAGTATTAGGGTTTCGGACAAAAACTCATCTGTTACAAAGGTATTTCATTTTTTTGAACTTATTTGAACTCCATACTTTTTGTGTGTTCAAAATGCACCATTCAAAGCCACATCATCAGTTTTCAACCCTTTCTGACTTCATTTGGTATTTTTCATGCATTTACTGATTTTTTTGAGCTAAATGACCCTGAAATTGAAAAGCAGTACAAATGAACTCTGAAAACGTTGAAAGTTGGCATGGTATCATCATTTCACCCACATAGCATGTTATAAAAAGTTGAGAGGGTTACGGCGAAAACTGGATGCACTTCGTGTACAAAACGGACAATCTCTTTCGAAGTATCAGGGTTTCGGACAAAAACTCATCTGTTACAAAGGTATTTAATTTTTTTGAACTTATTTGAACTCCATACTTTTTGTGTGTTCAAAATGCACCATTCAAAGCCACATCATCAGTTTTTAACCCTTTCTGACTTCATTTGGTATTTTTCATGCATTTACTGATTTTTTTGAGCTAAATGACCCTGAAATTGAAAAGTAGTACAAATGAACTCTGAAAAGGTTAAAAGTTGGCATGGTATCATCATTTCACCCACATAGCATGTTATAAAAAGTTGAGAGGGTTACGGCAAAAACTGGATGCACTTCGTGTACAAAACAGACAATCTCTTTCGAAGTATCAGGGTTTCGGACAAAAACTCATCTGTTACAAAGGTATTTAATTTTTTTGAACTTATTTGAACTCCATACTTTTTGTGTGTTCAAAATGCACCATTCAAAGCCACATCATCAGTTTTTAACCCTTTCTGACTTCATTTGGTATTCTTCATGCATTTACTGATTTTTTTGAGCTAAATGACCCTGAAATTGAAAAGCAGTACAAATGAACTCTGAAAAGGTTGAAAGTTGGCATGGTATCATCATTTCACCCACATAGCATGTTATAAGAAGTTGAGAGGGTTACGGCAAAAACTGGATGCACTTCGTGTACAAAACGGACAATCTCTTTCGAAGTATCAGGGTTTCGGACAAAAACTCATCTGTTACAAAGGTATTTCATTTTTTTGAACTTATTTGATCTCCATACTTTTTGTGTGTTCAAAATGCACCATTCAAAGCCACATCATCAGTTTTCAAACCTTTCTGACTTCATTTGGTATTTTTCATGCATTTACTGATTTTTTTGAGCTAAATGACCCTGAAATTGAAAAGCAGTACAAATGAACTCTGAAAACGTTGAAAGTTGGCATGGTATCATCATTTCACCCACATAGCATGTTATAAAAAGTTGAGAGGGTTACGGCGAAAACTGGATGCACTTCGTGTACAAAACGGACAATCTCTTTCGGAGTATCAGGGTTTCGGACAAAAACTCATCTGTTACAAAGGTATTTAATTTTTTTGAACTTATTTGAACTCCATACTTTTTGTGTGTTCAAAATGCACCATTCAAAGCCACATCATCAGTTTTTAACCCTTTCTGACTTCATTTGGTATTTTTCATGCATTTACTGATTTTTTTGAGCTAAATGACCCTGAAATTGAAAAGTAGTACAAATGAACTCTGAAAAGGTTAAAAGTTGGCATGGTATCATCATTTCACCCACATAGCATGTTATAAAAAGTTGAGAGGGTTACGGCAAAAACTGGATGCACTTCGTGTACAAAACGGACAATCTCTTTCGAAGTATCAGGGTTTCGGACAAAAACTCATCTGTTACAAAGGTATTTCATTTTTTTGAACTTATTTGAACTCCATACTTTTTGTGTGTTCAAAATGCACCATTCAAAGCCACATCATCAGTTTTCAACCCTTTCTGACTTCATTTGGTATTTTTCATGCATTTACTGATTTTTTTGAGCTAAATGACCCTAAAATTGAAAAGCAGTACAAATGAACTCTGAAAAGGTTGAAAGTTGGCATGGTATCATCATTTCACCCACATAGCATGTTATAAAAAGTTGAGAGGGTTACGGCGAAAACTGGATGCACTTCGTGTACAAAACGGACAATCTCTTTCGAAGTATCAGGGTTTCGGACAAAAACTCATCTGTTACAAAGGTATTTAATTTTTTTGAACTTATTTGAACTCCATACTTTTTGTGTGTTCAAAATGCACCATTCAAAGCCACATCATCAGTTTTTAACCCTTTCTGACTTCATTTGGTATTTTTCATGCATTTACTGATTTTTTTGAGCTAAATGACCCTGAAATTGAAAATCAGTACAAATGAACTCTGAAAACGTTGAAAGTTGGCATGGTATCATCATTTCACCCACATAGCATGTTATAAAAAGTTGAGAGGGTTACGGCGAAAACTGGATGCACTTCGTGTACAAAACGGACAATCTCTTTCGAAGTATCAGGGTTTCGGACAAAAACTCATCTGTTACAAAGGTATTTAATTTTTTTGAACTTATTTGAACTCCATACTTTTTGTGTGTTCAAAATGCACCATTCAAAGCCACATCATCAGTTTTCAACCCTTTCTGACTTCATTTGGTATTTTTCATGCATTTACTGCTTTTTTTGAGCTAAATGACCCTGAAATTGAAAAGTAGTACAAATGAACTCTGAAAAGGTTAAAAGTTGGCATGGTATCATCATTTCACCCACATAGCATGTTATAAAAAGTTGAGAGGGTTACGGCAAAAACTGGATGCACTTCGTGTACAAAACGGACAATCTCTTTCGAAGTATCAGGGTTTCGGACAAAAACTCATCTGTTACAAAGGTATTTCATTTTTTTGAACTTATTTGAACTCCATACTTTTTGTGTGTTCAAAATGCACCATTCAAAGCCACATCATCAGTTTTCAACCCTTTCTGACTTCATTTGGTATTTTTCATGCATTTACTGATTTTTTTGAGCTAAATGACCCTGAAATTGAAAAGTAGTACAAATGAACTCTGAAAAGGTTGAAAGTTGGCATGGTATCATCATTTCACCCACATAGCATGTTATAAAAAGTTGAGAGGGTTACGGCGAAAACTGGATGCACTTCGTGTACAAAACAGACAATCTCTTTCGAAGTATCAGGGTTTGGGACAAAAACTCATCTGTTACAAAGGTATTTAATTTTTTTGAACTTATTTGAACTCCATACTTTTTGTGTGTTCAAAATGCACCATTCAAAGCCACATCATCAGTTTTCAACCCTTTCTGACTTCATTTGGTATTCTTCATGCATTTACTGATTTTTTTGAGCTAAATGACCCTGAAATTGAAAAGCAGTACAAATGAACTCTGAAAAGGTTGAAAGTTGGCATGGTATCATCATTTCACCCACATAGCATTTTATAAGAAGTTGAGAGGGTTACGGCAAAAACTGGATGCACTTCGTGTACAAAACGGACAATCTCTTTCGAAGTATCAGGGTTTCGGACAAAAACTCATCTGTTACAAAGGTATTTCATTTTTTTGAACTTATTTGAACTCCATACTTTTTGTGTGTTCAAAATGCACCATTCAAAGCCACATCATCAGTTTTCAACCCTTTCTGACTTCATTTGGTATTTTTCATGCATTTACTGATTTTTTTGAGCTAAATGACCCTGAAATTGAAAAGCAGTACAAATGAACTCTGAAAACGTTGAAAGTTGGCATGGTATCATCATTTCTCCCACATAGCATGTTATAAAAAGTTGAGAGGGTTATGGCGAAAACTGGATGCACTTCGTGTACAAAACAGACAATCTCTTTCGAAGTATCAGGGTTTCGGACAAAAACTCATCTGTTGCAAAGGTATTTAATTTTTTTGAACTTATTTGAACTCCATACTTTTTGTGTGTTCAAAATGCACCCTTCAAAGCCACATCATCAGTTTTCAACCCTTTCTGACTTCATTTGGTATTTTTCATGCATTTACTGATTTTTTTGAGCTAAATGACCCTGAAATTGAAAAGCAGTACAAATGAACTCTGAAAACGTTGAAAGTTGGCATGGTATCATCATTTCACCCACATAGCATGTTATAAAAAGTTGAGAGGGTTACGGCGAAAACTGGATGCACTTCGTGTACAAAACGGACAATCTCTTTCGAAGTATCAGGGTTTCGGACAAAAACTCATCTGTTACAAAGGTATTTAATTTTTTTGAACTTATTTGAACTCCATACTTTTTGTGTGTTCAAACTGCACCATTCAAAGCCACATCATCAGTTTTTAACCCTTTCTGACTTCATTTGGTATTTTTCATGCATTTACTGATTTTTTTGAGCTAAATGACCCTGAAATTGAAAAGTAGTACAAATGAACTCTGAAAAGTTTAAAAGTTGGCATGGTATCATCATTTCACCCACATAGCATGTTATAAAAAGTTGAGAGGGTTACGGCAAAAACTGGATGCACTTCGTGTACAAAACGGACAATCTCTTTCGAAGTATCAGGGTTTCGAACAAAAACTCATCTGTTACAAAGGTATTTCATTTTTTTGAACTTATTTGAACTCCATACTTTTTGTGTGTTCAAAATGCACCATTCAAAGCCACATCATCAGTTTTCAACCCTTTCTGACTTCATTTGGTATTTTTCATGCATTTACTGATTTTTTTGAGCTAAATGACCTTGAAATTGAAAAGTAGTACAAATGAACTCTGAAAAGGTTGAAAGTTGGCATGGTATCATCATTTCACCCACATAGCATGTTATAAAAAGTTGAGAGGGTTACGGCAAAAACTGGATGCACTTCGTGTACAAAACGGACAATCTCTTTCGAAGTATCAGGGTTTCGGACAAAAACTCATCTGTTACAAAGGTATTTCATTTTTTTGAACTTATTTGAACTCCATACTTTTTGTGTGTTCAAAATGCACCATTCAAAGCCACATCATCAGTTTTCAACCCTTTCTGACTTCATTTGGTATTTTTCATGCATTTACTGATTTTTTTGAGCTAAATGACCCTGAAATTGAAAAGCAGTACAAATGAACTCTGAAAAGGTTGAAAGTTGGCATGGTATCATCATTTCACCCACATAGCATGTTATAAGAAGTTGAGAGGGTTACGGAAAAAACTGGATGCACTTCGTGTACAAAACGGACAATCTCTTTCGAAGTATCAGGGTTTCGGACAAAAACTCATCTGTTACAAAGGTATTTAATTTTTTTGAACTTATTTGAACTCCATACTTTTTGTGTGTTCAAAATGCACCATTCAAAGCCACATCATCAGTTTTCAACCCTTTCTGACTTCATTTGGTATTTTTCATGCATTTACTGATTTTTTTGAGCTAAATGACCCTGAAATTGAAAAGTAGTACAAATGAACTCTGAAAAGGTTGAAAGTTGGCATGGTATCATCATTTCACCCACATAGCATGTTATAAAAAGTTGAGAGGGTTACGGCGAAAACTGGATGCACTTCGTGTACAAAACAGACAATCTCTTTCGAAGTATCACGGTTTCGGACAAAAACTCATCTGTTACAAAGGTATTTAATTTTTTTGAACTTATTTGAACTCCATACTTTTTGTGTGTTCAAAATGCACCATTCAAAGCCACATCATCAGTTTTCAACCCTTTCTGACTTCATTTGGTATTCTTCATGCATTTACTGATTTTTTTGAGCTAAATGACCCTGAAATTGAAAAGCAGTACAAATGAACTCTGAAAAGGTTGAAAGTTGGCATGGTATCATCATTTCACCCACATAGCATTTTATAAGAAGTTGAGAGGGTTACGGCAAAAACTGGATGCACTTCGTGTACAAAACGGACAATCTCTTTCGAAGTATCAGGGTTTCGGACAAAAACTCATCTGTTACAAAGGTATTTCATTTTTTTGAACTTATTTGAACTCCATACTTTTTGTGTGTTCAAAATGCACCATTCAAAGCCACATCATCAGTTTTCAACCCTTTCTGACTTCATTTGGTATTTTTCATGCATTTACTGATTTTTTTGAGCTAAATGACCCTGAAATTGAAAAGCAGTACAAATGAACTCTGAAAAGGTTGAAAGTTGGCATGGTATCATCATTTCACCCACATAGCATGTTATAAAAAGTTGAGAGGGTTATGGCGAAAACTGGATGCACTTCGTGTACAAAACAGACAATCTCTTTCGAAGTATCAGGGTTTCGGACAAAAACTCATCTGTTGCAAAGGTATTTAATTTTTTTGAACTTATTTGAACTCCATACTTTTTGTGTGTTCAAAATGCACCCTTCAAAGCCACATCATCAGTTTTCAACCCTTTCTGACTTCATTTGGTATTTTTCATGCATTTACTGATTTTTTTGAGCTAAATGACCCTGAAATTGAAAAGCAGTACAAATGAACTCTGAAAACGTTGAAAGTTGGCATGGTATCATCATTTCACCCACATAGCATGTTATAAAAAGTTGAGAGGGTTACGGCGAAAACTGGATGCACTTCGTGTACAAAACGGACAATCTCTTTCGAAGTATCAGGGTTTCGGACAAAAACTCATCTGTTACAAAGGTATTTAATTTTTTTGAACTTATTTGAACTCCATACTTTTTGTGTGTTCAAAATGCACCATTCAAAGCCACATCATCAGTTTTTAACCCTTTCTGACTTCATTTGGTATTTTTCATGCATTTACTGATTTTTTTGAGCTAAATGACCCTGAAATTGAAAAGTAGTACAAATGAACTCTGAAAAGTTTAAAAGTTGGCATGGTATCATCATTTCACCCACATAGCATGTTATAAAAAGTTGAGAGGGTTACGGCAAAAACTGGATGCACTTCGTGTACAAAACGGACAATCTCTTTCGAAGTATCAGGGTTTCGAACAAAAACTCATCTGTTACAAAGGTATTTCATTTTTTTGAACTTATTTGAACTCCATACTTTTTGTGTGTTCAAAATGCACCATTCAAAGCCACATCATCAGTTTTCAACCCTTTCTGACTTCATTTGGTATTTTTCATGCATTTACTGATTTTTTTGAGCTAAATGACCCTGAAATTGAAAAGTAGTACAAATGAACTCTGAAAAGGTTGAAAGTTGGCATGGTATCATCATTTCACCCACATAGCATGTTATAAAAAGTTGAGAGGGTTACGGCAAAAACTGGATGCACTTCGTGTACAAAACGGACAATCTCTTTCGAAGTATCAGGGTTTCGGACAAAAACTCATCTGTTACAAAGGTATTTCATTTTTTTGAACTTATTTGAACTCCATACTTTTTGTGTGTTCAAAATGCACCATTCAAAGCCACATCATCAGTTTTCAACCCTTTCTGACTTCATTTGGTATTTTTCATGCATTTACTGATTTTTTTGAGCTAAATGACCCTGAAATTGAAAAGTAGTACAAATGAACTCTGAAAAGGTTGAAAGTTGGCATGGTATCATCATTTCACCCACATAGCATGTTATAAAAAGTAGAGAGGGTTACGGCGAAAACTGGATGCACTTCGTGTACAAAACAGACAATCTCTTTCGAAGTATCAGGGTTTCGGACAAAAACTCATCTGTTACAAAGGTATTTCATTTTTTTGAACTTATTTGAACTCCATACTTTTTGTGTGTTCAAAATGCACCATTCAAAGCCACATCATCAGTTTTCAACCCTTTCTAACTTCATTTGGTGTTTTTCATGCATTTACTCATTTTTTGAGCTAAATGACCCTGAAATTAAAAAGCAGTACAAATGAACTCTGAAAAGGTTGAAAGTTGGCATGGTATCATCATTTCACCCACATAGCATGTTATAAGAAGTTGAGAGGGTTACGGCAAAAACTGGATGCACTTCGTGTACAAAACGGACAATCTCTTTCGAAGTATTAGGGTTTCGGACAAAAACTCATCTGTTACAAAGGTATTTCATTTTTTTGAACTTATTTGAACTCCATACTTTTTGTGTGTTCAAAATGCACCATTCAAAGCCACATCATCAGTTTTCAACCCTTTCTGACTTCATTTGGTATTTTTCATGCATTTATTGATTTTTTTGAGCTAAATGACCCTGAAATTGAAAAGCAGTACAAATGAACTCTGAAAAGGTTGAAAGTTGGCATGGTATCATCATTTCACCCACATAGCATGTTATAAAAAGTTGAGAGGGTTACGGCGAAAACTGGATGCACTTCGTGTACAAAACGGACAATCTCTTTCGAAGTATCAGGGTTTCGGACAAAAACTCATCTGTTACAAAGGTATTTAATTTTTTTGAACTTATTTGAACTCCATACTTTTTGTGTGTTCAAAATGCACCATTCAAAGCCACATCATCAGTTTTTAACCCTTTCTGACTTCATTTGGTATTTTTCATGCATTTACTGATTTTTTTGAGCTAAATGACCCTGAAATTGAAAAGTAGTACAAATGAACTCTGAAAACGTTAAAAGTTGGCATGGTATCATCATTTCACCCACATAGCATGTTATAAAAAGTTGAGAGGGTTACGGCAAAAACTGGATGCACTTCGTGTACAAAACGGACATTCTCTTTCGAAGTATCAGGGTTTCGGACAAAAACTCATCTGTTACAAAGGTATTTAATTTTTTTGAACTTATTTGAACTCCATACTTTTTGTGTGTTCAAAATGCACCATTCAAAGCCACATCATCAGTTTTCAACCCTTTCTAACTTCATTTGGTATTTTTCATGCATTTACTGATTTTTTTGAGCTAAATGACCCTGAAATTGAAAAGTAGTACAAATGAACTCTGAAAAGGTTGAAAGTTGGCATGGTATCATCATTTCACCCACATAGCATGTTATAAAAAGTTGAGAGGGTTACGGCGAAAACTGGATGCACTTCGTGTACAAAACAGACAATCTCTTTCGAAGTATCAGGGTTTCGGACAAAAACTCATCTGTTACAAAGGTATTTAATTTTTTGAACTTATTTGAACTCCATACTTTTTGTGTGTTCAAAATGCACCATTCAAAGCCACATCATCAGTTTTTAACCCTTTCTGACTTCATTTGGTATTCTTCATGCATTTACTGATTTTTTTGAGCTAAATGACCCTGAAATTGAAAAGCAGTACAAATGAACTCTGAAAAGGTTGAAAGTTGGCATGGTATCATCATTTCACCCACATAGCATGTTATAAGAAGTTGAGAGGGTTACGGCAAAAACTGGATGCACTTCGTGTACAAAACGGACAATCTCTTTCGAAGTATCAGGGTTTCGGACAAAAACTCATCTGTTAGAAAGGTATTTCATTTTTTTGAACTTATTTGAACTCCATACTTTTTGTGTGTTCAAAATGCACCATTCAAAGCCACATCATCAATTTTCAACCCTTTCTGACTTCATTTGGTATTTTTCATGCATTTACTGATTTTTTTGAGCTAAATGACCCTGAAATTGAAAAGCAGTACAAATGAACTCTGAAAACGTTGAAAGTTGGCATGGTATCATCATTTCACCCACATAGCATGTTATAAAAAGTTGAGAGGGTTACGGCGAAAACTGGATGCACTTCGTGTACAAAACAGACAATCTCTTTCGAAGTATCAGGGTTTCGGACAAAAACTCATCTGTTACAAAGGTATTTAATTTTTTTGAACTTATTTGAACTCCATACTTTTTTTGTGTTCAAAATGCACCATTCAAAGCCACATCATCAGTTTTCAACCCTTTCTGACTTCATTTGGTATTTTTCATGCATTTACTGATTTTTTTGAGCTAAATGACCCTGAAATTGAAAAGCAGTACAAATGAACTCTGAAAACGTTGAAAGTTGGCATGGTATCATCATTTCACCCACATAGCATGTTATAAAAAGTTGAGAGGGTTACGGCGAAAACTGGATGCACTTCGTGTACAAAACGGACAATCTCTTTCGGAGTATCAGGGTTTCGGACAAAAACTCATCTGTTACAAAGGTATTTAATTTTTTTGAACTTATTTGAACTCCATACTTTTTGTGTGTTCAAAATGCACCATTCAAAGCCACATCATCAGTTTTCAACCCTTTCTGACTTCATTTGGTATTTTTCATGCATTTACTGATTTTTTTGAGCTAAATGACCCTAAAATTGAAAAGCAGTACAAATGAACTCTGAAAAGGTTGAAAGTTGGCATGGTATCATCATTTCACCCACATAGCATGTTATAAAAAGTTGAGAGGGTTACGGCGAAAACTGGATGCACTTCGTGTACAAAACGGACAATCTCTTTCGAAGTATCAGGGTTTCGGACAAAAACTCATCTGTTACAAAGGTATTTAATTTTTTTGAACTTATTTGAACTCCATACTTTTTGTGTGTTCAAAATGCACCATTCAAAGCCACATCATCAGTTTTTAACCCTTTCTGACTTCATTTGGTATTTTTCATGCATTTACTGATTTTTTTGAGCTAAATGACCCTGAAATTGAAAAGCAGTACAAATGAACTCTGAAAAGGTTGAAAGTTGGCATGGTATCATCATTTCACCCACATAGCATGTTATAAGAAGTTGAGAGGGTTACGGCAAAAACTGGATGCACTTCGTGTACAAAACGGACAATCTCTTTCGAAGTATTAGGGTTTCGGACAAAAACTCATCTGTTACAAAGGTATTTCATTTTTTTGAACTTATTTGAACTCCATACTTTTTGTGTGTTCAAAATGCACCATTCAAAGCCACATCATCAGTTTTCAACCCTTTCTGACTTCATTTGGTATTTTTCATGCATTTACTGATTTTTTTGAGCTAAATGACCCTGAAATTGAAAAGCAGTACAAATGAACTCTGAAAACGTTGAAAGTTGGCATGGTATCATCATTTCACCCACATAGCATGTTATAAAAAGTTGAGAGGGTTACGGCGAAAACTGGATGCACTTCGTGTACAAAACGGACAATCTCTTTCGAAGTATCAGGGTTTCGGACAAAAACTCATCTGTTACAAAGGTATTTAATTTTTTTGAACTTATTTGAACTCCATACTTTTTGTGTGTTCAAAATGCACCATTCAAAGCCACATCATCAGTTTTTAACCCTTTCTGACTTCATTTGGTATTTTTCATGCATTTACTGATTTTTTTGAGCTAAATGACCCTGAAATTGAAAAGTAGTACAAATGAACTCTGAAAAGGTTAAAAGTTGGCATGGTATCATCATTTCACCCACATAGCATGTTATAAAAAGTTGAGAGGGTTACGGCAAAAACTGGATGCACTTCGTGTACAAAACAGACAATCTCTTTCGAAGTATCAGGGTTTCGGACAAAAACTCATCTGTTACAAAGGTATTTAATTTTTTTGAACTTATTTGAACTCCATACTTTTTGTGTGTTCAAAATGCACCATTCAAAGCCACATCATCAGTTTTTAACCCTTTCTGACTTCATTTGGTATTCTTCATGCATTTACTGATTTTTTTGAGCTAAATGACCCTGAAATTGAAAAGCAGTACAAATGAACTCTGAAAAGGTTGAAAGTTGGCATGGTATCATCATTTCACCCACATAGCATGTTATAAGAAGTTGAGAGGGTTACGGCAAAAACTGGATGCACTTCGTGTACAAAACGGACAATCTCTTTCGAAGTATCAGGGTTTCGGACAAAAACTCATCTGTTAGAAAGGTATTTCATTTTTTTGAACTTATTTGAACTCCATACTTTTTGTGTGTTCAAAATGCACCATTCAAAGCCACATCATCAATTTTCAACCCTTTCTGACTTCATTTGGTATTTTTCATGCATTTACTGATTTTTTTGAGCTAAATGACCCTGAAATTGAAAAGCAGTACAAATGAACTCTGAAAACGTTGAAAGTTGGCATGGTATCATCATTTCACCCACATAGCATGTTATAAAAAGTTGAGAGGGTTACGGCGAAAACTGGATGCACTTCGTGTACAAAACAGACAATCTCTTTCGAAGTATCAGGGTTTCGGACAAAAACTCATCTGTTACAAAGGTATTTAATTTTTTTGAACTTATTTGAACTCCATACTTTTTTTGTGTTCAAAATGCACCATTCAAAGCCACATCATCAGTTTTCAACCCTTTCTGACATCATTTGGTATTTTTCATGCATTTACTGATTTTTTTGAGCTAAATGACCCTGAAATTGAAAAGCAGTACAAATGAACTCTGAAAACGTTGAAAGTTGGCATGGTATCATCATTTCACCCACATAGCATGTTATAAAAAGTTGAGAGGGTTACGGCGAAAACTGGATGCACTTCGTGTACAAAACGGACAATCTCTTTCGGAGTATCAGGGTTTCGGACAAAAACTCATCTGTTACAAAGGTATTTAATTTTTTTGAACTTATTTGAACTCCATACTTTTTGTGTGTTCAAAATGCACCATTCAAAGCCACATCATCAGTTTTTAACCCTTTCTGACTTCATTTGGTATTTTTCATGCATTTACTGATTTTTTTGAGCTAAATGACCCTGAAATTGAAAAGTAGTACAAATGAACTCTGAAAAGGTTAAAAGTTGGCATGGTATCATCATTTCACCCACATAGCATGTTATAAAAAGTTGAGAGGGTTACGGCAAAAACTGGATGCACTTCGTGTACAAAACGGACAATCTCTTTCGAAGTATCAGGGTTTCGGACAAAAAACTCATCTGTTACAAAGGTATTTCATTTTTTTGAACTTATTTGAACTCCATACTTTTTGTGTGTTCAAAATGCACCATTCAAAGCCACATCATCAGTTTTCAACCCTTTCTGACTTCATTTGGTATTTTTCATGCATTTACTGATTTTTTTGAGCTAAATGACCCTAAAATTGAAAAGCAGTACAAATGAACTCTGAAAAGGTTGAAAGTTGGCATGGTATCATCATTTCACCCACATAGCATGTTATAAAAAGTTGAGAGGGTTACGGCGAAAACTGGATGCACTTCGTGTACAAAACGGACAATCTCTTTCGAAGTATCAGGGTTTCGGACAAAAACTCATCTGTTACAAAGGTATTTAATTTTTTTGAACTTATTTGAACTCCATACTTTTTGTGTGTTCAAAATGCACCATTCAAAGCCACATCATCAGTTTTTAACCCTTTCTGACTTCATTTGGTATTTTTCATGCATTTACTGATTTTTTTGAGCTAAATGACCCTGAAATTGAAAAGCAGTACAAATGAACTCTGAAAAGGTTGAAAGTTGGCATGGTATCATCATTTCACCCACATAGCATGTTATAAGAAGTTGAGAGGGTTACGGCAAAAACTGGATGCACTTCGTGTACAAAACGGACAATCTCTTTCGAAGTATTAGGGTTTCGGACAAAAACTCATCTGTTACAAAGGTATTTCATTTTTTTGAACTTATTTGAACTCCATACTTTTTGTGTGTTCAAAATGCACCATTCAAAGCCACATCATCAGTTTTCAACCCTTTCTGACTTCATTTGGTATTTTTCATGCATTTACTGATTTTTTTGAGCTAAATGACCCTGAAATTGAAAAGCAGTACAAATGAACTCTGAAAACGTTGAAAGTTGGCATGGTATCATCATTTCACCCACATAGCATGTTATAAAAAGTTGAGAGGGTTACGGCGAAAACTGGATGCACTTCGTGTACAAAACGGACAATCTCTTTCGAAGTATCAGGGTTTCGGACAAAAACTCATCTGTTACAAAGGTATTTAATTTTTTTGAACTTATTTGAACTCCATACTTTTTGTGTGTTCAAAATGCACCATTCAAAGCCACATCATCAGTTTTTAACCCTTTCTGACTTCATTTGGTATTTTTCATGCATTTACTGATTTTTTTGAGCTAAATGACCCTGAAATTGAAAAGTAGTACAAATGAACTCTGAAAAGGTTAAAAGTTGGCATGGTATCATCATTTCACCCACATAGCATGTTATAAAAAGTTGAGAGGGTTACGGCAAAAACTGGATGCACTTCGTGTACAAAACAGACAATCTCTTTCGAAGTATCAGGGTTTCGGACAAAAACTCATCTGTTACAAAGGTATTTAATTTTTTTGAACTTATTTGAACTCCATACTTTTTGTGTGTTCAAAATGCACCATTCAAAGCCACATCATCAGTTTTTAACCCTTTCTGACTTCATTTGGTATTCTTCATGCATTTACTGATTTTTTTGAGCTAAATGACCCTGAAATTGAAAAGCAGTACAAATGAACTCTGAAAAGGTTGAAAGTTGGCATGGTATCATCATTTCACCCACATAGCATGTTATAAGAAGTTGAGAGGGTTACGGCAAAAACTGGATGCACTTCGTGTACAAAACGGACAATCTCTTTCGAAGTATCAGGGTTTCGGACAAAAACTCATCTGTTACAAAGGTATTTCATTTTTTTGAACTTATTTGATCTCCATACTTTTTGTGTGTTCAAAATGCACCATTCAAAGCCACATCATCAGTTTTCAACCCTTTCTGACTTCATTTGGTATTTTTCATGCATTTACTGATTTTTTTGAGCTAAATGACCCTGAAATTGAAAAGCAGTACAAATGAACTCTGAAAACGTTGAAAGTTGGCATGGTATCATCATTTCACCCACATAGCATGTTATAAAAAGTTGAGAGGGTTACGGCGAAAACTGGATGCACTTCGTGTACAAAACGGACAATCTCTTTCGGAGTATCAGGGTTTCGGACAAAAACTCATCTGTTACAAAGGTATTTAATTTTTTTGAACTTATTTGAACTCCATACTTTTTGTGTGTTCAAAATGCACCATTCAAAGCCACATCATCAGTTTTGAACCCTTTCTGACTTCATTTGGTATTTTTCATGCATTTACTGATTTTTTTGAGCTAAATGACCCTGAAATTGAAAAGTAGTACAAATGAACTCTGAAAAGGTTAAAAGTTGGCATGGTATCATCATTTCACCCACATAGCATGTTATAAAAAGTTGAGAGGGTTACGGCAAAAACTGGATGCACTTCGTGTACAAAACGGACAATCTCTTTCGAAGTATCAGGGTTTCGGACAAAAACTCATCTGTTACAAAGGTATTTCATTTTTTTGAACTTATTTGAACTCCATACTTTTTGTGTGTTCAAAATGCACCATTCAAAGCCACATCATCAGTTTTCAACCCTTTCTGACTTCATTTGGTATTTTTCATGCATTTACTGATTTTTTTGAGCTAAATGACCCTAAAATTGAAAAGCAGTACAAATGAACTCTGAAAAGGTTGAAAGTTGGCATGGTATCATCATTTCACCCACATAGCATGTTATAAAAAGTTGAGAGGGTTACGGCGAAAACTGGATGCACTTCGTGTACAAAACGGACAATCTCTTTCGAAGTATCAGGGTTTCGGACAAAAACTCATCTGTTACAAAGGTATTTAATTTTTTTGAACTTATTTGAACTCCATACTTTTTGTGTGTTCAAAATGCACCATTCAAAGCCACATCATCAGTTTTTAACCCTTTCTGACTTCATTTGGTATTTTTCATGTATTTACTGATTTTTTTGAGCTAAATGACCCTGAAATTGAAAAGCAGTACAAATGAACTCTGAAAAGGTTGAAAGTTGGCATGGTATCATCATTTCACCCACATAGCATGTTATAAGAAGTTGAGAGGGTTACGGCAAAAACTGGATGCACTTCGTGTACAAAACGGACAATCTCTTTCGAAGTATTAGGGTTTCGGACAAAAACTCATCTGTTACAAAGGTATTTCATTTTTTTGAACTTATTTGAACTCCATACTTTTTGTGTGTTCAAAATGCACCATTCAAAGCCACATCATCAGTTTTCAACCCTTTCTGACTTCATTTGGTATTTTTCATGCATTTACTGATTTTTTTGAGCTAAATGACCCTGAAATTGAAAAGCAGTACAAATGAACTCTGAAAACGTTGAAAGTTGGCATGGTATCATCATTTCACCCACATAGCATGTTATAAAAAGTTGAGAGGGTTACGGCGAAAACTGGATGCACTTCGTGTACAAAACGGACAATCTCTTTCGAAGTATCAGGGTTTCGGACAAAAACTCATCTGTTACAAAGGTATTTAATTTTTTTGAACTTATTTGAACTCCATACTTTTTGTGTGTTCAAAATGCACCATTCAAAGCCACATCATCAGTTTTTAACCCTTTCTGACTTCATTTGGTATTTTTCATGCATTTACTGATTTTTTTGAGCTAAATGACCCTGAAATTGAAAAGTAGTACAAATGAACTCTGAAAAGGTTAAAAGTTGGCATGGTATCATCATTTCACCCACATAGCATGTTATAAAAAGTTGAGAGGGTTACGGCAAAAACTGGATGCACTTCGTGTACAAAACAGACAATCTCTTTCGAAGTATCAGGGTTTCGGACAAAAACTCATCTGTTACAAAGGTATTTAATTTTTTTGAACTTATTTGAACTCCATACTTTTTGTGTGTTCAAAATGCACCATTCAAAGCCACATCATCAGTTTTTAACCCTTTCTGACTTCATTTGGTATTCTTCATGCATTTACTGATTTTTTTGAGCTAAATGACCCTGAAATTGAAAAGCAGTACAAATGAACTCTGAAAAGGTTGAAAGTTGGCATGGTATCATCATTTCACCCACATAGCATGTTATAAGAAGTTGAGAGGGTTACGGCAAAAACTGGATGCACTTCGTGTACAAAACGGACAATCTCTTTCGAAGTATCAGGGTTTCGGACAAAAACTCATCTGTTAGAAAGGTATTTCATTTTTTTGAACTTATTTGAACTCCATACTTTTTGTGTGTTCAAAATGCACCATTCAAAGCCACATCATCAATTTTCAACCCTTTCTGACTTCATTTGGTATTTTTCATGCATTTACTGATTTTTTTGAGCTAAATGACCCTGAAATTGAAAAGCAGTACAAATGAACTCTGAAAACGTTGAAAGTTGGCATGGTATCATCATTTCACCCACATAGCATGTTATAAAAAGTTGAGAGGGTTACGGCGAAAACTGGATGCACTTCGTGTACAAAACAGACAATCTCTTTCGAAGTATCAGGGTTTCGGACAAAAACTCATCTGTTACAAAGGTATTTAATTTTTTTGAACTTATTTGAACTCCATACTTTTTTTGTGTTCAAAATGCACCATTCAAAGCCACATCATCAGTTTTCAACCCTTTCTGACATCATTTGGTATTTTTCATGCATTTACTGATTTTTTTGAGCTAAATGACCCTGAAATTGAAAAGCAGTACAAATGAACTCTGAAAACGTTGAAAGTTGGCATGGTATCATCATTTCACCCACATAGCATGTTATAAAAAGTTGAGAGGGTTACGGCGAAAACTGGATGCACTTCGTGTACAAAACGGACAATCTCTTTCGGAGTATCAGGGTTTCGGACAAAAACTCATCTGTTACAAAGGTATTTAATTTTTTTGAACTTATTTGAACTCCATACTTTTTGTGTGTTCAAAATGCACCATTCAAAGCCACATCATCAGTTTTTAACCCTTTCTGACTTCATTTGGTATTTTTCATGCATTTACTGATTTTTTTGAGCTAAATGACCCTGAAATTGAAAAGTAGTACAAATGAACTCTGAAAAGGTTAAAAGTTGGCATGGTATCATCATTTCACCCACATAGCATGTTATAAAAAGTTGAGAGGGTTACGGCAAAAACTGGATGCACTTCGTGTACAAAACGGACAATCTCTTTCGAAGTATCAGGGTTTCGGACAAAAACTCATCTGTTACAAAGGTATTTCATTTTTTTGAACTTATTTGAACTCCATACTTTTTGTGTGTTCAAAATGCACCATTCAAAGCCACATCATCAGTTTTCAACCCTTTCTGACTTCATTTGGTATTTTTCATGCATTTACTGATTTTTTTGAGCTAAATGACCCTAAAATTGAAAAGCAGTACAAATGAACTCTGAAAAGGTTGAAAGTTGGCATGGTATCGTCATTTCACCCACATAGCATGTTATAAAAAGTTGAGAGGGTTACGGCGAAAACTGGATGCACTTCGTGTACAAAACGGACAATCTCTTTCGAAGTATCAGGGTTTCGGACAAAAACTCATCTGTTACAAAGGTATTTAATTTTTTTGAACTTATTTGAACTCCATACTTTTTGTGTGTTCAAAATGCACCATTCAAAGCCACATCATCAGTTTTTAACCCTTTCTGACTTCATTTGGTATTTTTCATGCATTCACTGATTTTTTTGAGCTAAATGACCCTGAAATTGAAAAGCAGTACAAATGAACTCTGAAAAGGTTGAAAGTTGGCATGGTATCATCATTTCACCCACATAGCATGTTATAAGAAGTTGAGAGGGTTACGGCAAAAACTGGATGCACTTCGTGTACAAAACGGACAATCTCTTTCGAAGTATTAGGGTTTCGGACAAAAACTCATCTGTTACAAAGGTATTTCATTTTTTTGAACTTATTTGAACTCCATACTTTTTGTGTGTTCAAAATGCACCATTCAAAGCCACATCATCAGTTTTCAACCCTTTCTGACTTCATTTGGTATTTTTCATGCATTTACTGATTTTTTTGAGCTAAATGACCCTGAAATTGAAAAGCAGTACAAATGAACTCTGAAAACGTTGAAAGTTGGCATGGTATCATCATTTCACCCACATAGCATGTTATAAAAAGTTGAGAGGGTTACGGCGAAAACTGGATGCACTTCGTGTACAAAACGGACAATCTCTTTCGAAGTATCAGGGTTTCGGACAAAAACTCATCTGTTACAAAGGTATTTAATTTTTTTGAACTTATTTGAACTCCATACTTTTTGTGTGTTCAAAATGCACCATTCAAAGCCACATCATCAGTTTTTAACCCTTTCTGACTTCATTTGGTATTTTTCATGCATTTACTGATTTTTTTGAGCTAAATGACCCTGAAATTGAAAAGTAGTACAAATGAACTCTGAAAAGGTTAAAAGTTGGCATGGTATCATCATTTCACCCACATAGCATGTTATAAAAAGTTGAGAGGGTTACGGCAAAAACTGGATGCACTTGGTGTACAAAACGGACAATCTCTTTCGAAGTATCAGGGTTTCGGACAAAAACTCATCTGTTACAAAGGTATTTCATTTTTTTGAACTTATTTGAACTCCATACTTTTTGTGTGTTCAAAATGCACCATTCAAAGCCACATCATCAGTTTTCAACCCTTTCTGACTTCATTTGGTATTTTTCATGCATTTACTGATTTTTTTGAGCTAAATGACCCTGAAATTGAAAAGTAGTACAAATGAACTCTGAAAAGGTTGAAAGTTGGCATGGTATCATCATTTCACCCACATAGCATGTTATAAAAAGTTGAGAGGGTTACGGCGAAAACTGGATGCACTTCGTGTACAAAACAGACAATCTCTTTCGAAGTATCAGGGTTTCGGACAAAAACTCATCTGTTACAAAGGTATTTAATTTTTTTGAACTTATTTGAACTCCATACTTTTTGTGTGTTCAAAATGCACCATTCAAAGCCACATCATCAGTTTTTAACCCTTTCTGACTTCATTTGGTATTCTTCATGCATTTACTGATTTTTTTGAGCTAAATGACCCTGAAATTGAAAAGCAGTACAAATGAACTCTGAAAAGGTTGAAAGTTGGCATGGTATCATCATTTCACCCACATAGCATGTTATAAGAAGTTGAGAGGGTTACGGCAAAAACTGGATGCACTTCGTGTACAAAACGGACAATCTCTTTCGAAGTATCAGGGTTTCGGACAAAAACTCATCTGTTACAAAGGTATTTCATTTTTTTGAACTTATTTGAACTCCATACTTTTTGTGTGTTCAAAATGCACCATTCAAAGCCACATCATCAATTTTCAACCCTTTCTGACTTCATTTGGTATTTTTCATGCATTTACTGATTTTTTTGAGCTAAATGACCCTGAAATTGAAAAGCAGTACAAATGAACTCTGAAAACGTTGAAAGTTGGCATGGTATCATCATTTCACCCACATAGCATGTTATAAGAAGTTGAGAGGGTTACGGCAAAAACTGGATGCACTTCGTGTACAAAACGGACAATCTATTTCGAAGTATTAGGGTTTCGGACAAAAACTCATCTGTTACAAAGGTATTTAATTTTTTTGAACTTATTTGAACTCCATACTTTTTGTGTGTTCAAAATGCACCATTCAAAGCCACATCATCAGTTTTCAACCCTTTCTGACTTCATTTGGTATTTTTCATGCATTTACTGATTTTTTTGAGCTAAATGACCCTGAAATTGAAAAGTAGTACAAATGAACTCTGAAAAGGTTAAAAGTTGGCATGGTATCATCATTTCACCCACATAGCATGTTATAAAAAGTTGAGAGGGTTACGGCAAAAACTGGATGCACTTCGTGTACAAAACGGACAATCTCTTTCGAAGTATCAGGGTTTCGGACAAAAACTCATCTGTTACAAAGGTATTTCATTTTTTTGAACTTATTTGAACTCCATACTTTTTGTGTGTTCAAAATGCACCATTCAAAGCCACATCATCAGTTTTCAACCCTTTCTGACTTCATTTGGTATTTTTCATGCATTTACTGATTTTTTTGAGCTAAATGACCCTGAAATTGAAAAGTAGTACAAATGAACTCTGAAAAGGTTGAAAGTTGGCATGGTATCATCATTTCACCCACATAGCATGTTATAAAAAGTTGAGAGGGTTACGGCGAAAACTGGATGCACTTCGTGTACAAAACAGACAATCTCTTTCGAAGTATCAGGGTTTCGGACAAAAACTCATCTGTTACAAAGGTATTTAATTTTTTTGAACTTATTTGAACTCCAGACTTTTTGTGTGTTCAAAATGCACCATTCAAAGCCACATCATCAGTTTTCAACCCTTTCTGACTTCATTTGGTATTTTTCATGCATTTACTGATTTTTTTGAGCTAAATGACCCTGAAATTGAAAAGCAGTACAAATGAACTCTGAAAAGGTTGAAAGTTGGCATGGTATCATCATTTCACCCACATAGCATGTTATAAGAAGTTGAGAGGGTTACGGCAAAAACTGGATGCACTTCGTGTACAAAACGGACAATCTCTTTCGAAGTATCAGGGTTTCGGACAAAAACTCATCTGTTAGAAAGGTATTTCATTTTTTTGAACTTATTTGAACTCCATACTTTTTGTGTGTTCAAAATGCACCATTCAAAGCCACATCATCAATTTTCAACCCTTTCTGACTTCATTTGGTATTTTTCATGCATTTACTGATTTTTTGAGCTAAATGACCCTGAAATTGAAAAGCAGTACAAATGAACTCTGAAAACGTTGAAAGTTGGCATGGTATCATCATTTCACCCACATAGCATGTTATAAAAAGTTGAGAGGGTTACGGCGAAAACTGGATGCACTTCGTGTACAAAACAGACAATCTCTTTCGAAGTATCAGGGTTTCGGACAAAAACTCATCTGTTACAAAGGTATTTAATTTTTTTGAACTTATTTGAACTCCATACTTTTTTGTGTTCAAAATGCACCATTCAAAGCCACATCATCAGTTTTCAACCCTTTCTGACTTCATTTGGTATTTTTCATGCATTTACTGATTTTTTTGAGCTAAATGACCCTGAAATTGAAAAGCAGTACAAATGAAGTCTGAAAACGTTGAAAGTTGGCATGGTATCATCATTTCACCCACATAGCATGTTATAAAAAGTTGAGAGGGTTACGGCGAAAACTGGATGCACTTCGTGTACAAAACGGACAATCTCTTTCGAAGTATCAGGGTTTCGGACAAAAACTCATCTGTTACAAAGGTATTTAATTTTTTTGAACTTATTTGAACTCCATACTTTTTGTGTGTTCAAAATGCACCATTCAAAGCCACATCATCAGTTTTTAACCCTTTCTGACTTCATTTGGTATTTTTCATGCATTTACTGATTTTTTTGAGCTAAATGACCCTGAAATTGAAAAGTAGTACAAATGAACTCTGAAAAGGTTAAAAGTTGGCATGGTATCATCATTTCACCCACATAGCATGTTATAAAAAGTTGAGAGGGTTACGGCAAAAACTGGATGCACTTCGTGTACAAAACGGACAATCTCTTTCGAAGTATCAGGGTTTCGGACAAAAACTCATCTGTTACAAAGGTATTTCATTTTTTTGAACTTATTTGAACTCCATACTTTTTGTGTGTTCAAAATGCACCATTCAAAGCCACATCATCAGTTTTCAACCCTTTCTGACTTCATTTGGTATTTTTCATGCATTTACTGATTTTTTTGAGCTAAATGACCCTAAAATTGAAAAGCAGTACAAATGAACTCTGAAAAGGTTGAAAGTTGGCATGGTATCATAATTTCACCCACATAGCATGTTATAAAAAGTTGAGAGGGTTACGGCGAAAACTGGATGCACTTCGTGTACAAAACGGACAATCTCTTTCGAAGTATCAGGGTTTCGGACAAAAACTCATCTGTTACAAAGGTATTTCATTTTTTGAACTTATTTGAACTCCATACTTTTTGTGTGTTCAAAATGAACCATTCAAAGCCACATCATCAGTTTTCAACCCTTTCTGACTTCATTTCGTATTTTTCATGCATTTACTGATTTTTTTGAGCTAAATGACCCTGAAATTGAAAAGTAGTACAAATGAACTCTGAAAAGGTTGAAAGTTGGCATGGTATCATCATTTCACCCACATAGCATGTTATAAAAAGTTGAGAGGGTTACGGCAAAAACTGGATGCACTTCGTGTACAAAATGGACAATCTCTTTCGAAGTATCTGGGTTTCGGACGAAAACTCATCTGTTACAAAGGGATTTCATTTTTTTGAACTTATTTGAACTCCAGACTTTTTGTGTGTTCAAAATGCACCATTCAAAGCTACATCATTAGTTTTCAACCCATTCTGACTTCATTTGGTATTTTTCATGCATTTACTGATTTTTTTGAGCTAAATGACCCTGAAATTGAAAAGCAGTACAAATGAACTCTGAAAAGGTTGAAAGTTGGCATGGTATCATCATTTCACCCACATAGCTTGTTATAAAAAGTTGAGAGGGTTACGGCAAAAACTGGATGCACTTCGTGTACAAAACAGACAATCTCTTTCGAAGTATCAGGGTTTCGGACAAAAACTCATCTGTTACAAAGGTATTTAATTTTTTTGAACTTATTTGAACTCCAGACTTTTTGTGTGTTAAAAATGCACCATTCAAAGCCACATCATCAGTTTTCAACCCTTTCTGACTTCATTTGGTATTTTTCATGCATTTACTGATTTTTTTGAGCTAAATGACCCTGAAATTGAAAAGCAGTACAAATGAACTCTGAAAAGGTTGAAAGTTGGCATGGTATCATCATTTCACCCACATAGAATGTTATAAGAAGTTGAGAGGGTTACGGCGAAAACTGGATGCACTTCGTGTACAAAACGGACAATCTCTTTCGAAGTATCAGGGTTTCGGACAAAAACTCATTTGTTACAAAGGTATTTCATTTTTTTGAACTTATTTGAACTCCATACTTTTTGTGTGTTCAAAATGCACCATTCAAAGCCACATCATCAGTTTTCAACCCTTTCTGACTTCATTTGGTATTTTTCATGTATTTACTGATTTTTTTGAGCTAAATGACCCTGAAATTGAAAAGCAGTACAAATGAACTCTGAAAACGTTGAAAGTTGGCATGGTATCATCATTTCACCCACATAGCATGTTATAAAAAGTTGAGAGGGTTACGGCGAAAACTGGATGCACTTCGTGTACAAAACAGACAATCTCTTTCGAAGTATCAGGGTTTCGGACAAAAACTCATCTGTTACAAAGGTATTTAATTTTTTTGAACTTATTTGAACTCCAGACTTTTTGTGTGTTCAAAATGCACCATTCAAAGCCACATCATCAGTTTTCAACCCTTTCTGACTTCATTTGGTATTTTTCATGCATTTACTGATTTTTTTGAGCTAAATGACCCTGAAATTGAAAAGCAGTACAAATGAACTCTGAAAAGGTTGAAAGTTGGCATGGTATCATCATTTCACCCACATAGCATGTTATAAGAAGTTGAGAGGGTTACGGAAAAAACTGGATGCACTTCGTGTACAAAACGGACAATCTCTTTCGAAGTATCAGGGTTTCGGACAAAAACTCATCTGTTACAAAGGTATTTCATTTTTTTGAACTTATTTGAACTCCATACTTTTTGTGTGTTCAAAATGCACCATTCAAAGCCACATCATCAGTTTTCAACCCTTTCTGACTTCATTTGGTATTTTTCATGCATTTACTGATTTTTTTTGAGCTAAATGACCCTGAAATTGAAAAGCAGTACAAATGAACTCTGAAAAGGTTGAAAGTTGGCATGGTATCATCATTTCACCCACATAGCATGTTATAAAAAGTTGAGAGGGTTACGGCGAAAACTGGATGCACTTCGTGTACAAAACGGACAATCTCTTTCGAAGTATCAAGGTTTCGGACAAAAACTCATCTGTTACAAAGGTATTTCATTTTTTGAACTTATTTGAACTCCATACTTTTTGTGTGTTCAAAATGAACCATTCAAAGCCACATCATCCGTTTTCAACCCTTTCTGACTTCATTTGGTATTTTTCATGCATTTACTGATTTTTTTGAGCTAAATGACCCTGAAATTGAAAAGTAGTACAAATGAACTCTGAAAAGGTTGAAAGTTGGCATGGTATCATCATTTCACCCACATAGCATGTTATAAAAAGTTGAGAGGGTTACGGCAAAAACTGGATGCACTTCGTGTACAAAATGGACAAAGTTGTGGAGAGAAAGTCTTCACTTTTTCTTCGCTTGTGTCCTTTGCTTATTGCGCCGTAACCATGGATAATCTTCATCGTTTAACAGGGTGCTTGGGTCAGCCTTGACTTTGAAGGGAGGAATTTCATGAAACTTTTCATAATCTTCAGACATGTCTGTCTTGCCCTCCAATCCCACGATGTCTCTTTTTCCTGAAAGATCTATGTGGCGCTTTGGCTCATCGTATGATGTATTCGCTTCCTTATCTTTTCTTTTTCTCGGTTTGGTAGACATGTCCTTCACATAGAAAACCTGCGCCACATCATTGGCTAGGACGAATGGTTCGTCTGTGTACCCAGGATTGTTCAGATCCACTGTTGTCATTCCGTACTGTGGGTCTTCCTGTACCCCGCCTCCTGACAGATTGACCCATTTGCACTGAAACAAATTAAAGGGACCTTGAAATCATGTCCATAGTCAAGTTCCCATTTGTCCACTATGTAACCATAATATGTGTCCTTTCCCCTATTGGTTGCTGCATCAAAGCGGACACCGCTGTTTTGGTTGGTGCTCTTTTGATCTTGGGCGATCGTGTAAAATGTATTCCCATTTATCTCGTACCCTTTGTAAGTCAATACAGTTGAAGATGGTCCCCTGGCCAACGAGTACAACTCATCAGAAACAGTGTTGTCACCCATGAGACGTGTTTGCAACCAACTGCCGAAAGTCCTGATGTGTTCATATGTAATCCAGTCGTCACACTGCTCCGGGCGTTTGGAGCGCAGAATATTCTTGTGTTCATCGACATACGGGGTCACCAAGGTAGAATTTTGTAGAACTGTGTAGTGTGCTTGAGACCAAGAATGCCCGTCCCTACATATTATTGAGTCCGCTCCTAGCGTGCCTTTTCCAGTCAGTCTCCCCTCATACCGCGATTGAGGGAGACCAGTCTTCTTAAGGTCAGGAATGAAGTCAACACAAAACCCAATGACATCCTCTGTTTGATGGCCCATGGAGATGCTTGCTTCTGGCCTAGCGCGGTTACGAACATATTTCTTTAAGACTCCCATGAACCTCTCAAAGGGGAACATATTGTGTAGAAATATAGGGCCCAGAACGACAATCTCGTCGACTAGATGAACTAGGACGTGCGTCATGATATTGAAGAAGGACGGTGGGAACACCAGCTCGAAACTAACAAGACATTGCACCAAATCACTCCTTAACCTTGGCAGGATTTCTGGATCGATCACCTTCTGAGAGATTGCATTGAGGAATGCACATAGCTTCACAATGGCTAATCGAACGTTTTCCGGTAGAAGCCCCCTCAATGCAACCGGAAGCAGTTGCGTCATAATCACGTGGCAGTCATGAGACTTTAGGTTCTGGAACTTTTTCTCTGCCATATTTATTATTCCCTTTATATTCGACGAGAAGCCAGACGGGACCTTCATACTGAGCAGGCATTCAAAGAAGATTTCCTTCTCTTCTTTGGTAAGAGCGTAGCTGGCAGGACCTTCATACTGCTTTGGATGCATGCCTTCTTTTTCATGCACACGTTGCTGTTCCTCCCGTGCCTCCGGTGTATCTTTTGTCTTCCCATACACTCCCAAGAAGCCTAGCAGGTTCACGCAAAGATTCTTCGTCATGTGCATCACGTCGATTGCAGAGCGGACCTCTAGGTCTTTCCAATAGGGTAGGTCCCAAAATATAGATTTCTTCTTCCACATGGGTGCGCGTCCCGCATCGTCAGTCGGAACAGATAGTCCGCCAGGACCCTTTCCAAAGATTACTTGTAAATCATTGACCATATCAAGTATGTGATCACCAGTACGGAGGGCGGGCTTCTTCCGGTGATCTGCCTCACCTTTGAAATGCTTTCCTTTCTTTCGACATTGATGGTTGGTCGGAAGAAATCAACGATGCCCCAGGTACACATTCTTCCTGCATTTGTCCAAATATATACTGTCGGTGTCATCTAAACAGTGTGTGCATGCGTAGTATCCCTTGTTTGTCTGTCCTGAAAGGTTACTGAGAGCAGGCCAATCGTTGATGGTTACAAACAGCAACGCATGTAGGTCAAATTCCTCCTGTTCGTTCTCATCCCACACAAGTACACCTCTTCCATTCCATAGCTGTAAAAGTTCATCAACTAATGGCCTTAGGTACACATCAATGTCATTGCCGGGTTGCTTAGGGCCTTGGATGAGCACTGGCATCATAATGAACTTCCGCTTCATGCACAACCAAGGAGGAAGGTTATACATACATAGAGTCACAGGCCATGTGCTATGCTTGCTGCTCTGATCCCCAAAAGGATTAACGCCATCTGCACTTAAACCAAACCATACGTTCCTTCGGTCACCTGTAAAGTCGCTCCACTTTCTCTCGATCTTTCTCCACTGCGACCCGTCAGCGGGTGCTCTCAACTTCCCGTCTTTCTTACGGTCTTCTATGTGCCATTGCATCAACTCGGCATGCTTTTTGTTTCTGAACAGACGTTTCAACCGTGGTATTATAGGAGCATACCACATCACCTTGGCAGGAACCCTCTTCCCGGTGCGCTGGCCCTCAACATCACCAGGGTCATCTCTTATGATCTTATACCGCAATGCACCGCATACCGGGCATGCGTTCAAATCCTCGTACGCACCGCGGTAGAGGATGCAGTCATTAGGGCATGCATGTATCTTCTGCACCTCCAATCCTAGAGGGCATAGAACCTTCTTTGCTTCGTACGTACTGCCGGGCAATTCGTTATCCTTTGGAAGCTTCTTCTTCATTATTTTCAGTAGCGAACTAAATCCCTTGTCAGATACACCATTGTATGCCTTCCATTGCAGCAATTACAGTGTGGTACCGAGCTTTCTGTTGTCATCTTCGCAATTTGGGTACAACCCTTTTTTGTGATCCTCTAACATGCGATCGAACTTCAACTTCTCCCTTTCACTTTCGCATTCTCTCTGTGCATCAACAATGACCCGGCGAAGATCATCATCGGGCACATCGTCTGGTTCCTCTTGATCTTCAGCTTCCCCCATTGCAGCATCACCGTATTCAGGGGGCGGGTAGTTGCCATCATCCTCTTCTTCTTCATTGTCTTCCATCATAACCCCTCTTTCTCCGTGCTTGGTCCAAACATTATAGTGTGGCATAAAACCCTTCTCAAGCAGGTGGAAGTGAAGGGTTTTAGAGTTGGAGAAAGCCTTCGTATTCTCACAGACAGTACATGGACAATGTATAAAACCATTCTGCTTGTTTGCCTCAGCCGCTTCGAGAAAATTATGCAGGCCCTTAATATACTCGGAGGTGCGTCGGTCACCGTACATTCATTGCCGGTTCATCTGCGTGCGTTATATAGTTCTCATTATTGAACAACATATAACTCTCTAGAGCATCTAATTAAAACATACAAGTAAGAACTTTTTTCTTTTAGAAAGAAGATAAGAAGAAGAGGCTAACCACGGTGGTGCCGGCGCCGAGATGGGCGCGGGAGATCGACGGCGGTGAGGACGGGGACGGGACAGGACGGACCGCCAAACCTAGACAAATCTTGAGGAAAATGGAGCTTGGACAAGGAGCTTCGAGAGGAGAAAGCTTAAGTGTGGCTCGGGCATTTCATCGAACACCTCATGTGCATAGGAGGTGAGCTAGAGCACCACAAAAGCTCTCCCACGGCCGGCCAAAAAAACAGAGCAGTGCACTGCTCTGCTCGCGGGCAGGGGGTATATATAGGCCAACCATTGGTCCCGGTTTGTGGCTGGAACCGGGACTAAAGGACACCATTTGGTCCCGGTTCCAGCCACAAACCGGGACCAATGGTTGTGGGCCAGGAGCAAGGCGCATTGGTCCCGGTTCGTGTTTGGAACCGGGACCAAAGGGGCCAGACGAACCGGGACCAACGGCCCACGAGGCCCGGCCGGCGCCCTGGCCTCACGAACCGGGACCGATGCCCCCATGGGTCCCGGTTCGTGAGTGAACCGGGATTAATGGGCTTTTCAGGGCTGGACCAAAGCCCAGTTTTGTACTAGTGAATGTTGCCCCTGACAGTTACGTCACCTTTGCGACATTTCACCTGGAGGGTCCAGCTGCTCAATGGTGGGAAAGCCACAGGGGTATGCTGCCTGCTGGAACAGTAATCACTTGGCAGGGATTTCAGTCAGCCTTCCGTGCACGGCACATTCCTCAAGGTCTGATGGACTAAGAAGAAGAAGGAGTTCCGTAACCTCACCCAGGGCAAAATGACTGTGGATGAATATCAGAGGAAATTCCTTGAGTTATCCCGCTATGCTGAGGATGACGTCTGCACTGACGCTCGCAAGCAGGAGAAATTTCGTGAAGGACTACGTCCTGATATAAAGCTCGCACTTGTTGTCCATGATTGTGCAGACTTTACGACGCTTATCAACCAAGCTTTCCGAGCTGAAACTGGTCTGACTGAGTACCATGAGTCGCTCAAGTGTACTCGAGATGTTGGCCCATCCTTGGGTCAGCCTGCGCAGAAACGTCAAGTCTGTATCCCGCACAATGTTTGTCACCGACCTGCTCCAACACCAAGGCCGTCTTATGTTGCACCGCGTCTGCCTACACCACCGAGACAGCTTAGAATTCAAGATGACAAACCAACTGTTGTGGCTCCTTTACCCAATGACGAATTATGCCACAACTGTGGACAGCCAGGACACCTTGCCCTCAACTGTCGCCAGGATCAGTCTCGGGATGCACCACGTCCTCGTGTTGGTCGTAAAAAGGGCTGTCGAAACCAACGATCCAGAAACTGTAATATCAAATCGGCTGCTGTTGTACTTGGCCATGCCAATCATGTCGATGCTGAAAAGGCTCAGAAGGAACCGAATATCGTGCTGAACCCTCCCTGTTAACTCAGTACCAGCTTCTGTTCTTTTTGATTCAGGAGCATCGGATTCCTTCATATCTGAGGCGTTTGCGCGCAAGCAAGAATTATCATTTGAAAACGTGTACCCTCCGCTGGTGGTTAGCTCTCCAGGATCCAGGTGGGATACCTCGATGATAGCCCACAACAACCACATTGCAATTGGGGGATTAGTGTTCAGTGCTTCACTCATGGCCCTCAAGGTTTCTACCATAGATGTCATTCTCGGTATGGATTGGCTGAAAGCACATAATGCTTTCATCGACTGTGCCACTAAGAAAGTCCAAACTTACACATCTTTCTGGCCAGACAATCCAATACTCAGCCCGAATAGCTCAGAATGCCGAGAGCCAGATATATGCTCTGAATGCATTGAATGCTTCACGTCTTGAGGGAATAGAGAACGTTCCAGTTGTTCGTGACTTTCAAGATGTCTTTCCAGAAGAACTTCTAGGAGTACCCCTAGCTAGAGCAGTCGAATTTGTCATCGACTTGAAACCGGGCACTACTCCTATTGCCAAGCGCCCATAAAAGATGCCGCCGCATGAACTCCTTGAACTTAAGGAGGAAATTGATAAGTCACTTCGTAAGGGATTCATTCGTCCAAGCTCTTCTGCTTGGGGAGCACTTTCTCTCTTTGTCAAGAAGAAAGATGGTACGAATCGGTTAGTCCAAGATTACCGGCCCATTAACCAGGCAACAATTCAGAACAAGTATCCGCTTCCCAGAATCAACGATCTGTATGATCAACTTGCTGGCTCCTCAGTATTCTCTAAACTTGATTTGAGATTGGGATACCACCAGATCTGAGTTCATGAAGAGGATATTTCGAAGACCGCTTTCGTTACTTGATATGGCTCATACGAGTACACCGTCATGTCTTTCGGTTTAACTAATGCTCCAGCTATGTTCTCCCGATTGATGAATTATATCTTCATGGATTACCTCGACAAATTCGTCGTGGTTTATTTGGATGATATCCTGGTATGTTCCAAGAATAAGGAAGAACATGCTAAACATCTTCGTCCTGTTCTGGAAAAGCTTCGAGAGCATCAGCTATATGCCAAATATTCCAAGTGTGAATTTTGGTTATCTGAAGTAACCTACCATGGACATGTGATTTCCAAGGATGGTATTGCTGTCAACCCAGAACGAGTTCAGGCTATTCTTGACTGGACTCCTCCGAAGAATGTCAAGCAAGTGAGAAGATTTCTCGGACTCGCAAGCTATTGCCGCCATTTTGTCGAGAACTTTTCCAAGATTGCCAAGCCTCTGACTAATCTGCTTCATAAAGGCATTAAGTTTGAGTCGACAGACAAATGTCAGGAAAGTTTCCAAACACTCAAGGACAAGCTGACATCTGCTCCAATGCTTGCTCCTCCGGATTCTCGCAAGGAATTCGTCATCTACTGCAATGCCTCTCGTCAAGGATTAGGCTGTGTCCTAATGCAAGAGCGCAAAGTGATTGCTTATGCCTCACGACAGTTGCGTCCTCATGAAGAGAACTACCCAGTTCATGATCTTGAACTTGTTGTAGTTATTTATGCACTGAAGTTATGGCGACATTACCTTCTCGGTAATCGATGCGAGATCTACACGGATCATCAAAGTCTGAAATATCTGTTTACTCAGCCAGACTTGAATCTTCGTTAGCAAAGATGGATGGAGACAATTACAGACTATGACTGCGATATTACATATACCCCTGATAAGGCTAATGTTATGGCCGATGCCTTGAGCCGCAAGTCTTATTGCAACAATCTCATGGTTCAACGAGCTCAACCCCTTCTTTATGAAGAACTTCGCAAGTTGAACCTTCATATCGTTCCACAGGGTTTTCTCAATACCCTTGTTTTACAGTCAAATCTTGAGAAAGCTGTTAAGTCTGCGCAAGCAAAGGACGCTGAAGTTGATCAGATGAAAAGGGATCTTGTCCTTGAAAAGGCCAAAGATTTCTTGCTTGCTGAAGATGGAACCTTGTACTTCAGAGATCGCATTGTAGTACCCCGGTTCGAACTTATGACAGACAAAGTTATGAAGGAGGCACATGATACACCACTGTCTATTCATCCGGGTAGTACCAAGATGTATCGTGACCTCCGTCAAAGGTACTGGTGGTCTAAAATGAAGCAAGACATTGCTCGCTATGTTGCCGAATGTGACGTTTGCCGTCGCGTCAAGGCAGAACATCAAAAACCTGCTAGAATTCTGCAACCGCTCCCTATTCCTGAATGGAAATGGGATAAGGTTCAAATGGATCTTATCACTTGTCTTCCCAGGTCACAAAAGGGTCACGATGCTATTCTTGTCGTCATCGATCAACTCTCCAAAGTTGCACATTTTCTGCCAGTCAAGGAGACGATCACTGCTAGTCAGTTAGCAAACTTGTATATCTCCAGAATTGTGACACTCCACGGTATTCCGAAGGAGATCAGTTCAGACCGTGGCAGCCTCTTCACCTCAAAGTTCTGGGCAAGTTTCCAAGAAGCTATGGGAACTCATATAACCTGGAGCACAGCTTATCACCCCCAGTCCCAAGGTCAAGTTGAACGAGTTAATCAAGTGCTTGAAGATATGCTGCGTGCTTGTGTCATCACATTTGGTAAGAAGTGGGAGGAATCTCTCCCGTATGCCAAATTCTCGTACAACAACAGCTATCAAGCTAGCTTGAAGATGTCCCCCTTCGAGGTACTATATGGACGTAAGTGCCGAACCCCTCTGAATTGGTCAGAAATTGGGGAACGGCCGCTCATTCGTCCGGATATTATCCAACAAGCTGAAGAGCAAGTCCGTATTGTTCGTGAAAACCTCAAGGTGGCCCAGTCTCGCCAGAAGAGCAATTATGATCGTAAACACTAGGGATCGATCTATTAACCTAGTGAGCAAGCTTATCTGCGTGTCACTCCTATGAAGGGCACTCATCGCTTTGGAATCAAGGGCAAGTTAGCTCCTCGCTACATTGGTCCCTTCCGCATTCTCGCCAGACGGGGATATGTGGCCTATAAATTGGAGTTGCCACCGCAATTTTCTCATATCCACGACGTCTTCCATGTGTCGCAACTTCGTCGTTGCTTCAAGGATCCGCACCGTGCAGTGGATCATGAGATGCTCGAATTGCAAGATGATCTCTCTTATAAGGAGCATCCGATCCGCATTCTTGATCAAGCTGAACGTCAGACCCATCAGAAGGCAACCAAGTTCCTTAAAGTGAAGTGGTCGAATCATACTGAAGATGAAGCCACTTGGGAACACGAGGATTGCCTTCGGGAGGAATACCCCGATCTTTTCCCTTCTACCTCCTAAATTCTCGGGACAAGAATTTCTTTTAGAGGAGGAGAATTGTAACACCCCGATGTAATGAGCTACAGTGATCCCTAATGAATATGCTAAGTCACCTTGATTTACAATGCTTGATCATATTGGATTCATATCTCATTTCAAATTCCACCACTGAATTCAATTCAAATTATAAGTGAAATTTAAAGTTTGACAAAAATGGTTGCAAAATAGTTCATCATTTAGCAAATATTCCCTAACTAATATTTGTTAAGGAAAACAACATCACCTCCTAGCTAAGATGGACTATAGCAATTAAGTTAGTGCCATTATTTCAGCATTTTTCAATGCTATTTTATTTGTGAAAATTTCATTTGGATTCATCTTGCCTCCAAACTTTTTGTGGCAGAGCCTAATATTGCAAGGGATTTTGTGGCCCAGTCCCACATTTTTCTCTAGTCATTAGGTGACCCAAATAATTCCTTTTCTCTCTCTATTTAATAATTAAAAGAGAAAAACAGAAAATGGAAAAGGTTAAGTGGCTTACCTGGCGCTGGCCCGAGCCGGCCCAGCCCACTCCCCCTCCTCCTACCTGCTCCCTTCCCTGCGTGTCACCGCCGCCATGGCCGAGCTCGCGCCACGCCGTACGCAGCTCGCCACGGTGACAGGGCAGGTGAGCCGAGGGGATAAGGTCGCCCCCCTCGAGCTCCTGGGCGCCCCAGCAGCCCACTCTCTCTTCTCCCTCGCTCGGCTACTCCCTTCCAACCTCGCCCGAGCACCGGGGTCGCCGTGTTGCTGCACCACCGCGGCCACCGTGCCTTCCACGTGGCCTCACCGTGTCCCTCCGCCTCGCCGTGGACCGCCACGTCCATTGGAGCAACCCCTCGGAGCCGAGGAGCCCTGCAGCGCCGGAACGCCATCGTCGTCCTCCTCGGATCCCCGCAGCTCCGCCGCCTCGATCCGCTCCACCTCTGCGCTCCCGATCACCCAGAGGGCCTCCGTGAGCCTACTCGGTGAGCTCCACTCCTTCCCTCCCCGTCCGCGCTTCTTTTCCGCGCTCGTAGCTGATACGTCTCCAACGTATCTATAATTTTTGATTGTTCCATGCTGTTATATTATCAATCTTGGATGTTTTTATATACATTTACAGCAATTATATATCATTTTTTGGGACTAACCTATTAACTTAGTGCCCAGTGCCAGTTGATGTTTTCTGCCTGTTTTTGGTTTTACAGAATATCAATACCAAACGAAGTCCAAATGCCACGGAACTTTTTGGAGATTTTTTTCTGGACATAACAAACACTAGAAGCTTCGGGAGAAGGCCAGAAGCCCCAGGAGGTGGCCAGGAGCCACCAGGGCGTGCCTGGGGGGGGGGGGGGCAGGCACGCCCTGGTGCCTCGTGGGCCCACCTCTGCCTCTTTTGACCTAATTCCACCACTATAAATTCCCAAAAATCGGGAAACCAATAGAGGAGTCCACAAAATACTTTTTCCGCCGCCGCAAGTTTCTGTTCTCGAGAGATTCCATCTGGAGGCCTTTTCTGGCACTCCACCGGAGGGGGAATCGATCACGGAGGGGCTCTACATCAACCTTGCTGCCCTTCCGATGATGCGTGAGTAGTTTACCACAGACCTTCGATTCCATAGTTAGTAGCTTGATGGCTTCTTCTCTCTTTTTGATCTTCAATACAAAGTTCTCCTCGATGTTCTTGGAGTTCTATCCGATGTAATCACTTTTTGCGGTGTGTTTGTTGGGATCCGATGAATTGTGAGTTTATGATCAGATTATCCATGAATATTATTTGAGTCTTCTCTGATCACTTTTATGCATGATTATTATAGCTTCGTATTTCTTCTCCGATCTATTGATTTGGTTTGGCCAACTAGATTGATTTATCTTGCCAGGGGAAGAGGTGCTTTGTAATGGGTTCGATCTTGCGGTGCTCAATCCCAGTGACAGAAAGGGACATGACACATATGTATTGTTTCTATTATGGGTAAAAAGATGGGGTTTATTCATGCGTGAGTTTACTTTGTCTACATCATGTTATCATGCTTAAGGCGTTACTCCGTTCTTTATGGACTTAATACACTAGATGCATGCTGGATAGCGGTCGATGTGTGGAGTAATAGTAGTAGATGCAGGCAGGAGTCGGTCTACTTGTCTCGGACATGATGCCTATATACATGATCATTGCCTTGGATATTGTCATGATTATTTGCTTTTCTATCAATTGCCCAACAGTAATTTGTCTACCCACCGTATGCTATTTTCTTGAGAGAAGCCTCTAGTGAAAACTATGCCCCCCGGGTCCATCTAAATCATATATTAAAAACCCTAAAAATACTTTGCTGCACTTTTTCTTTATTTATTTTATTTTGTATTTTTGTTTCAATCTATCTATCTATCACATACAATTTAATCTTGCAACTTACCGCCGAGGGATTGACAAAGCCTCGTTTGCGTTGGGTGCAAGGATTTGTTGTTTGTGTGCAGGTACTGCTAACGAGGTGTTGCGTGATTCTCCTACTGGATTGATAACCTTGGTTTCATAACTGAGGGAAATACTTATCTCTACTGTGCTGCATCATCCCTTCCTCTTCGGGGAAAATACCAACGCAAGCTACAAGTAGCAGCCCCCGGGTCTATCTAAATCATATATTAAAAACCCTAAAAATACTTTGTTGTACTTTTTCTTTATTTATTTTATTTGGTATTTTTGTTTCAATCTATCTATCTATCACATACAATTTAATCTTGCAACTTATCACCGAGGGATTGACAACCCCTCGTTTGCGTTGGGTGCAAGGATTTGTTGTTTGTGTGCAGGTACTGCTAACGAGGTGTTGCGTGATTCTCCTACTGGATTGATAACCTTGGTTTCATAACTGAGGGAACTTTCAAATTTCATTTCAGTTGCATATGTTGAGCTATGGGGTTGAAACTTTACCGTGGCTTCTTCATATCATTACCGAGTTGCTGTAAAAATTTGGGGTGCATTGGGTTACTACAAAAATCATTAAAATTATTTCATTACCCTAAGGTAGCAAGCACTTAATCATTTTTATTTCGATTTACACAGAGATTTTGTTGCTCAAATTTTAACAGTGAGTTACATAGGTGCAACAGAGTCTTTGGTAAATTTTTCAGGATTTTTGGTGAAGGACATCTATTTTTCATATTTTCCTATTATTTAATCTTGCATAAAAAGAATAGCATGTTTCATTAGGTTTCATCCAGCGAACAATATTTTTCGTAGCAAGTATGTCTCACCAGTAATCTAGCCCAAGTGGTTTCATATTTTTCTCTGATCTATTCCATTTACTATGCAAAAAGAAAGATTCTACACTAGTTTTCAAAGATAAAACTAAAACAGTGTCATAAACATCTATGCCAGGGTCAAATCATTTTTCTAGGCACAAGCTCACTGGAACCAAGTATTATATGGCTAATTTACACCTACAATTTACTTTATTTATATTAGTGCTCCTTATGCTTGGTCATCAAAAAAATACTATAGTAGGTCCATTCAGAGTGAGGATCTAAGCTGACACTATCGCAACTTTTTATACCTTCCTCTTGATATAGGGAGTTACTCATGTTAACTCTTAAATCATGATGCCTATTAAACATGTGAAAATACCAGGAATAACAAAGTTTTAATCTCTTGACTGAAAAACAATTTTTTTATCTATTTTCAGGCACCTAGATAATATTCTTTTAACAGATGATGGGCGACTTTTCCATATTGACTTTGCTTTCATTCTTGGCCGGGATCCAAAGCCATTTCCACCACCAATGGAACTATGTAAAGAATTGGTTGAGGCCATGGGTGGTGCCGAAAGGTAATTCATCATACAAAATTTTGCTAAGTATTTGCAGTTCTGCTTATTTTCTAGGTCTGCTCTTACAGCACCATCATAAACTTTCTTTCTATTTCAGCCAATACTACTTGAGATTCAAGTCCTGCTGTGAAGCATACAACATTTTACGGAAATCCAGCAGCCTAATATTGAACCTAGTCAAGTTGATGGGGAGATCAAATATTCCAGATCTCTCTGCCGACCAAAATGGAGATGTCAAGGTGAAGCCGTTTGTGAAACAGTGGAAAAATATATGGAAAAGTCGCCCATCAACAGTGAATGTGCAAAGTCAGAATGTGCAAGGCCAGCGCACTATACCAAAAGTCAGAACGGCCAATACCTGACAGTGCCTACTATGACTGTACCTTAATCTAAATAAAATCAACTGAATTGACATTTTCAGTACCAAAATGCGCTGCTACTGCAAAAGAAATTGGAAGGACACTTTTCAGATTAGAGAACCACAATGACAGCAGGAATTAGGAAATTGGTGTAATCTTCTGAAGAACATCATATAGGGCAATCAGAGCTCATCCTCTACTGAAATATGGCAGTACGATAACAGTAAGAGCAGTAGCTCCTCGTGCCATCACAGGACAGTCTATGATGCTTGTGCATTAGCTACTCTGAATCAGTAGACCAAACATTGCAAATTAGGCCTGTACCCATGCCAAAAATAATCTTGAGGGCATATAATCTTTTCCAGAAAATGTGAGGCATGATAACTGTTGGCGACACCATTGCAAACAAGCTGCACATAAATTTTTGAAGTGATACTACTACAGAAAAACACTAGAAGCACAAAACAGGTCCAATTCAACTATGTGCACATGTTTAGGGTGTATGGTAACACGGCCAACAGTTGATCAAGACTGAATAAAACCAACGATCCATCTCATCTCAGTGACAACAGATTATCGAAATCAAGATACAAATTTCAACCAACATTTGAACTTTACGTAGATGAATGAAGTGCTCAGGAATCGTACCATTCACAAGTGCAGATGGGTCGTCGCTGCAAGGGTCCACCATCGATGCAAGGGGATCCGAATCGTCAACGGCAAGTGCATCAATCGGAGGACGGGGTGGTACTACACCTTGAAATCCACCTCTCCAGTCGCCACCGCCGGCCAGGCCATGGTCTTCACCCCTGGCACTCTGCAAATCTCGGTCGCGGCCAGGCCATTGGGGTTTGTGGCCGCCGGCGGCAAGCCCCTAGCGCATCCTAGGGTCGCCGCGCTGGCCTTGCCCCTGCCGGATAGGAGCAGTCGCCCGTCCTGGCTGCATTGGAAAGCTCCTCACGCCGCCGCTGCCGGCCAGCCGCCAACGCCGCAGCCGCCGACAACACCTCGCACGGCTTGCCTCCTCCCACAAACAGGCGCGCGCGGGCGAATTTGTTCGCGGGAACAGCTCATTGCGCGGGAAAGGAGCCGGTGGAGGGGCGATTGGGGAAGAGGAGCGACGCGCAAAAATGCGGGGTGAGGGAGGTCGGATGCGGGGCGATGGATTTTTGCGGATAGGAAGGGGAGCCTGGAGGTAGGTTTTTCTGCTTTTTCCCTAAATAAGGTTTTGAGGTAATTTTAAGAGATCTTTTTGAGTTGCTCTTACGGAAGCGTTTTGCTAGGCCGGCATTGAATAGTATGGTCTCCTAGGAACTTTAGTATTTAAAAATGTATCTATAAATATAGAAGATTAATAGGAGATTTTGAGTTTATTAAAAAACTATCCTTTGTCTTTTTTAAATATAGGTTGGATTATCCGCTAATGTTGCAAGCGTTTGATTATCCATTAATTTTTATCGATTATTCAATGTAGATGTGATCTGATGAGGGTACATGGGCTTTCTCCTATCTCTCTTAATCTATTTAAAAAAAGCATAGGATCTCTTACTATATTTCAAGGACATATAAATTTAAGATGGAAGTGTCTATTTTCACTGTATTTTCAATCGCAATGGCTAAATCAGGTTTGATACACTCATACGTCTTTGTCAACAATTTTTTGAGGAATTGGCAGATCACTGCCTATATATTGAGCAGGAGAAAAATAAAACAAATAGTTCTTACAACACAGCGTTACAAACAAGAAGAGAAAGCCTAGTCCGGCTCAGGTTCTGGCTGGTTCTCAACATCACTAAGCCAGTGAAAGGAAAACATAGGTTGTAGAATTTCCTGGTTGATGAGGAGAAGCACGCCCTGTTCAGCAAGAGTTGTATGCTCGAATACGCGTCTGTTTCGTTCCTTCCAGATATTCCAGCAGGTGTAAATGGCAGTGTTAGTGGTCTTCTTGCCAAGGGGGCAGATTACATCATTCCACCAGGAGATAATAGAGGTCGCATGCATGGCAGCCGTGGCCAGTCCAGGGGTAGCATGGGAGTTCTCCACCAGGTGCCACACAGAGCGTGCAAAGGGGCATTGCAGGATAAGATGGAAGGCAGATTCTTCTTCCTGATCGCAGAGATTGCACCTCGGATTGTGCGGGAGTGCACGCCTTGCCAAGTTGTCGTTGGTCAGAATTTTTCCCTTGAGGAAAAGCCAGAAGAAGAACCTGCATTTGCTCTCGACCTTGGCCTTCCATAGCTTGTCGTAATTAGCAACCGGTGCAGAACCAAGAAATTGAGCATGATATGCCGATCTGGCAGTGTATGTCGTCGAGGCAGTGCGGTTCCAAGAGATGCCATCTTCCCTGATAGGGTCCAGAACAAAGTGCCGCAGCTTTGTCCAAAGAAGGGTGAACTGACGAAGCTCAGGCTCAGTGGAGATACGATGCAAACCCGATAACCAGCGCTAATCCGCGAGTCCCTGTGCCACCGAGAAATTCTTCCTGTAGCAGAGGCGGAAGACGTCAGGTGCTAGCTGACAAGGCGCCTCACCATGAAGCCATCGGTCTTGCCAGAAGCGAGCACGCGAACCATTGCCCACAGTGATATTTGTAGCAGCAGCAAAAAGAGCCTCGTCATCTCGGTCACAGGGAGTGGGAGAGCCAACCCATGGCCTGTTCTGGTCTCGCCACTCGAGCCACTTCCACCTAAGCCGCAACCCATGGCCTCTTCAGATCAATCACGCCAAGACCCCCAAGGTATTTCGGGCGACATACCGTGGACCAGTTGACCAAAGCAATGCCCTTGTCAGCCTCCGTCCGAGAGCGCCACAGGAAGTTACGCCGCAGCTTGTCGATTTGCTTGATGGCCCAAGCACCGAGCTTAAAGATGGTGATTAAGTACACAGGAATGGCAGAGAGCACGGAGTTAATAAGCCGCAGATGAGCGTCCCCAGACATGAGCTTGCCGCGCCAACGTTGAAGTTTGGAGGCCAACTTGTCCAGAATAGGTTGGATATCAGCCTTGGTGATGTTCTTGTAGTGAAGAGGGAGACCAAGATATCGACAGGGGAATTGAAGCACAGGCACGGGGAAGTGCTGCAGAAGTGATTCTAGGTTTATGTGTTCACAGGAGATGGGGTAGATGCCACTCTTACTAATGTTACAGACAAGGCCGGAAGCAGTGTCAAAGCTAGAGAGGATGTGTTTTGTGAGGAGGATGTCAGCTTCGTTGGGGGCGATGAACAGAGCAGTGTCATCAGCATAAAGGCTAACCCGAAGTTGCGAAGGGGGTAACTTGATCGGGGACAAGGCCCCGGAAGAAGCAGCACGCGCAAAGAGCCAATGTAGTGGAGCGATGGCGAGAGTGAAGAGCATGGGTGAGAGAGGGTCACCTTGGCGAAGACCACACCGGTGGGAGAAGGGCTGGCCAAGCTCGCCATTCGCCATAACACGGGAAGACGAGGAGCTCCAGCGTAGCGAGACCATGTCGCACCACCTACTCCCAAAGCCTAGCCGTGGCATAAGCTCAAGCATGTAGGACCAGGAAACGTTGTCGAAGGCGCCGGCGATGTCAAGTTTCAGTAGTAGTGCAGGATCATTGACAGAGTGTAATTTCGTGACCGCATTCTTGACAAACAAGAAGTTGTCATGGATGCTGCGAGTCTTGATGAAAGCGCTCTGGGAGGGAGGGATCAACATTAACAGGAACGGAGCAAGACGGATGGACAACAACTTGCAGACAATCTTCCCGACAGAGTGCATGAGACTGATGGGGCGGAACTCCTTGATGCGAGTAGCTTCATTGGATTTGGGTAGCAAAGTAATGTGAGCAGAATTCAACATGTGCCACTGATTACCGCGAAGGTTGAAGAACTGGCAGATGGCCGCAGTAAGATCATGCTTAATCACCTACCAGCAGTGCTTGAAGAAATCAGCGGTGAAACCGTCCGGACCAGGCGCCTTACCGGAAGGTAGACTAAAAACTGCCGCTTTAATCTCCTCCTCCGTGAATGGAGCATCCAGGGAGGAAAGGTCAAGTCTGGGTAGGTCCAAGGCATCCCAATTAAGTGAGTTGTTCCGTGCTTGAACTGAACCAATGGTGGCAGAGAAGTGCTTGTGAAGCTCGGCGTGCTTGTCAGCTTGGGTGGTGAATTGGCCCTGATCGGTCTGCAGAAGGGGAATATAGTTGCGGCGGCGTCTCCCGTTGGCCTTGATGTGAAACAGACGAGAATTAGCATCACCCGCTCGAAGCCACAAGACCCTTGATCTTTGCCTGATCCTGATGCGCTGGATTGCAGCAAGGCCAAGCAATTTGCGCTTTAGATGTTGCCTTAGGCCGATCTCAGCAATGGTAAGGTCTCTGTGGTCTTGAGCATGGTCGAGGCCAAGGATAATCTGTTCCGCAGCGGCTGAGAGCAGCGCAATATTACCAACTGTTTTCCTGCTCCAGCAACGCAAAGAGCGCCCAAGGCGCGACAACTTGTCATGTAGGATCATCATGGTGTCCGTGTGAGTGCAAGGTTCAGTCCAGGAGTTGCTCATGACATCATCAAAACCTCTCATCTTTAACCAATAATTTTCAAATCGGAAGCCGCGGAAGCGCCGGTGGTTGATCTGTCCAGTGAGAACCATGGCACAGTGGTCAGAGACTGAGGAGGATAAGGCCCTCAGGTAGCATTGGGGGAAAAGCAGTCCCCAGTCCAAGGTGTAGAAAACATGATCAATTTTGGTCTTTGTCTGCAGCTGGCAAGAGCTCACCCAGGTGAAGCGTCGACCGTGAAGTCGCAGCTCAGAGAGTTCCATGGAGTTCAGAGCAGATGTGAAAGCATTGATTAGCCTGCGACTGATGGTGGCGTTGCTCTTGTCCGCAGCCTTGCAAAGGAGGTTGAAGTCGCCTAGGAGAAGCCAGGCCGGCAGCATGGTGGGGCGAATAGCCTTGAGCTCGTTGATGAAGGACAGCTTCTCCGTGTCCCCCTGCGGCCCATATACAGCAGTGACACTCCAAGAAGCAACAGAGGCGCGCATGGCAATAGTAGCAGAGACCGTGTTGGCGGTGGCAGAGGAGCTCTGAATGTTGAAGAGGTCTGAGTTGAAAGCCAAGATAATTCCTCCTCTGGTTCCGTCCGCGGGGAGGAAGCAGAAGGCATCAGTGAACAGGGGGCCAAGGAGCTCCAAGATTAGATTTTTATCCACGGAGTCGAGCTTGGTCTCTTGGAGACAGACAATGGAGGCGCGGTTGCGAACAACCAAATCACGAACAACTTGGCGACGTGCGGGGTTATTTAGTCCCCTCACGTTCCAATTGAACACAACACAATTATGATCACTCATTGGGAAACAAAGGAGCTCTGCCGAATTGAAGAGGAGCATCTAGAAGCCTGACGAAACTGACGAAAAGGGAAACTGACACTAGAGAAGGAACCAACACTAGGACAGATTCAGAAAATGAAGATACAGATACAGGGACTGCAGCGGCAGCGATGGGGACGCTCCGCGGTTGTCTGCGAGGGGCGATCATGGGGGAGGGGGGCATCTCATAGTGAGAGCGCGGGATGAGCGAGCTCACTTGGCAGCAGCGCGTTTGGTGCGCACCCTGCGGCCGGAGGAGGGTCTGCTCAGCAGAGCTGGCTTGGCCTTGGAGAGCTCGCAGGAACCGAAGAGGGCCTTGACGGCGTCGATCTCATCAGCAGTGAGCGGCTCCTTGAAAAGCTCCATGAAGCGCTGGAGAAGTGCCTCCTCCGAGGCAGCGCCGTCTTCGTCGTCGGTGATTCCCCATTTCTTGCGAAGGACGCAGCGGGCTCTCTCGATGGTGCCAAGAGCGGACGCTAGCTTGCCGGCCTAGCGTCGGCTGGCGCGGCGAGGAGGGGCCACAGGGGTGGCCGGGGTGGAGGTGGCCGGAGCCGTGGCGATGAGTGGCGGTGGGATCTCGACGAGGATAGTTGCGGCAAAGGCCACAGGTTCGCACGCCTCCGTGTCCGCGGCAGCAAGAAGTGGTGTGGCGAGGGCGGTGATGGGCCCAGAGTTGTTGTCGGAGATGGGCCCCGGGTCGTTGGCGTGGTCATTGATGCAGTTGGGCCGCGAGAGGTCGACAACCGCGACCGTCATGGGCCCTCCCTCATCGCGGCCTAGGGGTGTGTTGCTCTCCTGCGTGGCAGCGGGGTCCAGAAGCGTGTCATCGGACACGGGTGGCAGCACTCCTGTGCCCGTCAGATGGTTGCCTAGGTCATGCCGCTGGCTGCGCTGAGTCTGTTCGGCAGAGGTCACCTCCAGATTGCCAACAGGGGCAACCTGCAAGCAATCAATGCCACCGAAAGCGCCTTGGTCGTCCACCGAGTTTGCATGGCACACAGCACGCGTGCTGCATCCAACAGGCTGCACGGCCAGAGGAGGCAGAACATCGACGTTGGTGACGGTAGGTGACGCCTCGCCGTGAACCACCGTTAGCGGGGTGGAGGCCACCAAGTCGTGTGCAGCAGCGGACGTGAGGGTTCCGTCGGAAGGAGGCGGCGCGTCGTCTGCACCGAGGCGGCGTCGACGATGGTCAGGGAGGAAGCCAGCGCCGGCGCTGTCAGACGACGGTGGGCGGCTGGTGGCGTCCCCGTGGCCATGCCCTGTGTTGACACCAGTTTTTGGCACGAAGCCAAGTTATGGTTGAAGCACTAAGGATGTGACATTCAAGGTGCTATTCTGCTTATCCAGCCATCAAGACAGCCTCCAGGGCGGTAGTACCGCGCCCAAAGCGGTAGTACCGCGCAAACGGTAGTACCGTGTATTCACTACCGCGCTACTGCCGCGTAAAAAATGCTTCTGGACTCTAGAGCGGTACTACCGCCCGGAGCGCGGTACTACCGCTTGGCCGGTACTACCGCTTGAGAGCAGTACTACCGTGACTGCCTTCGCGCAGACTCGGGCAGATTTTGGAGAATCCGAGTTTGGCTAGCGTTTTTGACCCTTTGGAAGGAAATCTGGGTCCGTGTCTTGTACGGGAAGTCCAACCCCCTCATAAATAGATGAGGTGATGGCCGATTGAAACAACACACAATCGAACAAACACATCTACATCCTTTTACCCTAGTTTTATCTCTCTCCCTTGTATCTTTCTTCTCGTTCTTCGTCTGTTCTTGTTCTTGCAGGGCAGCGATCCACGAGGCTCCTAGGGGCGATCAGGTCGACCTAGGGCAGCCCATAGCCGCCGCGCGCCCTGACGGGGTCTCTCCCGGGCATGTGGGGTTTCGGGTCTACAAAAGCACCCGCCGGATTGCTTGCGTACCGCGCTTCCGGTCGGGTCTCCTTCGACGTGAGCTGCGGTGCATCACCCCCGGCGTCGAGGGTACACGGTGACGTGTTCGTGTGCGAACACACTTTTTGGCGACTCCGCTGGGGACGAAGCTTTGAACGGTCTCCGGCCCGTTCTTGCTACGAAGAGATCGTCATCTAGGGTTTGCAATCTACAAAGGTAATATGAATACCCAATTCACTTATGTAGATGCAAATAATGCATATGTTGTTGCTAGATCGTTTAATGAGCATAATGTATCGGCTAGCCCTAGTTTTATCAATCATGCATCTAATTATGTGCAACAGCCGATTCAGAATAATCTCCATGCTTCAACTTCATATAATTTTAGCAACATGCAACATATGTATCCCAACTCCCATGCATCGGCAACCCCACAAATCTATATGCCGATGAACAACATGATGAGTTCAGTTAATCAAGTTGAAACACCCCATGTAGGAACTTCCAATAGCATGCAACAAGGTGTTTCACCTTTTTATTCATCGGCAAATAACTTGTAGTATGTTAATCCAAACATGCCGGTGGATAGGGGAATTGGCCATGCTACTACCAATTATTCAGCCAATTACCCTCAAACATCATATGCTACACCTCATGCTACTAATTTTTTGGCACCATACGCAACTGTTGATGTCCACAATTCGGCTTCTCACCTTCACGGTCATGGCCGAATAACTGAAACTTCTACAGGGGCACAAATGCCTTCACCTACTACCGTGGCATATCATGTTCCCCCTACACAATTACAGAATTTCAGCAACATCTCATTGCTGAAAGAGTCTAAAAGCATTGGGGGGCAACCATATCCAGACAGGGTAATTGAGAACAAGCTTACATTCTCTTGGGATTTGTGCAACGCTATTCGCCAGGAACTAATAGAAGGCGGGAAGCCTCATGATTTCGCTGCTGTAAAGGCTAGAGTTGTGCAAATGATGCATTCACCCAGTACTGTAGCATTCAGTGTACCCCCTAAACAATTGCAAACTTTCGGCAACTCATTGCCGAAAGAGTCTCAAAGCATTGGGGGGAAATCTCATGAGGAGTGGATGGAAATTGAGATGAGAAAGTTTAAAGCTCGCCAAACTGAGATGTGGGCTAAAATAAGACAAGAGCGAGAAGCCTTGCAAATTCAAAAAGAGAAAAGTATTGATTCAGGTAACAAAGAAAATTCGGTTATTGAAAAAGCTGAATCAAATAGTATGTGTACCGAATCTATCAAAGAAAAAGAGGACGCCAAGGCATTGAAGAGTCATTCAAAAGTGGATCAAAGTATTATTCAAGTGATACAACCATCATGCTCTCCCAACGTGTATGAAGAGGTATGTCTACCAAGTGATTTACCTATTTTCAGATTTGGTCACAACTTTATTGTTGATGCATCTGTTAGGAAAAATCTTATAAGTAATTTTGAAAGACCAATGATGAAGGGTAATTTACTCGTTGGCAATAAAATTGTTACAAAGCATATCGATCAACACATTGTACCATTCGAGGAGACCGATAATGACTTATTATTGCAGCCAAACATTTTCCCATTGTTTTATGTGAAGTTTATATCTAAGTGGGTAGCTTTGCTTGTTTCTTACTTGGCTTACACTTGGTCTCAATTGAGACATATGTGTAACAACTATTTTCATTTCAGAAATTTAAAGCCAAGGTTAAATTCTATTGAGAAAACCGATGCTAGTATAATATCTTATCCAAAGACATCGGAGATAGAGTGCAAAACACAATGCATAGCCGAATGGGGTGATGCAAAATCTGAACCATTCGTTTGCTTAACTCCAAAGCCGTTCTCACAGCAAGATCGGCTAGAAAATAAAAGGTTTACCTTCAATTCAAGCATGTGTGATCGAATATTTGATTTGTTGCTGAAAAATAATTACATTAGAATTCTTGATCACCATGTCAAGCCATCAATCCAAGGACGAATGTATTGTAGGTTGCATCATTTGTTCAAACATAATTTTGAGGATTGCAATATGTTTTATCAAATAGTCAAATCGGCCATTGATAAAGGACGATTGAAATTTGTTGAAACACCAAGAGATGACCAGTCTATTCCGATTGGTCCTGGTGGCAAAAAGTTTTTGCATCGGCTACTTCAAGCTGATCCATTTAAACATGAGAAGGTAAAAACTGCAGATAATGGGATCAAGCCTTCAAGTAAGAAAGTTGTTCAAGAGCACAATGATAATATTTTTGAAGGCGAAAATTCCATCGAAGCTACAATGAAGACGCCAAGGACCGGGGGGCAACAAGAAAATCCAAAGATTGATGCAAGCAAAATCAAAGAAAGCAAAGGCCGAGGTAAGCACAAAGGTAAAAAGCCAAAAGCCACTTTCGCGCAGCTATTGCAAAAATATGAGAAGATAAGTGAGGAGAAGAGTGCTTATCGGCCAACTAATGCAAAAGCATCAAGATCACCCCCTAGGCGCAAATCTGAGGATCGGTATTGGCAAAGTGAGAATTTCAATGCAACATATTCGTATCCTTATTTTGGGCCACCAATGCCAATGCCGTGGATGCCTCCCTATGCTCACGTAAATCCATATCCATCATGGGACATGTATGATACAAGGGCACATTCTCCATCTTATTATAAACCATCTCACCAATATTATGCAGCTCCAAGAAGACCAACCTTCAGTGAGCAGTCATATGTTCAAGACCGTTTCAATAAAAATGAATCGGCCCGGAGCTCAAGAAAGAAGATAGAGGTGGTCAAGCAAGTATACCGGGTCAAGAAAGATGGTCGTAAGTGTGCTACTTCAGATTTGATCTCAAATATCAAAGAGCCAATTAAAGTGTTGACATTGGTTACAAAAGGCAAAGAAGTGAAGCAATCAATTGTTAAAAATCAAAGTGTCAAATCTGAAGAAAAGAAGTTGAGGGTGCACAAGGCTAGAAAAGAGTTGCCATTGGTTGAAATAGAATCATAGCCGAGATGCCCACTCGGCTTATCGTATTGGCAAAAGAAGGAATTACAAAAGCTTAGTGCACATGAACTGAGAAAGAAGAACATGGCATGGGTTCCCAAGAGGAGCATTCAAAATAAAAATGATGTCCAGCCTTCTATTGCAACAAGTGTTACAAAAGTGAAGAAGGAGAAGAATGAAAGGAGTAAACAATTCAGCCGAAGGTTTCCATCACCCCCTCAAAATCTTCGGTTAGCACATCATCCATATTCATCAAACATCTCATTGATGCCTATGCCATGGAACTCATCCTCAGGTATGATTGGTTACCCTCCATGGGCTTACTTTGATCCATGGTTGCAATATAATTTCTTATATCATGAAAGGGTATTACCAAATCATTATACATTTGATTAGCTACAAGTTTGTTGCTGATCCAAACGGCCGAAATACTTGATTTTTCATTTCATTTGTTTATTTCGGCTATACATGCTTTGGTGGATGAAGTATATACGCAACTTATGGCAACGGCCGATATATAACTATCGCCCTGAGCAAAGACATGGCCGATATATAATTATCGCCCTAAGCACATATTAATGGCCGATGGAGTGTTGACATCGTCCTTAGAACAAGCCTAATGCAAATTATTTTTCGGCATACAAGTTTTGCCGAAAAACAGGGGGGCATGTGTTGACACCAGTTTTTTGGCACGAAACCAAGTTATGGTTGAAGCACTAAGGATGTGACATTCAAGGTGCTATTCTGCTTATCCAGCCATCAAGACAGCCTCCAGGGCGGTAGTACCACGCCCAAAGCGGTAGTACCGCGCAAACGGTAGTACCGTGTATTCACTACCGCGCTACTGCCGCGTAAAAAATGCTTCTGGACTCCAGAGCGGTACTACCGCCCGGAGCGCGGTACTACCGCTTGGCCGGTACTACCGCTTGAGAGCGGTACTACCGTGACTGCCTTCGCGCAGACTCGGGCAGATTTTGGAGAATCCGAGTTTGGCTAGCGTTTTTGACCCTTTGGAAGGAAATCTGGGTCCGTGTCTTGTACGGGAAGTCCAACCCCCTCATAAATAGATGAGGTGATGGCCGATTGAAACAACACACAATCGAACAAACACATCTACATCCTTTTACCCTAGTTTTATCTCTCTCCCTTGTATCTTTCTTCTCGTTCTTCGTCTGTTCTTGTTCTTGCAGGGCAGCGATCCACGAGGCTCCTAGGGGCGATCAGGTCGACCTAGGGCAGCCCATAGCCGTCGCGCGCCCTGACGGGGTCTCTCCCGGGCGTTGGGGTTTCGGGTCTACAAAAGCACCCGCCGGATTGCTTGCGTACCGCGCTTCCGGTCGGGTCTCCTTCGACGTGAGCTGCGGTGCATCACCCCCGGCGTCGAGGGTACACGGTGACGTGTTCGTGTGCGAACACCCAGGGATGGCATTGCCATGCGAGCCGCCAGCACCGCTATGGCCCCCGGGACCGTCCGGGGAGCGATCGCGGCGGCGAGGCCCCAGCCGTTGGTGCGCAGGGCATCGGTTGACGGGGCGCTAACCGTCCTCGAAGGAGAAGGACCAAGAGAAGCCTCTCTTCTGGGGGTAGACATCGTCGGAATCGCCGGATGGGATGCCACTCTGGCCGGAGTCGCTGCTACGCCCGGAGTAGCCGCCGTGGCGCGGCGAGTAGTCCCATACCTTATCGAGATGCAGCAGGATCGGGTAGGAGAGGAGGTTGGCCGGCCCCTCAACCGGCACAGATGGCTCGTGGATGCCGAGCTCCGGGAAATCGAACGGCGGCGTGGCAGCGAGGGGACGTTCCTCCAGCGCAAGGGAGCCGCGACGAGCGATCATCTCCGGGTCCGCAGACCACACCCAGACGCAGAAGCATGCCGCGTCCTGCTCGGTGGGGTGGATGTCGTCGACGCAGTCCATTAGGCAAGACTTGCCAAAGAGGACGGCGACTGTCTCGAGCTGGTGGCCATGCTTAGGCACCCCTTCGTGGCAGACTCAAGCCCGGAAGGGAAGCGGCACCAGCTCAGCCCCGACCAGGCGAGTCCAGGGGCGGAAGGCGAGGGAGGCGTAGCCGACGTGCAGAGTGTCAGGTAGACTTATGGCCAGGTTGCGGATGACGGGGTCGTTGAACAGAACGAAGAAGTCGCCACCGTGCGCAAGCATGGTGACGGAGTAGGTCACCGGAGCGAGGGAGAAGCGCCGGCCCACCTCCGCCGCGACCTGGCTAGCACGGAGGCGCGGCCTGTTCCCGATGGTGATCAGCATGGCACCATGCGCCTCATGGAAGCGCTCGGCCGACACCATGGCCGAGGTGAACGGCGCGATCCCAGTGACGAACTCGGGCCGGTTGCACGCGTCGCCGGGCACCAGGTCCAGCTCCATGTCGACGGATGGTGACGGCGCCGGTCCCAAGATGGACGGCTGTGTAGACGCAACGGCGTGATGTGAGAGCAGCGGGCGTGGCGGGACAGCAGAAGCCGGCTGGTCAGGGGGGAAGAGATACGGGAGGCCACCGGCTGCCGGAGAGAAACCTGGTGGTCGGGAGGAAAAGTGAGGCACGAGGAGGCCGGGAGGCGGGTGGAGTTGGGGTGGTCGGGAGGGAAAGACAAGCGGAGGCTAGCCGGGGGGCGGTCCTGCGGATTGGGGAACCGGCGAGCCTTATGGCCAGGTTGCTCGCAGAGGAGGTAGGTGGGAGGCTTGGTGCAGCTCTTGACACGGTGGAGAGGGGAGAGGCAGTTGTAGCATTTTCCCTCGGCCGTCTCCTTAAGAAGAGCAAGGAACGGCAAGGGAGGGGAGGGTCCTGGCACGCCATGAATGCCCTGACGCGGATGATAATGGCGGCCATTGGATGCGCGCTGCTCCTCCAGAAGGCATGCGCGCCGCTCCCGACGCCACCAGCCTTTCTTCCGCTGGACGGACCAGCCGTTGGGGCAGGGCGTGGCCTGCCGCGGCGCACGCCGATCCGAGCCATTCACGCCGGAGGGGCCTGGGTCTCCGCCAGAGCACGGCCATCCCTCTTGAATCCTGCCCGAAGAGGGTGGCGTGGTAGGGTGGATAGCGATGGCAGGTGAGGAGTAACTGCCCTTTCCCCTCGCGGCCGATGCAGGGGGCGGCGCAGAGAGCAGGGCCTCCATGAAGGATGCCCTGACGGCCGGCGAGGCGGATGGCGAGGACAACGGGCTGCAGGATAGATCCAGCCCGCGCGGGGTGAGATCACGGTGGGGGGGAGGAGGTGTACGACAGCGGCCGGAGTGGTCCGCCGCCGGTGTGGCAAGGTGGACGGGGCTAGGCGGAGGAGGGGGAGCCGGGCTCTCGTGGCTCTCCATCGTGGCTCAGAACATACAAAAAAAATAAAGAAGAAAAATAGAAGTTCCTTGTGAAGAGGGATGAGTAGGGCATAGGATACTTGGAAGTACCTTATTAATCAAATAAAGTGTTTTTTCTTCTTTATTTGGTTCTAACTATTCCAATGGTCTGACTTTGGCAATGTACTATATGTCTATATCGAACAAATATGAGCCAAGGTCACATGACTCAATGTGGGAAGCAAAACTGGAACTTTTCATTGCGCCGGTAGAAGACTTGGGATGCTTTAGATCTAGGAGTTGCAATCACAAACTTATAACAAGTTTAATAGGTTAATTTTCTTTTCTAAAAGTTTAGAGACCTAAGATGATACACTTATAGTTCGTCGGTGTATTTCACTTTGTTTATTTTAGATGCAGTGAAATGTGTTTATACTCTAAGAAAAAAATAAAAAATACCCTCCTTTCGATATTTGCCCTGGGTCTGTCTCGCGGCGTTGATGCTCCCCCGCAACCCCCCATAGTTGATGGAGGCGCTTCGCGACGAGCAATTTTCTCTCCGATTCACAACATAAGATTTCTTTATTTAAAAAAAAATAAGTTTTATAACAACATCAACAATGTCGTTTGCAGCCGAGCGAAGAAAATTTTCATCAATTACAACACCTGAAAATATAAAGTGAAGAGAATTAATGAAGAGCAAAATTACAACCCGATGCGTTTATTCGTGAGAACGCTTGTGAATAAACTCAAAGGTACAGTCTTCGACAAAGTCAAGGGGTTCAGGATTTGCATCAAGCATATTGAATCATCCAACGAATGGAAGTCCGTGGCTAATGCCATCAAGACGGCGAAGTTCTCTCTCAACATACCAGTGATGGAGAACGTAATCATGCTCATGTTGATTATGAGTGAATTCATGGAAGAATGACTTCGCAGATGCATTTCGTTTGTCATACTTTCGAGTCTTATAAGACCAAAACTCATCAAACGAAGAAGTGGGAAATTTAGTGTGGAATTTGCGCCATAACGAACCAGACATAAAGTAGTCACCACGATTCATAGTCACAGGCAACACACCTTCGGTAACCTGCGCAGGGACCAACTCCGGCACCTGCACAGGAACCACGATTGTTTTAGTACAAAAAGAAGTGACATCCAGCCATAATGTTTACAACATAAAAAGCCCAAAGAAAATCCCTCACACCTCTCCTCTATTGTCTAGATCGGTAGAAGTTCCTGTAGGAGCAGCAGCGAAGGTGGCGGCAGGGGCTCCTTGTTAGTTGCAGGGTTTGTAGATGTTGTAACGGATGGATCAGCTCTAGTGCTTTGACTTTGTTGCTATAAAAAGGAAACAATATTTAGTTAAGTAAATAAGAACAAAAAGTCACATACAAAGGCAAAACTAAAAAGAAGAGAAAACCTGATGGAAGAGGCGTCGTCCTTCTTCAACAATAAGAGCATAACCAGCTCATTGAAAGAAACCCCTCATAAAATTCTTCGCGGTGTTCTTAGGGAAGGGGGGAATCTTGTCTGCAGAAACATCTTCGGGCCAAGCATAGTCATGATCGCGAAGACGGCACAGTTCGGACTTTGTGATAACCGCGTTGCTACTGTCTGGGGGAGAAGTCATGAGCGAGCAAATAGCGTGAGCAAGGGTCCGCGCAGATACAACGGCGCCCAATTCCCCAAAGGCGCACCCGTTGATTCCAAGGGACTTGATGCCATCAACGACCCATTTAAGGATGTCACCAATAACACAGTCTCTAAAATTCAGCGGAGGAGGAGGCATTGTATCTGGATGATAGTACCTAGGGGAGCTAAATAGCTCGGCGAACTTGCTTTTGCGAGTCGCGATCAGGCAGAGACTAGTCGTTTTACGATAAAAAATAACTCTGCTTTATTGAATTGTAATTACACAACTGAGACCGATGGTCGATTTACATGAATATGTAAACTATGGGTAAAATCGACACATGTGTTCGATGTTCCACGAGTTGTCGACTTCTTCACCAGTGAGAGTTTGGAGCCCATACGACCTAGGTCTAGTGACCTTGGAGACGATGAAAGGACACTCCCAAGGCGAATTCAGCTTGTGCAGCCCCTTGGTGTCTTGAATACGCTTGAGGACCACGTCGCCTGTGTTGAATGAACGTTCTTTAATGTTGCAATCATGATAGCGGCGAATTCCTTCAAGGAATGTTGCTGACAGGATGAGTGCTGCACAGCGAGCTTCTTCGAGGCTGTCTAAGTCTAGACGCCTTTTTTCTTCTGCCGCAACCTCCTCGTATTGCTCGACTACTGGGGATTTCCGCATGACATCGGCGGGGAGGACGGCTTCTGATCCGTAGAAGAGGAAGTAGGGTGAGTACCCTGTAGGCTTGCACAGCTATGTGCGAAGCCCTCAGAGGACATTGGGTAGTTCCTATAGCCACTTGCGACCCTTGGTGTTTCCAATGTCGTGCGGGACATTTAAACTTACATTTGCAAGTAATTAGCTGCTGAATAAAACTTGTTAGCCTTCCACTATATAAAGCCTTGCATGTCTCCTATCCAAGGGTATTATCATGAGTTATCTATTTAAACTTGTTTCCCCTGTAAGAGGCAATAAATGCAGAATGTGCAAAGTGTGAAATCTGCCTAGAGCTGTGCCTAGTGGTGCGTTCATGTAAGTTACCGATCATCTGTTGTGGAGGATGACGACGCTGAATGTGCCGTGGAGCCTCTCGCTCTGAAGTCGCCTCCCCCTCAACAGCAGCTGGATCACTCCGATCTTCTTCTTCATCATCCTGTAGTGGTACTGGTTGACGGCTCGAAGTAGTGGAAGTAGAGGTAGGGCCATCAACTCTCGTAGTTGAAGTAGAAGGTACAGGTGCAACAGCTGGAGCTCGGTCAATCTCATCATCCTCTTCCTCACCACCATCCACACGCTCTTCCTCTTCCTCAAAAATGCTTTGCCCCATTTCATGTTCACCTGCAACTTCAAAGACAGGAGTTGTGCAAGGCATAGTTTCATCGAAGGTAATCTCACAAGTTTCTACGATCCGGTTAGTTTCAAGGTTAAGCACACGATAAGCTCGACTATGAGAAGCATAACCCAGAAAAATACCATCCGTAGAACGAGATTCAATTTTATCCAAATTACCTTGCTTGAGAATGAAACACTTGCAACCAAACACTCTCAGGTGACTTACTTTGGGGGTATGTCGATGCATCAGCTCATAAGAGGTTTCAGGAAAGCTCGCAAAAAGATTCGATTGGAAACATAGCAAGCAGTGTTGACGACTTCGGCCCAATATTTTCTAGGAGTCCTATGCTCATCAAGCATCGTCCTAGCCATTTCACAAAGGGTCCGATTCTTCCGTTCAACAACACCATTCTGAGGAGGGACATAAGGCGATGAAAACTGGTGTTCAAGACCAAGATCATTGCAAAAGGCTTTAAAACGAGCGTTCTTGAATTCTGTGCCATTGTCACTGCGGATAGCTCTCATGGCATCTTTTGGTCGCTCGTTTCTCAACCTCAAGATCAAATCTCGAACAAAAGGAAATGCCTCATCCTTAGATTCCATGAAGAAAACCCATGAATACCTCGAAAAATCATCAACGATCACAAGCACATACCACTTCCCACCAACTGAGCAAACACGAGCTGGACCAACAGTGTCCATATGCAACAGCTCGCCTGGATGCTCAGTCATCACCTGATTCACAGGTGGATGGGAAGCAGCAACCATCTTCCCATGTCGACAAGGAGCACAAACAAGATCTTTCTCAAACTTTAATTTGGGCAAACCACGAATAAGATCCAAAGTACTCAAGCGGGAAAGCAAATCAAAGCTCAAATGACCCAATCTCCTATGCCACTTCCAAAGCTCAGAAGATGAGCCAGCCACTAAACACCGAGAGAGACCAAATGACTTGGAAAAATCAACTCGAAACACTTGACCCTCGGGGACGATCATACACACAAGATCGCCTCGAGAATCTAAAATCCTTGAGGTCCCTTTGCTTAAAACGGACCTCATAACCATCATCAAGCAGTTGCGACACAAAGAGCAAATTGAAACCAAGAGAATCAACAAGAGTAACTCGCTTGAGCATGAAATTCTTACTCACCTTGATAACACCTTCAGACAACACCTTACCTTTGCTATTATCCCCGAAAGTGATGTACTCCTTGGTCATCACCGGGGTGAGGCTGGAGAACCATCTGTGATCACCGGTCATGTGTCGAGAGCAACCGGAATCAATAAGCCACGTGTTCCCCAGGCCTCCGACCTGCTCAAATAAAGGGAGACCAAGGATGAGCAAATGACTCAACACTGGGGTTAGAAAAACAAGTAGAATACCAATGTCAAACCATTTGCTCAAGAGTGGGGTTAGCAAAATCAATCATCTCTCGTCTCACATGAGGACTACGGCCAACGCTAGGGGGAAAACGTGGTCCGTTGTAGCTCCGAGACTCAAAGCCACGGCCATGCTGTCCTGGGCCATATTGATCATGGCGAGGAGCATGCCTGGCAAAAACACGCGAAGGAGCAAAACACACACTATCCACACGACGAGGTGGAGGAGCTGTTCTAGGCGCATGTACACCATGAGAGGGGTGGTACATGTCCCTGTTGCCCCACTCACGCTCACGCCTCAAAGCCTTCTTCTTGCGAAAGCAAAACTCCTCAAGGTGACCCCATCTCTTGCAATACTCACAGTGGAATCTAGCAGGCTGTTTTGGGTGTGGATTCACTCTAGGTTGTGGCTTAGCTTGGGGTTTTGGTGGTGGTTTCTTAGGAGCAATTTCCGGAAGTGTGTCAAGCTTGTTCTTGAGGTGGTTTGGCTTTTCCACCCAAATGGCTTTCTTGGGTGCTTTGGGTGGTGTCTCAATGAAAACTCCATCTCTCACACACTCAGACAAGTTTTGCTCACAAGCTGGATTGGGTTGCTCTCTATTTTTAGTGGGTGACTCTCGAGGGGTGTAGTCAGCTGGTGGCTCACACTGGTTGTAGCTTGGTTTCTTTCTCTCACCACTGTTTTGACCCACCTTCTCACACAACCTATCAAAGAACTTGTGCAACCCATTAAAATGACAACCCTTCATAATAGACCCAAGCCCAAAACCATCAGCCCTTTTGAACTCCTGAATCATCATGCCTAGCTGAGGTTCCCTACTTGACACCCAACTAAGAACAGTGCGCAAGTAAGAGTTTTCATCCTCAGCATGTTGCAAATTAAACTTGAGTTCAGGACAAACAGTGCATTCAGGAAGTTTAGATCTAGCAATGAACTCAGACTTCTCTAAAGCACTAAGCTTAGCACATGCATCATCCAACTGAACTTGCAAAGCAGGGCAAGACTTACATGCACCAAGCAAAATAGGTCTAGTCTTGACCTCATCTAAAGCAGCCCTAGTCAAATCCAATTCATCTACCAACAAAGCATGCTTAGATTGTAAAGATGCAAGACTAGCCATATGAACACCACATTCATCACACTCAACAACATCAGAAACAGTAGGAGCAGATTTAAGCATATCTATCTCAATCAAAGCACTCTCTAAGTTAGCCTTAAGCTCAACTCGTTCACGAGCTGCCTTCTTAATCAACTTATCTTGATTGATCAGGCAATCATTCAATTCTTCTATTTCTAAGGCAAGTTGTTCTGGAGTAGCTTTTACCTCTGTTTCTGTGTCGGAGTCGCTTTCCTTGTCATCCTTCTTGTTGTCGGTGTTGAGGGCCATGACACAGTACCCGTCGCGGTTCTTGCCGGAGTAGAAGCAAAGGCCGTTGAAGTTCTTGCCATCCTTCTTCTTCGCCTTGCGATCGTCGTCCTCCTCACTTGAGCCTTGAGTCGGTGTGGTCGTCGGTGTCGGAGTCGACGTCGCTGAGGGAGGCGATGAAGGCATGCGCTTTGGCCTTCTTACGATGCTCCTTCTTCTCGCGGTCGGTGTACTTCTTCTTCTTCTTGGTGCCGTCCTTGTTCTTGTGCTTGTTGTAGTCGTACCTGCTCTTGGATTTGTTCTTGTCGGGGCAGTCGGCGGCGAAGTGTCCTGGCTTCCCACAGTCGAAGCAGGTGTTGTTGTTCCTTCGCCGGTTCTTGTGGTTGTCGTTGAAGCGCATGAATCGCCGAGTGATCAAGGCAAGCTCGTCATCATCAAGAACCTCCAGCTGCTCCTCTGAAACAGAAACCAAAGAAGACAAGGCAAACGACATAGAAGAAGAGTTACTCAAAGACTTCGGCTGTCCAGAGCCTGACATGAGTGCCATACTATTTGGATCAGTAGGGCCTCCTTGTTTTGCTCGGAGCCTCTTGTCAACCTCCGTGGATTTCAACTTGGCAAAGAGTTCATCAGTGGAAAGTGTTTCATAATTGGGTGACTCGATGATAGCATCAACCTTCGTACCCCACACTTCGTGATCCAAGGCATGCAGGAGCTTTAGAGCTCTATCATGATCAGTGTAGGGTAAGTTGGTGATATTTGCTTTCATCTTGTTCACAATAGCCAAGAAACGCTGAAACAAAGCATCGGCAGACTCACTAGGCAAATGAACAAAGTTCTCATACTCACGCCTATAAGTCTCAAAGAGTCTAGCCTTCACCTGACTGTTTCCCTCATGGAAACTCTGAAGTCAAGACCAAATCTCATGAGCAAGAGACAGATCTTCGACTCGATCGAACTCAGCACGACTCAGACTCGCAAATAGAATATCAACCGCCTTGCTGTTGGCGTGATACTTATCCCTATCATCCTGAGTCACACGAGTAGCAGGAATCACATAAGTCACATCCTGAGTGATTTCCCAAACCGCTGCTCCCCTACTATTTAGATGGGCTTTCATACGAGTTTTCCAATACCGATAATCAGAGCCATCAAAGTAGGGTGTAGCGGTCGAGGAAGAACGATCAGAGGTCGCCATCGTGGGTTTCGAAACCGATTAAGGTATGGAGAAACCTTAACCGGCTCTGATACCAATTGAAGGACCGAAAGGGCGACTAGAGGGGGGGGGGGGGGGGGTTAATGGGAGCCTATAAAAATTCTCAACGAGAACTAGGCCTATGTCCCAAGTGCAACCCCAAAGCACACCTTGCGTTTTATCGTCAAGATGACGCAAGTCAACTCGTGACAAGCTCACTCTAGGAACGATAAGAAACGCTCAAATCACAGCGGAAACATATCATGAATTTACTCCATCAAGTTTACACAAAAGAGATTAAGCAAGATCACTACTGACTGATTACTCAACTAAGCAAGCAAGCAAGAACGACTAAAGATTAAACATAGTTAGCAATAGATATTACTAAAGAGTCAAAGAACAGATGCAAGTACTGCTACTGTATATCGACTGAACATGCAAACAAGGGTTAACAGTAAACAACTTAACTAATTCCCAGCACCAAGCTCACATGAATCACCACCGATAATAAAATACACTAAGGACAAGCAAGTAATGATTGCATGAGGATTAGTCACATAAGAAGACAAAGATGGTTCACAATCTGATGATCGAAACCTGTAGCTTCTGTTGCTTGCTAGCTTACTGTTACCTGCTACTGAACGTTGTCGCTGCTTGGACAGGTCTCCTGGTGCTGGCACGTTGGGCTTCGCGTACTGAAACTGCTACCTGGGCCACTCGGCCTGCTGATGCGCGTGGGCTGTTGGCCTGGCTCGTGCGCTGGTGGGCTGCTCCTGCAGCTTCCCCGCCTGGACCGCTGCCGACCTGCACAGCCTGCTGCGCGAGCTTGTGGCCCGCTCGCCGATGGGCCGGTTTGCCTGCTAGGCCGCTGCAGCTGGCCCGCTCGCTCTGGCTTGCGAACGCGTGCTTCAGCTTCCGTGAATCGACGACGCCCTGCAACAGAGAAGAACAGAGACGAACTGCAAGAACAAGCAAGAACACGCACCAACTTCAAATCCAAACAACTTCTTCCGTACTCCACCGATCAAGATGAAACTTGAGACAAGTAAGTAATACCCCAAGGGCAAATAGATCCATGAGACAAATCTCGAAAAGCTCAAGTATTCATCGCAAATCTTGGAGAAAACCGAAACCCTAACTCAAGAACACGTTTTGGGAAAAAGCTTAAAATCAAGCCGAATTCATGAGGGATTTGGAGGGGATCATATCAAAGATGCTCCCTAAGGTCCTAGCAACATTTCCCTTCAACCAAACTCACGAGATTCGGGCTCAAACATGAAGAACGAAAATTCCCCAAAAATAGCTCCGAAAATAGGGAAAAAGAAAAACGCTCGGGAATCAAAGATTTAGCACGATTTGAGACAACAAACAACACTAAATCACGAGAACATCTTCTATACAAGATGAGGACTAGCCTCCTCCCTTCATCCACCCACTAAAGATGAAGAAATCAAGAGAAAAGGGTAATCACTCTCTAATCTCCCTCTCTCCTCTCACTTTAAGCACATGACTAGCCTCTAAGCCAAAAGATAATGAGTTGCTAAGCTAAGGGCATCTCCAACGCGAGACGCTTAGACGGACGCCAGGATAGATTTCCTATTGGTTTCCCGGCCGATTAGCAGTTAGCCCTTCAAATCCTAGCTTCAAGTGTGGCATCGATGCAAAGGTTTGCATCGGGCGCTACGCCTCTTTTCTTCGCTCCACCAGGCGTGCGTAGTTGTAATTAGCGCTTGTAGGTAGCGCTTAGCATTGAGAGGGTAGTGCGCTTAGGTATTTTTTATTTTGTGATATTTATTTTTTCCCTTCATAAGCGCCTTTTGAAGCGTCCAACATTGAACATGCTCTAAGAAGTGCTGAAATAACCAGCCCCCCATCCCTATTTATAGTCCAGGACGAAAGACAATACTACCCCTACATCTACAACTAGGATAACTACCCATGCAGGGGCATTTTGGTCCAAGTTTTTATCCGCGCATCGGACGGACACGCCGCCTTCACGACTTTGCTTCGCCTCGACACAAGCTTCGCGATGACGCCACGTGCCCTCCTTCTCGAAGCTCCGGCCGCACCGGGCTCGCCCCCGGTTTTGAAGCCCAAACCGGGAAACCTGCCTGTGCGGTGGTTTTGAGGCCCAAACCACCCAAACCGTCCATCTTAGCTTGGCCGCCACGCGACCTTCTCGATGTCGATGCGTGTCCGGCCTCCGCCAAGCCTCCCGCTCGACTTGACCGACGCCGTCTCCATCCCGTCATGTCCTCTCGCCGTTTCGTGCCCCATGTGGACCGCCCGTGACTTCGCCCGGACTCCTCGGGTCCATCGGTCCAAGCCTACTCACGTTCATCCTTCACCGCCCTTGGTCCATCGGCATGAACCTTTCGCTTGACCTTCACCGCACGCCGTCGACCGCCACGTCGCATCCTACACCTGCACATCACAAGCCAAGAGCAACATCAAACCAACACAACGTTGTCAATCACTCATCATCCAAGGGTGCCCACCATTGGTCCTCAATACTTCTTCTTTTTTTAAAAAAAAGAGAGCATAATTTCTAAAAGATGTGTAATAAATACGGGGTACCTTTGCATCACTTTTTGGAGAAGCATATAATTTCAAGTGTATTGAGAAGAATCAAAAAGAATGTTGAATGTTCTAGAGGGACAAACTTAAACCTTAGAGCTTAAAAAATATTTTACCTTAACTATTTTGAAATAAAAAACTAAACACCCTTCTCCTCCAACGCAGCGCGAAAAAACTCAAGGCATGTTGGTTTTACGCCTAAGCATCTCCAGCAGTCCCCCAATAAATATTTCCCAATAATCAGTTAATGGGGATTTCCCAATATCTCTTTCATTGTTATTGGGAGAGTTACTTTTGCAGTCTCCCAACTAAGGTCCCGTTTAGATCCCTAGAGATTATGTAATCCCACTAAAAATAATCATTAATGCATCCAAACAGGTTAGATTCTACGATGAATTATAAGAATCTACCCATCTTAATTCTAATAATCCCACTATCTCCTCCAACCTAGCTATTACGAGATTATAGGTTGGGAAATGACAATTGTACCCCTATTCCAATCCTTATTCGCCATCCAAACCAAGGGTATTATAGACAATTGAGCTTTTCAAAGAACCCCATATCATAATCCTAGAATCCACACAAACTAGATTATTACTATTCAGAATCTGGATTCTCATAATACTATCTAGATTCTCGTAATCCTTGGGATCCAAACATGGCCTAACATATTGGGAGAGTCACAACTCCTCCTTTATTTATGGAGAGTTGGGGTGAATTATTAGGTTATCCCAATAATTATTGGGAAAAAGGAAAATTAAAGGGAGTTAGCTGCTGGAGCACTATTTTTTTACCAACTCTTCCAATACGGTGGTTGGATTGGGAATTGGGGAACTGCTGGAGATGCTCGTAATACCCACTACGAGGACCTGCACAAATTAAATTAATTAAACATTGGCACAAAGTAACTAAATTGTCGAAACGGCTTCACTAATGTAACATCAAGTATCCCTGGGAGTAAGGATTATGCAACGTTCGAAGCTTTTATTCAGCACGCTTTGTGTAGCATGCAAGGCTTTATATAAAACCTTTATATAAAAAAAAAACAAATTACAACACGATCGGTCCACCAACCGCTTGTTGTCTGACAGCAATTTCCTCCTTGATCAACCAAAACACATGCGTCGCCGTCTTTGTCTTTCCTTCAAAAGTCTGAACATTAATGTACCATAATGAAATTTATGTGATTATATGATATGATTCCGATACAATATGGATTACACCAAGGTTCTTAAAAAAAATTACCTAGGTTTATAAGAGTGTATGTGTTGTGTGGGTGGGTGGGTGGGTGGGGGGGGGGGGGGGGGGTGCACACTTGCACTACAAAATAAAAAAATAGTATTTTCTTAGCTGGGTTTGTCTCTCATGCCCCTCCATGGGAAGGAAACTGCATAGGTGAGGAAAGTTAGTTTTCAATTTTATTCGGCACTGGCCATTCGGCTGAATTGAGACGCCTTGAATTCTACTGCCACGACATGCCTCCATGATACAGAATGGATATACGTTGTTTGCGGTTTAAGCTCTCAAAGTGAGCATCTGGATCTTTATACTTTTCACGTGTTTTACTCTAAGTTCAAATATTTATGAACATGGATTTTTTGCTTGGAAGGAACCACTTGAAAGGTTTAAGGACCCAAATGCTCAGTACCAGAGTTTGTGGATCTAGATGATGGGAAAAAAACAAAAAGCCTTTGCTAAATTCTTCCCCCATAAAAATTATTTTCCTCTATATTTTCTATTTATCTTCTTAGTTTTAAATAGTTACACACTTGGAGTGCAAATGTGCAATCTTGGTCTCTTGGATGCGCAGGGGCAGGGTAGATAAAGAACAAAGGCAAAGTCAGAGGGGAAAGCTCGTCTTGGTCATCATCCGAGCTAGAAAACTGCGGCAGGTCGAGCCTAACGACTGTAAGCTTACTAAAATATATGTGGGCTAATACACCTGGATTAGACTCGTTTAAACAGCAAACCGAGCTTAATTAGGAGTGAAAATGCAAGACCTAACGGTCAAGAGAAGACAAAAAAAAAGGAAGGAACTCGATCATTTTCAGTATCAGTTATGCTAACACTTTCCTACAAGCTAAGGGTCGTGGTTTCCCACTGTTTCACACTTCCATTTTTTAAAAAAAAAGAAAGAAAGAAAAAAATAACGCCGTACCTGAAACACGGTTAGCGTTTTACTTGCTCCCAGGAAAAATGCAAACAAGTCCAGGGTCCCAGCTCTCTTAAAATTCTCAATATCTGAATGTCAACGCGACCCCAACCATCTACTCCAAAAATTAATGAATGAAATAAAATACTGTGTAAGAAATAGGGTGCCTTTGTTGCTTTCCGTCACTAAACAAGTATACAGCGTGCTGAATAAAACTTGTTAGCCTTCCATATATTTTTCCACTGTTTAAATGATGTTAAACTTTTGGCAATTAAAGTTTATGCAACGTTCGAAGCTCTAGTGATACCTTGATAGTAATCATGGCACACTATTCTAAGGGAGTAAATTTTAATGCTCAATAAATGTATGTTTAAGCATCTGACATCCTTCATGGTTGTGTAGTTCCCTGTCTTCATGTTTTTGCTTGTGTTTTAACTGTCAATTTGTTCTATCTGTAATTTAGGTGTGAGATGTCTCATCTGGTGAGGATGGTGATATTGTAGGTGGAGCCACTGTATCTCTTTTCAACAGCAAAAGGCAGCTTAAAACGGGAAGTTGGAAGCTACTTTTGTGGCCCAAAAAGTAGGGAGATGGAAGTGTCCCCACCTCAACACCTGGCAAGGTTACATAGAGGACTTTGTTTGCTTCTCATGAGCTATATAATGATTGATTGTATCTTTTTGCTTGCCATTCTTACCCAAGGTGAATTTACCATTTCCTATAACATGCAGATTCCTAAGAATGAGAGGGGTGAGATAGAGCGCTTGAGGGACTCATTAACAAGTATGAAAGAGGAAAAATACAGCATATAGATTGGCTGGACTGTCTTACCTTCAATACTTTGGAGAAAGCTGTGAAGAAAGAGCACAAGAGGACAGCGAATTTGTATTCTAGCCTGATAGTCGAATTTTACAGCTTTGACCACGGAGTTGTCTTCCAGGTTAGCATTACTTACCAATATGCCTTTTTCCTTTTTTCTTATGAATTTCTTGTAATCCTTTTGGATGATTTGTTTTCAGCAGCCCCTTATATTATATTGACGTGTGGTTTCCTGTAATTACCCATGCAACTAAATGATTGATTCTTTTATTTTAGAGTACAATGCATAGATGATCCTTAAACTTGTTTGGGCGTGTCACTTAGGTCTGTATACTATCAAATTGCAGATTTGGCTCCTTAAACTTAGCCTGGGTGTCATTAGTTCCCTACACTCTCAAAATGCAAATTTAGCACCCTAAACTTGGCTTTGGTTGTCACCTAGGTCCCTATACCCGGTCATTGTCTATGGCTGCTTAAGGCTGTGGCTGTATCGGTCGGTGTTTTAGTTGTTTCTATGGCTAGTCTATTGCCTGATGTGTTGTGTGTGTGGGGGGGAGGGGGGTTGAGTTCTGTATTTGGTGAAAGCAATAGGATTGCATGGAAAAATAGATTAGATTGATAGGAGATAGGTGTTACAATATATAGGGGTGAGGAGATCCTAGGGTTTATAGAAACAGAACGGGCTAATGATCTCCTCCTATCTCTAATCAATCTAATAGGGGCCGGCCGGGCTTAACAACCATGGGAGCACAAGCCCATATACACACGCATGACATATATCTGTCTAACACGCCCCCGCAGTCGAATCGTCGATGCATCGAACATTCAAACTGGACCTAAACTCCATGAAGACAGAGGAAGGCAACCCTTTGGTGAAGACATCGGCGAACTGAGAAGTAGTGGGTACATGAAGAACCCGCACATCTCCAAGAGCAACGCGCAGAGGGGTCTGCAGACAATATCAGCACCGTCTACATGTCCTCCAATCCCGTCCAGCATCAACGCACCAAGCATGATTGATCTTCATTACGGGATTGGAGGACATGTAGACGGTGCTGATATTGTCACAATACACCAAGGTGGCTCGGCACAGAGGGGTCTGCAGCTCTCCCAGCAACTGATAAAGCCATGTAGCCTCAGCAACAGCATTGGCAACAACATGGTACTCGCCCTCGGCGCTGGAGTGGGAAACCGTATTTTGACGCTTGGAGGACCAAGACACCAGATTGTCGCCAAGGAACACAGCATAGCCCGAGGTGGACTTGCGCGTATCGGGACAACCAGCCCAGTCAGCATCAGAGTAAACAACCAAATCAGCCTAAGAGGAAGGGCGCACAATCAAACCCAAATCCAGTGTGCCACGTATGTATCGAAGAATGCGCTTCAGAGCTGCAAGATGAGGCTCCCGAGGATCATGCCTATGCAAACAGACCTGTTGGACAGCATAGGCAATATCTGGCCTGGTGAAGGTGAGATACTGAAGTGCCCTTGCTAGACTTCGGAAATCAGTGGACTTCTCCATAGGCGGTCCATCAGCAGAGAGCTTTGGGTTCAAATCAACAGGTGTGGTGCAAGGCTTGCAATCGGTCATCCCAGCACGTTCCAAAATCTCATGCATATACTGCCGCTGGGAGAGAAAAAGATCAGAACCCATGCACTGGACTTCCATCCCCAAAAAGTGGTGTAACTCACCGAGATCCTTCATAGAGAACTCTTGCTGGAGGGCGCCAATAATGCGGCGCAAAAGGAGCACAGAGGAAGCGCAAAGCAGGATGTCATCAACATACAGAAGTAGATAAGCCATGTCACTGCCGCTACTGTAAACAAACAGAGAAGTATCCGTCTTGGCTTCCACAAAACCGAGCTGAAGCAGGAATGTCGCGAAGCGGCTGTACCAAGCCCGAGGCGCCTGCTTGAGGCCATAGAGAGACCGGTTCAGGCGACAAACAAAATCTGGATGAGCGGGGTCCTCAAAACTAGTAGGCTGTACACAGAAAACCGCATCGGACAGGGTGCCGTGAAGAAAAGCATTCTTCACGTCAAGTTGATGTTTCGGCCACTGACGAGAGAGAGCCAAAGACAGAACCGTGCGAACATAGGCTTCACCACCGGGCTGAACGTCTCAGAGAAATCTATGCCAGGTCGCTATGTGAATCCCCGAAGAACCCATTGTGCCTTATAGTGCTCCAGAGAACCATCTGCCTTGAACTTGTGCTTGAAGACCCACTTCCCCATCACAACATTAACCCTAGATGGATGTGGAATGAGATCCAAGTGTGATTCTCCTAAAAAAGCCGAGAATTCTTCCTACATAGCTTGTCTCCAATTAGGATCAGCAAGGGCGGCGCGATAGCTCCATGGGATAGGAGACAAAGGAGCCGCCTGAAACAGAGCAGGAAGTCGGAACCTTGACTTGCTGCGTGTCTGCATGCTGAGCTGGTTCACCACAGGAGGAATTGCGACAGAGCCGGCGGCAGTGGAGGTGGACCAATAGGGTCGGGTGCATGTATCGGGACCTGGACTGGAGAGATGCGAGTTGCAGGATGAATCGGCCTGTGAACGCGCCTGGAGAACACTAGCCTGGCGTCCTTTCTGAGAAGAGGCAGGCGACGACGTGCTGTCTGGGGCGCGCTGGTCCCTGTCGAGCAGCCAGATCCCGGCACATTGTGTGACGAGGCAGCAGCTGGGGTCGAGGGAGAGCCCGATGGCATGGAGAAGGTCGAGGACGGTCGTGGCGGGATGGCCACCAGCTTGGCGGGCGACGCTGGTGGTGGAGGGGCCGCGCGTGGTGCGGGGTTGATGGGCGATGCTGGTGGCGGAGGGGCCGCGTGTGGCGTGGGGACGGAGGGCGGCCCAGGCGACGGGGCAGGCGCGGAGACGGCGGGGGCGCCCGGGGCAGGGCGTGAGGGGCTCTGGGGCGCCGGTAGTTGTGTCGGGCCGTCCATGGTCGGACCAGGGGCGGGCGGGTCCAGCTGGTGTGGAGCAGCCAGGACCGGCCGGAAGCTGAGCGGAGGGCCAGCCGCACATGGCTGTGCGGGCAGAGCGCCATGGGGACCTGCAGGCAAAGAAGGGCGTGACGCTCCAGGGAGCGGCACAACATTAGGCGGTGCAGTTAGGAAATCAAAATCCTTGCTGGATGGTGGGGAGTCGTCGCCGGAGAAGGGGAAGGATGATTCCTCAAAGACCACATGACTCGAGATGATGATCCAATTGGAGGACCGATCGAGGCAGCGGTACCCCTTGTGGTTAGGAGAATAACCAAGGAAGACACATAGAACCTAGCGAGGCGCAAGCTTGTGAGGTGCAGAACTGAGCGAGGCGCAAGCTTGTGAGGTGCGGTGGCGGAGAGGTTGGGATAGCACTTTCATCCAAAAACCCGCAGATGCTCATAGGATGGCATGGTCCCGAAGAGAGTGAAGTGAGGAGTAGCGAATGCAAGTGTTTTGGTGGGTAGAAGGTTGAGGAGGTATGTGGCGGTGCTGAGCGCCTCAGCCCAGTAGGATGGGGGAATGCGGGCCTGGAACAGTAGGGAGCGAACGACATTGTTAGTGGAACGAATGATGCGCTCAGCTTTACCGTTTTGAGGCGAGGTGTATGGGCAAGACATGTGAAGATGAACGCCATGGGAGAGGAAGAACGTGCGGGCGCTGAAGTTATCAAATTCGCGGCCGTTGTCACACTGAACTCCTTTCACTGTGACGCCAAACTGAGTATGCACATAAGAAAAAAAGTTGGCGAGAGTCGAAAAGGTGTCAGACTTGAGGTGTAAGGGGAATGTCCATAAGTAATGCAAGCAGTTGTTGAGAACAACCAGATAATACTTATAACCAGAGACACTAGTAACCGGAGATGTCCAAAGATCACAATGAATTAACCGGAAATTGTGTGTAGCATGAGACAACAACGTATGAAAAGGAAGACGTATGTGACGACCCAACTGGAAAGCATGACAGAGAGTATCGCTAGCACTTTTATTACAAGAAATGACAGATGAGTGTGCTAGTTTAGACAAGACTTCATGACCAGGGTGCCCGAGACGTTAATGCCAAAGCGAAGATGAAGTGGCAACATGGAAGCTGGAAGCTAGTAGTGACAGCGGGTAGAGGGGTCCGAAGCTATTGCACCTGACGATCTCAGTCCACGACGGAAGATCCTTCACAGAACAACCAAGGGGGTCAAACTCCATAGAGCAATTGTTATCGGTTGTAAACTGGCGAACGGAAATAAGATTCTTAATAAGGCTTGGAGAAACAATAACGTTATTAAGATGAAAATTATGCGAAAGGGACGTAGCGCCAGTGGAGGTGACGAGAAGTAAAGTCTCGTTCCCGACAACAATAGAAGATGGAGAATTGAAATTTGAGGGAGAAAGATGTGTGAGGATACCGGCGTCGGAGCTCATGTGGTTTGTGGCACCTGAATCAAAGTACCACTCATGTGATGGCGGCGTCTGGAGCGTCATGGTGTTGAAGTTGTTGGCTAGTGTCTACTGGTCCCAATATGGAGGCAGGGAGCCGTAGGCGCTGGGTGGGGGAGCAACCCACTGCCCTTGAGGACCGGTCCAGGATCCTTGGGCGCCCAGAGGAGCGACCCACTGTTCCTGGTCGCCTGCCAGGAGCCCGAGCAGCTGCTGCTGAAACTGCTCGGAGGGCTGCATGGGGGCTGAAGGACCCCTCTGACCCGGCCACATGTGAATGGAGCCGGTCCAGGGGTTCTGGTAGCTGGGCTAGCCAGCCTGGGAGTGCTGCCTGGCACCTGGAGGGGGGCCGAGCCCCCGGTGTTGCCACCGTTGGACTGACCACCACCGGAGGGCGGGTTGCTGCCGCCGCCGCGACGCTTGTTGCCCCCACGCTTGGCGCCCCCGGAGCCAGAGGCGGGCTGCTGCGGGTGCTGCTGCGAAGACAAGGTGGAGGACGACTTGCCGCTGCCGGAGCCGGAGGCCGGAGTCGTCAGCCCCATCGTGATACCATGAAAGCAATAGGATTGCGTGGAAAGTTAGATTAGATTGATAGAAGATAGGGGTTACAATATATAGGGGTGAGGAGATCCTAGGATTTATAGAAACAGAACCGGCTAAGGATCTCCTCCTATCTCTAATCAATCTAATAGGGGCCGGCCGGGCTTAACAGCCACGGGAGCACAGGCCCATATACACACGCATGATATATCTATCTAACATTTGGGCCTGGCTTTGACCGGACCCTTTGTTCTTTCTTCTTCTTAATGAAATGACACGCAGCTCTCCTGCGTTGTTCGAAAAAAAAACCTAGGTCCCTATACTCTCAAATGCAATTCATCCCAATTAAATTGATAAAAGTTATCTTTTTATAGATACAACTTCATTATAGTCTAACAAAGTGAATTTTAGCTTAGTGTACAAAATATTTATGATTATGAATCCAGGAGATTTGCTGATGTTTCACTTTGGAGGCAATATCTTACCTTGCTAGGTGTGCATGACTGTTGTGCTCTATTCTTGGAAGTTTGTTCAAACTTAAATAACTTGTAGCTGCACTTGCCAATATGGAATTAGGGGCTTATGAACACCATCAATGACCAAATGAAATATAAAGAGAAGTTGAATAAAAGGAGGCAATGTAAGTAGTGGCGCGTGCTTGAAATCACAATATTTGATCCTATCATGTTTTATTGGTGGGATGACACTGCATTTTGAAAGTATGGGGACCTAGAAGTTTAAGGATCGGCCATGCACTTCACTCTTTATTTTAGATTGGATGTTGCTTGTACGTTTTTGCAAAAAATGCATTTAAAGCTTCTCTTGCCATAGTTGGAGGAATTCTTATATGAAAAATATTGGTGCTGTAATATTTATTTGAACACAACTTCCCCTGCTTGCAAGTTAGTTCAAATTTAATTCTTAAACTTGCAACAATAAATATTATTTATGAATGCAGAAATCTGAAACAAGTTTTTGTGTACCAGGTCCAGTATCATTATTGAATGAGCTGTTTACTGTACGGGATCCTGAAATTGGACGAACCAATCCATCGGAGCATAAGCATTTGAAGCTTTCTAGGAGCTTGACTCGTGGAGTAATTGATAGAGATCTAAAACTAAGCACAGAGGAGCTGGAGTATGTGCAAGCTATTATATTTTTTCCCTTTCTTTTTTTGACCAGATGTATTTCCTCTTTCTTGCCATGTCATGTGTGATCTTCTGTTGCTTTTGGTATCATGCTGTCACAAACTTGTGAGAGAACCACATTTGCGTGCAGCTGCATGAATTATATATAAGTTATGTAGTTTAATAGTGATGTGACATTTTAGTTCTGTATCTTAATGTTCTTTTATGTGTAGGTTACTACAGAGAATTATATATCAAGTTTCCTCCTACACGCCCTTTACTGGAGAAGGAGAAGCAATGTCTAAGAAGAAATGTTTCACAAAATTTGTCCGTTCAGTGGATTGGAGTGACATAAAAGTAAGTATAATTAAATATTCTAGTTTGTTTTTGTTTTGTACTGTCATATGTGGTATCAGTGGCAGAGGAACGCCATGGCCCTAGGCGTGGGGCTGATTTGTCCACATGTAGCTATGGTAGCAGTAAGAGGCCTGGCCTAGTTAGCACAGCATGGCCTGGCCCAGCTCCGCCCCTGTGTGGTATGTGTGTTAGAGGAAACCATGGGGGTGTTTCTTTGCTTGCTTCTGCATTCTTTAAGCGTGTGGGGGTGGGAGTGGTTTCTAGTTTCATAGTGTGTTAATATGGCTTGTGAAAATGATACATTAAAGGGCACCGGGATTTGCTTACCTGAAGGTGTCCATTTATGTATGAAGAGTATATATATTGATCTTTTATAATTTGTTTATATTGCATATTCTTGATTGAGTTAAAAATGATCCTCTGGCTTCTTAAGATTTGCATGTGATATTTTCGTGCAGGAAGCCAAACAAGCTGTCAAATTGATTGCAGAGTGGGAAACAATTGATGTGGCTGATGCATTAGAGCTTCTCTCCCCAGAGTTTGAGAGAGAGGAAGTAAGTTATCTTGGCACCTTTGTTTGTGCATGTTTCTGGTTTGATATCTATGTGCTACAGGAAGGTTTGTAGGTTTTGTCATGCAGATAACTTCTTGTTCTTCTCCCTTTCTTCTGACTAACTTTCCATCGCACTTTGCTGTTATGATAAATTGAAATAAATATGTTTTTTTTTGCAAGTATGTCCATTAAGTTCTTTTCCTGTTGATTGCCTATTGGTTTTTCTATAATGTGCATGATCCGTTGTGATAGAAATATTGTTTATTTTAACGAAAATTGGCATGTTAAGAAAAATTCAGAATTTGTGGGATTTTTTTCTAGTCTATAAATTTCCATTAGTTAGGCATTTCAGGTGGATTGCAGTGGTCACCATACTGGGGTTCACCATTTTTGGCCACCTCATTCTTGCAATTACTTAATATACTTGCAGTTGCAACTGATGAAGATCTGTTTTCCCCTTCATTGCTTGACTTCTTCCATGTTTCCATGATTTTATATTATTTTAAGAAAATCATGTATTGGTATTGGAAAAATTAACTTCCTCGGTAAAGTTTCTACCCTATTGTCTCAGTTACTAGCATATAGTTTAGTAAATCTGTTGTGACTCTTATGCCATTTTTCTGAGATGTTTATTGTTGTTTGTGCAAAGATTCGTGCTTATGCTGTCAGGATACTTGAAAGGGCTGATGATGAAGAATTGCAATGTTACTTACTCCACTTAGTGCAAGCTCTTCGGTTTGAAAGATCAGACATGTCCCACCTTGCACTCTTTCTCATAGATCACAGTATTCTCTTGTCCTTGAATGCTGATTTAAATATGCGATGCCAATTGCCAATCCATTTGCCATCTTTGATTAATGATTAACATGAAATCAGATGAACAGCATAGTATGAATTGTTTGGAAACAAAATAAAGGCATTCGAAGTCCGTGTGCATTTCTTTTGTCATATTCTAGATTCAGCATGTGTATCTATTGCCATGACTATAGTTCTGTATGACCTTAGCTCTTAGTGCAACCTGAAACACTTAGTATTTGTAAAACATTTAGCTGTGCACAGTCCTCCAAAGCTTTGATGAATTGCAGCAGCTTTACCCCTAGCAGATGTTTTGTCAGCTTGTATGCCATATTATAAGGCTTTATTTATGTTCTATGGCAGCCTATTGTCTTTTATTTAACAATTGCTGCAGATATCTAACACCAACCTTGTGATCTTTTGTCATTTTCAGCTTTATCAAACATTGAAATTGCTAGTTTCCTTCGCTGGTATGTAGCTGTTGAGCGTCATGATCCTACATTTGGAAAGCAATACAACAATATATATAAAATGCTTGAGAACAGCATGACTAAAGTACGTTGTTTTTCCTTTATGGACACATAATATTTGTTCTATTGTTCCCAGCCTGTGAACTTACAGTTTATATATTGTTTTCTAATCTTCATTTGCAGTTTGTTGGTAGGGAGGATGGAGGTGACAATGGGGCTCAACTGTGGCATAGTTTATCACTGCAAGATAAGCTCGTTGCCGAATTATGTTCTGTCATGAAGAATGTAAGAGATGTACATGGTTGTGCTCAAAAGAAAATTGAGAAATTAAGGGAGTTATTACCAGGAATTTTCAGTGAGGCTACTAAGGTATAAACTTTTTTGTCTGTTAATGCCAGAAATACACATGACCTCTGTTTAACTTGGCTACAAGTTGTTACTGACGTGTTCTTTGGGATATTTTCCAGCCAACTCGTTTGCCATTAGCACTTGCTGTTATCATTACAGGGGTTGTCCCTCAAGAATCATCTATATTTAAGAGCGCATTACATCCGTTGCGCATTACATTTAAAACAGAGGTTGGGGGAACATCCAAGATCATTTTCAAAAAAGGAGATGATCTCCGGCAAGATCAGTTGGTAATTATTCAGATTATGCTCTTAAGTTCAGTTTGGAAATGCTTTCATTTTGGTATAGTCTCCAAACAATGCCACCCTCTATGTAACAGTTATGTGTCTTGACATTCTGATCAAAATTTGGCTAGCAACAGCCAGAGTATTTTGAATACTTTGCTAATTTGGCATTTTACCCAAATAGAATTGTAATATGTTACCGCTGCTTTTCTGCTGTATTCACTAAAAGTTGTGAGGATGGGGGGATATGAGTGTTAGAGGTTTCAGTTGTGAATATACTTGTTATAAGCTTACAACTTCTGAAACAACACGGATATCTTTCTATCTTCATTTATATTACATGGTATGGCTGGAGTTGTAGATAAATTTTAGTGGGTAGAGACTTCCAAGCATATAGCATTTGCAGCATTCACTTACGGGCTGCATGGGGGAGAGGGATGCAATCATGGTTAATTCTTTGTTCTTAATTTATAGGTCATTCAAATGGTTTCTTTAAAAAGGGAAAACAACCAAAGGAAAGAAAATTGTAGGTGTAAATTGTAGGTGTAAATGTGTTTTTAATACTTATAAATTAGCCATATAAATTGTAGGTGTAATTTGATACTTTAGTACTTTTCAGATAGAGGTATGCAATTAGCTGGTCATCAGAATGCAGCATGTGAGGTTATCCGGTTTAACATTCTTCACCTTCATCTCCTTAAAGAGACTGTCAACCTTCCCATGCTGGCCTAGCTTCATGTAAAGGGACATCAGATTATTGATGGGCAACCTACTGGAACAGATGCCAAGCTCATCCATCTTGTGGTAGATATCTATTGCTTTCTCTTCCATTTTTGCTGAGCAATAACAATTAAGAAGTGCACCATAAGTTCGATGGTTCTTGGCTGGATCAGGGAGACTAGCAAAATAATTCTCAGCTGCCTCAAGGCCACGCACTTTATAGATGAGATCCAGACGTATTGCATGGTTAGTGTGTGACATGTGCATGCCCCTTGCATTGACCATCCAATCCATTAGCTGCGTGAAAACGATCACACATTATAGTTGAAGTACTACCAACATAACTAGAGCATTAATAGCATATGTACAAAGAACTGTGAATCAAGACTAGTTGATAACTTAAGAAACACTACTAATATTTTGTGACTGATGATTATAACTCAGGGTATAGTTGTGCCTACATAGATTTGGATAACAAACACACTGAGTCTCCTTCCTGACGTGCTTACATTATTCCAATTAAGTGCAATACAAAGTCGCGAAAACAAATCATGTGTAAAATGGGTGGCACTGCTTTGATGTGCCGCGAACAAGTGGCACACAAGGAATCTAATCAGGAGAATTTTAACAGTTACAGTGAAATATTTTGTTACTGTCCATGGGATAAAATTGGTTATAATTAGTTACTGAATCCAAAAAATAGTAACTATATGTGTGGTCCAGAATGAGTGTAAACAACCACAATTCACAAGGAAAGTTTGTGAGCCAAAATAGATCTCAGAAGCACACTCTAGAGCTGCACGTTGAAACCAATAAGCAAAATAAAAGCAGTACAATGACAGCAGCCCAGCATACCCAAAGACAAGTGAACATAAACCTGATCAGCATATGTATGAAGCAATGTAGCACATGGTAAAACTAAAGTAAAACGTTTTTAACTGAATAACCTACAGTAAGCCAAAGTACCAAACCAAGCCAGTTCAGGCTAACAAGCATATCAACACCTACTGAAAATAAGTGGATTCAGCAATATCGCTATTCAAAGTGAAACTATACAGCTAAATTAGGCATTGCTTCTGCACACTAGAAGGCATATCGAGAAGTGTGTCAAACCCTCTCCCCCGGGGTACACTCTAGCTGCCCAACTGACAACTCCCTGCTGTTATCTCCATTATTACCAAGGGCTGAACAGAGCAGCCTGAGCAGGACCAGTTCAAACTGTAACTAGGATTCCACCATCGCCATCATTGATCTGTGCCATGGCCAGAGAGGAGATGGTCCCCAACTAAATGCAAATCTTCCCAAGCTAATGTAACCGGTAATTCCAGCAAAGCACTGGACGATTCATCTCCATCTCCAGGTCGATTGCTACTTGCTGCCGCAAAATCTCACCTATCCTCTACCACCGCCCCTCCCATAAACCACCAAGGAACTATCTAATCAGAGCTCAAATCGAATGGGCGGTCGATCCGCGGTCGTACCTCGAGGGCGTGGGCATGGCGCTTGTACTTGCGGAGCTCCTTAACGTGCTTGACGAGATCGTCGACGCGCGGGGTACCACCCTCCCGCACCCACTTGTTCAGCACCCGCGACACGCTCCCCTCCCCTGCGCCTCCCAGCGCCGACAGACGACGGTAGAGCGGCCGCGAGCCCCCCTTCTCCCCCGCCTTCGCGGCGGCGGCAGCAGGGGCGGCGGTGGGCGCAGCAGCCTCCGCCACTGCTTCGGTAGCCGTAGAGAGGAGGCGACGGAGGAGAAGCAGGCGGGCGCCGGCGGAGGGGGCCGGCGGCGCCATGGGTTTAGGGTTTGCGGGCTTTCGGGTACTGGAGAGGAAGAGAGGAGAAATCAGGGGCGTTGCTTATCGGTGGGGTAGGTGCTCCCGGCGGAGCAGGGCGATGGCGTTGAGGATGATGTTGGTGACGGGGTCCCCCAGGCCGAAGCATTGGCCGCCCGCGTGGATGCAGCCGTGAAGCTCCGGCATCTCATTCAGGCGCAGCCGGCGCGCCGCCTCGTCGTAGTATTGCTCGATTCCCCTCCTGATATTGTTGCCGTCGGTGAGGGAGGCCTCGTCGAGGGGAGGCCGCTTCTCCTCCCCATCGTGGAAACAGGAGAACGTTCCCGTCCCTGGAGGTCCGATGCTGTCCAGGGAATCCATGGTGATGATTCCGCCGCTGCCGCTACGATTTGGGGATTCTTCTTCGACGGGGCGGCTGGGAGGGGGAGCTATTTGTAGTCGGATCTGCTAGGGCTCCCAGTCCCACCCCAACTCCAGTACCCTTTATCCGATTCCGAACCCAAACAAGAGGTATTCGTAAAAAAAAAAAAAAAAAGCAGCGTTAAAAAAAACGAGGCAGCGCTAAGCGTTTTTTTAATAAAAAACTACAGAAACGTGTTAAAAAAGGGAAAACAACCAAAGGAAAGAAAATTGTAGGTGTAAATTAGCCATATAATATGTTTTTAAAACCTATGCTTGCCTATTCATGGATACAGGCCTAATATCTTGCACGAAGTATACAGCATAGTAGTCCGTCCTGGCTTCCTTTGATATATTTGAATTGGTAAAAAAAACAAGTTTAAATAGGACCTCTCAATTTACAGAGAGGGCATTATTTTTCAAGCTAATAAAAAATTAGGAAAGCTGAAAGCCTTCTTTTTCGAGGAATAAGCAGTAAAGAAAGCTGGCCGAACCTGAAACCTGCGCTAAACCCAAAACCTCGGCTTCAGTCTTCTGCCACCTCCCCGTACCCCAGCTCGCTCTCACCTCACCATCCTTCTGCTCTCGCCGGATGCCGGCGCGCTTCCTCCCTTCCTCGTGCTACACTTCTGCGCGTCGCCACCCTCTTCTTCGAGTCCGGCGGGCTCCCAGCGCCTCTCTCCTCCTCCGGCGGATCCTGCCGCCTCGCTAACCACAGAGACGAGTGAGCCCCCCCCGGCGGTCTTGATCCCCCAGCCGCGGTTCTCCACCACCGCGGCGGGCGGCGCCCCTTGCCGTCCCGCACGCCGGCCGGCCTTCGTCTCTGACGACCCTTGTATAGCCGTCGGCACGAGGTAAATCCCTTTTACAGGGTAAACTTTTGTCCTTAACTTTTCTTATTAGCACTTTTGCAACTGGGAGGCTTAAGAGGCGATGGGGATGCCCGGAGGGGAGGGCTCCATGGCGAGGCTTGGCGGCGGAGCTTCGGTTTGGATGGCTATGGCGGGACAGCGCCGGCGAGGGGCGGGGAGTGCCTTTTATAGCGGCAGAGGGGTATGGGCCGGCTCAGCGAGCACCGGGGGTGAGCTAGGGCCCACCGGGGAGCACGAGGAGGTCGGCGACCGGCGGAGCAGACCGGGGCGCTCGGCGGTTGGCCGCGGTGGCGATGGGGCGTGTGCGTGCGGTCGGTGAGTGGTGGAGAGGGATCTTTAGCGTGGGCATCCGGTTTGTCTTGCGCGCGGAGTGGCTGGGAGGGGCGCACGTGTGGTCACTTCGCCGGTGGGTGTTGGCCGGGCGACGGAGGCCAACGGCAGGCGGAGACGTGGCGACGAGCATCTGCAGGAGGGCGTGGGCGCGCGCTGGAGCATTGGCTGGCGAAGATAGGCCGGTCGGAAGGGGGATGACGCAGGTGCGTGATTGGGCGAGCACTCGAGGACGTGTCGTCCCATCGTCGGTGGCGAATGGCCGGCGGCGCTGCGCCAAGGGGCCGGCGCGATGTGGCGCGCCGCGACACGCCGTGCGCGACCACCCCCGATCGCGTGTATGTGCGTTCGCGGTGGCGTGCGTAGGCAGCAACTTGGGGGCTGAATTTCTCCAAAATTCAAATTCAAACATTCAAAATCTTGAAATGTAGAAGTTGTAGTTTAAACTATACTCTTCAACTTCTACAAAAGCCCATGGGTGAAATTCTCAACAGAAGTTGAGATAAAAAGGTTGGAACATTGGTGGAACGCCGGCCGGCTTGGCTGGTTTTGAACTTCCCCCAAATTTTGGAGGAAGTTTTATTCAAAATTTGAAAGCCTTCTACTCAAAATCAGACAAGGCTCAAATAACAAAAGTTGCTTGTTTTTAAAAGTTCTACAACTTCTATATAAGGCCAAAAGTTAAGTTCTTATATAAAATTTGGTTTTTAACTTCTACCCCCATTTAGTTCTATTTAGGGCATTTTTCAACACTTAGTGAATTTGAAAAGTCTTCAAAGTTTGGTATTTTGAACTTTGGAGTGTTTTCTACTCTTCCCTCCTAAATTCCCTTGTTTTCACCTCTGGATTCTTGTTTGGCCCCTTTTGACTTCATATTGCCTCTTTGTGGTGTTTTTCAAAAGTTTAAGTGCATTTGAAATTTGACAAGTGACTTAAGTGAGTTTAATGGTGATTTGTTTGCTTAAATATTTTGATCACTCTTAATTTGCCTTACTAAAGACTAGGGATGTTACACCCGTCAACGTCAACGCCAACCCTCCCGTCAACGACAACGCCAACAACGGCCGTCAACGTGACAACAACGACAACCGCCATCATGTCGGGAGAGGCGGAGCTGATGACCGTGGCCGGCCAGAACGGCAATGTGATCTTCGTGATGAGCTGCTTGAACTTTGTCAGAAACGTGACATACGCACCAACCTCAACAATCACCACAATGAGCACGACAAGAACGAGCTCCACCACCGTGCCGAGTACGGTCGCGACTATGGTCCACCTGTGCCCAACCGCAATGCAGAGCGCGATGATCGACACTGCCAGGAATATGAGATGCGCCGCCGCGCTGACTACGACCGTGCGTACGGCGCCCCTGAAAATGCATACAACCCACCCAGGCGTGACTACAACTACATGTATGAAGATGCCTACTACCCGCCCAGACACAACTACGACGGACGCGGCAGGGCTCCTCCCGACCAGTACTACCTTGACGATGATTACGAGGATGACACGGCATTAGACGCCTTCGCTGCTTTCACCCCGCGCCACAGTGATTGGTCTGGACACCCTAGGCCGATCGGCCTGGGGTATTCCTTGCCCCCTCGCCTTCCCATTTGAAGCATGGATCCTCTAGAGTATAAATACCCCCATTCTCCATCATGCACGAGATTCAATTGGACGAATTAGACTACAAGCAGAAGAGAAGTAGAAGGAGCTTGAGGGATACCACTTTGGAGAGCCGAGGGCTGTGCAGTTATCTAGGGATTAGTGTAGCTAAGC